>CM039676.1:67908751-69108751 GCA_022496015.1 Hordeum marinum
CAATGACAACAACAACAACAACAACAATGACAACAACAACAACAACAACAACAACAACAACAACAACAACAACAACAACAACAATGACAACAAAGGCATTGTCTGCTGTCACAAAGCAGACGACAAAGAACTGGCACATGGCAAAGGCACTGTTTGCCATGTGCGTGTTCTTTGTCGTCTGCCCCCAGACGGCAAAGAGTCCCAGTGCAGACGACAAAGAGCTAAGTGGGTCCCACTGAACCTTGGGCCTGGCCAGGTCCAAACGGGCGGGGTCTTTGCCGTCTGGTGCACCTTTGGCGTCGGCCCTGTCATTCTTTGCCGTCTGGGGGCAGACGGCGAAGGGGATGCCCTACTAGCGGCCACCCCCACTCCTCTCAATCTCACTCTCTCCCTCTCTCACTCTCTCCTGCCTCCCCCTGCGACCGCCGCTGCGAGCCCCCTCACCGCCGCCAGCCACCTCGCCGCTGCCAGCCACCTCCCCCGGCTGGCTCCGCCCCTAGACGTCCCTCCCCGACCGCCCCCGCCCCCGGCCGCCTCTCTCCCTTGCCGTACCTCCCCCGGACGGCCCGCCCCTGGCTGCCCCTCCCCCAACCGACCCCGCCCCTCCCACGGCCGCCCCTCTCCTGTCCGGCCCCGCCTCCTCCACCTCCACCAACGCCGATGGCCCGACACTGGCGGCCCCATAGCCGGCCGCCCGATGCCCCCTACCCCGCCACCTCTGGTGAGCTTCTGTCCTGACAGGGCTCTCCCCCCTTTTTTCCTGTTTCTTTTTTTGTTTTTTCTATTTATTTTAATAGATGTTTATTAGTTACTTTATTTAATAGATGTTTTTAGTTAATTTAAGTAGATAGTTAGTTTTTAATAGATGTTTATTAGTTAGTTTATTTAATAGATATTTTTGTATTTTCTGTTAAATTAGATAGTTAGTTTATTAGGTAGAGAAAACTTAAATAGAAAAGAAAAAACATGGAAGAATAGAAGAAAAGAAAAAAACTAGAAGAAAAGAAGAAGAAAAGAAGGAAAAAAGAAGGAAAAAAGGAAAAAAGGAAAAATAAGAAGAAGAATAATGATAAGATGAAGGAAAAGAAGAAGAATGAAAAGAAGAAGGAAAAGAAGAAGAATGAAAAGAAGAAGGAAAAGAAGGTAAAGAAGAAGAATAAGAGGAGGAGGGGGAGAAGAAAACAACAAGAAGAAGAAAAGGAAGGAGAGGAGGAAGTAGAAAAGGAAGAGAAGGAAGAAGAAGAAAATGACACCATGACACCCTGACCCCCGACGCCACCGACCCCCGACCCCCGACGCCACAGACCCGTGACCCCCGACACCCCCGACGCCCGACCCCACCGACCCATGACCCCTGACGCCATCGCCCCCCGACGCCACCAACCCCCGACCCCCGACGTCACCGACCCCTGACCCCTGAAGCCACTGACTACCGACGCCACCGATCCCCGACCCCCGACGGGGTCATAGTTTTGTAGATTATGAGTTAGGTCACATATTTTCCTATTTTGTTATAAAAACATCATATTTGTGTTGATCAGGTGGATTTCAATGTGCAGTTGTTCGAAACCCACCCCGTGCGTTGGACAAGCTCCGCCCATGTGTTCGTTGGTGAGCACAAATGACATCTCCTCCCCTGGCCCACTTAATTTGCTCTGTTCGGTCTTCGTGTCGATGAAACTTGCTAGCTATAGGTGTCTTCAATCATCAGTATGCGTGACTAGTATGCGTCCCCCATTCGAAAGGGCGGCATCTATAAATATGCATGTATTTGCATATTTATAACAGCCATCCTTTCGAATTGTCCAACGTTATCCATGGACAACCCGAGTATGTGTAGATTGGGTTCGTTTTCCCGTATGCTTCGCTTCGGATCCAATGTGGAATTTCGTCAGTGCCTTCCTATTGTTCTCCAGGTACACATCCTCTCTGCTTATTGCCGAGACATGTATCAGGAGAACAACGGGGAGGTGCTGCCGAAATTCTGCGTCGAATCCGAAGCAGAGCATGGGAAAAAGAACCCAATCTACACATACTCGGGTGGGATTAGGACCTATCTCTACCTATTAGTGTGTAGGTTGCATGGACGTAATAAAACTGACAAACTTGATTAACAGATGAATATGGATGATGAATTATATATATATATATATATATCTAGTGTTTTGCTTAACAACCGCATAATGATGGTTACTTACCTTACCTTACCTCCAAATGACATATTTTACCCAAGTTAGCTCTAGAATGACCTATACTTAGCTTAGTTTCCTCCTAAATGACATAGTAAGCTAAATTAGCTCCAAAATGGCCCATTTTTATCAGAAATGTCCTATACTTAGCTTAGTTTCTTCCTAAATAACATAGTAAGCTAAATTAGCTCCAAAATGGCATATTTTATCAAAAATGACCTATACTTAGCTTAGTTCTCTCCTAAATGACATAATAAGCTTACCTACCTTCAAAATGACATATTGTACCTAGCTTAGCTATTAAATGACCTATACTTAGCTTAGTTAGCTCCAAAATGGCATAATAAGCATAGTTAGCTCCTAAATGACCTATTTTTACTTAAGTTAGCTCTAAAATGACATATAGTTTGCTTAGTTTCCTCCAAAATGACGTAGTAAGCTAACTTAGCTCCAAAATGGCATATTTTATCAAAAATGACCTATACTTCGCTTACTTAGCTCCAAAATGGCATAATAAGCTAAGCTAGCTCCAAAATGACCTATTTTACCCAAGTTAGCTATTAAATGACCCATAATTAGCTTGGTTAGCTTCAAAATGGCATAATAAGCATAGTTATGTTCTAAATGACCTATTTTTACCTAAGTTAGCTCCAAAATGACATATATTTAGCTTACTTTCCTCCTAAATGACATAGTAAGCTAAATTAGCTCCAAAATGGCCTATTTTATCAGAAATGTCCTATACTTAGCTTAGTTTCCTCCTAAATGACATAGTAAGCTAAATTAGCTCCAAAATGGCCTATTTTATCAAAAATGACCTATACTTAGCTTATTTCTCTCCTAAATGACATAATAAGCTTACCTAGCTTTAAAATGACGTACTGTACCTAGCTTAGCTATTAAATGACCTATACTTAACTTAGTTAGTTCCAAAATGGCATAATAAGCATAGTTAGCTCCTAAATGACCTATTTTAACCTAAGTTAGCTCTAAAATGACATATAATTAGCTTAGTTTCCTCCTAAATGACGTAGTAAGCTAAATTAGCTCCATAATGGCCTATTTTTTTATATCAAAAATGACATATACTTCGCTTAGTTAGCAACAAAATGGTATAATAAGCTTAGCTAGCTCCAAAATGACCTATTTTACCCAAGTTAGCTATTAAATGACCTATAATTAGCTTAGTTAGCTTCAAAATGGCATAATGAGCATAGTTAGCTCCTAAATGACCTATTTTTACCTAAGTTAGCTCCAAAATGACATATATTTAGCTTAGTTTCCTCCTAAATGACATAGTAAGCTAAATTAGCTCCAAAATGGCCTATTTTATAAAAAATAACCTATACTTCACTTAGTTAGCTCCAAAATGGCACAATAAGCTTAGCTAGCTCCAAAATGGCCTATCTTACACAAGTTAGCTATTAAATGACCTATAATTAGCTTAGTTAGCTTCAAAATGGCATAATAAGGATAGTTAGCTCCTAAATGACCTATTTTTACCTAATTTAGCTCCAAAATTACATATATTTAGCTTAGTTTCATCCTAAATGACATAGTAAGCTAAATTATCTCCAAAATGGCCTATTTTATCAAAAATGTCCTATACTTAGCTTAGTTCACTCCTAAATGACATAATAAGCTTACTTAGCTCCAAAATGACCTATTTTACCCAAGTTAGCTATTAAATGACCTATAATTAGCTTAGTTAGCTCCAAAATGGCATAATAAGCATAGTTAACTCCATAATGACCTATTTTTACCAAAGTTTGCTCTAAAATGACATATAGTTAGCTTAGTTTCTTCCTAAATGATGTAGTAAGCTAAATTAGCTCCAAAATGGCCTATTTTATCAAAAATGGCCTATACTTAGCTAAGTTCTCTCATAAATGACATAATAAGCTTACTTAGTTCTCTTCTTCATCTAGTCTTCTTCTTCTAATTTTGGAGCTTCCCATTTTACAGATTACATTCACTTCACGGAAGTTTGCATTGATGGAGTGCTTGGGTTACTTGTATTTTTTTATTTTGTATCGATGAACAATGTGAAACTTGCTACATATGGATATGAAACTATGTATGTATGGATGAAACTATTGTAATATGGTTTGGTATAGATGAAACTTGCATAGTATGTATGTATGTATGTATGTATGTATGAAACTTATTTTAATATGGTTATCAGTATGGCAACATATTTATTTCTGTGAAATATATATATATATATCATATATTGGTGTGAAAATTGTTATAATTAAAAATAAAATAAAAAGGACATTTTGGTTACTCTTTGCCGTCTACCCACAGACGGCATAGGGGGGGCTGGGCAAACGGCAAAGGGGGGAACCCAGGCAGCAAAGGGCCTTACTCTTTGCCGTCTGCCCACTGACGACAAAGGGTGGCCTATGGCAGACAACAAAGGGGGGAACCCAGGCGGCAAAGGGCCTTAAAGCCTTACCCCCTAAGGCTTCTTTGCCGTAAGCCCATGGACGACAAAGAGTGACCTAAGGCAGACGGCAAAGGGTGGACCCTAGGCGGACGACAAAGACCGCCGTTAACACTTGACGGCCCTAACTCGTGGGTCTGCCGTCAATGCTCTTTGTCGTCTGCTCCCCCACAACAAAGATTCTTTGCCGTCCGTGGTCCCAAGGCGGACAGAAAAGGACCTCTTTACTGGATTTTTCTTTGCTGTAATGTTTGCCGTCTGCTGACGGACGACAAAGGTCTTTGCCGTTCGGGGTCCTGCCCTTTGCCGTCAGCCATGGCAGACGGCAAATTCCCCGATTCTTGTAGTGAAGTGTAATATGGATGGTTGATATAGGTTTTTGTAATCTGAAAATATAAAAATAGCAAGGTAACTAATGATAAAAGTGAGCAAAAACGGTATTGCAATTCTTAGAAACAAGGCCTAGGGTTCATACTTTCACTAGTGCAATTTCTCAATAATACCAACATAGTTGAATCATATGTAAATCTCTCTCGCGTGACAAAGAGTTCACTCCAAAGTAACAAATAGCGGAGAACGAACGAAGAAATTATTGTAGGGTACGAAACCACCTCAAAGTTATCTTTTCCGATCAATCTTATGAGCTATCCCTATAAGTGTCATGAACAGCCCTAGAGTTCGTACTAAAATAACACCTTAAGATATACATCAACCAAAACTCTAATGTCACCTAGATACTCCAATGTCACCACAAGTACCCATGGGTTTGATTATACGATATGCATCACACTATTTCAGATTCATCATATTCAATCCAACACAAAGGACTTCAAAGAGTGTCCCAAAGTTTCTACCGGAGAGTCAAGACGAAAACGTGTGCCAACTCCTATGCATAGATTCCCTAGGTCACGGAACCCGCAAGTTGATCACCAAAATATACATCAAGTGGATCAATAGAACATCCCATTATCACCACGGATATCCCATCGCAAGACATACATCAAGTGTTCTAAAATCCATAAAGACTCAATCCGATAAGTAAACTTCAAAGGGAAAACTCAATTCATCACAAGAAGATAGAGAGGGGAAAACTACATACGGTTCATTTATATTAATAAAGCTCGCGATACATCAAGATTGTGTCATCTCAAGAACACGAGAGAGAGAGAGAGAGAGAGATCAAACACATAGCTACTGGTAGATACCCTTAGCCCCGAGGGTGAACTACTCCCTCCTCGTCATGGAGATCGCCGAGATGATGAAGATGGCCTCCGGTGATGGTTTCCCCCTCCGGCAGGGTGCCGGAACGGGCTCACGATTGGTTTTTAGTGTTTATAGAGACTTGCGGCGGTGGAACTCCCGATCTAGGTTTCTTTCTGGAGGTTTTAGTATTTATAGGAAAGTTTGGCGTTGGTCTCACATCAAGAGGGTGCTCGAGGAGTCCACAAGCCATAGGGGCATGACCTAGGGGGCGCGTGACCAGCAGGCTTGTGGCCTCCTTGTCCACATCCTGGACAAGATCTTCGCTCCAGTATTTTTTATATTTCCAAAAATATTCTCCGTAAATTTTCAGCCCATTCTGAGGACTTTTATTTCTGCACAAAAACAACAGCACGGTAGTTCTGCTGAAAACAACATCAGTCCGAGTTAGTTCTAATAGTATCATACCAAAATCATATAGAACTATTGTAAACATGGCATGAATACTTCATAAATTATAGATACGTTGGACACGTATCAGTCAGCAACCACAAGCTTATGCTGAGGGACAACACTCTCTCCAAGTATCACCTTACAGTCTAGGCATGCACGCCTCTCTACTCTTCTCGAGAGGATGAAATCAATCTGGCTAGAGTGTTGCCCACTACTGTAAGTCACTAGATGTGATTCTTTCTTCTCAAAGGGGGTGTTAGCTACGATCATGTCCTAGGCTAGCGCAAATCTTAAGACATCTTCTCCTTGATTCTTGATGCCATAGCCAAATCCCCCATGCACCCCTTCAAAACATATGTTAGATGTGCCCACGTGGCCATTAAGGTCTCCTCCTATGAAGAGCCTCTTGACAATCGGTACACTCCTAAGCATGTCCTCCAGGCCTTTCCTAGAACTCCCTCTTGGTGTTCTCATTGTGGCCTACTTGCGGGGCATACGCGCTGACAACATTGAGAACTAAGTCCGCAACTACCAGCTTGACCAGGATAATCCGGTCCCCACGCCTCTTGACGTCTACCACTCCATACTTGAGGATCTTGCTGATCAAGATTCCTACTCCATTTCTGTGTGCTACCGTCCCCATGTACCACAACTTGAAGCAAATACCCTCCACCTCCTATGCCTTATGTCCCCTCCATTTGGTCTCTTGGATGCAAAGGATATCAACGCCTCTCCTCACCGCTGCATCAACTACCTCCCGAAGCTTACCTGTCAAAGACCCTATGTTCCAGCTACCTAAGTGAATCGTCCTAGGCTCGGCTAGCTTCCTTACCCTTCGCACTCATCGAGTCAAATGTGAAGACCCTAGATCATTTTCCACTACACTCGGGCACCGATGTAGCATGCCACTAAGGATGTGACGACCCGATCCTCGCTCACTTGCCACCGTATCTAGATCACGATATGGCGCACCACCTGGGGGGTGACGGCCCGACCCTTGCCCATTTTCCACCACACCCGGGTTCCGATGTGGTGTGTCCTTGAGAGGGTTATGCCCCAACAAAAATCTTTTGGGTTCCATCTCCATAAGAGTGGCTGAGTTTTGATGTTGGCTCGCCAAGCCTATCACAACCCTCCTACTTTACCCGGGCTTGGGACCGGCTATGTTGAGACAACATAGGCGGAGTTTGGGATACTTTGGTTAATATGCACGAAGGTATCGACTCCCTCGGGGAATCTAAGTTGGATGTGCTTCAAAGTCGACTTGATAAGTTCAAGATGAAGGATGGTGAAGGAGTCGCCGAAATGTACTCTAGGCTTGCTCTCATCACAAATGAGATTGCTAGCTTAGGAAGCAAAGATATGACCAACAAGTTCATCATCAAGAAGATACTTAGAGCCTTGGGTGTGAAGTATGATACCATGTGCATATTAATCCAAATGATGCCAAACTACAAAGATCTCAATCTCACGGAAGTCATCGAAAGGATTGTTGCTCACGAGATGTCACTCAAAGACAAGGAAGAACTTCACAACAATTCTAGTGGTTCTTACAAAGCTTCAAGTGACACTCCCGTTACATCAAGTGACAACCTTGTAACCAATGAAGAGATAAGACTCATGGTCAATAAATTCAACAATTTCTACAAGAGTAGAGGCAAAGAAAGAAACTCCAAATCAAGATATGAAGAGAAGCGTTCATCTAGTCGTGATCGAAATTGTTAAAATTGTGGAGGGCCCGAACACTACTATAATGAGTGCACGCCCCCCACAAAAGAAGGGAATATTCGCCTAGATGAAAGAGCTCAAGAGATGAGTCACTTTGAAGAGAGAGAAGGAGTAGAGATGATCGTTATGAACGAAGACCCTCTCGGAGAAGTAAAGACTCGGATAAGAAGGACAAGTACACCAAGAGCTACACAAGAAGAAGACATAAAGCTCATGTTGGTGAATGGGTTTCCGGCTCCAAATCCAACAACCACTTCAAGAGACGCTATCACTCCGACTCCGATTATAGTCAAGATGAAGGTGTTGACGGACTTGCAATTGTTTCCTCCAACTCCTTTGACATATTTGATTCACCAAATGGAGGGAGTGAAAGCTACTTCATGGCTAAAGGCCCCAAGGTATCGCACCCTGAATGCATTGACTTTAGTAGTGATAAGGATGACTTACTTGGAGATGATGACTTGCTATTTGACAAATCTAGTGATATTATTCAAAATTAACTTGATAGTAATCACATTAGTCAAGATAAGTCATGCGATGATGATAATATGGAAATAGAGCGACTGACTAAAGAATTGAACACTCTTAAGTTAGCCCATGAATCTACTCTAGAAGATCATAGAGAGCTTGTAAGAACTCATGAGAAGCTCCGCTTTGAGAAGTTCAATTTGGAGCAAGAGCATGAATTTCTTAAAGCTATTAATGATGATCTATGAAAGAAGACTTCCTATTATCTAGGCAAACGACTACTCTTGTCTACATTCATTCCACAAGTTAAAGCTAAACAAACTAGTAACAAAGGCAAGAAAGGTTCTTCAACTAGTAGAAATAAACATGATAAATGCAATGATATTGCTTTTAGTAGTTCTATTGATTCCACTAATGATTCTCTTAGCCAAGTTACACTTGAGCAAGAAAATGATCCACTGAAAGGGATTCTAGAAAAAGGTGTCTACAAAATTCTTGCCGGATGTAAGCAATTCGAGGAAATTGTACGCAAGCATGGAGGATATCGGAAGAACCATGGCATTGGTTACTTGAATGCCAATGGAGTTGATTGGGAAGAAGTTCAATACCCCAAGCCCAAGTTTGTTCCCCAAAAGGATAAGTATGAACATACTCTTCCCAAGGGAACAAAATCTCAAGATGGCCTTCCACCACAAGACCATAAGCTCAAGGGCAAGGACAAGCTTCACGAGGAGATTGACTCATATGAAGATGAATCCCAAGCCATGTTCAACTGGGTTCCCAAGGCCTCTACAAGTGCTACTTCAACTCCAAGGATCCCCATCAAGTTGATGTGAGTCCCAAATAAGAAGAACTAGAGGAGTTCTTGAGGGGTGACTCCGTCAAAAAAATTCACCCACATTCATTTTTGGCAAGGACTATTTGTAGTCAACATCAACTTTATGCAATAGTTCAAGGAGTCACACATTCCCTCAAAGGTAAGCAAGGGACAAGGTAATTAAAGAATCCATGGACATCATCATGTATGCTTTACACTCCATGTACATAGATATCCTTGTATTTGTCTCATAAGTGGGACTAACCCATGTAGGTGAGAGGAGTAAGAAACAATGAGGATTGATCAAAACTCAAGATGATCTTCATAACTATGAGCACCCACCACTACATCACCCACATGAAGTCTTCTAAGACAAAACCCAAGGTTAGTTTATCCCTCTTAGGAGGGATGTCACATCAAGGGGGAGATTTACTCTAAGACTTGAGCTAAAGCATCTCTTAAAGATGCGAACGCATTAAATGCTTCATGTAAAAGTGGTAACCCCACTTGTGCTTAAATGATGAGTATGACCTATGATCAAGTATTCTTACTTGACTCCTAAGTCAATATACTCATATATAGATGACTCTGTCATCTCCAAAGTGCTTGGTAGATACTAGAGTGGTTTTGCATGTTTGCCATGTTTCATTTGACATCTTAATGTGTGAGCATGTTGGTATGCATATGTTTCTCATTCGAGGATATCCAATTGTTGTTATTTGGCTTTCATTTTCTTTGGCCAATTGGATATACAAGAATGCCTAAGTACCTCACTCTAGCTATCTATGCTTTCTCGTCTCAAATTCTATTCATGCTTCATCACAAAAATTTGAACAAGCACTTCTTGAACACTCTGTGTGAGGAGCACTCGGAGTTCCGTTTCGTTAAGTGCTAACTTCCAAAACCTCCCCAGTGCATCTCGGTGTAACCAACCTCAATATCTCGGTTCTACCGAAGCCTAGGGTTGATCTGGATTTTTCATCTAGGTAATATTGATTCCATAATCTCGACTTCACCAAGTTTTCCTGTCAACTGACAGTTGAGGAACTCAGTGGCACCGATATTTTAGAACCGATGGCACCGATATTTTAGAACTGGTGTCACCGATAGGTATAGGTATATATACATGCAGAACCGGTCTTTGAAAATACTTCTTCAAAAATCGTGGTCCCCAAAAACCCTAGCTGTCACTCGCGTCTTCAGAATTCACCCTTGCTCCCGTGCATTTGCGCCATAGGGATTCCTCCTCGTCGACCGCATTCGTCCTCACCGTCGCTGTCGTAGGAGGTCGCCGCCAAGTTAGGGTAAAGCCTCAGATTTTTGCACTCTTTTTTCATCTCTTATGCAAATTAAACAATTCCATCATCTTGCCACAATGTGCACTTGCTCCTTCCACCAAAAACTCCATTAGATCCAACAACTTTGGAATTTTATGTTTAAACATCCACAATCTGCATCTCGGCAACACCAAGTCATAAAAATCGGTTCTACCAATTTTGCTTTTAGGGCAACTGAGAACAGTCTCGGTGAGACCGAGTGGCCACTTCCGGTGAAACTGAAGTGGTTGCCAAGTCTCTGTTAATGAGGTTATGTGTCTCGGTGGCTCCAATTTTTTTGACTCGGTGGTATCGAAATCATTTTTTCTGAAGATTAAACTTAAGATTCTGAGTTCAAATTTGAGAAAACATTCTGTATTTTTGTGATGCTCAACCCCTTTGCTCTTCTTGACTCTGTTCACAGGGTCAACATGTTAGGGTCTGAGGACAACCAGAATGATTTTAGAGATAGAGTTGTGTACATGAGCTCAGGCACTAGCCGAGATGCTAGTTAATCTTCTTCAGCAGATCCAAGCACCCCTAGCTCCCATAGGTTTCCCAAGGCTGCCACAAGGGCAAGGAATAAGCTGAACTCAGATGAAGAAGATTCATATTTTATGCCAG
Organism: Hordeum marinum; assembly: GCA_022496015.1. Classification (NCBI taxonomy): domain Eukaryota; kingdom Viridiplantae; phylum Streptophyta; class Magnoliopsida; order Poales; family Poaceae; genus Hordeum; species Hordeum marinum. The sequence continues at coordinate 67,919,993 of CM039676.1, forward strand.
ATGAGGAGGTAACCAAGAAGCAACAAGAGAAGTAAGAGAAAGCTGCAAATAAACCAGATGTGAAGCTACTACTAAGCATAAAGCACATTGATAATTTCATATTCATGATGTTTCATTGATTCACAATCTATTCATAGGATATAAGTGAAGCACAAGAGTAAACAATCAAACTACTCTCCAAAGATATAAGTGAAGATCAATGAGTAGTAGCTATGTGAGGATTCTCTCTCAATAAAGATTTTTAGATCTGAATATTTCATTAAAACATCTAGCAAAATAAAAATAGCACTCCAAGAATAGCACATATCATGTGGACAAAGAAAAATTCAGGCTCAACATAGGCTAACCGATAGTTGTTGGTGAAGAGAGATGGGATGCGTAGCATCCCCAAGCTTAGATGGTTGAGACTTCTTGAAATATTTACTTGGGGTGCCTTGTGTTGGGACACGTAGTAGTAAATGAAAAAAATTTCCTACGTGTCACCAAGATCTATCTATGGAGAAACCAGCAACGAGCAAAGGGGGAGTGCATCTTCATACCTTTGAAGATTGCTAAGCGAAAGCGTTACAAGAAAGCGGTTGGTGGAGTCGTACTCACAGCGATCCAGATCGCGGTGGATTCCGATCTTAGCGCTGAACAACGGCGCCTCTGCGTTCAACACACGTGCAGCCTAGTGATGTCTCCTACGCCTTGATCCAGCAAGGAGGAAGGATAGGTTGAGGGCGGGCTCCGGCAGCACGACGGCGTGGTGATGGTGGAACTGCATGGTCTCCGGCAAGGCTTCGCCAAGCATCACGGAGAACGAGGAAGAGGAGGGGTAGGGCTACGCCGAGAGAGAGAGAACTTGTGTGTATGGCAGCCCCCAAAACCCCACATATATATAGGGGGAAGGAGGAGGGGTGCGGCAGCCCTAGGGTTCCCTCCCTAGGGCCGGTGGCCAACCCTAGATCAATCTAGGGCGGCGGCCAAGGAGGGAGTGGGAGGGGCAGCGCCCTAGGTGGGCCTAGGGCCCATCTGCCTCTAGGGTTTGCCCCCTCCCACCTCAAGCTGCGCCTTGGGCCCCTTGTGGGGGCACACCAGCCCACCTAGGCCTGGTTCCCTCCCACTTGTGGCCCATGCAGCCCTCCGGTGCCGGTGGCCCCATTTGGTGGACCCCCGGAACCCTTCCAGTGGTACCGGTACGTTACCGGTGATGCCCGAAACTCTTCCGATGACCAAAACCTCACTTCGTATATATGAATCTTTACCTCCAGACCATTCCAGAACTCCTCATGATGTCCGGGATCTCATCCGGGACTCCGAACAACCTTCGGTAACCACGTACACTATTTCCCTATAACTCTAGTGTCATCGAACCTTAAGTGTGTGGACCCTACGGGTTCGGGAGGCACGTAGACATGACCGAGACACCTCTCCGGTCAATAACCAACAGTAGGATCTGGATACCCATGTTGGCTCCCACATGCTCCACGATGATCTCATCGAATGAACCATGATGTTGGGGATTCAATCAATCCCGTATACAATTCCTTTTGTCTACCGGTATGATACTTGCCCGAGATTCGATCGTCGGTATCCCTATACCTTGTTCAATCTCGTTACCGGCAAGTCTCTTTACTCCTTCCATAACACATCATCTCATGGCTAACTCCTTAGTCACATTGCTCTCATTATGATGATGTCTTACCGAGTGGGCCCAAAGATACCTCTCCGTCACATAGAAGGACAAATCCTAGTCTCAATTCGTGCCAACCCAACATACACTTTCGGAGATACCTGTAGTGTACCTTTATAGCCACCCAGTTACGTTGTGACGTTTGGCACACCAAAAGTATTCGTACGGTATCCGGGAGTTGCACAATCTCATGGTCTAAGGAAATGATACTTGACATTGGAAAAGCTTTAGCAGACGAACTACACGATCTTGTGCTATGCTTAGGATTGGGTCTTGTCCATCACATCATTCTCCTAATGATGTGATCCCGTTATCAACGACATCCAATGTCCATGGTCATGAAACCGTGACCATCTATTGATCAACGAGCTAGCCAACTAGAGGCTCACTAGGGACACGTTGTGGTCTATGTATTCACACATGCATTACGGTTTCCGGTTAACACAATTATAGCATGAACAATAGAGAATTATCATGAACAAGGAAATACAATAATAACCATTTTATTATTGCCTCTAGGGCATATTTCGAACAGTCTCCCACTTGCACTAGAGTTAATAATCTAGTTCACATCGCCATGTGATTAACAGTTATATCACCATGTGATCATATCATCATGTGATTAACACCCAATCAGTTCTGGTGTTTGATCATGTTTTGCTCGTGGAAGAGGTTTTAGTCAATGGATCTGCGACATTTGGATCTGTGTGTACTTTGCAAATCCCTATATCATACTATAGACACTGCTCCCATGCTCCACTTGGAGCAATTCCAAATGGCTACTCCACTATACGTATCCGGATTGCTACCAAGAGTCATCTGGATTGGTGTTAAAGCTTGCATCGTCGTAACCCCTTACGACGAACTCTTTGTCACCTCCATAATCGAGAAATATGTCCTCAGTCCTCTAGTTACTAAGGATAATTTCGACCGCTGTCCAGTGATCCACTCCTGGATCACTCTTTTACCCCTTGACAGACTCATGGCAAGGCACACACATGTGTGGTACACAGCATGGCATACTATATAGAGCCTATGGCTGAAGCATAGGGGATGCCACTCATCTTTTCTCTATCTTTTGTCATGGTCGAGCATTGAGTTGTGCTCAATCTCACACCTTGTAATACAGACAAGAACCTTTCTTAGACTGATCCATATTGAACTTCTTCAATATCTTGTCAATGTATGTACTTACTGAAAGTATTATCAAGCGTCTTGATTTATCTCTATAAATCTTGATGCCCAACAATTAGGTAGATTTATCCAGGTCTTCCTTTGAAAAACTTTTTCCAAACAACCATTTATGCTTTCTAGAAATCATATATCATTTCCGATCAATAATATTTCAACTACATATTCTTATCAGAAATTCTATAGTGCTCCCACTCACTTTCTTGTAAATACAAGTTTCTCATAAACTTTGTATAAACTCAAAACTTTGATCACTTCATCAAAGCGTATATTCCAACTCCGAGATGTTTGCTCCAGTCCATAGAAGGATCGCTGGAGTTTGCATACCTTTTAGCATCCTTAGGATTGACAAAACCTTCTGGTTGTATCACATACAACTATTCCTTATGGAAACCGTTAAGGAAACCTTTGTTTTTATATCCATCTGCCAGATTTCATAATCGAAAATTGCAGCAACCGCTAACATAATTTCAACAGACTTTTAGCATCGCTACGGATGAGAAAATCTCATCACAGTCAACTCCTTGAACTTGGCGGAAACTTCTTTGCGACAAGTCGAGCTTTATAAACGGCGACATTCACCATCAGCGTCCGTCTTCATTTCAAATGTCCTTTTGTATTTAACGACCTGCCATTCAATGAGAAAGTCTACCAAAGTCCATACTTGGTTTCCATACATGGATCCTTTCTCGGATTTCATGGCTCCTAGCCATTTGTTGGAATCCGGGCCCACCATATCGCTTCTCCATAGTTCATAGGTTCATCATTGTCCAACAACATGACTTCCAAGACAGGGCTGCCGTACTACTCTAGAACAGTACGCGTCCTTGTCGGCCTACGAGGTTCGATAGTAACTTGATCCGAAGCTTCATAATCATCATCATTAACTTCCTTTTCAACTGACCTAGGCTCCACTAAAACATCTTTCTGTGTTTCGCTACTCTCCGGTTGAAACAAAGGTTTAACCACCTCATCAAGTTCTATCTTCCTCCCACTCAATTCTTTCGAGAGAAACTCTTTCTCGAGAAAGGACCCGTTCTTAGCAACAAACACCTTTTGCGCTTGGATCTGAGATAGAAGGTATACCCAATGTCTCCTTAGGGTATTCTATGAAGATGCATTTGCCTGCTTTGGGTTCGAGCTCATTAGGTGAAAACCCATTTTCACATAAGCGTTGCAGCCCCAAACATTAAGAAATGATAGTTTAGGCTTCTGTCAAACCATAATTCACACGGTGTCATCTCAACAGACTTAGATGGTGCCCTATTAAAGTGAATGGATTTGTCTTTAATGCATAACCCCATAACGATAGTGGCAAAACGACAAGAGACATCATAGTACTCACTATATCCAATAGAGCACGACTACGACGTTTGGACACACCATCACACTATGGTGTTCTAGGAGGTGTGAGCTGTGAAACAATTTCCACATTGTCTAAAATTACATACCAAACTCGTAACTCAGATATTCACCTCCACGATCATATCATAGACATTTCATCTTCTTGTTATGATGGTTTTCAACTTCACTCTGAAACTCCTTGAACCTTTCAAACATTTTAGACTCGTGTTTCATTAAGTAAATATCCTCATACTCACTGAAATCATCAGTGAAGGAATAGAAAATAACGATATCCACTACGTGTTTCAACACTCATTGGACCACATACATCAACATGTATCAATTCCAATAAGCCACTAGCCCGCTCCATCATACCGGAAGACAAGGTCTTAGTCATCTTGCCCAAGAGGCATGGTCCGCATGTCTCAACCGATTCAAAATCGAATGAGTCCGAAGATCCATTAGCATGGAGTTTCTTCATGTGCTTTACACCAATATGACGTTTGTGGCAGTGCCACAAGAATGTGGTACTATCATTATTAACTATTTATCTTTGGTACCAATGTTATGAGCATATGTATTACTACGATCAAGATTCAATAAACCATTCCCATTGGGTGCATGACCATTGACGGCATTATTCATGTAAACAGAATAACCATTATTCTCTAACTTAAATGAATAACCATATTTCACTAAACACGATCCAATCATGTTCATGCTCAACGCAAACACCGAATAACATTTATTTAGGTTCATTACTAATCAAGAAGGTAGAGAAAGTGTGTGATGGTGATCACATAACCTTGGAAACACTTCCAACACACATCGTCACCTTTCACTTAGCTAGCCTCCATTTATTCCGTAGCTTTTATTTTGAGTTGCTAACACTTAGCAACTGAACCAGTATCTTATACCCAAGTGCTACTAGGAGTACCAGCAAGGTACACATCAATAACACGTATATCAAATATACTTCTGTCGACATTGCCAACCTTCTTATCTACCAAGTATCTAGGGTTGTTCCGCTTCAGCGACCGTTCTCCTCATAATAGAAGCACATAGTCTTGGGTTTGGGCTCTTGCCCTTGCCCTTCTTGAAACTAGTGGTTTTCACTTAACCATCAACACTTGATGCTCCTTCTTGATTTCTCCCTTCGCGGTGTCAAACAACGCGAATATCTCAAGGATCATTATCTCCATCCCTGGCATTTTATAGTTCATCATGAAGCTGCAGTAGCTTGGTGACATTGACTTGGAGAACTGTATTAATCACTATCTTATCTGGAAGATTAACTCCCACTCGATTCAAGTGATTGTAGCACCCAGACAATCTGAGCACATGCTCACTGATTGAGCCATTCTCTTTTATCCTGCTGGCAAAGAATCTTGTTGAATGTCTCATACCTCTCAACACATGCATGAACCTGAGATCCCAATCTCAGCTCTTAGAACATCTCATATGTTCCGTGATGTTCAAAACGTTTTGGAGCCTCAATCCTAAGCCGCAATGCATGATGCACTGAACTATCAAGTGGACATCATAAAGTGCATGTTAGATGTTCACAACATCTACAGACAACGCTTGCGGGAGTGGTGCACTGAGCGGTGCATCAAGGACACAATTTTTCTATGCAGCAATGAGGACAATCCTCAGATCACAGACCCAGTCCGCATTATTGCTACCATCATCTTTCAACTTACTTTTCTCTAGGAACGTATCAATAAGAGAGGGGAGCTATAGCGTGAGCTATCTACAACATAATTTGCAAAGACACTTTTAGACTAAGTTCATGATAATTAAGTTCACATAATCAAATTATTTAATGGACTCCCACTTAGGTAGACATCCCTCTAGTCATCTAAGTGATACATGATCCACGTCAACTAGCCCGTGTCCGATCATCACGTGAGACGGACTAGTCATCCATGGTGAACATCTCCATGTTGATCGTATCTTCTATATGACTCATGTTCGACCTTTCGGTCTTCCGTGTTCCGAGGACATGTCTGTACATGCTAGGCTCGTCAAGTCAACCTAAGTGTATCATGTTTGTAAATCTGGCTTACACCCGTTGTATGCAAACGTTAGAACCTATCACACCCGATCATCACGTGGTGCTTCGGAACAACGAACCTTAACAACGGTGCACAGTTAGGGTGAACAAATTTCTTGAAATTTTATTGAGAGATCATCTTATTTAGCTACTGTCGTTCTAAGCAAATAATATGTAAACATGATACACATCACATGCAATCAATATAGTGACATGATATGGCCAATATCATCTTGCTCCTTTGATCTCCATCTTCGGGGCACCATGATCATCATTGTCACCGGCACGACACCATGATCTCCATCATCATGATCTTCATCATCGTGTCTTCATGAAGTTGTCTCGCCAACTATTACTTCTACTACTATGGCTAATGTTTAGCAATAAAGTAAAGTAATTACATGGCGTTTATGATTGACACGCGGGTCATACAATAAAATAAGACAACTCCTATGTCACCTGCCGGTTGTCATACTCATCGAGATGCAAGTCATGAATCCTATTACAAGAACATGATCAATCTCATACATCACAATGCATCACATCACATCCTTTGGCCATATCACATCACAAGGCATATGCTGCAAAAACAAGTTAGACGTCCTTTGATTTGTAGTTGCAAGTTTTTACGTGGCTGCTATAGGTTTCTAGCAAAAACGTTTCTTACCTATGCCAAAACCACAACGTGATATGCCAATTGCTATTTACCCTTCATAAGGACCATTTTCATTGAATCCAATCCGACTAAGGTGGGAGATACAGACACCCGCTAGCCACCTTATGCAACAAGTGCATGTCAGGCGGTGGAACCGGTCTCATGTAAGCATACATGTAAAGTTGGTCCAGGCCGCTTCATCCCACAATACCGCCAAATAAAGATAAGACTAGTAGTGGTAAGTAAATTAACAAGATCGACACCCACAACAACTTTGTGTTCTACTCGTGCATAGATTCTACGCATAGACCTAGCTCTGATACCACTGTTGGGAGACGTAGTAGTAAATCAAAAAAATTCCTACGTGTCACCAAGATCTATCTATGGAGAAACCATCAACGAGCAAAGGGGGAGTGCATCTTCATACCTTTGAATATTGCTAAGAGGAAGCATTACAAGATTGCGGTTGGTGGAGTCATACGCACAGCGATTCAGATCGCGGTGGATTCCGATCTTAGCGCCGAACAACGGCGCCTCCGCGTTCAACACACGTGCAGCCTAGTGACGTCTCCTGCACCGTGATCCAGCAAGGAGGAAGGAGAGGTTGAGGGAGGGCTCCGGCAGCACGACGGCATGGTGACGGTGGAACTGCATGGTCTCCGACAAGGCTTCGCCAAGCATCATGGAGAACGAGGAAGAGGAGGGGTAGGGCTACGCCGAGAGAGAGAGAGAACTTGTGTGTATGGCAGCCCCCCAAACCCCACATATATATAGGGGGAAGGAGGAGGGGTGCGGCAGCCCTAGGGTTCCCTCCCTAGGGCCGGTGGCCAACCCTAGATCAATCTAGGGCGGCGGCCAAGGAGGGAGTGGGAGGGGCAGCGCCCTAGGTGGGCCTAGGGCCCATCTGCCTCTAGGGTTTGCCCCCTCCCACCTCAAGCTGCGCCTTGGGCCCCTTGTGGGGGCACACCAGCCCACCTAGGGCTGGTTCCCTCCCACTTGTGGCCCATGCAGCCCTCCGGTGCCGGTGGCCCCATTTGGTGGACCCCCGGAACCCTTCCAGTGGTACCGGTACGTTACCGGTGATGCCCGAAACTCTTTCGGTGACCAAAACCTCACTTCGTATATATGAATCTTTACCTCCAGACCATTCCAGAACTCCTCATGACGTCCGGGATCTCATCCAGGACTCCGAACAACCTTCGGTAACCACGTACACTATTTCCCTATAACTCTAGCGTCATCGAACCTTAAGTGTGTGGACCCTACGGGTTCGGGAGGCACGTAGACATGACCGAGACACCTCTCCGGTCAATAACCAACAGTAGGATCTGGATACCCATGTTGGCTCCCACATGCTCCACGATGATCTCATCGAATGAACCATGATGTCGGGGATTCAATCAATCCCGTATACAATTCCTTTTGTCTACCGGTATGATACTTGCCCGAGATTCGATCGTCGGTATCCCTATACCTTGTTCAATCTCGTTACCGGCAAGTCTCTTTACTCGTTCCATAACACATCATCTCATGGCTAACTCCTTAGTCACATTGATCTCATTATGATGATATCTTACCGAGTGGGCCAAAGATACCTCTCCGTCACATAGAAGGACAAATCCCAGTCTCAATTCGTGCCAACCCAACATACACTTTCGGAGATACCTGTAGTGTACCTTTATAGCCACCCAGTTACGTTGTGACGTTTGGCACACCAAAAGTATTCGTACGGTATCCGGGAGTCGCACAATCTCATGGTCTAAGGAAATGATACTTGACATTGGAAAAGCTTTAGCAGACGAACTACACGATCTTGTGCTATGCTTAGGATTGGGTCTTGTCCATCACATCATTCTCCTAATGATGTGATCCCATTATCAACGACATCCAATGTCCATGGTCATGAAACCGTGACCATCTATTGATCAACGAGCTAGCCAACTAGAGGCTCACTAGGGACACGTTGTGGTCTATGTATTCACACATGCATTACGGTTTCCGGTTAACATATTATAGCATGAACAATAGACAATTATCATGAACAAGGAAATACAATAATAACCATTTTATTATTGCCTCTAGGGAATATTTCCAACACCTTGGGCATACCCAAGCTTGAGATTTTGTATCTTGTTTATCCTCCCATATCACGGTTTCTCCTACTCTCAAAAACTTCATCCACGCAAAACTTGAAAAGAACTCGTGAGATAGGTTAGTGCACATAATAATAAATAAACTCATTATGCACTGCCAAGATAAGTTGCATAATAATTTTCAAACATAATATCCTGTTTACTATCATTTCCACAATTTATATCTACCAATATAGGCCATGGAAACTATAGAAAAGTAGATAACAAAATTATGGCAGCAATCTTTCCAAACAGAACAGTCTGTAGCAATCTATTAAACTAGTGTACCAATGTAACTCAACAAATTCTGAAAATTTGGGACATGCTAAAGAATTTATATGTAAACACTGTATAAACATTTCAGAAACTTTCCATGTTCCAGTAAAATATGAAAATTCAAACACTACAACAAAAGTTTCTGTTTTTACATAACACATATCAAAACATGCAATGCAAGAATCCTAATGCAATTCTTGGAAATTTTTATTGAAAAACAAGATTATAAATAACATCTAACAGAGAACAACAAGTTATAATGACACTCAAAGCAAAACACATATCATGTGATGAATAAAAATATAGCTCCAAGTAAGATGTACCATAATGTTGGAGACGAAAGAGGGGATGCCCTCCGGGGCATCCCCAAGCTTAGATGTTGATTATTCTATGGATACTACCTTGGGGTTGCCTTGGGCATCCCCAAGATCAGTTCCTTTCTGCTGCTTATTCACCTCATATCGGTATCTCACCCAAAACTTGAAAACTTCAATCACACAAAACTTAGCGAAACTTCGTGTGATGGGTTAGTGTAGTAAAGATAGATCATTCACTTAGGTAGTATCAACACAAGGTTCATAATTGTTGTCACATAATACCTACTCTATTCCATAATTCCCACAATTTATATCACCAAATATAAGCTATGGAAACACTTGAAACAAGCAAACTATGCATGTAAAACAAAATCTGTCAAAAACAAAACAGTCTGTAAAGATATGAATGATCACCGTACTTACCTGACCCTAAATATTCTGAACAATTAGGAAAACGGATATTATTTGCATAGAAAGTTTGTGTAAATTTTTTAGAATTTTTGATGCTCCAATAAAATCAGATACTTCATATACTGGACGCAAAAGTTTATGTTCTTGCATAGAATCAAACAAGCAAGTATCCACACTATCCCAAAGGCTTTACTTGGTGCTTTATTGAAATAAAAGATATAAAACATGATTACTACAGTAGGTTAATCATGTGAAAACACAAAAACAGAAAGTAAAAGTGTTAGGTTGTCTCCCAATAAGCGCTTTTCTTTAATGCCTTTTAGCTAGGAATGATGATTTCAATGATGCTCGTATAGGAATAGTAGTTGAAACATGCAAGAGAGCATCATGAATCACATGACAAGAACATTTAAGTATAACTCACTTCCTATGCATAGGGATTTTGTGAGCGAACAATTTAAGGGATCAAGAATCGACTAGCATAGGAAGGCAAAACAAGCATATCTTCAAAAATCGAACACATAGAGAGGAAACTTGATATTATTGCAATTCCTACAAGCATAAGTTCCTCCCTCATAATAATTTTCAGTAGCATCATTAATGAATTTAACAATATAAATATCACGTACATCATTCTTTTTATGATTCACATGCATAGAAAATTTATCACTCTCCACATAAGCAAACTTCTTCTCATTCATAATAGTGGGAGCAAACTCAACGAAATAACTATCATGATGTACTTGATTGACATAACCACTTTGAATATTAAAATCATGGTTACAAGTTTCATGGTTGTAATTACTCTTTACAGCATATGTGTCATCACAACAATCATCATAGATAGGAGGCATGCCATCATCATAATAGTTTTGCTCGTCAAAACTTGGGGGACTAAAAATATCATCTTCATCAAACATAGAATCCCAAAGCTTGTGCATTTGCATATCATTAGCATGATGGATATTCAGAGAATTCATACTAATAATATTGCAATCATGCTCACCATTCAAGGAATTCTGATCAAGTATTTTCATAAATTCTTCCTCTACCAATTGAGCACAATTTTCCGAACCATCATTTTCACGAAAGACATTAAAGAGACGAAACAATTGATGCAACCTAAACTCCATTTTTTGTAGTTTTATTTTATAAAACCAAACTAGTGATAAACAAGAAACTAAAAGATTTAATTGCAAGATCTAAATATATACCTTCAAGCACTCACCTCCCCGGCAACCGCATCAGAAAAGAGCTTGATGTCTACTATGCAACTTTATTCTTGTAGATTCGTGTTGGGCCTCCAAGCGCAGAATTTTGTAGGATAGTAGCAATATTCCCTCAAGTGGATGACCTAAGGTTTATCAATCCGTGGGAGGTGTAGGATGAAGATGGTCTCTCTCAAACAACCCTGCAATCAAATACAAGAAATATCTTGTGTCCCCAACACACCCAATAGAATGGCAAATTGTATAGGTGCACTAGTTCGGCGAAGAGATGGTGATACAAGTGTAGTAATGATAGTAGATATTGATTTTTGTAATCTGAAAATATAAAAACATAAAGGTAGCAAGTTACAAAAATGAGCACAATCAGTATTGCAATGCTTGAAAACAAGGCCTACGATCCGTACTTACGCTAGTGCAATCTCTCAACAATGCTAATATAATTGGATCACATAACCATCCCTCAACGTGCAACGAATAATCACTCCAAAGTTCTTATATAGTGGAGATCATAAGAAGAAATTGTTGGTAGGGTACGAAACCACCTTAAAATTATCCTTTCCAATCGATCTATCCAAGAGTTCATACTAAAACAACCAAGTTATCCTTTCTGATCAATCTATCTAAGAGTTCATACTAGAATAACACCATATGATACGTGATACGTCCATTTTGCATCATGCTTTTATATTGATATTTATTGCATTATGGGTTGTTATTACATGTTGTGGTACAATACTTATGCCTTTTATCTCCTATTTTACAAGGTTTATATGAAGAGGGAGAATGTCGGCAGCTGGAATTCTAGACTGGAAAAGGAGCAAATATGAGAGAGCTTTCGGGACGAAGCGCCGCCGTCTCGAGGCGGAACTTGGGCAGAACCAATCTAGAGCTCCGACGGAGTTGTTCTGCCGGGGAAACTTCCCTCCCGGAGGGGCAAATCGAAGCCATCATCATCACTAATGATCCTCTCATCGAGAGGGGGTCAATCTCCATCAACATCTTCACCAGCACCATCTCCTCTCCAAACCCTAGTTCATCTCTTGTATCCGATCTTTGTCTCAAACCTCAGATTGGTACCTATGGGTTGTTAGTAGTGTTGATTACTCCTTATAGTTGATGCTAGTTGGTTTACTTGGTGGAAGATAATATGTTCAGATCCTTCATGATAATTAATACTCCTCTGATCATGAAGATGAATATGCTTTGTGATTAGTTACGTTTGTTCCTGAGGACATGGGATAAGTCTTATCATAAGTAATCATGTGAATTTGGTGTTCGTTCGATATTTTGATGAGATGTATGCCGTCTCTCCTCTAGTGGTGTTATGTGAACATCGACTACATAACACTTCACGATTATTTGGGCCTAGGGGAATGCATTGGGAAGTAATAAGTAGATGATGGGTTGCTAGAGTGACTGAAGCTTAAACCCTAGTTTATGCGTTGCTTCGTAAGGGGATGATTTGGATCCATATGTTTCATGCTATGGTTAGATTTATCTTAATTCTTCTTAGTTGCGGATGCTTGCGAGAGAGGTTAATCATAAGTGGGAGGTTTGTCCAAGTAAGGGCAACACCCAAGCACCGGTCCACCCACACATCAAATTATCAAAGTAACGAACGCGAATCAAATGAGCATGATGAAAACTAGCTTGACAGAAATTCCCATGTGTCCTCGGGAGCACTTCACTTTATATAAGAGTTTGTCCAGGCATGTCCTTTGCTACAAAAAGGATTGGGCTACCTTGCTACACCTTTACTACACTTGTTACTTGTTACCCGTTACAAATTACCTTATCACAAAACTATCTGTTACCGATAATTTCAATGCTTGTAGAGAATACCTTACTGAAAACCGCTTGTCATTTCCTTCTGCTCCTCCTTGGGTTTGACACTCTTACTTATCGAAAGGACTACGATATATCCCCTATACTTGTGAGTCATCAATAATCTTTTCTAGCGGCGTTGCCGGGGAGTGAAGCGCCTTTGGTAAGTGGAATTTGGTAAGGAAAAAATTTATATAGTGTGCTGAAATTTACTGTCACTTGTTACTATGAAAAACAATACTTTGAGGGACTTGTTCAGGATATCTTCACCTCTACCGAAAGTACAAAGAGTTGCTCCTCAACCTACTGAACCTTCTGAAAATATTTATTATGAAATTCCTTCGGGTATGATAAACAAACTGCTGGCTAATCCTTATGCAGGAGTGTAACAGCCCAAGTGCACCCCTTGCCATTTTTGTAATGTATCTCATGTGGACCTTTCATGTTTGCCACCATGTTTTGTGATAAGTATATTTTGCTTCATGTCATTCTTGCATCATGGCATCATATGCATTCATCATCATATGGTTTTGTGTGCACCAAGGTTGTGGTGGTGTGATTGTGGTGTTGTTGTGAGTGTATGTGTTTGGGGGTGAATGCAAGTATTGCTTGGTTGAAGTGTTGCTCTAATCCCTCCCTTTTCAAAATAACCATCACCTCTTCTCTCTCATGCAAATATTCCACATGTTAATATTTTCTTGTGGTTTTCTCTCCTTTAAATTTTTTGAGCATGTTCTAAATAGTCTTCTAGCATTAATAAAATAACCCTTGGCCATGCTTGGAGTTTTCCCTTTTAATAATATTTTGCATCAGTGCCTACTAATATAATTAGGTGAATTAACTTGCTTACTCTAAAAATACCCAACTGTTTTTATTAAATTGCTGGCATTTTAATGAACCCAGAAATGTATTTCTTTTGTTCTTCTCTCTCTAATCTCTGATTTACTTTTGTCTCTGGCTTTTTATATAAAAGAAAATTGTTTTTTTTCTAGTTGCGAGAGAGAGAGAGAGGAGTCAGTGGACCTCCTCCTGGCCCAACAAGCAGGCGCTCCCGCGGCCCAGCTTCTGCAGGACAGCTACCTGCTCGTCGTCCCCTTCCTCCGTCAGCGTCAGAGAGAGAGCGAGCGCGTCCTATTCAAGGACGTCGAGGGCGCCGTCAGACCCCGGCCTACATAACCCCCCTCGACGTGCATGCCCCCTAGGGTTGTCCCCCTTTCCCTTGAGCCCCTGTCGATCCCTCTCTTCCCTCCTTCCGCTTCCTCTATGGTAAGATTCAGAGAATCGGTGAGGTTTAGAGAGAGAAACAGGGGAGCGCCGCCTTGCTTCGCCGTCGTCCTCATCTCCGGTGGCCCCTTCCTTGCCGCCGGGGATGCCGGAGACCTCCGTGGTGCCTCCCGCGCCTCATTCCCAGCGCTAGGGTGTGGAGAGCAGCCCCACGTCGTCGGCTTCTTCCTCATCTCCTTCGCGCATCCGAAGCCCTCACCGCGGATCTTCTTCCTCATCTTCTTCCTCGCTGATAAGCACCGAGCCCGTCCTCGATCCCCTCTCGGTGAGCAGCCGTTCCGCCGGCCCTTTCCACGTGTTCGCTCCGCTAGTCTCGTTGTCGTCGAGCTCGGGTTGCCGTCACCACGCCGTGCCCGAGCCGAGAATGAGCTCATGTTCAATATCCTCATTGATGCTCGCGTAGGCTGTAGATGATGATGGGAATGAGATCCCCGTAGGCTTCCACAGCCCCGCCGTCGCTAGTTCCATCCGTAGGTTGCTGGAGTTTGCTGTCGTCGTTGTCGTTGCTCTCTACGGCAAAGGAGAGGAAGGCAACGCCTTTTGTGTTCATTAGAAATCACGCCCCCTCTCTATCAAGAGTCGGCTCAGTAGCGCAGTGGTAGCGCGCCAGGGAAATGACCGTGAGGTCATGGGTTCGATTCCCCCCTGGCCTTTTTAATTTTTGGGTGAGTGTGTGTGTGCGGATCCCGTGCGGCCACGGGCTGAATCCCGTGTGCCTGTGTTGTGCGTGTGGTGTGCTTCTGGTGTGGCCCTGTGTGTGTGTGTGTATGACAGTGGGCCTGGCCCCACTTGTCATACCCACAGAGGGGCCCTAGCTCACTACCAGGTGGGTCCCGTCCTTTTTTCTGTTTTATTTTATTGCTTGTTTGTTTCTGTTTATTAGATTTAATTCCATTTTGGGATATGTCCAGAAATGGGCATTGCCATTTCTGGCAGTAGACATTTTAGGAAAATTCTAACTTATAACTCAAATAGGTTTTATGTGCATTTTCGAGCTAGCTTTGTGAGATGTTTTTACATGCAAGCATAGGGGTATGATATATGGATTTGGGGTAGAAAAATCCCAGGAATCCATTGGTATAGTTTGTTTTGGCTTTTGAGCAAGTTTTGCAAAATGTTATTTTGTTCCAACATGCCATTTTGTCAATTATGTATGAATAAATCCATGCATGCTATGAGATTTGTGTCAACATGAAAGTGGTAGAGTTTTGCGAGTTCTATGCCCCGGTATTTTCTTTTGACATGATATGCTTGTTTGTAAGTGGGTTTCTTGCTCCAAAGTAGCTAATAAAATTTTGTTGTTTTCAACATGCTAAATATTTGTAAGTCTGGGATGCTGTAGTTATTTTGATGCCATGTTTAGTGGATGCTACCAAGTGTTCTGTTGTGTTTTAGCTCAAGCTCGGTGCTAGTGTTTTGTAGTAGATATTGTCCTCTACCATCCTATTAATTTTCATGCCATGAGGTGGTCTCTAGCGTCATTGTTTTTTGCTGTCAAATTGCTATCAGGTTAACTCAGATTCCAGAAAACTGTGATTTCACTAAGTCCCTAGAATATGTTTCACCATGCCATCATGTGAGCTTCATTGCTAGTGATTATTGCCTCCTTTCAAGTTTGTGTAGTTGGATGATTGGTTAAGCATGTTATGTAGTTTCTGTACATACTTTGGTTGTGCTTGGAAATATCCTGTAGCTCTAGATATTTGCTGTGCAAGTTGCTATGTTGCTGTTTTGGACAGGGTGTGCGTGGTTTTGTGTTGTGGTTTGTGGGATCTATGCTCCATCGTTTTGCTTGATCTTGGCTCTATTGTGGTTAGTTTTTTTATTTCCTAACCAGTGGCTACCATGGAATACCAAGGAATAGCCCATGGCCTTCCTTGTCTTGTATTCCGTCTTCGTACCTTGACGTGAGCGTAGCGTGAGAATCGTTACTCCGTTTCCTACGTTTTACATATGCATTTGCATCGATTTTGCAGAAAGCATCCATATTTGCCATGATCATGCATGTTCAGACAACTTAACATGAGGTTCTGTTCAGAATTCTAATAACTTAACTATTGCATGAGAAACATGACTAGCTTAGGGTTGCCATGTTAAATACTTCAAATGAATCATGCATCATCTTGGTTGTGCATTGCACCTTGGTTGTTTGTTTATTTGGTGCTGTTTCTATTTGGGTAGACGCGAGTGTTGAACCTGAGTAGGAGGATCCAGAAGAGTACAACTACGAGGAACCAGCTCTTTGTCCCTTTGAAGAACCAACAGGCAAGATGATCGTACCCGAATCCCAACACTATTTCTGCTTTGCTAGATGTCTCGCTCTTATCGTTACATTGCGTTACCTACCACTTGAATATCAAGCCTCCTACATTGCCATGATAGACTCTAACCCCTCCACTACCTAGCAAACGTTATTTGGCTAAGTTACCGCTGCTCAGCCCCTCTTATAGCGTTCTTAGATGCAGGTGCACGTTGTTTCCATGTGACAACATGGATATCTGGAGATATCACAATTTTTTCTGCTATTTAACTTAATGCACATATATATATCTTGGTAAGGTGGAAGGCTTGGCCTTTTTCTCGGTGTTTTGTTCCACTTTTACCGTCATAGCTACTTGTTACCGGTGTTATGTTCCAGCGCTCCTAACATGCTCGGGGTTGTTATGGGGACCCCTTGATTATTCGTTTGAGATTAAAGCTTCTCTGACAAGACCCAACTTTGGTACTACATTTGCTTAACAACTTAATAAAAATGCATAGGGCTTTGCAACCCCGTGGGTAATTAATCAACAACCCAGGCCCGTGCTCCTCATGAGTGTTGGTCCAGACTAGAGCACTATGCGGGGCCAACTCGGGCCAACTCGGGAGATTTCTATCAGGCCATCGTATGCTTTGCTTATCCGTCGTGTCCTGAGAATGAGATACGCGGCTCCTATCGGGTTCGTCGACACGTCGGGGGGTCTTGCTAGACTCGTTTTACCTTTCTTGAATGTCTTGCGTGAGGAACTCCGATGTTCTTCGGGCTATCTCGAGGTGTCGGTTTTCCTTTGGAATCGCCTAGGAAGATCATAAGATCATTGGTAGAGGTTATTCCCATGGCGTGTGGTTAATTTGTGATGGATTAGTTGGAGCACCCCTGCAGGGTTAAATCTTTCGGAAAGCCGTGACCATGGTTATGTGGAAACTTGGATATTTTGTTTAACACTCGGTTATAGACAACTTGAAGTAAACTCTAATAAAATACACCAATTGTGTGTGTAACCGTGATGGTCTCTGCTCGTGAACATGAACCGAGAGAGAACACGGTGGGGTTATGATTGACGTAAGTAGGTGTTCAGGATCACTTAGTGATCATGGTAGTTCTCGACCGTCTTTCGTAGAACACCATATTTTCATTCATGTTCTCGTAAGATAGCCACCAAATACATGCTTAGTGCTTGCTGCAACCTCAACACTTACCCCTTCCAAACCCAAAAGCTTACATAGTTTCCGTACCCGGGTTACATGATTGATGAGTCCCTGTGGCTCACAGATTACAAAAATATAGGTGCAGGTGTTGATGAGTGTGTGCCAGAAGATGTGACTCATCTCTAGTGGGAGTACGATGAAGAACGTGGCTAGATGTATGTCGCGTACCCCGATGAGTAGAGAGGCCATAGTCGTGATCCTTGGGATAGCAAGGCAGCTTTACATTTCTTCTTTTCTTTGTTTGATTTCATCCGTAGATGGACCCTATCTTCTGTATGATGCCTGAATAATTGTGTGAACTTGTAATTTAGCTTGTGGCGAGTGTAAGCCAACTCATATACTCATCTCTTCATACATGTATGCAATGTTTACTACACTTGTGAAACGACAAGATGCACCTGCCCCAAGATTTCTACCAGAGAAGCTAGGACAAGAACATGTATCAACCCATATGCATAGATTACCCTAATGTCACCTCGGGAATCCGCAAGTTTAGTATGACTTGAATACCCCAATGTCACTGTGGGTATTCGCATGCAAGACATATATCAAGTGTTCTCAAATCCAATTTTCAATCCAACATAACAAAATCTCAAAGGGAAAACTCAATTCATCACGACAAGACAGAGAGGGAAACACACCATATGATCCAAATATATTAACAAAGCCCATGATACATCAAGACATATATCAAGTGTTATCAAATCCAATTTTCAATCCAACATAACGAAATCTCAAAGGGAAAACTCAATTCACCACAACAAGATAGAGAGGGAAACACACCATATGATCCAACTATTTAACAAAGCCCATGATACATCAAGATTGTGCCATCTCAAGAACACGAGAGAGAGAGAGAGATTAAACACGGAGCTATTGGTACAAACCATGAGCCCCAAGGTTGGAGTACTCCCTCCTAATCATGGAATCTGCCAGGATGATGAATATGGCCACCGGAGATGATCTATCCTCTCCGACAAGGTTCTGTTTTCTCTCCAAATTGGTTTTTCCTCGATACAGAGGCCTTGCGGTGGCAGAACGAGGAGTCTAGGATTATTTCTTATGGTTTCTATATTTATAGGAATTTTTGGTGTTGGTTTAACGCGGAGATGGGCCATGAGGTGAGCACGCTCCACCAGGGCACAGTTTGGGGGCCTGGCGCGCCCTGGTGGAGGGTGGCCACCTCGTGACTCTTGTGGCCCTCCCATGAAGCATCTAGTGCCTCTTTTGTTCCAAAAAAATGTAAAAAAGTTTCGGGCGATTCCGAGAACTTTCATTTTCTGCACAAAAACAACACCAGGGTAGTTCTGCTGAAAACAACATTAGTCTGGATTAGTTCTAAATAAATCATATAAAGTTCATCAAAGCCAAATAAAAGTATTGTAAACATAGGTTAATATGGCATGAATACTTCATAAATTATCAATACATGGGAGACGTATTAGCCTATATCAAGGCAAATGAGGACTCTTTCCTAGTGTGCAAGAAAACTTCAGATGCATTGATATAGAGAACTTTGTTGGGAGATAGTTCACAACTTGGAACGATGAGATGGTCATGAAGTTCTACTCCACTTCCCATTTCTATCCAGATGGTAGGATCGTATGGATGACTAAGGGAGTTAGATACCAGTCCACAGTGGAGGAATGGGCTAGTCTTAGGAGCCCAACAAGGTGAGGATGGTGATTTGGATGTTTATGCTAAAGCAAAGATGAGCCACAACTCTATGGGAAATATGTACAAAGGCATGCCCTCCTAGCCTTGTGCATTCACACAGGTTTGGCTGTGTCTATTGACGTGGCTTGAGATTGTGCTGGTATTTCCCTAAAGAGGAAGGGATGATGCAGCACAACGACAGTAAGTATTTCCCTCAATTATGAATCCAAGGTCATCGAACCAGTAGGAGAACCACACAACACTATGTAAATGGTACCTGCAGACAAACAACAAATACTTGCAACCCGAGGCGTAAGAGAGGTTTTCAATCTCTCCACGGCAAAAAGATAGATTGGTTTGTTGTAGATTGTATAAATAGATCCTGTAAGAACAAAAAATAAAAGATGTAAATAAAAAGTGCAGCAAAGTATTTTGGTTTTTTTGGAATAATAGACCTGAAAACAAAAGCGGCAAAAAGATAGATCAGAAAGCAATATGTTGAAAGACAGACCCGGGGGTCGTAGGTTTCACTAGTGGCCTCTCTCATGAGTATAGCACACGGTGGGTAAACAAATTGTTGTTGGGCAATTGAAGAAGATAAAATAATCATGATGATATCCAAGGTAGTGATCATTATATAGGCATCACGTCCAAGATTAGTAGATCGAAATGATTCTGCATCCACTACTATTACTCTACACATCGACCGCTATCCATCATGCATCTAGTGTATTAAGTTCATGGAGAAACAGAGTAATGCAATAAGAACGATGAAATGATGTAGACAAGATATATTCATGTAGGAATAGACCCCATCTTGTTATCCTTAAAAGAAACGATGCATGTGTGCCTCGCCACCCCTTCTATCACTAGGAGAGGACACCGCAAGATCGAACCCATCACAAAGCACCTCTTCCCATGGCAAGAAAAATCGATCTAGTTGGCCTAACTAAACCAAAGATTCGAAGAAGAAATACGAGGCTATAAGTAATCATGCATATAATAGATCAAAGAAGACTCAAATAATATTCATGGATAGAAACTAATCATGAACTCAAACTTCAGTGGGTCCAAACAAACACACTGCAAAAAGCCATTACATCAAATAGATATCCAAGAGACCATTGTACTGAGAATAAAAAGAGAGAGAGGAAGCCATCTAGCTACTGCCTACGGACCCGTAGGTCTATGGTGGACTACTCACACATCATTGGAGAGGCAACCATGAAGACGATGCACCCCTCCATGATGGTGTTACATTAGATCTCACGGTTCTGGAACTTGTGGCAGCTCGAATTGTGTTTCGTCAACTCTCCTAGGTTTTTTGGAATATTTGGGTATTTATAGAGCTGATAGATAGTGGAGAGGCATCCCGAGGAGGGCACAACCCACCAGACCGTGCCCTGATGTCTTGTGGCCTCATCGACCCTCCTCTCTAGTGCTTATCTGGTCCTTCAAGTGTCTTCTGGCCAAAAAAAATCTCCAAAAAGTTTCGCAGTGTTTGGGCTTCGTTTGGTACTGATATTCTGCTAAGTAAAAAAACAAGCAAAAAACAGCAACTGGCACTTGGCACTATGTCAATAGGTTAGTCCCAAAAATGATACAAAGTTTCTATAAAATGATGTAAAACATCCAAGATTGATAATATAACAGCATGGAACAATAAAAATATATAGATATGTTGGAGACGTATCATCTATCGTCTGCAAGCTGGACTATCCACCACCAACACAATCATGAGGTATACATTGATGCCAAAGTCTGGTGATGACAAGATGATCATGGGGTATTCCATCAACATGCTGCACCACATAGACACCCACACCAGATTCAGGGTAATGGACTTGATTGTTGAGACTATGAAGAGGACAACTGCTAATTAGAAGAGATCATGTGGATACACAACCTACATTTAGATGATCATCAACTCTAAGGTAGAGAAGAATGTGTATGCACTTGATCGACCACATATTCCACTCCAGACAGACTTCGAGGGCAATGTTGTGGTTATGGATCCTAGTCATCCCACTTCATCTAGTGCACAGGCAGAGGCTGAGTCAGCCTAAGCCACTAGTGCTCAGGTAACAAGGACCAAGAGTGAGCGGATGGATCTTCTCTTTAGCACTATCCAGGGCATGTAGAAGGACATCAAGAACATCCTGCTTAATTAGGAGAGTCTTGTGAGGATCGTGGAGGACATGTTTACCACGGTGAACAACAAGTGGATGGGTTGACTAAGACTGTGTATGACCTCAAGCGGGAAGTGGATGTAGTTCCCATTCCTCATTCTTCAGATGATGATGATGATTATGATGACAGTCCACCTCTCAGGACCAGCACCGAGTTCAAGACCCAGGCCAGGACTCCTACAGTGTCAGCTCCAAAGACAAGGCCTTCTTCATCAGTTATGTCTGCACCTCCAGTGTCTACTCCACCACCTTAGAGGACTTCAGCAGAAGCTTTCACGGATGCTCTTCTCTCGACTACTTCGACAACCACATGAGCTGCTTCATCATCTCATGGAGGATACCATGCCCAGAGCAACGATTAGCTCTATAACTTTGAACTTTTTGGTAACTTGTTGCCAAAGGGGGGAGGTTATGATCATAGGGCTGAGAGAGAGAGAGTTGCATATTAATCCCTCTCTGCATTTGAAAAACATTTGTTTTATCGTTTGGTTGAAAACTTTGTCGGTGGTTGATCATATACTTTTGTGTGATGCTACTACTTTACTATCCTTGAGATGTCTATATGATGATCATTCACTTAATGTTGGGTGTGATGTGCTTATGTAATTCACTCATATTAATTTTTGCACACCACCAAGTTGTCTGTGACATGGAAGAGCGACCCATGATGCTAATTGATTGTGCATTTGCATTCAAACACAAATTTAAAATAATGCACAAATTTAGGGGGAGCTCTTGCTTATCACATACCTCTCAAAGTGATGATGCTATTCATGGATTATATCTTTTATCAAAGCTTTCATCTATATGTTGTCATCAATTACCAAAAAGGGGGAGATTGAAAGCACAACTTCTCCCTAGGTGGTTTTGGTAATTAATAATAACATATATTTCATTGGACTAATGTTTCCACCAAGTGTATCTCAGGGAAAAGTTCAATGATGGGTTGGCTAAATGTCTATGTGGAAAACCTCCCCAAGGAAAGGATGGAATAGGATTGGCCATGCTTCAAGATTGGAGACTCTACATTTTATATTTTGTGAGAAATCACTTTTGATTCCATAGGAAAGCCAATACTATTAAAAGGGGATGAGGTATTTATGATGACCTGGTTGCTCAAGTGCTTAGAGATTAGCCACCAAAAATACTCACCCACTTTCCCACAAAAACCTTTTGTCCAAAGCCAAAAGTCAAAATTCGGTGACATCAATATTTCCCATTCAAATCCACCGAGTTATACCCTAGACAAAAACCCAGCCAAACCCTAGCGTCTCGATACTACCAAGTTTCCAATCGGTGCAACCGAGAATCAGTGACTAACTTTTTGTTAACCAATTTCTTAAAGTTGGTCCCACCAAGTTTGAGGAATCGGTGACACCGAGATTTGGAAAATGCCTAGGTCAACCATATCAGTACCATCGAGATTTATATATCGATCTCACCGAAAAGGCCAAAGTTGCCACATTTTGCACTAGTCGGTGCAACCGAGTTTTTACTCTGGTTTCACTGAGTTGGGCAATAATATTGTAACGATTGGCTTTTTGGAGATGCCTATAAATACCTCTCCACCACATCCCACTTGCAATAGAAGCACTCAAAACACACACCTACTTGTCGTATCCAATTTTCTGAGAGAGAACCACATACCCTTGTGTTGAGGTCAAGATCATCCACTCCAACCATACGGATCTTGATTTCTAGCCTCCCCAAGTTTCTTTCCATCCAATCAATCTATTCTACCCATGCCAAATTTGTGAGAGAGTGATTGAGTGTTGAGGAGACTATCTTTCAAAGCACAAGAGCAAGTAGTTCATCATACTACTACATCTATTACCGTTTGGAGGGTGGTGCCTCCCAGATTGGTTAGGTGTTGCTTGGGAGCCTCCTTCTTCGTGATTGTGGAGTTGAACCAAGAAGTTTTTAAGGGCAAGTATATCACCTACTTCGTGAAGCTCTACCCTGAGTAAGGCTAGTCCTCGGTGGATGTAGGCCATCACGGAATAAACAAGGTTTCTACTTCGTGGACCCTTCGTGGGTGGAGACCTCCGTAAACTCTCGCAATAGTTACCCTCCGTGGGTTGAAGTCTTCATAAACAGGGATGTACGAAGCGCCACCTATCGGAACCACGAGAAAAACCTTCGTGCCTCCAAATTGCATTTTATCTTCTTATCCCTATCCTCTTACATATGCTTGTCTTTACTTTTGACTGCAATACTCGTAGACATGCATGTGTAGGGTGAACTTGATTTGCTAGAATTGCTAAAATCTGCCAACCAATTAACTTGGGAAAAGGTTAGGTTTTTATTTGGTCAAGTAGTCTAATCACCCCCGTCTAGACCTACTTTCGATCCTATGGCGATCACTAAAAGAGGCGTCTAGAGGGGGGAATAGACTACTTGAAAAAATTAAAACCTAACCTTTTCTAATTTAATTGGTTGACCGATTTTAGCAATTATAACAAGTCTAGTGCACCCTACACATGCTAGTCAACAAGTATAGCACTGGAAAGTAAAGAGGAGCATATGTAAGAGAGTTGAGGTACGAATATCAAACACAAAGTTGACGTGGAGATTTTTTGCATGGTTCCGATAGGTGGTGCTATCGTACGTCCATGTTGATGGAGACTTAAACTCATGGAGGGTAACAGCTACGAGGGTCCATGGAGGGCTCCACCCACAAGGAGTCCACGGAGAAGCAACCTTGTCTATTACATCATGGCCTTCGTCCATGGAGGACTAGCCTTACTCAAGGTAGATCTTCATGAAGTAGGCGATCTCCTTGCCCATACAAACTTCTTGGTTCAACTCCACAACACGAAGTAGGAGGCTCCTAAGCAACACCTAACCTATCTAGGAGGCACAACCCTCCAAAAGTTAATAGATGTGGTAAGTATTGTGAACTCCTTGCTCTTGTGATTCAAAAGATAGTCTCCTCAACACTCAATCACTCTCTCATAGATTTGGCTTGGGTAGAGGATATTTATTGGGTGGAAAGCAACTTAGGGAGGCTAGAAATCAAGATCCATATGCTTGGAGTGCATGATCTTGATCTCAACACATGAATAGGTGGATCTCTCTCAGAAAAATGGATGGGGCAAGTGTGTGTATGTTCTAAGTGCTTCCTCTACGAGTGAGCCAGATATGGCAACTTTTGGCTTTTCGATGAGACAAATATAGAAATCTCGGACGGTCCGATTTTGGCTGACCTAAGCAGATAGCAAACTCGGTGACACCGATCTACTAAACTCGGAAATTCCTATTTCAATAAGATCGATATCAGTAGGTTTGACACTATTTTTGGTTGCACCAAAAATGAACTTGGTGGTACCGAGATGGTTAGGGTTTGGCTCTGGTTTTGTCTAGGGAAAACTTGGTGGGGCCGAATGGAATTTGTTGGTGGCACCAATTTTGGATATTTGGTTTTGGACAGAATATTTTTGTGGGAGAAGGGATGAATATTTTTGGTGGCTAATCTCTAAGCACTTGAGCAACCAGATCATCATAATTCTTTATCCCCTTTCAATGGTATTGGCTTTCCTATGAACTCAAAAGATATTTCTCACAAAATGTAAAATGTAGAGTCTTGAAGCTTGAAGCTTTGCCAATCCTATTCCTTTCCTTCTTCTTCCTTTCTTGGGGATTCTCCTCACAATCCTTACCCAACCCTCTCTATGGACTAACCTGAAATAAACTAGGTAGAACAGTTAG
Organism: Hordeum marinum; assembly: GCA_022496015.1. NCBI lineage: Eukaryota > Viridiplantae > Streptophyta > Magnoliopsida > Poales > Poaceae > Hordeum > Hordeum marinum. The sequence goes on from CM039676.1 coordinate 67,945,408, forward strand.
TCCAAGAGACAATGTATGTTGTCATGAATTATCAAAACCACGAAGGGAGCATATGTAATTTCAATCTCCCCCTTTTTGGTAATTGATGAAAACATACAGTCAAAGATTCAAATTTAGATATGCAGAGATATATAAAGGCTTTGAGAGAGACACGACTAAGATATGCTCCCCCTAAATGTGTGCAATCCTTTTTAGGTGGTATTTGCTTTGGAATGCATGGACACACACATAGTAGGAAGAGTACGATAAGTCATGTGTATCTTGGATATATGCATCAAATATATGTGAATGAAGTATCTCCGTGTTGAAGATTCATTCTTGCAAACAGTATGTGCAAGAAGCAAGAGATCATCTTGATCGAGAATATGATATATATATATACTTACCTTGGAGTTCTTGAGTATTTCAATTGTAGGAACATACTTGAGAAAACAATGTTAGAAAACTCAATATTTCTATCATAAAGATGTAAAGAGCTTCAAGAATACCGAGATATGGAAGACATATGGAAAACAACATTTGATGATTGATATATCTCCCCTATTTGTTAGGATAGATATGACTCCAGGAATATGCATAACTTTCTCCCGTAAGTATGGATTTGTAGTTCTTCCTCTCCCCGTGAATCTTAGCATGTAGATACTGGGAGTAGGTAGGGTGAGACAAGTCTAAAACAAATACACAATCAGATCTAAATCATATTTTCTCTCTCTCTTTAATAATTGAATTAATTTGGTCTACTCTCTCCCCCTTAATGTGGTATTTATCCACTTTGAGCTCTCCCTAGTAATAAGAATAAGCTTTGATATCCCCCCCCCCCCGATGAATATTTCTCCCCCTTAAAGAATCATAAGATTTGATATTCTCCCCCCTTTGTAATTAATTTCCAAAAGGAGTCAGTGGGAAGGCGTCCTTGAGAATAATGTTCATAGAGAGCATTTGAGAGAAAGAGATCTTTTAGAGTGAGGGTCATAGAGAGCTTTAGAGACAAAGGGATCCTTGAATAGAATTTTATCCTCCTTTAAGTAGCTAAAAAGTTCTTTAATAATGTGGAAAAGAACAAATGTGATTGTAAAAGTCATAGGCTTAAGATGTCAAGAAAATGGCAATTATCACAAGTGATGAAAAAAAGGTTGGTGACATCGAGGCAAAGCGTATTGGTAGAACCAATAGGGAAATCTTGGGTTCCAGGAAAAATCGGTATAGCCAAAGAGTTCCCTATCGATGGTACCAAAATGGCTCTTGGCAGTATATCTGCATTATCGGTGGATTCGATTTTCCCAGCTCGGATATATCGAAATTGCAAATAGAGACTTGGCAAAGTTGTTCTTGACCAGTTGTTGATGAAAGTTATTTTCAGAGAAGATCTGAATGGTTAAACAAGGATTTGCAATGAATTTTCTAGAAGATTTGCAAATAAATTTTAACTAGATTTGCAATGAATTTTCAACAAGATGGAGATTGAGTGGTTCCAAGAAAGCATGTAACTATAAGATGAACTAAACAAGATACTCCATCTATATGATGATCGGTGACTAGGTCACCTATATTAGAGTATATTGACTTAGGAGCCAAGCAAGAATACTTGATCATAGGTCATTCTCATCGTTAAGCTCAAAATGGGGTTGCCATTTTTTGTTTAAGCATTTTGATGTTTTCATTTCACTTGGAATTTATTTATCTGATATCTTGGAGTAAAGCTTTTCAACGATATGATTACATACCTTTGTATGATGTATATGATGTAGCATGTAGGAGAACTTGTTGTAGATGCTCAAAGTTGATGAAGATCAACTTGAGTTGGGATCAATCCTTGATTGTTTTGGTTCTCTTATCACCTACATGGGTTAGTCATGCAAGGAAGAACAAGATATATCCGAATGACAAAAGTGAAATTTATTCATTCAAATTGTTGTCAAAGATATGGTTTGTGTTGTCTTCTTCCTCCATCTCAAAGAATGGTTGTTGATGCTTGGTTATGACAAGATTGCTTATGATATGAGTTGATAGCAATCTTCTGAAGTATAGTTGTTCCAAGTACTTACAAAAGGTTAGGTGCAATACAAGGGAGCATAGATTTCCAAGATATAAGATAATGTCATGTCAAAGATATCAAGGAATAGTCACATAAGCTCATGCCCTTGCATGCATCCGAGTGAGTCTAGCTCAAGTTTGAAGCATCAATGATGTTCAACTCACTTCTCAAGTGACAAAACACTTTCTCATTAAGTGGCTTAGTAAAGATACCGACCAATTGTTTGCTAGAATGATGACAAACTTGAATATGTTTAGTTCGAGAGTGTTGCATGGGATTATGAGAAATCTTGATTGCACTCTCATTGTCACATAACAATGGAACATGTTTCACATGTATCCCATAATCCTTAAGAGTTTGTGTCATCCATAGCAATTGCGCACAACATGATCCGGCGGCAACGTATTCCGCTTTGGTGCTAGAGAAAATATATCGAGTTTTGTTTCTTGGATGACCAAGACACAAGATATCTACCAAGGAATTGGCAAGTACCTGAGGTGGATTTTCTATCAACCTTCTCTCCCGCATAGTCCAAATTGGAATAGCGAACGAGGTTAAAATAAGATCCCTTGGGATACCAAATGCCAAAATTTGGTGTATGTATCAAGTATCTCACAATTCTTTTCACGGCTTTAAGATGACACTCTTTAGGAGAAGCTTGATATCTAGCACACATGCACACACTAAGAATGATATCGGGATGGGAGGCACATAGATATAGCAATGAACCTATCATTGATCGATAAACCTTTTGATCACCCGGTTTGTCCTCCTTGGTGAGGTCAACATGTCCACTAGCAGGCATAGGATTTTTCATACCTTTACATTCTTGCATGTTGAACTTCTTGATCAAGTCCTTGGTGTACTTGGTTTGAGAGATGAAAGATCCTTCTCTAGTTTGCTTGATTTGCAAACCAAGGAAAAATTTCAGCTCACACATGATGGACATCTCATTTTTCTTGGACATCAACCTTCCAAATTTCTCACTAAATTGTGGGTTAGTAGATCCAAAGATAATATCACCCACATAAATTTGGCACACAAATAATCCACTATTAACTCTCTTAGTGAATAAGGTTGCGTCAATTTTACCGATTTCAAAACCCTTCTCAAGAAGAAACTTCGTTAGACATTTGTACCAAGCTCATGGGGCTTGCTTAAGAACATAAAGAGCTTTACTAAGTTTGTAAACATGATTAGGTTTCTTAGGGTTCACAAAGCCGGGAGGTTGTTTAACATAAACTTCCTCCTCAATTTCACCATTTATAAAAGTACTTTTGATATCCATTTGATAAAGAGTAATATCATGGTGATTGGCATAAGCAAGAAGAATACGGATAGCTTCAAGTCTAGCAACGGGGGCATAGGTCTCACTATAGTACATACCTTTGACTTGGGTGTAACCTTGTGCTACAAGACGTGCCTTGTTGCGTACAACTTGACTGTCTTCATCTTGCTTGTTTCAGAACACCCACTTTGTTCCAACGATGTTGTGCTCGTCCTTGGGTTTCTCAACTAGTGTCCACACTTTGTTGCTCTCGAAGTTATGTAGCTCTTCATGCATAGCATTCATCGAATCCGGGTCTTCAAGCGCTTCTTCCACCTTCATTGGCTCAATACTAGAGATAGATGAGTAATGCTCACAAAAGTTAGCTAAACGAGTTTTAGAGCGAGTGATTCTCCTAGTTTGAATGCCATCGAAGATTTTTTCTAAGGGATGATTCTTGTTCACTCTTGCTCGAACTCAAGGTAGATTTTGCTTGTTGGACAGTGGAGCTTCCTCATCATCATATTCTTCTTCGTTGTTGTTGAAGGTGCCATGTCCTTGAGGTGGTGGTGAAGGAGGTTGAGGTGGATCATCATGATGTACTTCTTCCTCCTATTCATTTTGTTGTGTACCGCTTGTGGATGCCTCCATGCCATTTTTTGGTACCCCTTGATGCGAAGTAGGAGCTTCCACTTGGGATGATGAAGTGCTTTCCTTCACCTCCATGGGACGAATCTTTCCGATGGATAAGTCTTCAATGACTTGCGAACCATTAGATTCATCAAACTTCATAGCTACCGTCTCTTCAATTTTTTGAGTAAAGTTGTTGTAGACACGGTAAGTGTAAGTGTTTGATCCATAACCGAGTAGGAAACCTTCCTAAGATTTAGGACAAAAATTAGAATGATGATGCTTATCAAGAATGTAACACTTGGAGCCGAATACTCAAAAGTATCCAACTTGGAGCTTGTTATCGGTGAGTAGCTCATATGCCATTTTATTGAGAAGCTTGTGTAAGTAGAGTCAGTTTGTTGCATGACAAGCTGTTTCCACGGCTTCTTCCCAAAAGTGTCTTGGCATCTTGTATTCGTCGAGCATCGTTCAAACCATCTCTATGAGAGTTCGATTCTTCCTCTCCACAACTCTATTTTGTTGAGGCATGTATGTAGACGAGAACTCGTGTGGGATACCTTCTTAGTTAAATAAAGGTTCCCACATTGGTGTTCTTGAACTCTGATCCATTGTCGCTCCCAACTTTCTTGATTTTCACTTCAAATTGATTTTGCACTTTGCGAGCAAAGTTTTTGAACATCTTTTGTACCTATGACTTATTATCAAGAAAGAATACCCATGTAAATATGGAAAAATCATCAACTATAACTATGCCAAAGTAATTTCCACCAAGGCTCTTGTAAGCATTGGGACCAAAAAGATCCATATGAAGCAACTCGAGTGGTCTCCTAGTAGTCATTATGTTCTTTGTGGGATGACTTCCACCAACTTGTTTTCCTGCTTGACAAGCACTGTAAAGTCTATCTTTGTCAAAGATAACATATTTAACAGCAACTATATGATCACCTTTGATGATCTTGTCTAAATTACGCATACCAACATGTCCTAGTCTTCAATGCCAAAGCCAACATTTAGAAGATTTTGCCATGAGACAAATAAGAGGTTTGGGTCTTTTAGTGAAATCAACAATTTATAGATCACCTCTACGGAAACCGGTAAATACCATGCTATAGTTGTCTTGACGAAACACTTGGAAATCTAATTTTGTAAATAACACATTAAAACCAAAGTCGGCAAGTCTAGATACGGAAAGAAGATTGTAGCCAAGAGATTCAACAAGCATGACATTTTGAATAGAAATATCATGATATATGACCACCTTACCAAGGCAGAGTACCTTACCCTTGGATTTGTATGCAAAAGTCACATACCTTCGCGGTCCATGGTTTGGTGTGATCTCTTGAAACATGACTCTATCTCCGGTCATGTGATCGGAGCATCCACTATCGAGAATCCACTTTTTTCCTCCAGACATGTAGTCTTTGAAGTTTGCCATGAGACTTAGACTCTTCATAGTCTTCTCAGACTCGATGTCAAGCTTCTCAACTTCATCATAGTAGCTATGTTCCACATTGTCATCATCAATTTGGATATCCTCATCATAAGAGATAAGAGATTCATTAGAGTTGTGATCATGACAATGTTCGAGATTATGAATGCAAATGGCTTCAACAATGATGTTATTGATAGTTATGACATATCCTTTAGCACGCATGAGATTATGAATCTCAAACAATTATTCATCAAAGTTTGGACCACTAGTCTTCATTTTGTGAAAAGCAATAGTTTTATGGAGAATCACATCAATATTTTTGAAAGAGTAGTTCGGATATCTTTTCTCTAAATCATTTCGCAAAGTATAAGGACACTCAAAGTTTCTCATTTGATCAAACACAATTCTTGGCAATCCTCTAATGATAAGATTAACAGTTCTAAGATTATGAATCATATAAATTCATTCCTCATGTGAAGGATGTAAGGGATCAATGGGAGGCACATAGGGGCTCTTAACATAATTACTCAAATGGAATTCATTGAATAGCTCAAGCATCTCATATTTCCATTGGCTATACTACTCCCCATCGAGAATGGGCACTCTTTACCTAAGACTCTCCAAACTAGACACATCCATCTTTCTTGAATGGTGATTAAAAGCTATGGAGACCAAAGCTCTGATATCAATTGTGGGGTCTGAGGGAGTCCTGATTTCAGGGGTCCTCGAGAGGCCGACCTATTTCTCATGGCCCAGACTATAGGGGCCGATTATCGAGCATTGGATTGATCCAAGGCCCTGTCTCCAGGAAGGAAGCTTCGGAATCATGGGGTGTCCTCCAAGATTGGAATAGTGAATAGGCATGTTTTTCCTTCTATGTGTAACCGGCCATATGTAAACCCTAGGTACCCTCGACGTCTATAGTTAGAGGGCTTTAGGTTGTAGGGTAGAGAACAACTCATCTAGGGTTTAGCTATTCGATCTTGAGGTAGATCAACTATGTAACCTATACATCATCAATATAATCAATAGGGACATAGGGTTTTAACTCTATAGGAGGGCCCGAACCTGGGTAAACATCGTCTACTTCGTCCCTTGTTACCATCGATCCAAGTCTCACAGCTCGGAATCCCCTACCCAAGATCCGCCGGTTTTGACACCAACATTGGTGCTTTTATTGAGAGTTTCGCTGTGATCGCCAAAGGAATCGATGGCTCGCGTCGTCATCAACGAAGAAGTCCGCAACATGGACACTTTTGTCCCCGAGCAGATCTTCACTTTTGGCAGCATTGTGCTACACGCTGACCTGACCGGTCATCTAGGCCGGGTCGAAAGCTTCGCCCATTATCAAGAGGTTAGATTCGGGAACCTAGAGTTCTCCATAGACTCTTGGGGCGATCTTTCGCTAACTGGGCTTGCAGTCTTGCCTGCCACAACCGAAGACTTTGAGGCTTTAACCTCGGATCCCTCTTTCGGTCATGCCCACGGGATTTACCCCGACGATGACCTAACTCTTAGTCCAGATTGAGCCATAGTGCCAGATGCCCGGACACCTGTTCTTGCCGAACACTATCCTTGCACGGATGCACCAGAGGTTAACTCCGAACGCTCCGAGCAGGTCGACCCGATCAAGCTCTCGACAATCAACGAGGCCCTAGATTGGATCTCATCAATGAAAGTTGCCGACGACCCAACCCCGATCTATGCTCAGATCAGTCTCAAGGCGGTTCAGGACAAATTTTTCATACCACCCACCACCCACTTCATAGCCACCGTTGAGGATTTAACCGACATGTTGGACTATGCCTCCGAGGAGGCAGAATACATGGATGAGGAAGATTGCGCCCTCGCCCCCGTTAACACCGGGCGATGGGCTGCCACCTCAACGTACTCCATCTACATGGTGGACACTTCAGCCGCTAAAGGCGAGCACACACCTAAGAACAGTGGCGACAAGTCGGGTGAAGCATCGTCAAGGCACCGGAAGCTGCATAAACGATCAAAAGGAAAAATGGTAGAAAATCTATCGTGGCACCGGGGACGAAGATACCTCGGAAGACCTCGACGATCCCGATATCCCAGAAACACCCGCTAAAGAGTCTGGAGAGACCAGAAGATCAGCTCAACCCCGATGACCTAAATGATTCCGAGGACGACAATGACCTCCCCCTATTGAGGAGGAAGACATCCCGGAAGCCGATGACTTCACCATCCCCAATAACCTTGAAGATGAGGAACTGCCCAGGCAACAGCTTATACCCACGGCCCATAGCTTGAGAGCAAAAGAACGGCAGCTTAAAGCCGAACAGGACAACCTCAACGATCGATGGACGAAAGTCCTCACAGCTTAGGAAGGATACGATATCGGTCTTTTGGACCAACCTTGAAGCTATCCACGCAGAAGGCTGCTACCGCAATTCGACGACGAGCTCACTAATACGCCGTCTCCCAAACATACACCATACAACAAGCCAGACCGCCCCCTCGAGGACGAGACAGGATGGCTGACGACACCGGTTATAGGCCGACAATACCCCGAAGATGGGGAAAAGAGCCAATAGAGCCTGATGACAGGTTCGACCCGTGGCACGACCTGGATCATAGGCAGGTCGCACAAGATCCATCTACGGATCAAGAGGTACTCACCCAATCGATGGGATGGGTACCGGCCTTGGCTCGACCGCAACAATTGAGGCCGGGAACAAAACCAAGCTAGAGCAGATGCCGACTACCGGCGCGACATAGCTCGGGTTGGAGGCACTGCCCACCCGTTGTGCTTCATGGACGAGGTGATGTAGCACTAGTTCCCCGAGGGGTTTAAACCCGCGAACCTAGAACAATACGATGGGACAACTGACCCAACCATATGGATTGAGGATTTCCTCCTCCACATCCACATGGCGCGAGGAGATGATCTCCATGCCATCAAGTATCTACCCCTAAAGCTTAAGTGGACAACTAGGAACTGGTTAAATTGCCTCCCTGAAGACTCCATCGGGTGCTGGGAGGATCTAGAGGATGCATTCCGAATCTAACTTCCAAAGCACCTATGTTCGGCTGCCAGACTCCTCCGACTTGAGCAATGTTGTCCAGAAGCCAGGAGAGTCTGCGCGGCAATTCTGTAATCAGTTCTTGACCAAGAAAAACTACATCGTTGACTGCCTAGATGATGAGGCAATAGCCTCCTTCAGGCACAATATTCGGGATGAATGGTTGGCTCGCCAGCTCGTCCAGGATAAACCCAGGACAATGTCCACCCTTACATCACTCATGACCCGCTTTTGCGCGGGCTATGATAATTGGCTAGCAAGACGGAGCCACAACCCCGAAGACCCCAGAACCTCTGAAGTTCGGGAAGGAAACAAGAAACCAAAGCGCAACAAGAATAAGCGCCGGCACAGGAATAGCGACACCGATGACACGACCGTCAACGCCGGCTTCCGCAACTCCCAACCAGGGCAGAAGAAGAAGCCTCCTAAAGGCAATTGCGAAGGACTCACCCCGCTGGACAAGATCATGAAGAGGCCTTGCCAGATCCATGGCACTCAAGAGAAGGCTACCAACCACACCAACCATAATTGTTGGGTATTCAAACATGCCGACAAACTCGCAACCGAGGATCACGACAAGGGCCCACACAACGAGGACAGGGATGAGCCTCGCGGTCCGATCAGCGGTGGACAGAAGAAGTTCCCTCCAGAGGTAAAAATCGTCAATGTGATATACGCCACTCATATAACCCAAAAAGGAGAGGAAGCATGCCCTTCGAGAGGTCTATGCCATAGAGCCTGTAGCCCCGAAGTATAACCCATGGTCGGCGTACCCGATCACCTTCGATCGGCGCGACCACCCAACCAGTATCCGTCATGGGGGCTCGGCCACACTTGTCCTAGATCCCATCATAGACGGAGGAAGTAGCCTTAATCTGATTTACTCACACATGGTGAAAAATATGGGTATAGATCCGTCAAGGATCAAACCCAGCAACACTACCTTTAAGGAGTGATTCTAGGCGTCGAAGCCCGGCAAAGTTGTCACAATCGCGACTCAAGTCTTAGAATCTTACGACTTTACGATCCAACTAACCCCTCCGATTCTACGATTTGGCTCATGGAATCTAAGATTCTATGATCTTGATAGTTATGATTTTACGATTCATGATCCTACCAACAGACCTCCGATCTGATTCAGAATCGCGATTCTGACAACTTTGAAGCCCGGTGCACAGGTTGTGTAAGCCTAGAAGTAGTGTTTGGTTCGCCCGATAACTTTCGAAGCGAAGACTTGATCTTTGACATTGTACCTTTCTGCAGCGGCTATCACAACCTGCTAGGCCGTACAATGTTCGCTCGTTTTAACGCCATCCCACACTACGCATACCTCAACCTTAAGATGCCCGGCCCCAAGGGGGTCATTATTGTCAACGGCAACACGGTGCGCTCTCTCCGAACTGAGGAACATGCATTGGCCCTGGCGGTCGAATTCCATTACAATGATGATTGGCAAACGACGACATCTACCGTAAAGGCACATAAGACTAGGAAACGAGCTTGGTCTCAGCCCGAACTCCCAGAACCTTCCTCTCCCTAGAAATAGGGACTCGCCCCCACTGCACAGCCCTAGGACCAGCAAAGCACGTGGCGAGGAGGCACAACTTTGCGCTCAAGATTCCATGGGCGGCGGTGGGGAAAACTATAAAAATGTACGTGTTTGGCTGGACCGAACTAATACCATTAAATGTCTTCGGACACACTGTAGGTACCATCAAGGGCCTGCCAAAAGCGTAAAGCTCATTCACACTTCGGCGGCTTCTCTAGATTTTGTTTCCAAGATCTGCTTGCCGAACAGCAACACCCATAGAGGTATACAACTCCCTAGGAGGCATAGGAGCGGACAAGCGACATGGCACACCGAGGACGTCAGGTCACCCATCGAAGACCCCTGGTACAACCCCTCCTATAAAATTTTCATTTTTGAGTACCTGTAAATAGTCGCTTTGGCAATTTAAATAATAAAGAGTGGTTGAGCAAAATATAAAACCATTATACATGGTTGTTTCGCAGTCCTTTTTGGCACATACTCTATTTTCTCCCTCTTCTTGTGCAACAGTTCGGTACACGTTATGAGGCAACCGGCTAATAGACCGGGGGCTCGAGTTACAAAAAAATCGCCCTATGCATAATTGATTATGCGTTCGGAATCTTGGAATTCACTTTATATGCATTGGTTCCAAACTATGTCTTGGGTCAATAGTTAGGTTGTCCAGCTCCTGTGCTTGCCCCTTTACGTTCCGCTCGTTCGGCTAAAAGGGAAAATGGAGAACCACTGTGATTGTGTTTCTAGCTAGCCTGGTCAAGCACCTCAGGGGAGAAAGCCGAAAACTGACTGTCATAGTATGCGAGAAACAGTCTGCGAATTCGAGCTTAAGTGTCATACTAAAAACCTTGTTAAAGGTTATTCTATGTCATACGTTGGGTTTGGTATTCATCCAAACCATGTGAAATCGGCTTTAGCCGCGGTCTATCTGAACATCACAAACCGCTGGGGCTAGTCATCAGCCCCCCGCATTCCTTTTCGCGCTCCTACGGCTAAGTGAAAGTAATAAAGCACTATGGTCTGATTGCCTTGTCCGCCTCACACTACCGCCTTCGGGTATCGATAGCTCGACTAAGGGTCACAGTGCGTAGGAAGAGACACCTCGTGTAGTATCTACATGGGGGCTAAAGCTGACAACTCGCAACTTTCAGTTTCAACGGCCACACAGGAGTTATAAATGAATGCAAAACATAAAAGACTTGATGAACCATGCATCATAAACATACAAGCGTTAAAAGGTCTTCGGACACATTACAACGCATTTACTCATAAATGTTTTCTTTCGAACACTGAGCCTCTATTGCCCAAGCACCCTCCATAACTACGGAGAAGTATCGCTCAGGGCACCTATGCTCCTTTCTAGAGGGCGGAGGAGCGGTGGCTATCTTCATTGGATCAAGCCCCGACTAGTGCACCTTTGCCCACGCAAAGGCCATCCGGGCTCCCTCGATATAGGAGGAACGCCTTAGAGCGTTGATCTGGGGCGAGGCTTCGCTCAGCTTCTGTACCAGGCCGAAGTAGCTGCTCGGCAATGGCTCGTTGGGCCATAGCCGGATACACAGATCCTTCATGGCGGCCTCCAACATATGGTGTAGCTCCATCAGCTGCTTCAGCTGCTCGATAAGGAGAGGAGAGCACTCGGGGGCTTCAAATTGCGCCCAGAATAGCCGAGCTTCATCTCCTTCTCCTCGCGAAGCATAGAACCGATTTGCGTTCGCTATGCTCTTTTGGAGGTCCGAGCAGGTGCATGAGGAACGCCACACTTGGGTGAGCAATGCGAACCTGCTATCAGCAAAGACACACTACAGTGAATACGGATTACCATCCGTGATATCCTTAACTTGGCGGACTTGCTCTTCAAAGAACCGCTTATCCACCCGCTCCTTTTGGAGATCGAATTTCAGGGTGGATAGTTTGGTGGCCTGCTCCTTGCCTTTCTGCTCAAGGTCCTCGCACTTCTGGCCGGCGTCCTTGAGCTCCTGTTGGATTTCCTCCACTCGAGCATCATGCTTGGCGCTCGTGTCTTTTAGAGCAAAGTGCGGCAGCAGCTTGTTTGGCCGCCGTCTTCTCGGCCGCGGCCTCTTGCTTTGCCTTCTGAAGCTTGGCCTTGAGCTTCTCAATTTCCTTCGCTGAGGTTGTGTAAGTATCAAAGATGTAACCATACTATGTCAATAGTACAAATCAATAGTGATGAAAAATTCAGACATTACAATCCGGCTTACCTTGCGCCTCGTCGAATCTCTTGTTCAGAACATCAAGCTCGTCCTCGGAGTTCTTGAGCTTCCGATTTAGCTCTTCTAGCTCGGCAACATTAGCTGCCACCGTCGATGACGAAGCCTACAAATAATAGACCCCTATCAGATTACATGGTTTTAAACCTCCGAACTGTCATAGACATGACCCTATGTTCGGTCCTCTTAGGGGTTGTTAGAACATTCCGAATAAATATAATATTGTACATTGTCCATACAATGTTTATGTTTGATCCTTAAGCGAGTTTTTGCAAACAAACCTAGGGCTCGGGGGCTGCTATGTATATAATGATAGCACAAATGTAATCAATATTCTAGAAACAGAACATTATGTGGCTCACCTGGAAGCCCATTAGGAGGCCGTTGGAGGCCTCCTTCAGTCTGTTATCAACGGACTGAATGCTCTACAAAACCGCACCCATAAGGGTGTGGTGATCCTTGGAGTTGGAGGCGCCTGATAGAGCCTCCCCCATGTCCGGCCACCCATTGGTCGGTGGCGCCGGTGGTGATCGGTTAGTCTGATCTTCAACCGGGGATTGAACCGGTGGCTCCGGAGGCATGGCACGCTCCGGAGATGCCCTTGGAGGGGATTGGACCTCCCTCCGTCCGGCCTCCTTAGTATCCGAGAGGGGCTCCTCCCCCTAGTCTTCGGCGGTCGAGGCATTAACCTCAACCATGATGCCATCGCCCCCACCATTGGTGCCCGGCTCCATAGGAGCCTGGTGGGATGACAACTCCACGGCGTCCTTCGTGGTGCCTGGAGGGGTGGGATGCGATGCGGTCCCTCTCTTTGCTAGCTTGGCGGGTGGGGTCTCCCCGTCCAAAACTTGGTCGATGGGGAGAACGCGTGGCGGGCTGCAGATCAATAGGCGCTCACGTATTAGTAACATCTAAAACTTGACATAAATATCTAGGGAGTCTTCGGATCCTTACCTTCGAGCCGGGATCTTGACCCTTAGGTTCCTTTGAGGAACCTTCTCGAAGTCTTTGGACTCGATATCCGAGTCCGAGCTATCATCGGGCAGAATCAATCGCGACCGACGTGCCTTCTTCGGGGCAGGAGGAGATACTTACTCTACGGCGTTAGGTGACGCCGCCCTCTTTCTTGCGAGGGGGGTCGCCTCCCCCCTCGTCCTCATGCTCCTACTCTTGATTAGAGGAAGCATGGGTTTCCTCGGATGCAGCGTTCAGCTGGTCCTTGATATGGAGGCCTCCTCGGCCTTTCTTCTTCTTCTTCTCCTTCTTTTCTGGCGCCTTGTAAGGCGCCACGATGAGCATCTCCAACAACAGCTTGGACCTACGGTCTTTGGGCTGTGGTGACAAGCAGGTTGTGCCCATGGCTTTGCTCAACCATTTCTGCAGAGGTGTTCGGAAAGGTGCTTAGATTTTCTTTTGGAAAACAGAGACGATCTATTAAAACTATGTTATACCTGGGAAGGAGGGTTATCAGCATGAAGGCCACGATCCTCCTCCTCGGCTGGCCAGTTCTCCTGGGCCTTGAACAGTGCCTTCCATAGCTTCTCCGGAGTGGTGCAGAAGAGCCGAAGAATGGTTGGCTCATTGTCAAGCCGATAAGCCCACATGGGAGAGGCTCGGCGCTGACAGGGGAGGATGCACCGCCGAAGCATGATCTCAACTACATTGGCTAGCTCGATCTCGCCTTTGATCATTGAGGCGATGCGCCTCTGTAGGTTATCCACCTCAGCATCCGCCCCCCAGTTGAGGCCCTTTCGGAGCCATGTGGTCAATCTGGTTGGGGCGTATTTGAATTCGACAGAGGCATCCCGACCTTCCTCCCTTGGCTTGGTGATATAAAACCACTCTTTTTGCCAAATTTTGATGGTGTCAATGAAGGTATCGGATGGCCATCCGACACGGGGGAGCTTGTTTATGACCACCCTGCCACAGTCTATGTGTTTGCCTACGACACACTTCATCTTGATATTAAATACCTTGAGCCATAGTCCGAAGTGCAGGTCGACCCGCAAGAAGGCCTCGTAGACGATGATGAAGGCCGATATGTGCATGAAGGAGTTCGGCGAGAGGTCATGGAAGTCAAGTCCGTAGAAGAACATGAGGCCCCTAACGAAGGGGTGGAGTGGGAAGCTCAGTCCCTTGATGAAGTGAGGGATGAACACCACCCTCTCGCCTGGCTTGGGAGTGGGGACCACCTGGTTCTTCTCCGGAGCGCGGTGGTATATGTTGGCGGGGAGGTAGCTAGCGTCCTTCAGGTCCCGGATATCCTGGTCGGTGACCGTGGAGGCCTCCCACTTGCCGTTGGAACCAGAACCAGCCATGGTCGAGCTAGGAGGAGTTGTGGAAAACCTATATCTGTGCTTTGGAGGCTCAAGAGATTAGGGAAGCAGAGGATGTGAATGGGAAGTGTGGCTCTGCCTTGGGTTTTTTCCCTTCTTATGGGGCTGGTCGCTGGTTAACCTCCCTGTATTGCACCGCATATCCCTCCGCTTCCCAAGACATGCATGCCGTTATATGCACATGATTAAACATATCTTGTGTGAAACAGAGCATGATCTGTGCATTGATGGATCGCGCTGATGAAAACATCCTTGAACTGTGAATCAAGTTTTTGCAACTGGTCCAACGGTCATGGTGGGCCATGACCTTTCGTCAGAAAGGTTGTCAGGGAATTTTGTTTGCTCCTTAACGCTTGGCCTTTGGGGCTAGGATATTCATGGTGTTTGGGTGACTCACAGATCGGGAAAAACTAGATGTCATCAAAGGCCGAACTAAACTCGGTCGATCACTGATTGAGGAGAAGAACTCGCCTCACAAGCCTAAGACTCTGATCAAGCGAAGCTGGAGGTAAGACCCTTGGTGTTGTAGGCTAGTTCGGGGGCTACTAGGGATTCCTCGTTTCGGGGGTCCTCGGGAGGTCGATTAGTTTCTCATGGGCCGGACTATATGGGCCAATTATCGAGCATTGGATTAATCGAAGGCCCTGTCTCCAAGAAGGAAGCTTTGGGAATCATGGGGTGTCCTCCAAGATTGGAATAGTGAATATGCATGTTTTTCCTTCTATGTGTAACCGACCATGTGTAAACCCTAGGTACCCTCGGCATCTATATGAGCCGGAGGGTTTTAGGTTGTAGGGTAGAGAACAACTCATCTAGGGTTTAGCCATTCGATCTCGAGGTAGATCAACTCTGCAAGCTATACATCATCAATATAATCAAGCAGGACGTAGGGTTTTACCTCTATAGGAGGGCCCGAACTTGGGTAAACATCGTCTCCTTCGTCCCCTGTTACCATCGATCCAAGTCTCACAACTCGGTACCCCCTACCCGAGATTCGCCGGTTTTGACACCGATTGGGTCACTATAAGAGGCATTTAGAGGGGGGTGAATAGACTACTTGACAAAGTTAAAACCTAACCTTTTCCCAATTTAATTGGTTGGCAGATTTTAGCAATTCTAACATGTCTAGTGCACCATACATATGCTACTCAATAAGTATAGCAATGGAAAGTAAATACAAGCGTATGTAAGAGAGTTGAGATAGGAAGATCAAACGCAAAGTTGACATAGAGATTTTTGGTGGTGCTATCGTACGTCCACATTGATGGAGACTTCAACCCACGAATGGTAATGGCCGTGAGAGTCCACGGAGGGCTCCACCCACAAGGGGTCCATGGAGAAGCAACCTTGTCTATTCCATCACGACCTTCTGTTGGAAATATTCCCTAGAGTCGATAATAAATTGGTTATTATCATATTTCCTTGTTCATGATAATCATTTATTATCCGTGTTATAATTGTATTGATTGGAAACTCAGATACATGTGTGGACACATAGACAACACCGTCTCCCTGGTGAGCCTCTACTAGACTAGCTCGCTGATCAAAGATGGTTAAGGTTTCCTAACCATAGACATGAGTTGTCATTTGATAACGGTGTCACATCATTAGGAGAATGATGTGATGGACAAGACCCAACCGTAAGCATAGCATTTGATCGTATTAGTTTATTTCTACTGCTTTCTTCATGTCAACTATCTGTTCTTATGACCATGAGATCATGCAACTCCAGAAACCAGAGGAATGCCTTGTGTGTATCAAACATTACAACATAATTGGGTGATCATAAAGATGCTCTACAGGTATCTCCGAGGATGTCTGTTGGGTTGGCATGGACCGAGACTGGGGGTTTTCACTCCGTATGACGGAGAGGTATCTCTGGGCCCACTCGGTAATACAGCATCACAAGAAGCTTGCAAGCGATGTGACTAAGGAGTTAGTCACGGGATGTTGTATTATAGAACAAGTAAATGGACTCTCTGGCAATGAGATTAAACTAGGTATGGAGATACCGACGATCGAATCTTGGGCAAGTAACATACCGCTGAACAAAGGGAACTGCATATGGGATTGATTAAATCCTTGGCATCGTGGTTCAAATGGTCAAGATCTTCGTGGACTATGTAGGAATCAATATGGGCATCCAGGTACCGCTCTTAGTTATTGACCGGAGAGGTGTCTCGGTCATATCTACATGATTCTCGAACCCGTAGGGTCCGCACGCTTAACGTTCGGTGACGCTAGAGTAGTATTAGGATATGTACATTGGTGACCGAATGTTGTTAGGAGTCCAGGATGGGATCTCGAACGTCACGAGGAGCACCAGAATGGCCCGAAGGTAAAGATTTATATATGGGAAGTCGTATTCAGGGTTCCGGAAACTGTTCGGGATTTTTCGGTATTGTACCGAAAAGGTTCTAGAAGGTTCTGGAGTGGGGCCCACCTGCATGGGGACCCACATGGACGTGGGTAATGGGCAAAGTCGCCACACCCCTGTCTAGGCGCATCAAGATCCCCCCTTAAAATAATAGGATCATATCTTGAAAGGATAAGATAAAGATCCCTAAAAAGGGGGGATAGTGATCGATGGGGAAGGAAAGGAGAGATTTGTGTCCTCCCTCCTTGACCAATGACCCTAGAGACTTGGAGGGTGATACGTCTCCAACGTATCTATAATTTGGGAAGTATTCATGCCATGTTTACAATAATTCTATATGATTTTGGTATGATTTTGTTAGAACTAACCTGGAATGACGCTGTTTTCAGCAGAACTACCGTGGTGTTGTTTCGTGCAGAAATAAAAGTCCTCGGATTGGGCTGAAAATTTACAGAGAATATTTTTGGAAAATATAAAAAATACTGGAGTGAAGAGCTCGAGCAGGAATTGGATGAGGAGGCCACAAGCCTGCTGGGTGCGGCCACCCCCCTAGGTCGCGCCCATGTGGCTTGTGGACTCCTCGAGCACCCCCTCGACGTGAGACCGACGCCAAAAATTCCTATAAATACTAAAAAACCTGAAAGAAACCTAGATCGGGAGTTCTGCTGCCGCAAGCCTCTGTAGCCATGAAAAAACAACCGGGAGCCCATTCCGGCACCCTGCCGGAGGGGGAAGCCATCACCGGAGGCCATCTTCATCATCCCAGCGGTCTCCCTAACGAGGAGGGAGTATTTCACCCTCGGGGATGAGGGTATGTACGAGTAGCTATGTGTTGGATCTCTCTCTCTCTCGTGATCTTGAGATGGCACGATCTTGATGTACCACAAGCTTTATTGATATAGACGAATCATATGGAGTTTTCCCCTCTCTATCTTCTTATGATGAATTGAGTTTTCCCTTTGAAGTTTTCTTGTCGGATTGAGTCTTTAAGGATTTTAGAACACTTGATGTATGTCTTGCGATGGGACATCTGTGGTGACAATGGGATGTTCTAATGATCCACTTGATGTATGTTTTGGTGATCAACTTGCGGGTTCCGTGACCTTGGGAATCTATGCATAGGGGTTGGCACATGTTTTCGTCTTGAATCTCCGGTAGAAACTTTGGGGCACTCTTTGAAGTTATTTGTGTTAGATTGAACATGACGTTGGGGAACATTGTATGGGAAACAAAAAAATTTCCTACGCACACGCAAGATCTATCCATGGTGATGAGCATCTACGAGGGGGAGAGTGGATCTACATACCCTTGTATATCGCTAAGCAAGAAGCGTTAAGAAATGCAATTGATGTAGTCAAACGTATTCGCGGTCCAAATCGTCGAGCGTCCCGTGATCCAATCACGATCCGTTCCGATCTAGCACCGAACGGATAGCACCTCTGTGTTAAGCACACATACAGCTCGATGATGATCTTCGCCTTCTTGATCCAGCAAGAGGGAGCGGAGAGGTAGATGAGTTCTCTAGCAACGCGATGGCGTGGTGGCAATGGTGGTGGAATTATCCCAGCAGGGCTTTGCCTAGGCATTGCTGAAACAATCTAGAGGAGAAACTACGATCTAGAGGAAGAGGGACCACGTGGCTGATTTCTGTGTCTCAAAAACCTCAAAACCTCTAGTATATATAGGAGGAGGGAGGGAGGAGTCCTGAGCCCTAGGGCTGGCCCCTTTGCCTCGGCTGCAAAGAGCAAAGGAGGAGTCCTCCAATCCTAGTAAGATTAGGAGTGCTCCTTCCCACTTGGAAACTCTTTCCACCTTGGGTTTTTCCCACCCCAGCTGCATGGGCCTTTAGTGGGGCTCTAGCCAGCCCACTAGGGGCTGGTTTACCTCTTCCCACAGCCCATGTGTCCCCTTGGGTCGAGACCCCCCCCCCCCCCGATGGTCCCCTGATACCCTCCCGGCACTCCCGATACATTACCGATGAGCCCAAAACTTTTCCGGTGACCAAAACAGGACTTCCAATATATCAGTCTTTACCTCCGCACCATTTCGGAGCTCCCCGTGATGTCCGGGATCTCATCCGAGACTCCGAACAACCTTCGGTCACCACCATACATAACTCTATACTAGTGAAACTTCACCAAACCTTAAGTGTGTGCACCCTGCGGGTTCGAGAACTATGTAGATATGACCGAGACACCTCTATGATCAATAACCAATAGAGGGACCTGGATGCCCATATTGGTTCCTACATATTATATGAAGATCTTTTTCGGTTGAACCTCTATGTCAAGGATTCAGTTAATCCCTTACATTGTTCCCTTTGTTCTTCGGTATGTTACTTGCCCGAGATTCGATCATCGGTATCTATATACATAGTTAAATCTCGTTACCGGAAAGTATCTTTACTCGTTATGTAATAAAAGATCTCGTGGATAATATTTTAGTCACATTGCTTGGAAGGCTTGTCATGATGTTGTATTACCGAGTGGGCCCTGAGATACCTCTCTGTCACACAGACTAACAAATCGCAGTCTTGATCCATACCCACTCAACAGACACTCTCGGAGATACCTGTAGAGCACCTTTATAGTCACCCAGTTACGTTGTAACGTTTGATACACACAAGGCAATCCTCCAATGTGAGTGAATTGCATTATCTCATGGTCATAGGAAAAGATACTTGAATGCAGAAAACTACATCAATAAAATAAGATGATCATATGCTATGTTTATAGTTTGGGTCTTGTCCATCACATCATTCTCCTAATGATGCGATCCCGTTATCAAATGACATCTCATGTCAATGGCTAGGAAACCTTGACCATCTTTGATCAACGAGCTAGTCCACTAGAGGCATACTAGGGACAAAGTGTTCTCTATGTATCCACACATGCAATGTGTTTCCAGTCAATACAATTATAGCATGGATAATAAACAATTATCATGAACAAGGAAATATAATAATAACCATCTTATTATTGCCTCTAGGGCATATTTCCAATAGTCTCCCACTTGCACTAGAGTCAATAATCTAGCTCACATCACTATGTGATTTACATTGTAATGAATCAAACACCCATACAGTTCTAGAGTTGATCATGTTTAGCCCTTGGAAGAGGTTTAGTCAACGGGTCTGCAACATTCAGATATGTGTGCACTTTGCAAATATTTATGTCCTCCTCCTTGATGTACTCGCGAATGGAATTGAAGCGTCTCTTTATGTGTCTGGTCCTCTTGTGAAACCTTGGTTCCTTGGCCAAGGCAACGGCACCAGTGTTATCACAAAAAAGATCCACTGGATTTGGTGCACTGGGCACTACTCCAAGATCTGTCATGAACTCCTTCATCCAGACACCTTCCTTCGCCGCCTCCGAGGCTGCGATGTACTCTGCTTCGCATGTAGAATCGGCTACCACGCTCTGCTTGGAATTGCACTAGCTTACTGCTCCCCCCATTGAGAATAAATACATATCTGATTTGCAACTTAGAGTCATCCAGATCAGTGTCAAAGCTTGCATCAACGTAACCCTTTACGATGAGCTCTTGATCACCTCCATAAATGAGAAACATTTCCTCGGTCCTTTTCAGGTACTTAAGGATATTCTTGACCACCATCCAGTGCTCCATTCCTGGATCACTTTGAAACCTTCCGGCCATACTTATGGCAAGGCTGACATCGGGTCTTGTGCATAGCATTGCATACATGATAGAGCCTATGGCTAAAGCATAGGGGATGACACTCATCTTCTCTCTATATTCTGCAGTCACTGGGCATTGAGTCTTACTCAACTTCACACCTTGTAATACAGGCAAGAACCCCTTCTTGGACTGATCCATTTTGAACTTCTTCAAAACTTTATCAAGGTATGTGCTCTATGAAAGTCCTATTAAGTGTCTCGATCTATCTCTATAGATCTTAATGCCTAATATGAAAGAGGACTCTCCTAGGCCCTTCACTAAAAAACTCTTGTTCAAATATTCCTTCACACTTTCCAGCATTTCAATATTGTTTCCAATCAGCAACATGTCATCCATATATAGTATTAGAAACGCTATAGAGCTCCCACTCACTTTCTTGTAAATACAAGCTTCTCCATAAACTTGTATAAACCCGAACGCTTTGATCACCTCATCAAAGTGCAGATTCCAACTCTGAGATGCTTGCATCAGTCCATAAATGGATCGCTAGAGTTTGCAAACTTTGTCAGCATTCTCTAGATCAACAAAACCTTCCGGTTGTATCATATACAACTCTTCCTTAAGTAAACCGTTAAGGAACGTTGTTTTGACATCCATCTGCCAAATTTCATAGTTGAAATATGCAACTATTCCTAACATGATTCTGACGGACTTAAGCATCGCTACGGGTGAGAAGGTCTCATCATAGTCAACTCCTTGAACTTGTGAAAAATCCTTTGCCACAAGTCGAGCTTTACAGACGGTGACATTACCGTCCGCGTCCATCATCCTCTTACAGATCCATTTGTTCTGAATGGACTTTTGCCCTTCAGGTAATACTTCCAAAGTACATACTTTATTTTCATACACGGATCCCATCTCGGATTTCATGGCCTCTAACCATTTCTTGCAATCCGAGCCCATCATCACTTGTGCATAGCTCATAGGTTCATCATTGTCTAACAAGATGACCTCCAAGACAGGGTTGCCATACCACTCAGGAGCAGTACGTGCCCTTGTCGACCTACGAGGTTCAATAGTAACTTGATCCGAAGTTTCATGATCATCATCATTAACTTCCTATTCAACTGTCGTAGGCTCCACAGGAACGTCTTTCTACGATGCGCTATTCTCTTGTTGAATCAAAGGTTCAACAACCTTATCAAGTTTTATCTTCCTCCCACTCAATTCTTTCAAGAGAAACTCTTTCTCAAGAAATGTTACGTTCTTAGCAACAAACACTTTGCCTTCGAATATGATATAGAAGGTATACCCAACTATCTCTTTTGGGTATCCTATGAAGACGCATTTCTCCACTTTGGGTTCCAGCTTTTCAGGTTGAAGCTTTTTGACATAAGCATCACATCCCCAAACTTTAAGAAATGACAACTTTGGCTTCTTAACAGACCACAATTCATATGGCATCGTCTCAACGGATTTTTATGGTGCCCTATTTAAAGTGAATGCAACTGTCTCTAATGCATAACCCAAAAACGATAGTGGTAAATCGGCAAGAGACATCATACAGCGCACCATATCTAATAAGGTTCGATTACAACGTCGGACACACCATTACGTTGTGGTGTTCCAGGCGGTGTCAATTGTGAAACAATTCCATACTGTATTAAGTGACTGCCAAACTCATAACTCAGATATTCTCCTCCTCGATCAGATCATAGCAATTTAATCCTCCTCGATATGGTTTGAGTACTCTGTAGAGTTTTGCACACGTTCCCCACAATATTTGGTCACCTCCGTTTAATTTCTCGCACTTCAGGGTGTTTGAGAAACGGATGACCAAAACATGGTCTTCCAAAGGGTTTCCCTGCGACTCTGACGGTGCCCATCCTTTCCTACCGTTCTTCTACATCCCGTGGAAAATCAATTTAAGTTTGTTGAGAAAACTTTTGTAAAGTTTTTGAAAGTTTTGATAAACACTATATGAAACAACTATAGTTTTACTAACAAGAGAGCAAAACAAAACTTATTAGTTATTAATAAAACATGTTCTTAACAGAAAAGAATTTACAAATAAACTTGTTTTAGAAAACAAAATTAAATTATATAAAACTTTGTTTGAAAGCAAAACTATTACTAACTAGTTGTTTTAATCAAAATAAACCTATTTGAAAAGAAATTGTGATTCCTATATTAACAAAGAAATAAACTAAACAATTTTATATTTTTATTAACAATAAGTTAAACACTAAATGTTTAAATCAACAGAACCTACTAAACAAATTAAAACTAAATCTAAGTTAAACTAACTAAAACTAAGTAAATAAAACTATACTATAATACTAAGCAGATTCTGTTTATAGCTAAAACACTAACAATGATCATCTTAAAAATCCTCAAACTAAACATGATGATAGTCCTAACTAATACCAAACAGTAGCAAAAAGATTCATATCAAAATCTATTTTCAAACTCTAGTTATTCAGATTTGAAGATTTTGAGCAAAATTGATTCAATTCAAATTTTATAGTTCAAATTTGAAATTTAAAAGTACAGTGTGAAACTACATGAAAAATGTGAGCTATTGCAAAAAGAATCAACTCCAAACATTAAACAGAACAAAAGATATTCACAAAACAAAATCATAACAGGTTCTGTTTTCTAAACAAAATCAGAAAAAGTGAAATATCTACCGGACGGCCAGGGGGTGACGTGGCACGATCCTATTGGTTGGCTAGCGCGTGCGCGCGAGTGCTTACGGGCGGTTGACCGATCCTAAGAGGATACCGGTTCGGGTTTAAAGGGTTCTAATCCTAGCCATGGATTGTAGATCCGAGGGGTGAGGATAGATCCGATGACTTACCGGAGAGAGAGAGGATCTCCGGCGAGTGGTGACGGCGGCCGGTGGTCGAGGACGTCGCCGGAGGTAGCTTTGGTGGTCGAGGGAGGCAGTGAAGTGGTTCAGACGACGGCGGGCGAGGTCCGGCGTCGAATGGTGGGGTCGGAGGGGCGAGGGGAAGAGTGGAGCGACGGGCACGACGATGGGGAGATCCGGTGGTGGTGGCAACTCCGGCAAGTGATTTGACAGTGTTTCGGCAAGGGACAAAGGGGATTCAGGGGGGAAATGGATGCGGGGAGTGGCCGGTACTTATAGGGGCGCTGGGGAGTGCGGGGGAGTAATGGGAGGCGAGATCCGCGGGGAAGAAGAAACTGCCGGCGATGGATCTCCGGCGCGCGCGGGGAAGAAGAAAGGCGACCGAGCGGAGCAACGGTCGGTCGACATGGGGCCCGGTGTCAGTGAGAGAGGAGGCGTCCGTTGCGCATCGGTCGGCCGGTCGGTATTAACTTCGCGAGTAACTGCCGTGGGCCGGCCCGTTTAATACAGGAAACCGTTACCGTTTTCTTTTTAATGTTTTCCAACGACAATCAAAAGCTTTTAAGACATTCAAACCGTGGTTAAAAGTAGGAAATAAATATATCAAAATTAACAGAATAATAAATGCTATTTAATGAACATTTTTATTCTTTCATTTGAATACTTTCAAAAAAATATTATTTTCAGAATTGCCTATTTGTTTTTAAAACCTTTTTGCAAATATTTTCAAAACAACTCCTGGTTACTTTTGTTCAAATAGATCACCAAAATGACCCTGGTGTGGAGTGTCATGTTACTCCCCTCTTATTTTGAACATTTTACCAAGATTTCAAATAGGTGAAAGCAACTCATTGAAAGTAGAAAGGGGTTTCAGAAATTCAGAGAAGGCATTTCAACTAACACATACATTCAAACAATGGTGATGATAGATGCATAGCTATATTTCATAACATTCCAAAATGAAATTTTGGGATGTTACAAACCTACCCATCTTAAGATGAATCTCGCCCTCGAGATTCGGGTTGGCTAGAAAATAGGTGCGGGTGGTCTCTACGAAGATCTTCTTCGCGTTCCCAGGTGGCTTCTTCGTCGGTGTGGTGACTCCACAAAACCTTACAAAACTTGAGGATCCTGCTACGGGTAACTCTGTTGACAGTCTCAAGGATTCTGACAGGCTTCTCCTCGTAGGTCAGATCATTGTCAAGTTGTATGGCCTCTAGGGGCACTGTGTCTCTCAAAGGAATATCAGCCATCTCAGCATGACATTTCTTCAACTGGGAAACATGGAAAACATCATGAACTCAAGATAATCCTTCCGGCATTTCCAGCTTGTATGCAACTTCGCCTCTACGTTCAAGAATTTTGTAGGGGCCTATGAATCTGGGTGCTAACTTTCCTTTAACACCAAACCTTTTGATTCCTCGAAGCGGGGACACACGAAGATATGCTCGGTCTCCCACTTCATACGTCACTTCTTTACGTTTGCTGTCAGCATAACTCTTCTGTCGAGATTGAGCTATCTTGAGTCTGTCACGAATTAGCTTGACTTTCTCTTCAGAATCTCGGATAAGGTCGGGACCAAAAAGTTGTCGGTCTCCAACACCATCCCACGTCAGTGGCGTTCTGCACCTCCTTCCATATAAAGCTTCGAAAGGGGCCATCTTCAGACTGGTCTGATAACTGTTGTTGTACGAGAATTCTGCGTAAGGTAAATTGTCATCCCAACTATATCCATAATCTAGCGCACAAGCTCTCAACATGTCTTCCAGAATCTGGTTGACTCTCTCAGTCTGTCCATCTGTCTGCGGATGAAAAGCTGTACTGAACTCCAGCCTTGTACCCAAAGTTTCATGTAATTGATGCCAAAACTTTGAGGTAAATTGTGTTCCTCTATCTGACACGATACTCCTCGGAACTCCATGTAGACATACGATCCTGGTCATATATATCTTGGCTAGCTTAGCACTGGTATAGGTGGTTTTCACTGGAATGAAATGAGCTACCTTGGTCAAGCGATCTACCACTACCCAGATGGAATCATAACCTGAACGGGTCCTAGGTAGTCCTGTGATGAAGTCCATACCAAGCTTTTCCCATTTCCACTCGGGTATCGGCAAAGGTTGGAGTAACCCTGCTAGTTTCTGATGTTCAGACTTTACTCGCTGACAAACATCACATATTGCAACGTGTTCCACAATATCCTTCTTCATACCTGTCCACCAATAACTTTCCTTTAAATCCAGATACATCTTGGTATTGCCTGGGTGTATCGAGTAAGGTGAATCGTGGGCTTCCTGAAGTATCAACTTCCTGAGCTCTGGGTCATTGGGCACATAGATTCGGTTCTCAAACCACAAAGTTCCGTGTTCATCCTCACGAAAACCTTTAGCTTTACCATCTTCCATTCTCTGCTTTATCTCAGCTATCTCCTTGTCCGATTTCTGGGCTTCTCGAATTCTTTCAGTCAAGGTGGACTGAATCTCCAGTGTGGCAACATATCCGCTTGGGACTATCTCTAGCCTGAGCTCTCTGAGATCATCGGCTAACTCTTGGGGTAATCCTCCCGCTGTGAGTGTGTTCACATAAGTTTTCCGACTCAAGGCATCGGCTACAACATTAGCCTTACCTGGATGGTAGTGTAATCTCATTTCATAGTCCTTGATTAACTCTAACCATCTCCTCTGTCTGAGGTTCAACTCTTTCTGCGTGAAAATATATTTCAGGCTCTTATGGTCGGTGTATACATCACAACTATTTCCGATAAGGAAATGTCTCCAGGTCTTGAGTGCGTGCACTACGGCTGCTAGTTCCAAATCATGGGTAGCATAATTCATGAGGTCATAGTTGTCTGGATGCATAAGCTACAACCTTTCCATCTTGCATGAGTACTCCTCCAAGTCCTTGACGTGAAGCATCACAATAAACCTGGAAGTCCTTCCGAATATTGGGCAAAATCAACACTGGGGCTGTGACCAAACGTTTCTTCAACTCCTGGAAACTGGCTTCACATTCCTCAGTCCAAATATACTTAGATTCTTTCTTCAACAACTTCGTCATGGGCTTGGCAATCTTTGAGAAATTCTCAATAAATCTCCGGTAATATCCGACTAGTCCAAGGAAACTGCGGATCTCCTTAACTGAGGTGGGTGATTTCCACTCGGTGACGGCTTCAACCTTAGTGGGGTCTACGGCTATTCCTTCTCCGGAAATAACATGTCCAAGGAATCCGACTTCCGTCAGCCAAAATTCACATTTGCTGAACTTGGCATATAACTGATGCTCTCTTAGCTTCTCCAGAACTAATCGCAAATGTTCCTTGTGTTCTTCCTCGTTCTTGGAGAATATCAAAATGTCATCGATGAACACCACGACAAACTTGTCCAAATATTCCATAAACACATTATTGATCAAATTCATGAAGTAGGCAGGAGCATTAGTCAAACCAAAGGACATGACTGTATACTCATATAAGCCATATCTTGTGGTGAAAGCTGTTTTGGGTATATCCTGTTCACGAATCTTCAGTTGATGATACCCTGATCGAAGATCGATCTTAGAGAATACTTTGGCGCCTACTAGCTGATCAAACAAGTCATTAATCATCGACAGAGGGTACTTGTTCTTGATAGTCACCTCGTTCAAGGCACGATAATCGACTACCATTCTCAAGGTTTTATCCTTCTTCTCCACCAAAAGAACTGGGGCTCCCCAAGGTGAAGAACTTGGGCGTATATAACCTTTGTCCAATAACTCCTTAATTTGCTTCTTGATTTCCAACAGATCATTTGCGGGCACCCGATAGGGTCTCTTGGAAATTGGTGCTGTCCCTGGCTGTAGCTCTATTAGGAACTCAATCTCCCTATCTGGTGGCATGCCTGGTAATTCTTCCGGAAATACATCTGGAAATTCTTTTACCACAGGTACTTCCTCCTGAACAACTCCTGTGAGGGAATTTAATCGAGCACTCATCTGGGTGCGTCGGGATACATACTTAATCCTCTTGTTTTCCGGGGTGGTGAGTGAAACAGACTTGCTGGGACAATCAAGATTTCCTTCATACTTTGTCATCCAATCCATGCCTAGGATTACATCCAATCCCTGGGATTCTAAGACGATGAGGTCGGTGGGAAAAACATGGTTTCCTATGTGAAGTTTCAGGGCATGGCATCCTATTCCTGCCATCATCATACCTCCTGGGGAACTGACCTTAATGGGCTGTCTAAGGGTTTTAGTGGGCAAACCATACTTATCCACAACTACCCTTGATATGAATGAATGAGTTGCACCGGAATCAAAAAGTACTGTAACTGGACGTGAATGCAATAAAAACTTACCAACCACAGTCTCGGGTTGATCATAGACTTCTTCCACGTCGAGGTGATTCACCTGGGCACGGGGAAAAGGGTTTGGCTTCTTGGCTGCGGAGTTGCCGTTTCCATTTCCCTGCTTGCTCTGGGGACACTCAGTAGCATAGTGCCCTGTCTTCTGGCACTTGAAACAGGTGATGTGGCTCAGATCCTTATGAGTAGGAACGTGACGGTGCTGGTTGTTGTTCCCATTCCCATTGTCAGTCTTGAAATTGCCATGGTTGGGACGGACATTCCCATTTCCTCCATGGTTGTGACCTCCATGGTTGTGCACGGCATGAGTGTGCCTTCCAAACTTACCGGTACCTGATCCGGTATTTACTGAGTACGGGGAGTAGTGGGGCTTCTGATGAGCTCCAGAGTTAAACTTCCCCTGAGTGTACTTCCGCTTGCGATTCTCAATTTGCTGCTATTTTCCCTCCAAGATGAGGGCCTTGTCCACCAGCTCTTGGTAGTTGTTGAAAGTAGCCACTACCAGCTGCATGCTCAACTCATCGTTGAGTCCTTCCAGAAACTTCTCTTGCTTGGCCGCATCATCGGCCACGTCTCCTGGTGCATAACGTGCCAATGTGCCGAAATCATCCACGTATTGGGCCACAGAGCGATTTCCCTGGCGCAAGTTGCAAAACTCGCGCTTCTTCAGACTCATAGCTCCAGCTGAAACATGTGCGGTGTGGAAAGCTTGCTTGAACTGCTCCCAAGTTACATCAGCAATAGGATATGTGGTGGTGTAGTTCTCCCACCATGAAGCTGCTGGTCCATCTAGTTGATGTGCGGCAAAGCGCACCTTCTCAGCGTCAGTACATCCAACGGTGACGAGTTGTCTCTCCATCTTACGGAGCCAGTCATCTGCCACAATGGGCTTAGTGCTGCTGGAGAAAGTTGGAGGGTTCAACCTCAGAAAACGGGTGAGATTGTCAGCCTGGGGTGGATGGTGGTGGTTGTTGTTCTGGTTGTTGGTCTGATTCTGGATCAATAGCTGCATCAGTGCATTCTGCTGCTGAAGGAGTTGCGTGAGTTCCGGCGGGAAGGTGAAATCGGACTCACGTCGTGGAGGCATCTTGCTGTTTCCAGAGGGGTGAGAATTAGAACAGAACAAGGTCCTAAAAGGAGAAATTCACTACCCATATGCAATGCAACAAACATATCACACCAACCACTCATTCATTTATTCAATCAATGTCAAACATCGGGAATACAAGTCTCAATCAAACTACACATCGACCTACGCTCTTAACGTTGAAAATAAAAGATACATGGAGGGCATAACTAAAGTTTTCCTCAGAAGTACATGGTGACTGAGTCTCCTCCAGTGGTGCTCTCCTCATAGTCATCATCGTCGCTGATGAAAGGAGCCAAGTCTCCCTGGGGATGAAGATTTTCACCCATGTCCGTCTGTTCCTCCAGAGTGGCGATGCGAGTGTTCAGCTTGTCGATCCTCTCTAAGAAATCCTTCACCTCATACTCATGCTCGTACTCGGCTTCCCGTAAGTCAGCTTCAAGGTCAATCTCACGGTTCATCGGATTCTTGATTTTCTTCGTATCAGCACGAACTCTAAGCTCCAGAGTCCTGATGTGCGTCTCCAGTGGGGTTGGTGATGATGTTGCCCTGGGCATCTCTGCGGCGAACCATGCTGAGTCCTGGTGAAATGGTTCCACCTCTGTATTCCTCCTGAATACGTCCAAGGGCACGATGAATAGCAATGTCTCTCCCAAGTATCCAACTGGGTGCCACGAACTTGAGGTCGATGGGTTCCTTCCGATTCCCAAAGGTCTTCCCTGGGATATGCACCTCGATCCTGTAGCGTCCATCTTGGGGAAATGACATGATAGGAATCCCGGTGATTCTTGGCAAAGCAATCCTTACGTCCTTGACGATCCTCATAAGCTCCTTACCAAAAGGCATCGTTGCGTCAGGCTGACAAAACTCCGTGATCAACCCTGGGATGAAGGTGGCCATCTATAAATTTTGAAATAATCGGAGAGAAATCAGAAATGAGTAGATGAGAGTATAAGAATTTTAAAGACAAAGAGATACAATCCTAAGGCTTTCCAATCCTAGAGGTTACGTCCTACGGTCAGCATGTGCTCTGATACCATTTCTGTAGCGACCCGACCTGAAAGGTCGAATCTCCGGTGTTTCCGTACCATCCCAAGATCATGCTGGTACACACACGGTACATCAATGTATATATCAAAGGGAAATCACACAGCATTATATTAATTGAAATCTCATATCGAGTCCTTTATTACAATAAACATTACAATAAAGTGGCTAAAGGCCAACTCATGAGAATATCTAAATCTTGCGGAAGCGTCGAAGGTAGATGAGTCCATCTGACTCCAAGGGCATCTCACCGAGCGTAGAACGTGTCCTCACTCCTGGTCGGAAAAGTACTCTGCAACATGAGACGTTGCAGCTGTGTAGGTCAGCATATGGAATATGCCGGCAAAATCACAAGAGAGGGGTGAAAAGATAATCATCTATTTCTATATGCATATTTGGCAGGTGGGGTGGTAAGTTTTTGCGTAAATCCAATTTTTCCTACATCAAGAGAGGGCTAAGCAAAATATTACTAAGTTGGTTGATTAATGAGATGGTTCCACCAACCAATTCTCATACCCAAATTGTTAATACCCACATCATCATCTTAATTGTGTTGAGAGTTCCGGAAGTTTCAGTTCCTTTGGCTCAAGTCGTCCATGACCGTGGACACGGCTAATCGATTAGGTTTGAGTACTCTGCAGAGTTTTGCACACGTTCCCCACAAGATTTGGTCGCCTCCGTTTAATTTCTCGCACTTCAGGGTGTTTGAGAAATGGATGACCAAAACATGGTCTTCCAAAGGGTTTCCCTGCGACTCTGACGGTGCCCATCCTTTCCTACCATTCTTCTACATCTCGTAGCACCGCCTGTCCAGGGTCACCATGATATCCAACCAAGCCAGAGCCCATAATGACTTGTGGCTGTGCAGGTAAGCCTTGGGTCTTGAAGCATCCATCCATCTCTTTGTGCCTGGGTGGACCTTTCCGCGTGAATACTGGCCATCTCCAGCATCACCTAGGCAAATCCACTGGTTTCTCCAGGGTGCCGTTCAACCATCATCCACCCAGAGGTATGTTGAAAACTCGGAGTCTTGAAATCTTGATCATTATGTAGGTCTTGAAATTATTAACTCTCTCAACTCTCATGAATCACACAACCAACCCCGTCTACTAATAGCATAGCAAAAAGTAAAACAACGTTTCCTGGGGCCAATGTGTCAAAGAGTTTGAGGGGGGGTACCTACCACATGATACTACTACAATGTAACCAAGTTTCCAACTAACCTATCTTGCATGCAATTGGGGAAGATGGTAGAACTAATGCATATAAAATATGGGTAAACATGATCAAAGTGACTTGCCTGATTGATGATCTTCGTACTCGTGGGACTCTAAGTAACAAGCTTCGCACTCCGGATAATCTAACGAAGCAAACAAGCACTCAATAAGCATACAATAGAATATTGTAACCCACAAACATCAATCAAGAACTAGTAAACAGTCAAGACAAAACAATGCACAAATCACAAGTAAGGAAAACACACAAAGTTTTGTTTACTAGGAGGTGATTGATAAAACACTACTAACATAATAAAACTATTTTGAAATAACCAAAACAATTGTTGACAGCAAGGAAACAATAAAATATTTTTATTGATAAACAGAAGAAAATCAATTTAAGTTTGTTGAGAAAACTTTTGTAAAGTTTTTGAAAGTTTTGATAAACACTATATGAAACAACTATAGTTTTACTAACAAGAGAGGAAAACAAAACTTATTAGTTATTAATAAAACATGTTCTTAACATAAAATAATTTACAAATAAACTTGTTTTAGAAAACAAAATTAAATTATATAAAACTTTGTTTGAAAGCAAAACTATTACTAACTAGTTGTTTTAATCAAAATAAACCTATTTGAAAAGAAATTGTGATTCCTATATTAACAAAGAAATAAACTAAACAATTTTATATTTTTATTAACAATAAGTAAAACACTAAATTTTTAAATCAACAGAACCTACTAAACAAATTAAAACTAAATCTAAGTTAAACTAACTAAAACTAAGTAAATAAAACTATACTATAATACTAAGCAGATTCTGTTTATAGCTAAAACACTAACAATGATCATCCTAAAAATCCTCAAACTAAACATGATGATAGTCCTAACTAATACCAAACAGTAGCAAAAAGATTCATATCAAAATCTATTTTCAAACTCTAGTTATTCAGATTTGAAGATTTTGAGCAAAATTGATTCAATTCAAATTTTATAGGTCAAATTTGAAATTTAAAAGTATAGTGTGAAACTACATGAAAAATGTGAGCTATTGCAAAAAGAATCAACTCCAAACATTAAACAGAACAAAAGATATTCACAAAACAAAATCATAACAGGTTCTGTTTTCTAAACAAAATCAGAAAAAGTGAAATATCTACCGGACGGCCAGGGGGTGACGTGGCACGATCCTATTGGTTGGCTAGCGCGTGCGCGCTAGTGCTTACGGGCGGTTGACCGATCCTAAGAGGATACCGGTTCGGGTTTAAAGGGTTATAATCCTAGCCGTGGATTGTAGATCCGAGGGGTGAGGATAGATCCGATGACTTACCGGAGACAGAGAGAGGATCTCCGGCGAGTGGTGACGGCGGCCGGTGGTCGAGGACGTCGCCGGAGGTAGCTTCGGTGGTCGAGGGAGGCGGTGAAGTGGTTCAGACGACGGCGGGCGAGGTCCGGCGTCGAATGGTGGGGTCGGAGGGGCGAGGGGAAGAGTGGAGCGACGGGCACGACGATGGGGAGATCCGGTGGTGGTGGCAACTCCGGCGAGTGATTTGACAGTGTTTCGGCGAGGGACAGAGGGGATTCGGGGGGAAATGGATGCGGGGAGTGGCCGGTACTTATAGGGGCGCTGGGGAGTGCGGGGGAGTAATGGGAGGCGAGATCCGCGGGGAAGAAGAAACTGCCGGCGATGGATCTCCGGCGCGCGCGGGGAAGAAGAAAGGCGACCGAGCGGAGCAACGGTCGGTCGACGTGGGGCCCGGTGTCAGTGAGAGAGGAGGCGTCCGTTGCGCGTCGGTCGGCCGGTCGGTATTAATTTCGCGAGTAACTGCCGTGGGCCGGCCCATTTAATACAGGAAACCATTAGCGTTTTCTTTTTAATGTTTTCCAACGACAATCAAAAGCTTTTAAGACATTCAAACCGTGGTTAAAAGTAGGAAATAAATATATCAAAATTAACAGAATAATAAATGCTATTTAATGAACATTTTTATTCTGTCATTTGAATACTTTAAAAAAATATTATTTTCAGAATTGCCTATTTGTTTTTAAAACCTTTTTGCAAATATTTTCAAAAGAACTCCTGGTTACTTTTGTTCAAATAGATCACCAAAATGACCCTGGTGTGGAGTGTCATGTTACTCCCCTCTTATTTTGAACATTTTACCAAGATTTCAAATAGGTGAAAGCAACTCATTGAAAGTAGAAAGGGGTTTCAGAAATTCAGAGAAGGCATTTCAACTAACACATACATTCAAACAATGGTGATGATAGATGCATAGCTATATTTCATAACATTCCAAAATGAAATTTTGGGATGTTACATTTAATCTTCTTGTTATGATGATTCTCAACTTCACTTTGAAATTGTTTGAACTTTTCAAATGTTTCAGACTTGTGTTTCATTAAGAAAATATACCCATATCAACTGAAGTCATCAGTGAAGGTGAGAAAATAACGATATCCATCGCGTGCCTCAATGCTCATTGGATCGCGCACATCAGTGTGTATGATTTCCAACAAGTCACTTGCCCATTCCATTGTTCCAGAGAACGACGTTTTAGTCATCTTGCCCAAGAGGCATGGTTCACACGTGTCAAGTGATTCAAAATCAAGTGACTCCAAAAGTCCATCATTATGGAGCTTCTTCATGTGTTTTACACCAATATGATCTAAACGGTAGTGCCACAAGAAAGTGGTACTATCATTGTTAATTCTACATCTTTTGGCATCAATGTTATGAACATGAGTATCATCACTATCGAGATTCAATATGAATAAACCCCTCAAATTGGGTGCATGATCATAAAAGATATTAGTCATATAAATAGAAAAACCATTATTCTCTGATTTAAATGAGTAACTGTCTCACAATAAACAAGCTCTAGATATAATGTTCATGCTTAACACAGGCGCTAAATAACAATTATTCAGGTTCATCACTAATCCTGATGATAATCGAAGAGCAAGCGTTCCAACGGCGATCACATCAACCTTGGAACCATTTCCCATGCGCATCGTCACTTCGTCCTTTGCCAGCCTTCGTCTATTTCGTAGTTCCTGTTTAGAGTTGCAAATGTGAGCAATCGAACCGGTATCAAATACCCAGGCATTACAACGAGAGTTGGTAAGATACACAGCAATAACATGTATATCATATATACCTTGTTTGATGTTGTCTGCCTTCTTGTCGGCCAGATACTTGGGGCAGTTCTGCTTCCAGTAACCAGTTCCCATGCAATGAAAGCACTCAGTTTCTGGCTTGGGTCCAGCCTTGGGTTTCTTCATAGGAGGGGCGACTTCTTTGCCACTCTTATTAGAGCTACCCTTCTTGCCCTTACCATTCTTCTTGAAACTAGTGGTTTTATTGACCATCAACACTTGATGCTCCTTGTAGATTTCAGACTCGGCGACTTTCAGCATCGCAAACACCTCGGCATCTGACTTGTTCATGCCTTGCATGTTATAGTTCATCACGAAGCTCTTGTAGCTAGGTGGCAATGATTGAAGAACTCTGTCAGTGATCGCCTCTGGCGGGAGAAAAATTCCCAACTCCGCCAGACGGGTCGAATACCCAGACATTCTGAGTATATGTTCACTGACAAACCCGTCCTCCTCCATCTTGCAAGCATAGAATTTATCGAAGGTCTCATACCTTCTGATCTCGGCATTCTTTTCAAACATACACTTCAACTCCTGGAACATATCATATGCTCCATGACGTTCAAAACATCTTTGAAGTCACGGTTCTAAGCCATACAACATTGCACATTGAACTATTGAGTAATCTCCAGAACGTGCCTCCCAAAAATTCTTAACGTCTTCGGATGACACGGGAGCGGGTGGATCACCAAGCGGTGCATCAAGGACATAAGCCTTTTGGGAAGCCATGAGGATAATCCTCAGATTATGGGCCCAGTCCACAAAGTTACTTCCACCATCTTTCAACTTAGCTTTCCCTAGGAACGCATTAAAATTTAGGGGTGCTACTACGCGAGCCATTGATCTACAACATAAATATGCAAAGGTTACTAAGACTATTGTTCAAGATAATGAGTTTAGTTAATCAAATTACTAAAGCTCCCACTCAAATTGACATCCCTCAGGTCATCTGAGTGGTACATGATCCAAATTCACCAACTCAAGTCCGATCATCATGTGAGTTGAGGTGGTTTCAATGGTGAACATCATCATGTTGATCATATCTACTATATGACTCATGTTCGACCTTTCAGTCTCTTATGTTTCGAGGCCATGTCTGTACATGCTAGGCTCGTCAAGTTTAACCCGAGTGTTCAGCACGTGCAACACTGGCTTGCACCCGTTGTATGTGAACGTAGAGTGTGTCACACTCGATCATCACGTGGTGTCTCGACACGATGAACTTTCGCAACGGTGCACACTCGGGGAGAACACAATTCATCTTGAAATTTAAGTGAGGTATCACCTTATAATGCTACCTTCGTTCTAAGCAAAACAAGGTGCATAAAAGGATTTATATCACATGCAAATCATAAGTGACATGATATGGCCATGAACTTGTGCTTTTGATCTTCATCTCAAAGCACCGGCATGATCTCCATCGTCACCGGCATGATCTCCAACGTCACCAGCATGACACCATGATCTCCATCATCTTGATATCCATCAATGTGTCGCCATCGGGGTTGCCGCGCTGACTATTGCTTCCAGGACTATTGCTAACTCATAGCGATAAAGTAAAGCAAAAAAGATAGTGAAAATAATTAAAGACAACCCTATGGCTCCTGTCGGTTGTCGTACTCATCGACATAAAAGTCGTGATATTATATACAATACATGATCATCTCATACATCACATATATCTCATCTTGTAATTGTCCATATCACATCACAACATACCCTGCAAAAACAAGTTAGACGTCCTCTAATTTTTGTTGCAAGTTTTTTGTGGCTGCTACGGTATCTAGCAAGAACAATTCTCACCTACGCATAAACCACAACGGTGATACACAAATTTCTATTCAACATTCGCAAGGACCACCTTTGTCGAATCCGGTCCAACTAGAGTGGGAGAGACAGCTCCCGCCAACCATCTTTGTGCAACAAAGTTACACGTCAGTCGATGGAACCGGTCTCTTGTAAGCATATGAGTAAGGTCAGTCCGTGCCACTTCATCCCACAATACCTCTGAATCAAAACATGACCAAGGGAGGAAGCAATCTAAGCATCAACGCCCAAAAACTCCTTTGTGTTCTACTCGTGATCTCATCTACACATAGACCTAGCTCATCATGCCACTGTTGGGGAACATTGCATGGGAAACAAAAAACTTCCTACGCACTCGCAAGATCTATCCATGGTGATGAGCATCTACGAGGGGGGAGTGGATCTACATACCCATCTAGATCGCTAAGCGGGAAGCATTAAGAAAAACGGTTGATATAGTTGAACGTCTTCGCAATCCAAATCGCCGAGCGTCTCGCGACCAATCATGATCTGTCCCGATGTAGCACCGAACGGACGACACCCCCGCGTTCAGTACACGTACAGCTTGATGACGATCTTCGCCTTCTTGATCCAGCAAGCGGGAGCAGAGAGGTAGATGAGTTCTTTGGCAGCGCGACAACATGGCAGCGATGGGGGTGGAACTATTCCATCAAGGCTTCGCCTAGGCACTGCTGAAACAATCTAGAGGAGAAACTATGATCTAGATGAAGAGGGAGCACGTGGCTGATTTCTGCATCTCAAACCACTCAAAAACTCTAGTATATATAGGAGGACGGAGGGAGGAGGTATGCGACATAGGGCTGGCCCCTTTGCCTCGGACGCAAGGAGGAGAGGAGGAGTCCTCCTCCAATCCTAGTAGGATTAGGACTCCTCCTTCCCACTTGGAAACTCTTTCCACCTTGGGTTTTTTCCACCCCGTCCGCATGGGCCTTTAGTGGGGCTCTGGCCATCTCACTGGGGGATGGTTTACCTCTTCCCAAAGCCCATGTGGACCCTTGGGTCGAGACCCCCCCCCACCCCCGATGGTCCCCCGGTACCCTCCCGGCACTCCCGGTACACTATCGATGAGCCTGAAACTTTTCCGGTGACCAAAACATGACTTCCTATATATCAATCTTTACTTCCGGACCATTTCGGAGCTCCTCATGATGTCCAGGATCTCATCAGCGGATTACGAACAACCTTCAGTCACCACCATACATAACTCTATACTACCGAAACGTCACTGAACCCTAAGTGTGCAAACCATGCGGGTTCGAGAACTATGAAGACATGACCGAGACACCTCTACGGTCAATAACCAATAGTGGGGCCTTGATTCCCATATTGGTTCCTACATATTCTATGAAGATCTTTATCGATTGAACCTCTATGTCAAGGATTCGGTTAATCCCGTACGATGTTCCCTTTGTTCTTCGGTATGTTACTTGCCCGAGATTCGATCGTCGGTATCTCTATACCTAGTTCAATATCGTTACCGGCAAGCCTCAATGTTGCGGACCACTTCATTGATGACAAGGTGAGGCATCGATTCCATCTTGCTCACAGAGGAACTCTCAATGAAAGCACCAATGTCGGTGTCAAAACCGGTGGATCTCGGGTAGGGGGTTCCAAACTGTGAGACTAGGATCGACGGTAACAGTAGACGAAGGGGACACGAGTTTACCCAGGTTCGGGCCCTCCCATGGAGGTAATACCCTACGTCCTTCTTGGTTGTATTGATGGTATGGGGGGTTACAGAGTTGATCTACCTCGAGATCGTGTATCTAACCCTAGATGAGTTGTTCTATATCTATACCCCAAAACCCTCCGTCTTATATAGGTGGCGAGAAGGCCTAGGGTTTACACATGGTCAGTCACATGCCGAAGAGATAAACATGCCTATTTACTACATCAAACGTGGAGCACAAGCCGTGCTTCCCGAAGCTTCCATCCTAGAGACTAGGCCTTCAAATCTTCCGGTGTTCGGTAAGCATCCCTCATAGTCCGGCCCATAACAATAAGTCGGATATCTGAGGACCCCCTAATCCAGGACTCCCTCAAGAGGCATAAGTATTTACAAACTAAATGGGTGCAAGAGAGGCAATATGTTTGTGCTGAAAGACTTAATATTTCTCCCCGTCCTTGTGAACTTTGCAATGAAAGTGGTCATTTTAAATTTCAATGTGAATTATTTCATGATCTAATTGTGTCCAAAAATTGTGATAACCTCATTACCCTTGAGCATCGTAATGAACTTAGTCTATTTTGGGGGTATGAAGAAATGAAACATAAAACTAAGGATCTTCCAACTTGGGTTCTCATGAAAATGATTGATTTTGATCCAAATGAAATCTATATGTATTGCGTGGTAAATTGCATTGAGAATCCTTATATTGTCAATTACTTAAAGACAAGAAAACAAATAGAAGATGAAGAGAATACTAATGAAGGGGGAGAGGTTTCCCAATATCCTCCTATTTTTTCTTATGATGAATCAGGTAACAAGGAGGAGCTTTTTATTCAACTAACCTATTCAAAAACAAGCTTGGAGGAATTAAATAAACCCACACATAATGTGGTGAAGAAGAAGAAAAGAAGGAAAA
This sequence comes from Hordeum marinum, assembly GCA_022496015.1. Taxonomy (NCBI): domain Eukaryota; kingdom Viridiplantae; phylum Streptophyta; class Magnoliopsida; order Poales; family Poaceae; genus Hordeum; species Hordeum marinum. Next base: position 67,984,091 of record CM039676.1, read on the forward strand.
GTGAAGGTAAAGAGGTATCTCTCCCAAATAATGTTGCTCCCATTATTGATAGGACTCATGAAATGAATTAAAAATAGTTATGGAAGATGATACACTTGAGAATGATTTCATTATGCCTATTGCTTGTTGTGATAATTATGATTGGGAAGATAATGATACTTATTATAATCTTAAAAATATTTATGGAACCAACTTGGAGGATGATGATAATAATTGCTATACTATTGGTGCTATTCATACCATTAATGATGAGAGTGATTATGTTTATGATATACAAAGCCAGAAGCTTGGGGATGATATGTTTGATCAAAATGACATGTTTCAGAATTTATTTGCTGCAATTAATGTTTGTCCCAAGCTTGGGGATTCTATGCTTAATGAAGATGATCTTTTTATTCCCCCTAATTTGAAAGATCAAATTTGTTATAATGATTGCATGCCACCTACTAAGATGATTATTGTGGTGATACTTATGCGATGAAAAAGAGTGATGGTTATTATTATGATACTTGTCATAACTATGAATATCCTTTTACTGAATATTACTCTTTTAATGTGGAACCAATTTGTAGTATTTAATTCTGTTATGATACTCCCACTATTAGTCATGAGAAGAAATTTTCTTGTGTGGAGAGTGACAAAATTTCTATGCTTGTAGATCAAGAAAAGAATGCTTTATGTGCTAATTATATTGTGGGATTCATTCATGATGCTACTCAAAATTATTATGAGGGAGGAACATATGCTTGTAGGAATTTCAATAATATCAAGGTTCCTCTCTATTTGTTCAAGGTTTTGAAGTTATGTTTGTTTTGCCTTCCTATGCTAGTTGATTCTTGCTCCCATAAATTGTTTTCTCACAAAATCCCTATGCATAGGAAGTGGGTTAGACTTACATGTGCTTTTCATGATATTCATGATGCTCTTTTGCATGCTTCAATTATTATTCCTTTACGAGCATCATCGAAATCATCATGCCTAGCTAAAAAGTCATTAAAGAAAATCGCTTGTTGGGAGACAACCCAACACTTTTACCTTCTGTTTTTATGTGTTCGCATGATTAAGATACCGTAGTAATCATGTTTTGTGTCTTTTATTTCAATAAAGTGCCAATTAAAGCCTTTGGGATAGTGTGGATACTTGCTTGTTTCATTATGTGCAAAAACAAAAAGTTTTGCGTCCGGTATATGAATTATTTGATTTTATTGGACAAACAAAAAATTATGAAATTTTTACACAACATTTCTATGAAAATTCTGTGATATGTCCTAATTTTTCAAAATTTTAAGAGCGAGGGAAGTTTGCCGATCATTTAGATATTTATAGACTGTTCTGTTTTTGATAGATTCTGTTTTGCATGCATAGTTTGCTTGTTTTAGTGTTCCGATAGCTTATATTTAGTGATATAAATTATGGGAATGATAGAATACAGTAGGTACGATGTGGGAACAATTATGAATCTTGTCTTTGCTGGAATTTGATCTAAAAACATGGGCCAGTCGAATAGCAATTTTTAGAATTCCTAATAAATCCTAGAGGCCCACTAAGCCCATTCATGCAAGGCAAGAGGTGGGACAAAAGTTTAGTCCCACATTGCTTATTTAGTAGGAGTTGGACCTCCTTATAAGGGAGGATGTTTCTCCACATGTATGGGCATGACAACAAGAGGGACATACACGCGCGATCCTCCTCTGCCGCCCGCCTCACCTTCGATTTTATTAGGAATTTTTGCCATGCACGACTGGTATACGAAAGATCACTCAAGAGCTGAAAGGCTTTGCTATAGCGGAGATTGAATACGAATGCTGCAACCTTTGGTTGCTGCCTTTTCATTTTCGTCTCCCTCTTTTGCTTCGCCTCCCATCGCTGCCTATTCGCCTCCTTCTCCTGTGCCTATAAAAGGGAGGTCGCTCCTCTCCAGAGAGACACACCAGAACTTCCTCTTCCTCATGCCCTTGAGTTCCAAACCCTGAGCTATTGCAAGGTTCTTCCCATCCCGGCTTTCGGCGTGCACCGCATGTCGGGACAGTAGGCCTTCGAAACCCCACAACTTTGAGTCTTGTACGAGAGAAGGGTGATAAGGTTTTTGGGGAGCGCTCTGCGTGACTACTGGCTTCTTCATCATAGATGCCATGGACACCGACGATCACTTCCCAAACGATGACTTCTTCCCCGATGTCAACAACCTCTTCGATGACATGGCCGATGACGACATCAACACCAACCCTGTTGTTGCCAATGCTCTTTACGTATTCATGTTTTCCTTGTTCGAGGTTTTGCTAGAAATACTTGGTCTAGTTTCTATTCTACATATGTTTCGGAATAGTTCACATGTTCACATACTATTCACCTACTATCCTTTAGTTTCCCTCATAAGTTTTGTTCCTCTTATTGTGGCATACTCTCCTCTAAGTCGCATGACTAGTGTTGCCTATTTTACTATGATCTTGTTTTATCAAATGTTTATTTCGTTTAAATAATTTGGTAAATTGCTCATATTTCCAACAGTCTTGACAGTACATAAGTGAATGATGTTTATTTATTACACTAACCCACCTCATGAAGTTTCGTTAAGTTTTATGTGATTGAAGTTTTCATGTTTTGGGTGAGACACTGATATGGGAGAATAAGAAGTGACAAGTACCTATGCTTGGGTATGCCCAAGGCACCCCAAGGTAATATCCAAGGAAGACTCAAGTGCCTAAGCTTGGGGATGCCCCGGAAGGCATCCCCTCTTTCGTCTTCAACACTATCGGTATATCTCACTTGGAGCTATATTTTTATTCATCACATAATATGAGTTTTTCTTGGATCGTCATTTTATTTTGTTTTTCTATGTTAGGTTTTATTTATAATCTTTTTTTTCAATAAAATGTTCCAAGAATTTCCTTTAGGATGCTTGAATTGCATGTTTGATGTGTGTTGTGTAAAAACAGAAACTTCTGCTGTAGTGTTTAAATTTTCATATTTTTCTGTAATGTGGAAAGTTTTTGAAATTTTTACACAGTATTTTCATATAAATTATTTAGCATTTCCTAAATTTCAAGAATTATTTGAGTTACATAAGTACACTAGTTTAATAGATTTCTACAGACTGTTCTGTTGGACAGATTGTTGTCATAGTTTTGTTATCTACTTTTCCTATAGTTTCCATAGCCTATATTGGTAGATATAAATTGCGGAAATGATAGAATACAGTACCTAATGTTTGAAAATTATTGTGCAACTTGTCTTGGCAGTACAGGAAGTGTTGATTTGTTCTTATATGTACTAACCTGTCTCACGAGTTCATTTTGAGTTTTGTGTGGATGAAGTTTTGAGAATAGGTGAAACCGAGATATGACAGGATTGAACAAGATACAAAAGATCAATCTTGGGGATAACCAAGGTACCCCAGGTAAATATTTCAAGAACTCTCAAGCATCTAAGCTTGGGGATGCTACGCATCCCACCTCTCTTCGTCAACTATCGGTTAGCCTATGTTGAGCCTAAATTTTTATTCGTTCACATGATGCGCCCTATTCATGGAGTGCTGTTTTTATTTTTCTTGATGTTTAAATAAAATACTCAGATCTTAAAATATTTATTGAGAGAGAGAGAGAGAAAGTCCTCACATAGCTACTTAATTGTTTGACTACTCATTGATCTTCACTTATATGTTTTGGAGTAGTTTTGTCATTTACTCTCGTGCTTCACTTATATCGTATGAGTAAATGGTTGAAGAATTGAATATCATAAATCTGAAATTATATATGTTTTATATGCTTATCCCATGGGGAGTAATGACTTCACATATAAGAAGTATAGGTGGTAAAATTTATTGGAAGTTAGCAAACACTGCATTGGTCACTTGAACAATTCATGAAAGAATATTGAAGGAAGAGAGATTTCACATATAAATATATTATCTTGGACATCTTCTATGATTGAGTGCCCCATTAATTATTTTCAAACTTGAGAAAATTAGTTGAATTTAGAAAAGTAAGACAACGTAATGAGTTATGCTAGGGTATATTTGTATAGTAGTTATATTGTTAAGGATCCTCCAACATGTGGTGCTTTCTTCCACCTCGTATTAGCCAAAACTTCCGCACCAAGTATAAATACTACTTGTGCATCCAAACACCCTTAAACCCAAAGTTGTTCCATATGAGTCCACCATACCTACCTATATGCGGTATTTACCTGCCATTCCAAGTAAATTTGCATGTGCCAAACTCTAAACCTTCAAATAATATTCTGTTTTGTATGCCCGAATCGCTCATATAGTGACTAGGGGTTGTCAGTATCTTCCATGCTAGGTGGGTTATTCTGACAATACGTGTTGATTCACTATCATTCACGAGAAAGTGGCTGGTATTCGGGGTGCCCAATTCCATGCTCAAAAATCAAATCAAAATATAATGAAACAAAACTCCCCCGGGATTGTTGTTTGTATGGACGGTACCCGTGGATTCGGCTTGCCGTGGAGTGTGATTGATTGGTGGAGGGGGAGTAAAAACTTTACCATTCTGTTTGGGAACCACCTATAATGTATCTAGCATGGAAGATACCGAGATTTCTCAGTTGTTATGTTGACAATGAAAGCATACCGCTCAAAATTATTATTCATCTCTGTTTTAAAAGCTCGATCTCTGCACCTCTTCAAATCAATGTTTCCCTCTGCGAAGGGCCTATCTTTTACTTTCTAGTACTTACCTTTATACAAGAGTCATGGTGATATTCACCACTTCCTATATTTTGCCTTTTTCTCTTGGCAAGCATCATGTGGTGGGAAAGATCCAAGCATATATGGCCATTCAAATATATTTGATCATGAATTATTATTGTTGACAATTATCTATAAGATAAGTATGCTAGGAGGCGAAACACTAAGCCCCTATCTTTCTATGTGTTTGACGGATGCCATTTTCTATAAAAATATGCTTTGAGTGTTAGCAATCATGGAAGACTATATGATGGTTGAGTATGTGGAATTTTCTAAATCAAAGCTCTTACATAGACCCTTCCTAAAAATAAGATGAATTCAAATTGCTTGGTGACTGAAAGCATAGTTTGTCAGTTTTCAAGAAACTTTATGGTCTATATTTTAACATGTGAATAGCTTGTTACTTCATCATGAGAAGTTTTATGAGATGAGATACTATTTATGATATATAATGATGCTATAAAAAGTGTTTGGAACTATCATTGATCAAATTTATGCACTACGCTAGCATTCATACTTCATAAATTATTTCTTTCATCATTTACCTACTCGAGGACGAGCAGGAATTAAGCTTGGGGATGCTGATACGTCTCCAATGTATCTATAATTTATGAAGTATTCATGCCATGTTTACAATAATTTCTATATGATTTTGGCATGATTTTATTAGAACTAACCCTGACTGGCGGTGTTTTCAACAGAACTACAGTGGTGGTGTTTTTGTGTAGAAATAAAAGTCCTCGGAATGGGCTGAAAATTTACAGAGAATATTTTTGGAAAATATAAAAAATGCTTGAGCGAAGAGTTGGTCCAGGAATTGGACGAGGAGGCCACAAGCCTGTTGGGCGTGGCCACCCCCTAGACCGCGCCCCTATGGCTTGTGGACTCCTCGAGCACCCCCTTGACGTGAGACCGACACCAAAAATTCCTATAAATACTAAAAACTCTAGAGAGAAACCTAGATTGGGAGTTCCGCTACCGCAAGCCTCTGTAGCCACGAAAAACCAATCGGGAGCCTGTTCCGGCACCCTATCGGAGGGGGAAACCATCACCGGAGGCCAACTTCATCATCCCGATGGTCTCCATGATGAGGAGGGAGTAGTTCACCCTCGGGGCTGAGGGTATGTACCAGTAGCTATGTGTTGGATCTCTCTCTCTCTCTCTCGTGATCTTGAGATGGCACGATCTTGATGTACCGCGAGCTTTATTGATATAGATGAATCATATGGAGTTTTCCCCTTTGTATCTTCTTGTGATGAATTGAGTTTTCCCTTTGAAGTTTTCTTATCGGATTGAGTCTTTAAGGATTTGACAACACTTGATGTATGTATTTCAATGGGATATCCATGGGGACAATGGGATGTTTTATTGATCCATTTGATGTATGTTTTGGTGATCAACTTGCGGGTACCGTGACCTTGGGAATCTATGCATAGGGGTTGGCACATGTTTTCGTCTTGAATCTCCGGTAGAAACTTTGGGGAACTCTTTGAAGTTCTTTGTGTTGGATTGAACATGATGAATTTTAAATTGTGTGATGCATATCATATAATCAAGCCCATGGGTACTCGTGGTGACATTGGAGTATCTAGGTGACATTAGGGTTTTGGTTGATGTGTATCTTAAGGTGTTATTTTAGTACAAACTCTAGGGCTGTTCGTGACACTTATAGGGATAGCTCATACGATTGATTAGAAAATATAACTTTGAGGTGGTTTCATACCCTACAATAATTTCTTTGTTTGTTCTCCGCTATTTGTGACTTTGGAGTGAACTCTTTGCTGCATGTGAGGGATTTACATATGATTCAACTATGTCAGTATTGTTGAGAGAACTTGCACTAGTGAAAGTATGAACCCTAGGCCTTGTTTTCAATCATTGCAATACCGTTTTTGCTCACTTTTGTTACTTGTTACCTTACTGTTTTTATATTTTCAGATTACAAAAACTTGTATATACCATCCATATTACACTTGTATCACCATCTCTTCGCCGAACTAGTGCACCTATACAATTTACCATTGTATTGGATGTGTTGGGGACACAAGAGACTCTTTGTTATTTGGTTGCAGAGTTGTTTGAGAGAGACCATTTTCATCCTACGCCTCCCATGGATTGATAAACCTTAGGTCATCCACTTGAGGGAAAATTTGCTACTGTCCTACAAAACTCTATGCTTGGAGGCCCAACACGAGTCTACAAGAAGAAGGTTTCATAGTAGACATCAGAGGGAAAGACACCATCCCCTCCCACGCCTATATAAAGGTGAGGAGGCACAAGGGGGCTGGACACCCTCCCACGGCCACAACCCTCCTCCCCTCTCTCTCGTTTATTCCTCGTACGTCGTTTTGGAGGTGCTTGGCGAAGCCCTGCCGACACTGCGACACCACCATAACCACCATGTCGTCATGTTGGTTGAGATCCCATCTACTTCTCCTCCATCACTTGCTGGACCAAGAAAGAGGGGGTGTCATCGAGCCATATGTGTGCTGAATGCGGAGGTGCCATTCGTTCGGCGCTAGATTGGATTGAATCGCGATTGGATCGTGAAGAGTACGAGTACATCAACCGCGTTATATACGCTTCCGCTTAGCGATCTACAAGGTATGTAGATACACCCCCCCCCTCTCTCATAGCTATGCGTCTCCATGGATAGATCTTGCGTGTGCATAGAATTTTTTTTGTTTCCCATGCAACGTTCCCCAACATTGGCATCATGAGCTAGGTCTATGTGTGGATGATATGCACGAGTAGAACAGAAAAGATTTTGTGGGCGTTGATGTTCAGATTGCTTACCTCCTTAGTCTTATCTTGATTCGGTGGTATTGTGGGATGAAGTGGCTCGGACCAACCTTACTCGTCCATGTATGAGAGACCGGTTCCATCGACTCACATGCAACTTGTTGCATAAAGATGGCTGGCGAATCGGATTCGACTGAGGCGGTCCTTGTAGAAGGTTAAAAGGCAACTTGATAACATCGTTGTGGCTTTGTGTAGGTAAGAATGGTTCTTACTAGTTTCCCATAGAAGCCACGTAAAACTTGCAACAACAAAGTAGAGGACATCTAACATGTTTTTGCAGGGCATGATGTGATGTGATATGGCCAAGACGTGATTTGATATATGTTGATGTATGAGATGATCATGTTTTGTAACAGTTATCACGACTTGCATGTCCATGAGTATGGCAACCGACAGGAGCGATGGGGTTGTCTTTAATTTATTGTATGACATGTGTGTCAATCACTAAACGCCATGTGATTGATTTTACTTTATCGTTGTGCGTTAGCAATAGTTGTAGAAGCAATAGTTGGTGCGATAACCATGTGACGGCACGATGATGGGGATCATGGTGTCATGCCGGTGATGATGGAGATCATGCTGGTGCTTTGCAGATGGTGATGAAAAGCACAAGATGATGATAGCCATATCATGTCACTCATATGATTTGCATGTGATGTTAATCCTTTTGTGCATCTTATTTTGCTTAGGACAACGGTAGCATTATAAGATGATCCCTCACTAAAATTTCAAGATAAAATTGTGTTCTCCCCAAGTGTGCACCATTGCGAAGGTTCATCATTTCGAAGCACCACGTGATGATCGGGTTTGATGGACTCTATGTTTCCATACAACGGGTGTAAGCCATATTTACACACGTGGAATACTTGGGTTAAACTTGATGAGCGTAGCATGTACAGACATGGCCTCGGAACACAGGAGACCGAAAAGTCGATCATGAGTCATATAGTAGATATGATCAACATGGAGATGTTCACCATTGAATCCACCCCATCTCACGTGATGATCGGACTTGGGTTGGTGGATTTGGATCATGTTACACTTGGACAACCTGAGGGATGCTGATTTGAGTGGGATTTCTTTAGTAATATGATTAATTGAACTCATTATCACGAACATAGTCAAAATATCTTTGCAAATTATGTTGTAGATCAATAGCTCGCGCTATGGCTCCCCTATATTTCGATACGTTCCTAGAGAAAGACTAAGTTGAAAGATGGTAGTAGCAATTATGCGGACTCGGTCCATAAACTGAGGATTGTCCTCGTTGCTGGACAAAAGGCCTATGTCCTTGATGCACCGCTCGGTGCGCCAACCCCTCAAGCATCGTCTGTGGGTGTTGAGAACATCAGCCAGGAACATTTTTATGACTACTTGATAGTTCGACGCGTCATGCTTTACGACTTAGAATTGAGGCTTCAAAGACATTTTGAACGTCATGGAGCATTGAGATGTTCCAAGAGCTGAAATTGGGATTTCAGGCTCGTGCCCGTGTTGAGAGGTATGAGACCTCCAACAAGATTCTTTGCCTACAAGATGAAGGAGAATATCTCAATCGGTGAGCATGTGCTCAGAATGTCCAGGTGTTACAATCGCTTGAATCAAGTGGGAGTTGATCTTCCAAATAAGATAGTGATTGACATAGTTGTCCAAGTCACTCCCACCAAGCTGCTAGAGCATCATGATGAACTATAACATCCCAGGAATGGACAAGATGATCCTTGAGCTATTCGCGATGTTTTCCACCGCAAAAGGTAGAAATCAAGAAAGAACATCAAGTGCTGATGGTTAGTAAAACCACTAGTTTCGAGAAGGGTAAGGGCAAGAAGGGAAACTTCAAGAATGGCAAAATAGTTGTCGCTCCAGTGAAGAAACCCAAGGTTGAACCCAAACCCGAGACTAAGTGCTTCTATTGTAAGGGAAATGGTCACTGATATTGGAACTACCCAAAATACTTGGTAGATAAGAAGGATGGCAACGTCAACAAAAGTATATTTGATTTACGTGTTATTGATGTCTACCTTACGAGTACTCCTAGTAGCACCTGGGTATTAGATACCGGTTCAGTTGCTAATATTGGTAACTCAAAGTAAAAGCTACGGAATAAATGGAGACTAGTTATAAGGCTGAGGTGACGATGTGTGTTGGAAGAGTTTCCAAGGTTGATGTGATCATCATCGGACGCTCCCTCTACCTTCAGGATTCGTGTTACACCTAAATAAATGTTATTTGGTGTTTTTGTAGAGCATGAACATGATTAGATCGTGTTTATCGCAATACGGTTATTCATTTAAGTCATAGAATAATGGTTATTCTGTTTACATGAATAATACCTTCAATGGTCATGCACCCAATGTGAATGGTTTATTGAATCTCGGTCGTAGTGATACACATGTTCATAATATTGATGCTAAAATATGCAAAGTTAATAATGATAGTACCACATACTTGTGGCACCACCGCTAAGGTCATACTGGTGTGAAGCGCATGAAGAAAGTATATGTTCACGGATCTTTGGACTCACTCGATTTCGAATCGGTTGAGACATGCGGACCATGCCTCGTGGGCGATGACTAAGACCCCGTTTTCCGGTATGATGGAGCGGTCAAGTGACTTATTGGAAATGATACATGTTGACGTATGCGGTCCAATGAGTGTTGAAGCGTGCGATGGATATTGTTATTTTCTTGCATTCACTAATGATTTGAGTAGATATGGGTATATTTACTTAATGAAACACAAGTATGAAACGTTTGAAAAGTTCAAGAAAATTCAGAGTGAAGTTTAAGATCATCGTGATAAGAAGATAAAATGTCTATGATATGATAGTGGAGGTGAATACCTTAGTTACGAGTTTGGTATGCAACTTAAGACAGTGTGGAAGTTGTTTCACACTCACACCACCAGGAACACCATAGTGTGATGTTGTGTCTGAATGTCGTAGTCGTGCTCTATTGGATATGGTGCGTACTATTATGTCTCTTACCAATTTGCCACTATAGTTTTGGGGTTATGCATTAGAGACAACTACATTCACTTTAAATAGGGCATCATCTAAATCCATTGAGATGACACCGTATGAATTATGGTTTGGCAGAAACCTAAGTTGTCATTTCTTAGACTTTGGGAATGCAACACTTATGTCGGATGAGCTCGAACCCGAAGTGGAAAAGTGCATCTTCATAAGATACCCTGAAGCAACAATTGGGTATGCCTTCAATCACAGATCCGAAGGCAAGGTCTTTGTTGCCAAGAATGGATCCTTTCTAGATAAGGATGTTCTCTTGAAAGAAGTGACTAGGAGGAAGGTAGAACTTGATAAGTTTACCGAACCTTCACTTCAATTGGAAAGTAGCGCGGTGTGGAAAGGTGTTACTGTAATGCTTACACCAATTGAATAGGAAGATAATGATGATGATCATGAAGCTTCAGATCAAGTTACTACCAAGCCTCGTAGGTCGACAAGGACTCGTACCGCCCCTAAATGGCACTCCAATCGTGTCTTGGAGGTCATGTTGTTATAAAATAGCAAACCTACTAGCTAGGAAGAAGCAATGGTGGACCTGGATTCCAAAAATGGCTAGGAGCCATGAAATATGAGATAGGATCCATGTATGAAAACCAATTATGGACTTTGGTACACTTGCCCGATGAACGGCGGGGCATTAAGTACAAATGGACCTTTAAGAAGAAAACAGACGCTAATGGTAAATGTCGGCATTTATAAAGCTCAACTTGTCGCAAAGAAGTTTTTGACAAGTTCAAGGAGTTGACTACGATGAGACTTTCTCACCCGTAGCGATGCTAAAGTTTGTTAGAATTATGTTATCAGTTGCTGCATTTTTCTATTATGAAATCCGGCAGATCCTCAATGGTTTCCTTAAGGAAAGGTTGTATGTGATATAACCGAAAGGTTTTGTCGATCCTAAAGATGCTAAAAGGTATGCAAGCTCCAACAATCCTTCTATGTACTGGAGCAAGCATCTCGGAGTTGGAATATACGCTTTGATGAGGTGACTCAAAGCTTTTGGGTTTATACAAAGTTTATAAGAAACTTGTATTTACAAGAAAGTGAGTGGGAGCACTATACAATTTCGAATAAGTATATGTGCTTGACATATTGTTGATCGGAAATAATGTAGAACTTATGGAAAGCATAAAGGGTTGTTTGAAAGGAGTTTTTTAAAGGGACACATGGAATGAAGCTACTTAAATATCGGGCATCAAGATCTATAGAGATAGATCAAGACGCTTAATAAAACTTTAAATGAATACATACCTCGACAAGATTTTAAAGGAGTTCAAAATAGATCGACTGAAGGAGTTCTTGGCTGTGTTGTATGGTATGAATATGAGTAAGACTCAATGCTTGACCATGAGAGAAGAAAGAGAAAGGACGAAGGTCGTCCCCTATGCCTTAGTCGTAGGCTCTATATAGTATGCCATGCTGTGTACCGCATCTGGTGTGTGCCTTGCCATGAGTCTATCAAGGAGTACAAGAGTGATCCAGGGGTGGATCACTCGAGAGCGATCAAAATTATCCTTAGTAACTCGAGGACTAAGGAAGTGTTTCTCGATTATGGAGGTGATAAAGAGTTCGCCATAAAGGTTTACATCGATGCAAGCTTTGACACCAATCTGGATGACTCTGAGTAGCATCCAGATACATATAATGGAGCAAACATTTGGAATAGCTCCAAGTGGGGGCGTAGCAGCAGCATCTACAGTATGACATAGATATTTGCAAAGTATATACGGATATGAATGTTGCAGACCCGTTGACGAAAACCTCTCTCACAAGCAAAATATGGTCAAACCCCAGAACTCATTGGGTGTTAAATCACATGGTGATGTGAACTAGATTATTGACTTTAGTGCAAGTGGGAGACTGTTGGAAATATGCCCTAGAGTCAATAATAAATTGTCTATTATCATATTTCCTTTCTCATGATAATCGTTTATTATCCATGCTATAATTGTATTGATTGGAAACTCGGGTACATGTATGGATACATGGACAACACTGTGTCCCTAGTGAGCCTCTACTAGACTAGCTCGTTGATCAAAGATGGTTAAGGTTTCTTAACCATATACATGAGTTGTCCTTTGATAATGGGGTCACGTCATTAGGAGAATGATGTGATGGAAAAGACCCAACCATAAGCATAGCATTTGATCATATTAGTTTATTGCTACTGTTTTCTTCATGTCAAGTATTTGTTCCTATGACCATGAGATCGTGTAACTCCCTGACATCGGAGGAATGCCTTGTGTGTATCAAACGTCACAACATAACTGGGTGATCATAAAGATGCTCTACAGGTATCTCCAAGGTTTTTTTGGGTTGGCATGGACCAAGACTGGTATTTGTCACTCCGTATACCGGAGAGGTATCTCTGGGCCCACTTGGTAATGCAACATCACAAGAAGCTTGCAAGCAATGTGACTAAGGAGTTAGTAATGGGATCTTGTATTACAGAACGAGTAAAGAGACTTGCTGGTAACGAGATTAAACTAGGTATGGAGATACCGACGATCGAATCTCGGGCAAGTAGCATACCGCTGGATAAAGGGAACTGCATACGGGATTGATTGAATCCTTGGCATCGTGTTCGACCGATGAAGATCTTCATGGAATATGTAGGAACCTATATGGGCATCTAGGTCCCGCTATTGGTTATTGACTGGAGAGGTGTCTCGGACATGTCTACATGATTCTCGAACCCATAGGGTCTGCACGCTTAACGTTCGATGACGCTAGAGTAGTATTGGGATATGTACGTTGGTGACCGAATGTTGTTCAGAGTCCCAGATGAGATCCTGGAAGTCACGAGGAGCTATGGAATGGGTAGAAGAGATTGGTTGGGTGGAAAGCAACTTGGGGAGGCTAGAAATCAAGATCCATATGGTTGGAGTGGATGATCTTGATCTCAACACATGAGTAGGTGGCTCTCCCTTTGAAAAATGGATGGGGCAAGTGTTTGTATGTTCTGAGTGCTTCCTCTACAAGTGAGAGGTGGTGGAGGGGTATATATAGGCATCTCCAAAAATCCAACCGTTACAAGATTATTTCCCAACTCGGTGAAATCGAAGTAAGACTCGGTTGCACTGACTAGTGCAAAATGTGGCAACTTTTGGCTTTTCAGTGAGACCGGTACAGAAATCTTGGACGGTCCGATTTTGGATGACCTAGGCAGATAGCAAACTTGGTGACACCAATCTAATAAACTCAGAAATTCTGATTTCAGTAAGATCGACATCAGTAGGGTTGCCACTGTTTTCGGTTGCGCCGAAAACGAACTTGGTGGTACCGAGATGGTTAGGGTTTGGCTCTCGTTCTGTCTAGGGTAAACTCGGTGGGGCTAAATGGGATTTGTTGGTGGCATCGATTTTGGATATTTGGTTTTGGACAGAATACTTTTGTGGGAGAATGGATGAGTATTATTTGTGTGGCTAATCTTTAAGCACTTGAGCAGACAGATCATCATAATTCCTCATCCCCTTTTAATAGTATTGGATTTTCTATGGGTTCAAAAGTGATTTCTAACAAAATGTAAAACATAGAGTCTTGAAGCTTGGCCAATTATATTCCTTTCCTTTTCTCCTTTTCTTGGGGATTCTCCTCACAATCCTTAGTCAACCCTCTCTGTGGACTAAACCTAAAATAAACTAGGTAGAACTGTTATTCCAAGAGACAATATGTGTTGTCATTAATTATCAAAACCACCAAGGAAGCATATGTGCTTTTAGTTTGGTAGCTCGAGGTTTGAGATCTTGTGGGGACAAGGTATTTATTTTTGTTAGCATGTGGCTCATACTCACGCTCTGTCGCACACTTGCGGGGAGAAGGAATCACGCACGTCCTTGGCAAGTTGTTTGCTTGCCAAGGAAGAGGATGGGTTTGGTAGCTTGAGGTTTTAGATCTCGTGGGGACAAGTTTTTTTGGTTAGCATGTAGCATATACTTGCGCTCTGCCGCACATTTGCACGGAGAAGGAATCACACATGTCCTTGTCACGTGAAAGTAGATTGCAACACGAAATATCGTTATCACCGCACTACGCACACGTGTCATCGTTTCAGGAGGAATCTGGGTGCACGGTCGTGTTGTATTCCAGTCCTTGTTGCTACAGATAGTATATGTCTCACAGTAAATACATTGCATCCAACTATTTCTAGATTCTGAAAATATACAATAGAGAATGATGAAAACGTTTTCAGAATTGCAAAAGTCTTGATGCCGATGACAATAGGTATTTAGGAAGGTTCTGTTATGATCGGCGTCTCATATCACAGGAGGAGACCCAATGGGCAAGTTTAGTTAGGGGCTTAGCCCAGTTTAGTTAAGGGCTTAGCCCAACTTATTTTATTTTCCCAAGCATCGAGATTATATAAACAGTAGTAAAGACCTCTTTTAGAAATCAAGCAATAAGACATAACTTTATTGCCCGGCTCCCTGAGGAGCCGAAATCCCTAACCCTAGCCGACTCTCCTCTATCGCTTCGCCCCTCCTCCACGCACGACAGCGCCCACGCGCCGGCCGCCGCGGCCTCGCCCTCGCCAACCTCCCTCCTTCCCCTACACACTACTCCCAAGACTCGGTAGAGTGCTAGCTCCTACCAATTTGGTATCAGGTAGCTTAGGTTCGATCATGTCTTCGTCGCCAACCACCACCACCCTCCCGCCCACCACCACCGCGCCATCGCCGCTCGTCACCACCACGACGATGGCGGCCACGTCGGGCACCCTCACCGCACCGGCCACCATTGCCGCATCGGCCCCTGTCGTCTTCACTTCGGAGGAGGTCATGGTTGCCCTCCATGACCTCGCCACCACGGTCAGGATATCCGCCAGTTTCTGGCCGGGCCTACGGGCCGCCGCTGCTGCCATGGCAGCCGTTCCACCTGACGGGCCCCGTGGCGATCATCGGGCCGCTGCCGCCGCCAACCGCGATGGCCACGCCCTGGCTGTCCTGGCCGTCATAGGCACCCGCGGCATCGGTCGTGCATGCTACGTCGCTGCAACAACCGCTGCAGCTCCCGTCCCCTCCGCCGATCAGCTCCGGGCCGCTCTCCACAGCGCCGAGGGGAATCCCGATCCAACACGTCCGGTTTCCATCCTCGTCGTCACCGCTCCCGGCATGGTTGGCCGAGTCAGTGCTGTCGCCGGTCTACAAGATGGCCTCAGCGGGGCCGGCAACCACCATGCAGTACGGTGGGTCCTCTCGCCCCGCGGGCCCCGACCCTGGCATCCACGAGGGACCCCCCCCCCCCCCGTCACCATCAAACCGGCGTCGGGTCCCTCACTGCTCCGCACCGCCGAGCCGTACGGCCACGGCGGGCACAATCAGACACCGCCGCGCTTTGCCAAGATCGACTTCGCCACCTACGACGCATTAGAGAACCCCCTCAACTGGCTCAATCAGTGTGAGCGGTTCTTCCGAGGGCAATGCACGCTCGCGTCAGACCGTACCTGGCTCGCCTCCTATCACCTCCGAGGCACCGCACATACATGGTATTACGCCCTCGAGCAGGACGAGGGCGGCATGCCCCCATGGGAGCGCTACCGCGAGCTCTGCCTCCTTCACTTCGGGCCTCCGATACAGGGGAGCCGGCTGGCGAAGCTCGGCCGACTCCCCTTCACCTCCACGGTGCAGGATTTCGCCGATCAATTCCAGGCCCTAGCGTGCCACACGCCCGGCATGACGGCCCAGCAGCGGGCCGAGCTCTTCGTCGGCGGTCTGTCGGATCACATCTGCATGGATGTGGAGCTTCAGGGACACCAAGACCTCCAGAAGGCCTTGTACTATGCCCGTGCCTTCGAGCGTCACGTGCATGCCTTGTAGCAGACGACGCTGGCTCGGGGTGGCCGACAGCCAGCCCGGGGCCCCCAGACTCCAATTGTGTCGGGCCGTCCGCCATTGGCCCCTTCCGTGACTTCCACTCCGGCCACGACATGGCCCTTCCGTCGGCTCCCCCCGGCCAAGCAGCTCGAGCGCCGTCGCCATGGGCTTTGCAATAACTATGATGGGCCCTACGTGTCGGGTCACGTCTGCCCGTGCCTCTTCTACTTGGAGGCGTCCGACTATGTCGAGGACGACACGTCCACCAACGGGCTGGGCGCCTTGCCCGCACCAGCTGCTGCAGAAGTAGCACCGGCTCCCGTGCCGGCGACAGCTCTCGTGGTCTCCCTCCATGCCCTCGCGAGTATACGACCGGAGAACACTATGCTCCTGCCGATGATGATCAATGGCGAGCACCACATAGCCCTCCTGGATACGGGCTCCATGCTTAACTTCCTACCCGAGTCCACCATGCGCTGCTTGGCGCTTCAGCCAACGGGCGAGAAGCAGCTTTGGGTCACCATGGCTAACGGCGACCGTCTCCGATGCCATGGGCTTGCGCAGGACGTTCCCATCACCATCGGCGACGAGCACTTCACCATCACGTGCGTCGGCATCGACTTGGGCTGTTTCGACTTCATCCTCGGCGTCGACTTCTTGCGGACCCTGGGTCCCATCCTTTGGGACTTCGATGCCATGACGATGACCTTTTGGCGCCTGGATCGCCGCGTCCGGTGGGAGGGCATGGGTGACATCCCACCAGCGATGCCGCCGCTGCAGTTGGCCGCGATTGCTGCCATGCACGATCACCCTCTATTGGATCATCCCCTGCAGCAGCATAGCATGGGTTCTGCCGCCCACATGGATGTATGATCACCGCATTCACCTCCTTCCAGGCATGGCGCCGGTCGCGGTGTGCCCCT
The DNA here is from genome assembly GCA_022496015.1 of Hordeum marinum. Lineage (NCBI taxonomy): Eukaryota > Viridiplantae > Streptophyta > Magnoliopsida > Poales > Poaceae > Hordeum > Hordeum marinum. The sequence continues at coordinate 68,001,365 of CM039676.1, forward strand.
ATCGCTATCCGCAGTTGCAGAAGGACGAGTTGGAGCGGCAGTGTAACATCCCAAAATTCTATTTTGGGAATGTTATGAAATACAGCTATGCATCATCATAACATTGTTTGAATGAAATGAATTGTTGAAGTTTTTCTTCTGGATTTCTAAAAGGCCACTTTCATTTTTCTATTTACTTGTTTCCCCTACTTTGAAAACCCTTGGAATTATTCATAAAAAGAGAGGAGTAACATGACACTCCACACCAGGGGCATCTTTGTGAAATATTAGAACAATAAAACCAGGGGGTTATTTGAAAATTTATTGCAAAAGAATTTAAAATCAATTTAGGGATTTTCTGAAAATAAAAATTTTTAGTATTCAATTAGCCATGGAAATATGTTCATTTAATAGCATTTATTCCCCTGATCAATTTGATATATATATATATCTTCAAATTTTGGAAATGTTTTGAATGCCTTAATGAGATTTTAATTCTCTGGAAAATAGAAAAGGAAACGAATTTAAACATTTTAATTAGAAAACCGGCCGGCCCACCAGCCTTTACTCCCCGAGATCGCTCCCGATCGGTCACCGACGCGCTGACGCCGCCCTCTCCCTCACTGACGAGCGGACCCCACCGTCCAACAGCGCCATCATAGCGCTCATCTCCCTCCCCGCGTTCCCCGACCTCACCGAAGATCCCTCCTCCCCAGATCTCGTTCCCCTTCCCTTCTCTCGACCCCGTGCCGCGTCTATATAAAGCTCTGTCCTCACCATGCTCCATTCCATCCATGCAACCCCACTCCCCTCGCCAGAACATCGCCTCCGCACCTCGCCGGAGTTCGGCACCCCACCGAAGCTCTCCAAGCTCGACACCGTCGCCCCTGTCGTCCCCAGCCCCAACCGACGCCACCAATCATCCACGAAGCTTCGTCGCCGTCCCCTGGACCTTCATATGCCGCCCTCGACCACCACACCATCGTCCCCGACCACCTCCGATGTTCGGCCGCCATCGACATCGCCGGAGACCCCGACCTCCACCTCTGTAAGCCCCGCCCCTCTCCGTAGCCGTTAGATCTAGGATCAACGGATCGGATTAGAATATTTAAATGGCGAACCGTTTTCTTTTATGCTTCGGCCATCCGCCGCAAACACCGCACGTGCACACGCTGTCGACCAATAGGAAGCCGCCACGTCACCCCTGTCCGATATTTTTGTTTTCTGTTTTTGTTTTAGAAAACAGAATGTGTTCTGTTTTTGTTTTTATTATATCTTTTAAAATACTTAGAGTTTTTGCATGATTATTTTTGCAACATGTCACAAATTTCATGTAGTTTCTGTCTGTAGTCTTAGTTTTCAAATTTGACCATTTAAATTTGAATTGTGTTAAATTTGATCAAATTACTAAACCTTGAATAACTTCAGTTTAAAAAATTATTTTTGAATGATTCTTTTTGCCCCTGCTTTGTAATAGTTAGGCCTATCATCCAGCATTTTTTGAGAATTTTTAGTAAATTTTAGATTAAGGTTTTTAGTAAAAACAGATTTTGTTTAGTTTCTTCTTAGTGTTTAATTGAATTGTTTTCATTTTAGTTTTAGTTGATTTTGTTCTAGTTTAACTTGTTATTTTAGTTCTGTTGTTAAACATTAGGTGAATTATTTTCTGATAATAAAAATATTTTAATTTGTTTTGTGCTCTAGTCTAATTAGGTAAAACCTTGTTTTCACCAATTTTTATTGTTTATAAAAAATGTTTTGTAGTAAACCTTTTCGCACAAAAATTTTATAATGAAATACTCCCTGTTTTATAATAAAATTTTTGTATTTTCTTTTCTGTTATCTATTAGTAAATTGCTGAAAACCAACTTGTCTTATTATGTCTTAGTAGATATTTTGCCACCAACACTTTTAGAGTTTTCTACTTTGAGTGATTTTTCTTTTCATTGTGCTGTTGTATGTTGAAGTATTTGTTACCTTGTTGTTGTATGAATTGTATGTAGTTATGCTTATGGTGTGCTTTGTTTGATTCGTTAGATCATCCGGAGTGTGAAGCTTGTTATCTAGAGTCACTTGAGTACGAGGATCGTCAGCAAGGCAAGTCACTTTGTTCATGTTTAACCATGTTTTATTTGCATTAGTTCTACCATCTCCCCAATTGCATGCAAAGTAGGTAATTTGGAAACTTGGTTACTTGATGTAGTATCATGTGGTAGGCACCCTCAACCATTTCGACACTTTGGTCCCGGGAAACGTTGTTTTAAATTTTGGTATGCTGTTAGTAGACGGGGTTGGTTGTGTGATTCATAAGAGTTGTGACATAATAATTACAAGACCTACTTGATGAACAAGACTTCAAGACTCCAAGTTTTCAACATACCTCTGGGTGGATGATGGTTGAATGGCGCCTTGGAGAAGCTAGTGGTTAGCCTAGGTGTTGCTGGAGAAGTGCCAGTATTCACGCGAAAAGGTCCACCCAGGCACAAAGAGATGGATGGATGCTTCAAGACCCAAGGCTTACCTGCACAGCCACAAGACATTATGGGCTCTGGCTTGGTTGGATATCGTGGTGACCCTGGACAGGCGGTGCTACGAGATGTAGAAGAACGGTAGGAAAGGATGGGCACTGACAGAGTCTCAGGGAAACCCTTTAGAAGACCATGTTTTGGTCATCCGTTTCTCAAACACCCTGAAGTGCGAGAAATCCAACGGGGGCGATCAAATCTTGTGGGGAACGTGTGCAAAACTCTTCAGAGTACCCAAACCTAATCGATTAGCCATGTCCACGGTCATGGACAACTTGAGCCAAAGGAACTGAAACTATCTGGAATTCTCAACACAAAATATTATAATGATGTGGGTATTAATGACAACTTGGGTATGATAATTGGTTGGTGGAACCATCTCATTAATCAACCAACAATGTAGTAATAACTTTTGTTTTGCCCTCTCTTGTTATAGGAAAATTGGCTTTATGCAAAACTTACTACCCCCTGCCAAATATGCATATAGACTAGATGATTAATTTTACCCCCTTTTGTGACATTGTCGGCATATTCAATATGCTGACCTACACGGCTTCAACGTATCATGTTGCAGAGTATTTTTCCGACCAGGAGTGAGGATACGCTCTACGCTCGGTGAGATGCCCTTGGAGTTAGATGGACTCAACTACCTTTGAAGCTTCCACAAGTCTTTGGTTTAGTTTATCTCATGAGTTGGCCTTCAGCTACTTTATTGTAATTTTTATTTTAATAAAGAACTTGACATGAGATTTTCGATTAATAAAGTTGTGTGATTTCACTTTGATATATACATTGATGTACCATGTGTGTACCAGCATGATCTTGGGATGGTACGGATACACCGGAGATTCGACCTTTCAGGTCGGGTCGCTACAGAAATGGTATCAGAGCACACGCTGACCGTAGGAGATAACCTCTAGGATTGGAAAAGCCTTAGGGTTTTTTTTCTTTTGTCTTTAAAATTCTTATATTCTCATCTGTTCATTTCTGACTTCCCTCTGATTATTTCAGCCTTTCTAGATGGCCACCTTCACCCCAGTTTTGTTCACGGAGTTTTGCCAGCCTGACGCGACGATGCCCTTTGGCAAAGAGATGGTGAAGATCGTCAGGGACGTAAGGATCGCTTTGCCAAGCATCACCGGGACTCCTATCATGTCTTTTCCACAAGACGGTTGCTACAGGATCGAGGTGCACATCCCCGGAAAGACCTTTGGAAATCGTAAAGAACCCATCGACTTCAAGTTTGTGGCACCCAGCTGGATTCTTGGAAGGGACATGGCGATACACCGTGCCCTCAGACGTATTCAGGAGGAATACAGGGGTGGTCCCATTTCGCCAGGACTCGGCATGGTTGGTCGCAGGGATGCCAATGGAAATATCATAAACACTCCCACTGAAGACTCCATCATTTCCTATATCCAGACTTTGGAGACTCACATCAGGACCTTGGAGCTTCGGGTACACGCAGACATGAAGACGATTGAGAGGCTGATGAATCGCGAGCTTGACCTCGAGGCTGACCTACGGGAAGCCAAGTACGAGCATGAGCATGAAGTGAAGGATTTCTTGGAGAGGATCGAGAAGCTGAACACTCGCATTGCAACTCTGGAGGAACAGCTGGACATGGGAGAAAATCTTCACCCAGAAGGAGACATGGCTCCCTTGATCAGCAACGATGATGATTATGAGGAGAGCACCACCGGAGGAGGCCACATTACCATGGAATTTTGAGGAGAACTTTAGTCATGCCCCCATGTATCTTTAAATTTCGTCGTTAAAACGTAGGTCGAAGCCTAGTTTATTTGGAGACTTGTATCTCGATGTTTGAACCTTGAGTTGAATAAATGAATGAGTGTTTGGTGTGATATGTTTGTTGCATTGCATATGGGTAGTGAAAATTTTCTTTAGGCCCTTGTTCTATTCTAATTCTCACCCCTCTGAAAACAGCAAGATGCCTCCGCGACGTGAGCCCGACTTCACCTTCCCGCCGAAACTCACACAACTTCTCCAGCAGCAGAATGCCCTGATGCAGTTGTTGATCCAAAACCAGACCAACAACCACATCAACCACCCTCCACCTCAGGGCGACAACCTCACCCGTTTTCTGAGGCTGAATCCACCAACTTTCTCCAGCAGCACTGAGCCCATTGTGGCAGATGATTGACTCCGCAAGATGGAGAGGGAACTCATCACCACTGGATGCACTGAGGCTGAAAAGGTGCGCTTTGCCGCCCATCAACTAGAGGGACCAGCAGCGTCATGGTGGGAGAACTACACCAGCACATACCCCATTGCTGGTGTGACTTGGGAGCAGTTCAAGCTAGCTTTCCGCATCGCCCATGTCTCAGCTGGAGCCATGAGTCTGAAGAAGCGTGAGTTTCGCAACTTACGCCAGGGGAACCGCTTCGCGGCCCAGTATGTGTATGAATTCAGCATGTTGGCTCATTATGCACCAGGAGATGTGGCCGATGATGCAGCCAAATAGGAGAAGTTCCTGGAAGGACTCAACGATGAGTTGAGCGTGCAACTGATGGTGGCTACTTTCAACAACTACCAGGAGCTGGTAGACAAGGCCCTCATCTTGGAGGGGAAGCAACAGCAAATTGAAAACCGCAAGAGGAAGTATGGATAGGGGAAGTCTAACTCTGGAGCTCAACAGAAGCCCTGCTACTCCCCATACTCAGGGAATACCGGATCAGGAACCGGTAAGTATGGAGGACACACTCATCACGTGCACAACCATGGAGGCCACAACCATGGAGGAAATGGGAATAATCGTCCCAACAATGGCAACTTCAAGAACAGCAATGGAAGTAAGAATGGCAACCAGCACCGTCCCACTCCAGCTCAGAAGGATCTGAACCATATCACCTACTTCAAGTGCCAGAAGACAGGGCACTATGCCACTGAATGTCCCTAGAACAAGCAAGGAAATGGAAACGGCAACAACAACGACAACTCATCAGCTAAGAAGCCAAATCCTTTTCCCCATGCTCAGGTGAACCACATTGATGTGGAAGAAGTCTATGATCAGCCCGAGACTGTGGTTGGTAAGTTTTTATTGCATTCACGTCCAGTTATGGTACTTTTTGATTCTGGTGCAACTCATTCATTCATATCAAGGGTAGTTGTGGAAAAGTATGGTTTACCCACCAGAACCCTTAGTCAGCCCATTAAGGTTAATTCCCCAGGAGGTATGATGATGACAGGGATAGGGTGCCACGCATTGAAACTCCATATAGGAAACCATGTTTTTCCCACCGACCTCAGTCTTAGAATCCCAGGGATTGGATGTAATATTAGGCATGGATTGTATGACCAAGTATGAAGGAAACCTTGATTGCCCCAACAAGTCTATTTTGCTTACCACCCCAGAGAACAAGAGGATTAAGTATGTATCCCGACGCACACAGATGAGTGCTCGGTTAAATTCCCTCACATGAGTGGTTCAGGAGGAAGTGTCGGTGGTACAAGACTTTCCAGATGTATTCCTGAAGGAATTACCAAGCATGCCACCAGATAGAGAGATTGGATTTCTGATAGAGATACTACCAGGAACAACCCCAATTTCCAAGAGACCATATCGGATGCCCGCAAATGATTTGGAGGAAATCAAGAAGCAGATTAAGGAGTTATTGGACAAAGGGTATATTCGCCCAAGTTCTTCACCTTGGGGAGCCCCAGTTCTTTTGGTGGAGAAGAAGGATAAAACCTTGAGGATGGTAGTCGATTATCGTGCATTGAACGAGGTGACTATCAAGAACAAGTACCCTCTGTCGATGATTAATGACTTGTTCGATCAACTAGTGGGAGCCAAAGTATTCTCCAAGATCGATCTTCGATCAGGGTATCACCAATTCAAAATTCGTGAACAGGATATACCCAAAACAGCCTGCACCACAAGGTATAGCTTATATGAGTATACGGTCATGTCTTTTGGTTTGACTAATGCTCCTGCCTACTTCATGAATATGATGAACAAAGTGTTTATGGAGTATCTGGACAAGTTTGTCGTGGTGTTCATCGATGACATTTTGATATTCTCCAAGAGCAAGGAAGAACACAAGGAACACTTGCGTTTAGTTCTAGAGAAGCTTAGAGAGCATCAGTTATATGCCAAGTTCGGTAAATGTGAATTCTGGCTGACGGAAGTCGGATTCCTTGGACATGTTATTTCTGGAGATGGAATAGCAGTGGACCCCGCTAAGGTTGAAGTAGTCACTGAGTGGAAGTCACCCACCTCAGTTAAGGAGATCCACAGTTTTCTCGGACTTGCCGGATATTACCGGAGGTTCATTGAGAATTTCTCAAAGATTGCCAAACCCATGACGGAATTGTTAAAGAAAGAGTCTAAGTATATTTGGACTGAAGAATGTGAGGCCAGTTGCCAGGAGTTGAAGAAACGTTTGGTCACAACACCAGTGTTGATTTTGCCAAATATTCGGAAGGACTTCCAGGTTTATTGTGATGCTTCGCGTCAAGGACTTGGAGGAGTACTCATGCAGGAGGGAAAAGTTGTAGCCTATGCATCCAGACAGTTACGACCTCATGAGTTGAACTATGCCACCCGTGATTTGGAACTAGCAACCGTAGTGCACGCACTCAAGACCTGGAGACATTTCCTTATCGGAAATAGTTGTGATGTTTACACTGATCATAAAAGCCTGAAGTATATCTTCACATAGAAGGAGTTGAACCTCAGACAGAGGAGATGGCTAAAGATAATCAAGGACTATGACATGAGATTGCATTACCATCCAGGAAAGGCAAATGTTGTAGCAGATGCTTTGAGTCGGAAGAGTTATGTGAACACACTCATAGCAGGAGGATTACCCCAGGAGTTAGCCGATGATCTCAAAGAGCTCCGGCTAGAGATAGTTCCAAAAGGATATGTTGCCACACTAGAGATCCAGTCCACCTTGACCGAAAGAATTCGTGAAGCCCAGAAATCGGACAAGGAGATAGCTAAGATAAAGCAGAAGATGAAGGATGGAAAAGCTAAAGACTTTCGTGAAGATGAACAAGGTACTCTATGGTTTGAGAACCGAATCTATGTGCCCAATGACCCAGAGCTTAGGAAGTTGATACTTCAAGAAGCCCACGATTCACCCTACTCGATACACCCAGGAAACATCAAGATGTACCTGGATTTGAAGGAAAGTTACTGGTGGATAGGTATGAAGAAAGATATTGCCGAACATGTTGCGGTATGTGATGTTTGTCAGCGAGTAAAGGCAGAACATCAGAAACCAGCAGGGTTACTCCAACCTTTGCCGATACCCGAGTGGAAATGGGATAAGCTTGGTATGGACTTCATCACAGGATTACCCAGGACCCGTTCACGTTATGATTCCATCTGGGTAGTGGTCGATCGCTTGACCAAGGTGGCTCATTTCATTCCAGCGAAGACCACCTATACCAGTGCTAAGTTAGCAAAGATATATATGACCAGGATCGTATGTCTGCATGGAGTTCCGAGGAGTATCGTGTCAGATAGAGGAACACAATTTACCTCAAAGTTTTGGCATCAGTTACATGAAACTTTGGGTACAAGGCTGGAATTCAGTATAGCTTTTCATCCGCAGACCGACGGACAGACTGAGAGAGTCAACCAGATTCTGGAGGACACGTTGAGAGCTTGTGCGCTAGACTATGGATCTAGTTGGGAGGACAACTTACCTTATGCAAAGTTCTCGTACAACAACAGTTATTAGACGAGTCTGAAGATGGCCCCTTTTGAAGCTTTATACGGAAGGAGGTGCAGAACACCATTGATGTGGGATGGTGTTGGAGACCGAAAGCTTTTTGGTCCCGATCTTATCCAAGATTCTGAAGAAAAGGTCAAACTGATTCGAGACCGACTCAAGATAGCCCAATCCAGGCAGAAGAGCTATGCTGACAGCAAACGCAAGGAAGTGACGTATGAAGTGGGAGACCGAGCATACCTTCGTGTGTCCTCACTTCGAGGAATCAAGAGGTTTGGTGTTAAAGGAAAGTTAGCACCCAGATTCATAGGCCCCTACAAAATTCTTGAACGTAGAGGCGAAGTTGCATACAAATTGGAATTGCTTGAAGCATTGTCCGGAGTTCATGATGTTTTCCATGTTTCTCAGCTGAAGAAATGCCACGCTGAGATGGCTGATATTCCTTTGAGAGACACAGTGCCCCGAGAGGCCATACAACTAGACAGTGATCTGACTTACGAGGGGAATCCTATCAGAATCCTCGAGACTACCAACAGAGTTACCCGTAGCAAGACTGTCAAGTTTTGTAAGGTTTTGTGGAGTCACCACACCGAGGAGGAAGCCACCTGGGAACGCGAAGAAGATCTTCGTCGAGACCACCCTCACCTATTTTCTAACCAACCCGAATCTTGAGGGCGAGATTCATCTTAAGGTGGGTAGGTTTGTAACATCCCAAAATTCTATTTTGGGAATGTTATAAATACAGCTATGCATCATCATAACATTGTTTGAATGAAATGAATTGTTGAAGTTTTTCTTCTGGATTTCTAAAAGGCCACTTTCATTTTTCTATTTACTTGTTTCCCCTACTTTGAAAACCCTTGGAATTATTCATAAAAAGAGAGGAGTAACATGACACTCCACACTAGGGGCATCTTTGTGAAATATTAGAACAATAAAACCAGGGGGTTATTTGAAAATTTATTGCAAAAGAATTTAAAATCAATTTAGGGATTTCCTAAAAATAAATTTTTTTAGTATTCAATTGGCCGTGGAAAAATGTTCATTTAATAGCATTTATTACCCTCATCAATTTGATATATATATCTTCAAATTTTGGAAATGTTTTGAATGCCTTAATGAGATTTTAATTCTATGGAAAATAGAAAAGGAAACGAATTTAAACGTTTTAATTAGAAAACCGGCCGGCCCACCAGCCTTTACTCCCCGAGATCGCTCCCGATCGGTCACCGACGCGCTCACGCCGCCCTCTCCCTCACTGACGAGCGGACCCCACCGTTCGACAGCGCCATCACAGCGCTCATCTCCCTCCCCGCGTTCCCCGACCTCGCCGGAGATCCCTCCTCCCCGGATCTCGCTCCCCTTCCCCTCTCTCGACCCCGCGCCGCGTCTATATAAAGCTCTGCCCTCGCCGCGCTCCATTCCACCCCCGAAACCCCACTCCCCTCGCCAGAACATCGCCCCCGCACCTCGCCGGAGTTCGACACCCCACCAAAGCTCTCCAAGCTCGACGTCGTTGCCCCTGTCGTCCCCAGCCCCAACCGACGCCACCAATCTTCACCGGAGCTTCGTCGTTGTCGCCTGGACCCTTCGGACGCCGCCATCGACCACCACACTGTCATCCCCGACCACCTCCGACGTTCGGCCACCGTCGACATCGCCGGAGACCCCGACCTCCACCTTTGTAAGCCCCGCCCCTCTCCATAGCCGTTAGATCTAGGATCAACGGATCGGATTAGAAGATTTAAATGGCGAACAATTTTCTTTTACGCTTCGGTCGTCCGCCGCAAACACCGCACGCGCACACGCTGTTGACCAATAGGAAGCCGCCATGTCACCCCTGTCCGATAGCTAAATATTTTTCTTTTCTGTTTCTGTTTTAGAAAACAGAATGTGTTCTGTTTTTATTTTTATTATATCTTTTAAAATATTTAGAGTTTTTCCATGATTCTTTTTTGCAACATGTCACAAATTTCATGTAGTTTCTGTCTGTAGTCTTAGTTTTCAAATTTGAACTTTTAAATTTGTATTTTGTTAAATTTGATCAAATTACTAAAACTTGAATAACTTGAGTGTAAAAATTTATTTTTGAATGATTCTTTTTGCCCATGCTTTATAATAGTTAGGCCTATCATCCAGCATTGTTTGAGAATTTTTAGTAAATTTTAGATTAAGTTTTTTAGTAAAAAAGATTCTGTTTAGTTTCTTCTTAGTGTTTAATTGAATTGTTTTCATTTTAGTTTTAATTGATTTTGTTCTAGTTTAACTTGTTATTTTAGTTCTATTGTTAAACATTAGGTGAATTATTTTCTGATAATAAAAATATTTTAATTAGTTTTGTGCTCTAGTCTAATTAGGTAAAACCTTGTTTTCACCAATTTTTATTGTTTATAAAAAATGTTTTGTAGTAAACCTTTTTGCACAAAATTTTTATAATGAAATACTCCCTGTTTTATAATAAAAAATTTGTATTTTCTTTTCTGTTTTCTATTAGTAAATTGCTGAAAACCAACTTGTCTTATTATGTCTTAGTAAATATAATGCCACCAACACTTTTAGAGTTTTCTACTTTGAGTGATTTTTCTTTTGATTGTGCTATTGTTTGTTGAAGTATTTGTTACCTTGCTGTTGTGTGAATTGTATGTAGTTATGCTTATGGTGTGCTTTGTTTGATTCGTTAGATCATCCGAAGTGCGAAGCTTGTTATCTAGAGTCACTTGAGTATGAGGATCGTCAGCAAGGCAAGTCACTTTGATCATGTTTAACCATGTTTTATTTGCATTAGTTCTACCATCTCCCCAATTGCATGCAAAGTAGGTAATTTGGAAACTTGGTTACTTGATCTAGTATCATGTGGTAGGCACCCTCAACCATTTCGACACTTTGGCCCCGGGAAACGTTGTTTTAAATTTTGGTATGCTGTTAGTAGACAGGGTTGGTTGTGTGATTCATAAGAGTTGTGACATAATAATTACAAGACCTACTTGATGAACAAGACTTCAAGACTCCGAGTTTTCAACATACCTCTGGGTGGATGATGGTTGAACGGCGCCCTGGAGAAGCCAATGGTTAGCCTAGGTGTTGCTGGAGAAGTGCCAGTATTCACGCGGAAAGGTCCACCCAGGCACAAAGAGATGGATGGATGCTTCAAGACCCAAGGCTTACCTGCACAGCCACAAGCCATTATGGGCTCTGGCTTGGTTGGATATCGTGGTGACCCTGGACAGGCGGTGCTACGAGATGTAGAAGAATGGTAGGAAAGGATGGGCACCGACAGAGTCTCAGGGAAACCCTTTAGACGACCATGTTTTGGTCATCCGTTTCTCAAACACCATGAAGTGCGAGAAATCCAATGGAGGCGATCAATCTTGTGGGGAACGTGTGCAAAACTCTTCAGAGTACCCAAACCTAATCGATTAGCCATGTCCACGGTCATGGACAACTTGAGCCAAAGGAACTGAAACTATCTAAAATTCTCAACACAAAATATTATAATGATGTGGGTATTAATGACAACTTGGGTATGATAATTGGTTGGTGGAACCATCTCATTAATCGACCAACAATGTAGTAATAACTTTTGTTTTGCCCTCTCTTGTTATAGGAAAATTGGCTTTATGCAAAACTTACTACCCCCTGCCAAATATGCATATAGACTAGATGATTAATTTTACCCCCTTTTGTGACATTGTCGGCATATTCAATATGCTGACCTACACGGCTTCAACGTATCATGTTGCAGAGTATTTTTCCGACCAGGAGTGAGGATACGCTCTACGCTCGGTGAGATGCCCTTGGAGTTAGATGGACTCAACTACCTTTGAAGCTTCCACAAGTCTTTGGTTTAGTTTATCTCATGAGTTGGCCTTCAGCTACTTTATTGTAATTTTTATTTTAATAAAGAACTTGACATGAGATTTTCGATTAATAAAGTTGTGTGATTTCACTTTGATATATACATTGATGTACCATGTGTGTACCAGCATGATCTTGGGATGGTACGGATACACCGGAGATTCGACCTTTCAGGTCGGGTCGCTACAAGCAGTGCGCGCTCATGCTCGCCTTGGGCATAATCTGGGTCTCCACTTCACCATTCTCGGCGCCAGTCCTCCTTGTCCACAAGTCAGACGGCTCGTGGCACTTCTGCATCGACTACCGCGCCCTAAACACCCAGACGCTCAAGGATAAATTTCCCATTCCGGTCGTTGACGAGCTCCTGGACGAGCTGCATGGGGCGCGCTTATTCACCAAGCTAGACCTTCGTTTGGGCTACCATCAGGTGCGGATGCACCCGGATGATGTCGCGAAGACGGTGTTTCGAACTCATCACGGCCACTTCGAGTTCTTGGTGATGCCTTTTGGCCTCTCCAACGCCTCAGTAACCTTCCAGGCCTAGATGAACGACGTCCTCCGCCCCTACTTGCGTTGGTTTGTGCTCGTTTCTTTGATGACATTCTTATCTACAACACTTCATGGGCGGAGCACCTTCAGCACGTCGCCATCATCTTCAACGAGCTTCAAGTGCACCATCTCCATCTTAAGTGCTCGAAGTGCTCGTTTGGCATGCCTTCAGTTGCCTACCTCGGCCACGTCATCTCGGCCGAGGGTGTTGCTATGGGCGCCAACAAGGTGGCATCCGTCATGGCCTGGCCGATGCCGCACTCACTGCGAGCTCTCCGCGGTTTCCTGGGCCTTGCGGGATACTACCAGAAATTTATCCGGGAATTCGGCCTCATCACGTCCCCGCTCATGCGCCTGTTGCGGCGCGACGCTTTCGCCTAGGATGCGGAGGCTATTGGAAATATGCCCTACAGGCGATAAATAAAGTGTTTATTATTATATTTCCATGTTCATGATAATCGTTTATTGTCCATGCTATAATTGTGTTGATTGGAAACTAAATACATGTGTGGGCATATAGACAAACATTGTGTCCCTAGTATGCCTCTAGCAGGCTAGCTCGTTGATAAAATATGGTTAAGGTTTTCTAGCCATGGACATGAGATGTCATTTGATAGCGGGATCACATCATTAGGAGAATGATGTGATGGACAAGACCCAAACTATGAACATAGCATATGATCGTGTCAGTTTATTGCAATTGTTTTCTGCATGTCAAGTATATGTTCCTATGACCATGAGATCATGCAACGCACTAACACCGGAGGAGTGCCTTGTGTGTATCAAATGTCGCAACATAACTGGGTGACTATAAAGGTGCTCTAAAGGTATCTCCGAGGGTGTATGTTGAGTTGGCATGGATCAATATTGGGATTTGTTACTCCGTGTGACGGAGAGGTATCTCAGGGCCCACTCGGTAATACAACATCACAACAAGCCTTGCAAGCAATGTGACTAAGTGTTAGTCATGGGATCTTGTATTACGGAACGAGTAAAGAGACTTGCCGGTAACGAGATTGAACTAGGTATAAAGATACCAACGATCGAATCTCGGGCAAGTAACATACCGAAGAACAAAGGGAACAACATACGGGATTGTCTGAATCCTTGACATAGAGGTTCGACCGATAAAGATCTTCGTAGAACATGTAGGAACCAATATGGGCATCTAGGTCCCGCTATTGGTTATTAACCATAAAGGTGTCTCAGTCATGTCTACCTGGTTCTCGAACCCGCAGGGTCTGCACACTTAAGGTTCGGTGATGTTTCGGTATAGACGAGTTATGTGTGTTGGTGACCAAAGGTTGTTCGGAGTCCTGGATGAGATCCCAGACGTCATGAGGAGTTCCTTAATGGTATGGAGGTAAAGATTCATATATGGGAAGTTGGTGTTTGAGTTCCGGAAAAGTTCCGTGACCTGCAAGTGGTGTGACGGAGTGTCAGAAGTGTTCCCGGGGGTCCACCGGGTGGGTCCATCTACTCCATAGGGCCACATGGGCCGTGAGAGGGTGTGAACCAGCCCATGGTGGGCTGGCCGCACCTCCCACCTCAAGGCCAATGTGGCTGGAGGCTTGGGCTGGGCCAAAAGGGTGGGCTAGCCACCAAACTTGGTGGCCAAGCCACCCTGGCCGTCGCCCCACCTACCTTGGCCGCCGCACCAAACCCTAGAGGAAACCCTAGGGCGGACAGCCCCTCCTCTTACCCTATATATATGAGAGCGGAGGGAGGGCTGCAAACACAAGTCACGGCGTAGCCCTTCCTTCCTCCCCGATTACCTCTCCTCTAGTAGATTGGTTCGGCACCGCTTAGCGAAGCTCTGCCGAATCAGCTCCACCACCGCCGCCGCCACGCCGTCATGCTGCCGGCGAACCAATATACCTCTCCGCTCCCTCTTGCTGGATCAATAACGTGGGGATCTTCATCGAGCTGCACGTGTGTTAACGCGGAGGTGCCGTCCGTTCGGCACTTGATCGGGAGTTCGTGGGACGGCTTGCGATTTGGATCGCGGAGATGTACCACTACATCAACCGTGTTCTTTAACGCTTCTGCTTAGTGATCTACAAGGGTACATGGATCCAATCTCTCCTCTCGTAGATGCTCATCTCCTAGATTGATCTTGGTGAAGCGTAGGAAATTTTTTGTTTCCCATGCAACGTTCCCCAATAGTGGCATCATGAGCTAGGTCTATGCGTAGATGAGATCTTGAGTAGAACACAAAGAGTTTGTGGGCGTTGATATTCATATTGCTTCCTTCCTTAGTATTTTCTTGGTTCAGCGGTATTGTGGGATGAAGCGGCTCGGACCGACTTTACTCGTACGCTTAGGAGAGACCATGTTCCATCGATTGACATGTGACTTCGTCGCATAAAGATGGCTAGCGGGTGTCTGTCTCTCCCACTTTAGTTGGATCGGATTTGTTTAAGGCGGTCCTTATAGAAGGTTGAAAAGCAATCTTCATATCACTGTTGTGGTTTTGCGTAGGTAAGAATCGTTCTTGCTAAATACCCATAGCAGCCACGCAAAACATGCAACAACAATTAGAGGACGTCTAACTTGTTTTTGCAGGGTATGTTGTGATGTGATATGGCCAATTACATGATGTGATATATGTGATGTATGAGATGATCATGTTTTTGTATAGAATATCACGACTTGCATGTCGATGAGTACGGCAACCGGCAGGAGCCATAGGGTTGTCTTTGATTATTGTATGACCTGCGTGTCAATATTTAAGCGCCATGTAATGCTTTACTTTATCGCTAAGTGGTAGCAATAGTAGTATGAGCATGGTGGGCACGACAACCCCGATGACGACACAATGATGGAGATCATGATGATGGAGATCATGGTGTCATGCCGGTGACGATGGAGATCATGTCGGTGCTTTGGAGATGGAGATCAAAAGCACAAGTTAATGGCCATATCATGTCACTTATGATTTGCATGTGATGTTAATCTTTTTATGCACCTTGTTTTTCTTAGGACGCCGGTAGCATTATAAGGTGATCCCTCACTTAAATTTCAAGATGCACCGTTGCGAAAGTTCGTCGTGTCGAGACACCACGTGATGGTCGGGTGTGATAGACTCTACGTTCTCATACAACGGGTGTAAGCCAGTGTTGCACATGCAGAACACTCGGGTTAAACTTGACGAGCCTAGCATGTACAAACATGGCCTCGGAACACAAGAGACCGAAAGGTCGAGCATGAGTCATATAGTAGATATGATCAACATGATGACGTTCACCATTGAAACCACCTTAACTCACGTGATGATCGGACTTGAGTTGGTGAATATGGATCATGTGTCACTCAGATGGCCTGAGGGATGTCAATTTGAGTGGGAGCTTTAGTAATTTGATTAACTAAACTCATTATCATGAACAATAGTCTTAGTAACCTTTGCTTATTTATGTTGTAGATCAATGACTCGCGCAGTAGCACCCCTGAATTTTAATGCGTTCCTAGAGAAAGCTAAGTTGAAAGATGATGGAAGTAACTTTGTGGACTGGGCCCGTAATCTGAGGATTATCCTCACGGCTTCCCAGAAGGCATATTTCCTTAATGCACCGCTTGGTAACCAACCCGTAGACATGTCGTCCGAAGACGTTAAGAACGCTTAGGAGGCATGTTCTGGAGATTACTCAATAGTTCAGTAAGCAATTTTGTATGGCTTAGAACCAGGACTTCAAGGACGTTTTGAACGCCATGGAGCATATGAGATGTTCTAGGAGTTGGAGTTTATCTTTAAGAAGAATGCCCTGATCAAGAGGTATGAGACCTCTGATAAGTTCTATGCTTGCAAGATGGAGGAGAACGGGTCTATCAGTGAACATATACTTAAAATGTCTAGGTACTCAACCCGTCTGGCGGAGTTAGGGATGCCCCTTCCGCCGGAGGTGATGACTAACAGAGTTCTTCAATCATTGCCACCTAGCTACAAGAGCTTCGTAATGAACTATAACATGCACGGGATGACCAAGTCAGTCGCCGAGCTGTTTGCGATGCTGAAAGTCGCTGAGTCTGAATTCCAGAAATAACATCAAGTGTTGATGGTCAATAAAACCACTAGTTTCAAGAAACATGGCAAGGGCAAGAAGGGTAACTCCAAAAAGGGTGGCAAACCAGTTGCTCCTCCCATGAAGAAACCCAAGGCTGGACCCAAGCCAGAAACTGAGTGCTTTCATTACAAGGGAACTGGTCAATGGAAGCGGAACTGGCCCAAGTACTTGGCCGACAAGAAGGCGGCCAACACCAAACAAGGTATATATGATATACATGTTATTGATGTGTACCTTACTAGCTCTCATTGTAGTGTCTGGGTATTTGATACCGGTTTGGTTGCTCACATTTGCAACTCAAAGCAGGACTTACGAAATAGATGGAGGCTGGCTAAGGATGAAGTGACGATGCGCATGGGAAATGGTTCCAAGGTTGATGTGATCGCCATCGGCACGCTCACTCTTCGACTACCATCGGGATTAGTGATGAACCTAAATAATTGTTATTTAGTGCCTGCGTTAAGCATGAACGTTATATCTGGATCTTGTTTATTGCGAGACGGTTACTCATTCAAATCAGCGAATAATGGTCATTCTATTTATATGAGTAATATCTTTTATGGTCATTCACCCAATGTGAGGGGTTTATTCTTATTGAATCTCGATAGTGATGATACACATGTTCATAGCATTGATGCCAAAAGATGTAGAGTTGATAGTGATAGTACCACTTTCTTGTGGCACTGCCGTTTGGGTCATATTGGTGTAAAACGCATGAGGAAGCTCCATATTGATGGACTTTTGGAGTCACTTGATTTTGAATCACTTGACGCATGTGAACCATGCCTCATGGGAAAGATGACTAAAAGGCCGTTCTCTGGAACAATGGAACGGGCGAGTGATTTGTTGGAAATCATACATACTGATGTGTGTGGTCCAATGAACATTGGGGCGCATGGTGGATATCGTTATTTTCTCACCTTCACTTATGACTTGAGTAGATATGGGTATATTTACTTGATGCAACACAAGTCTGAAACGTTTGAAAAGTTCAAGCAATTTCAGAGTGAAGTTGAGAATCATCGTAACAAGAAGATTAAATTCCTACGATCTGATCGAGGAGGAGAATATCTGAGTTATGAGTTTGGCAATCACTTAAGACAGTGTGGAATTGTTTCACAATTGACACCGCCTGGAACACCACAGTGTAATGGTGTGTCTGAACATCGTAATCAAACCTTATTAGATATGGTGCGTTCTATGATGTCTCTTGCCGATTTTCCACTATTGTTTTGGGGTTATGCATTAGAAACAGCTGCATTCACTTTAAATAGGGCACCATCAAAATCCGTTGAGACAACGCCATATGAACTGTGGTTTGGCAGGAAGCCGAAGTTGTTGTTTCTTAAAGTTTGGGGATGTGATGCTTATGTCAAAAAGCTTCAGCCTGAAAAGCTAGAACCCAAAGCGGAGAAATGCGTCTTCATAGGATACCCAAAAGAGACAGTTGGGTATGCCTTCTATCTCAGATCCGAAGGCAAAGTGTTTGTTGCAAAGAACAGAACATTTCTTGAGAGAGAGTTTCTCTCGAAAGAATTGAGTGGGAGGAAAGTAGAACATGATGAGGTTGTTGAACCTTCACTTCAACCAGAGAGTAGCGTAGCGCAGAAACATGTTTTTGTGGAGCCAACAATGGTTGAAGAGGAAGTTAATGATGATGATCATGAAACTTTGGGTCAAGTTGCTATTGAACCTCGTAGGTCGACAAGGGCGTGTACTGCTTTTGAGTGGTACGGCAACCCTGTCTTGGAGACTGTTGGAAATATGCCCTAGAGGCAATAATAAAATGGTTATTATTGTATTTCCTTGTTCATGATAATTGTCTATTGTTCATGCTATAATTGTGTTAACCGGAAACCATAATACATGTGTGAATACATAGACCACAACATGTCCCTAGTGAGCCTCTAGTTGACTAGCTCGTTGATCAATAGATGGTCACGGTTTCATGGCCATGGACATTGGATGTCATTGATAATGGGATCACATCATTAGGAGAATGATGTGATGGACAAGACCCAATTCTAAGCATAGCACAAGATCGTGTAGTTCGTTTGCTAAAGCTTTTCAATGTCAAGTATCGTTTCCTTAGACCATGAGATTGTGCAACTCCCGGATACCGTAGGAATGCTTTGGGTGTGCCAAACGTCACAACGTAACTGGGTGGCTATAAAGGTGCACTACGGGTATCTCCGAAAGTATCTGTTGGGTTGGCATGAATCGAGACTGGGATTTGTCACTCCGTGTGACGGAGAGGTATCTCTGGGCCCACTCGGTAAGACATCATCATTATGAGCTCAATGTGACTAAGGAGTTAGTCACGGGATGATGTATTACGGAACGAGTAAAGAGACTTGCCGGTAACGAGATTGAACAAGGTATGGGGATACCGACGATCGAATCTCGGGCAAGTATCATACCGATAGACAAAGGGAATTGTATACGGGATTGATTGAATCCTTGACATCGTGGTTCATCCGATGAGATCATCGTGGAGTACGTGGGAGCCAACATGGGTATCCAGATCCCGCTGTTGGTTATTGACCGGAGAGGTGTCTCGGTCATGTCTACGTGTCTCCCGAACCCGTAGGGTCTACACACTTAAGGTTCGATGACGCTAGGGTTATAGGGAAAAGGTATACGTGATTACCGAAGGTTGTTCGGAGTCCCGGATGAGATCCCGGACATCACGAGGAGCTCCGGAATGGTCCGGAGGTAAAGATTGATATATAGGAAGTCCAGTTTTGGTCACCGGAAAGTTTTCGGGCTCATCGGTAGTGTACCGGGAGTGCCGGGAGGGTGCCGGATAACCCCCGGGAGGGGTGTGACGACCAAAGGACCACATGGGCTGTTAGATAAAGTGTGCCAGCCCTTATTGGGCTGGGCAAGACTTTTGCTAAAGGCCCATGCGGCTGGAGATAAGGAGATAAGGCAAAAAGGATTTAAAAGGAGGAGATCCACCTCCCTTGTGGGAGGTGGACTCTCCCTTTAATTCGGCCGGCCATCTCCTCTTTGGAGTAGAGGCCAAGCCAGACCTCCACGTCCCTCCTCCTATATATACTTGAGGTTTTGGATGTTTTGAGACAGGATTTGATCTCTCTCTCTCACGGCGAAGCCCTACCTCTCTTCTTCCTCCTCCGTAGCGCTTAGGCGAAGCCCTGTCGGAATACCTTGCTACTCCACCACCACCACGCCGTCGTGCTGCTGTTGGAGCCCTTCCCCAACCTCTCCTTCCTCCTTGCTGGATCAAGGTGTTGGAGACGTCACCGGGCTGCACGTGTGTTGAACGCGGAGGTGCCGTCCGTTCGGCACTTGATCGGATCTACCGCGATCTGAATCGCTGCGAGTACGACTCCATCAACCGCGTTCTTGTAACGCTTCCGCTTAGCGATCTTCAAAGGTATGAAGATCCACTCTCCCCTTGCTCGTTGCTGGTTTCTCCATAGATGGATCTTGGTGAACGCGTAGGAAATTTTTGATTTACTACTACGTCTCCCAACAGTGGCATCATGAGCTAGGTCTATGCGTAGAATCTATGCACGAGTAGAACACAAAGCAGTTGTGGGCGTCGAGTTTGTTAATTTGCTTGCCGCTACTAGTCTTATCTTGATTCGGCGGTATTGTGGGATGAAGCGGCCCGGACCAACTTTACACGAACGCTTACGTGAGACCGGTTCCACCGCCTGACATGCACTAGATGCATAAGGTGGCTAGCGGGTGTCTGTCTCTCCTACCTTAGTCGGATCGGATTCGATGAAAAGGGTCCTTATGAAGGGTAAATAGCAATTGGCAAATCACGTTGTGGTGTTGACGTAGGTAAGAAACGTTCTTGCTAGTAACCTATAGCAGCCACGTAAAAACTTGCAACTACAAATTAGAGGACGTCTAACTTGTTTTTGCAGCATGTGCCTTGTGATGTGATATGGCCAAAGGATGTGATGTGATGCATTGTGATGTATGAATTGACCATGTTCTTGTAATAGGATTCACGACTTGCATGTCGATGATTATGACAACCGGCAGGAGCCATAGGAGTTGTCTTATTTATTGTATGACCTGCGTGTCAATCATAAACGCCATGTAATTACTTTACTTTATTGCTAAGCGTTAGCCATAGTAGTAGAAGTAATAGTTGGCGAGACAACTTCATGAAGACACAATGATGGAGATCATGATGATGGAGATCATGGTGTCGTGCCGGTGACAGTGATGATCATGGTGCCCCGAAGATGGAGATCATAGGAGCAAAATGATATTGGCCATATCATGTCACTATATTGACTGCATGTGATGTTTATCATGTTTACATCTTATTTGCATAGAACGACGGTAGTAAATAAGATGATCTCTCAATAAAATTTCAAGAAAGGTGTTCACCCTAACTGTGCACCGTTGCTAAGGATCGTCGTTCCGAAGCACCACGTGATGATCGGGTGTGATAGGTTCTAACGTTCGCATACAACGGGTGTAAGCCAGATTTACACATGCGAAACACTTAGGTTGACTTGACGAGCCTAGCATGTACAGACATGGCCTCGGAACACGGAAGACCGAAAGGTCGAACATGAGTCGTATAGAAGATACGATCAACATAGAGATGTTCACCATGGATGACTAGTCCGTCTCACGTGATGATCGGACACGGGCTAGTTGACATGGATCATGTATCACTTGGAAGACTAGAGAGATGTCTATCTAAGTGGGAGTTCATTAATAATTTGATTAAATGAACTTAATTATCATGAACTTAGTCTAAAAATGTCCTTGCAAATTATGTCGTAGATAGCTCGCGCTGTAGCTCCCCAGTTTTATTGATACAATCCTAGAGAAAAGTAAGTTGAAAGTTGATGGTAGCAATAATGCGGACTGGGTCCGTGATCTGAGGATTGTCCTCATTGCTGCACAGAAAGCTTATGTTTTTGATGTACCGCTAACTGCATCACTCCCTCAAGCGTTGTCTGTAGATGTTGTGAACATATGACAGGCACTTTTTGATGACTACGTGATAGTTCAGTGCGTCATGCATTACGGCTTAGAATTGAGGCTTCAAAATGTTTTGAACGTCACAGAACATATGAGATGTTCTAGGAGCTGAGATTGTGATCTCAAGCTCGTGCCTATGTTGAGAGGTATGAGACCTCCAACAAGATTCTTTGCCTGCAAGATAAAGGAGAATAGCTTAATCGGTGAGCGTGTTCTCAGATTGTCTGGGTGCTACAATCACTTGAATCAAGTGGGAGTTAATCTTCCAGATGAGATAGTGATTAATGCAGTTCTCCAAGTCACTGCCACCAAGCTACTAGAGCTTCGTGATGAACTATAACATGCCAGGGATGGATAAGATGATCCCTGAGTTGTTCGTGATGTTTGACACCACGAAGGTAGAAATCAATAAGGAGCATCAAGTGTTGATGGTTAAGTGAAAACCACTAGTTTCAAAAGGGGCAAGGGCAAGAAGGGAAAAACTTCAGGAATGGCAAGCCAGTTGTTGCTCTAGTGAAGAAACCCAAGGTTGAGCCCGAACCCGAGACTAAGTGCTTCTGTTATGAGGAGAATGTTCGCTGAAGCGGAAAAACCCTAGATGATTGGTAGATAAGAAGGCTGGTAATGTCAATGGAAGTATATTTGATATACGTGTTAGTGATGTGTACCTTGCTGGTACTCCTAGTAGCACCTGGGTATTAGATACCGGTTCGGTTGCTAAGTGTTAGCAACTCGAAATAAAAGCTACGGAGTAAATGGAGACTAGCTAGGTGAAAGGTGACGATGTGTGTTGGAAGTATTTCCAAGATTGATGTGATCACCATCGCACGCTCTCTCTACCTTCAGGATTTGTGATAAACCTAAATAAATGTTATTTGGTGTTTGCGTTGAGCATAAACGTGATTAGATCATGATTAGTGCGATACGGTTATTCATATAAGTTAGAGAATAATGGTTATTCTGTTTACATGGATAATGCCTTCAATGGTCATGCACCCACTCGAAATGGTTTATCGAATCATGATCGTAGTAGTACACATATTCATAACATTGGTACCAAAAGATACAAAGTTAATAATGATAGTACCACATGCTTGTGGCACTGCCACGTAATGTCATATTGGTATAAATCGCATGAAGAAACTCCATGATGATGGATGTTTTTTGACTCACTCGATTTCGAATCGGTTGAGACATGCGAGCCATGCCTCTTGGGCAAGATGACTGAGACCCCGTCATCCAATATGATGGAGCGGGCAAGTGGCTTATTGGAATTAATACATGTTGATGTATGTGGTCCAATGAGTGTTGAAACACACAGTGGATATCGTTGTTTTTCTTTACCTTCGCTGATGATTTGAGTAAATATGGGGATATTTACTTAATGAAACACGAATCTGAAATGTTTGAAAGGTTCAAGGAGTTTCAGAGTGAAGTTAAAGATCATCGTGACAAGAAGATAAATGTCTATGATATGATCATGGAGGTGAATATCTAAGTTACGAGTTTGGTATGCAATTTTAGACAATGTGGAAATTGTTTCACAGCTCACGCCTCCTGGAACACCATAGTGTGATGGTGTGTTCGAACGTCGTAGTCGTGCTCTATTGGATATAGTGAGTACTATGATGTCTCTTATCGTTTTACCACTATCGTTATGGGGTTATGCATTAAAGACAAATCCATTCACTTTAACAGGGCACCATCTAAGTCTGTTGAGATGACACCGTGAGAATTATGGTTTGACAGAAGCCTAAGCTGTCATTTCTTAATGTTTGGGGCTGCGACGCTTATGTGAAAATGGGTTTTTCACCTAGCGAGCTCGAACTCAAAGCAGACAAATGCATCTTCATAGAATACCCTAATGAGACATTGGGTATACCTTCTATCTCAGATCCAAGCGCAAAAGGTGTTTGTTGCTAAGAACGGGTCCTTTTTGAGAAAGAGTTTCTCTCGAAAGAATTGAGTGGGAGGAAGATAGAACTTGATAAGGTTGTTGAACCTTTGTTTCAACCAGAGAATAGCGCAACACAGAAAGATGTTTCTGTAGAGCCTACTTAGTTGAAAAGGAAGTTAATGATGATGATCATGAAGCTTCGGATCAAGTCACTATCGAACCTCGTAGGTCGACAAGGACGCGTACTGCTCCTGAGTAGTACGACAACCCTGTCTTGGAAATCATGTTGTTGGACAACGATGAACCTACGAACTATGGAGAAGCGATGGTGGGCCCGGATTCCAACAAATGGCTAGGAGCCATGAAATCCGAGAAAGGATCCATGTATGAAAACCAAGTATGGACTTTGGTAGACTTGCCTGTTGAATGGCGGGTCATTGAGTACAAATGGACCTTTGAGATAAACATAGACGCTAATGGTGAAATGTCACCGTTTATAAAGCTCGACTTGTCGCAAAGAAGTTTCCGCCAAGTTCAAGGAGTTGACTGCAATGAGATTGTCTCATCTGTAGCGATGCTAAAAGTCTATTAAAATTTTGTTAGCAGTTGCTGCATTTTTCGATTATGAAATCTGGCAGATGGATGACAAAACAAGGTTTCCGTAATGGTTTCTGTGAGGAAGAGTTGTATGTGATACAACCAGAAGGTTTTGTCAATCCTAAGGATGCTAATAATATGCAAACTCCAGCGATCCTTCTATGGACTGGAGCAAGCATCTCGGAGTTGGAATATATGCTTTGATGAGGTGATCAAAGTGTTTAAGTTTATACAAAGTTTATGAGAAACTTGTATTTGCAAGAAAGTGAGTGGGAGCACTATGGAATTTCTTATAAGAATATGTAGTTGACATATTATTGATCGGAAATGATGTAGAATTTCTGGAAGAGCATGAAGGGTTGTTTGAAAAGTTTTGTTTTTCAAAGGAAGACCCAGATAAAGCTACTATTTTATTGAGCATCAAGATCTATAGGGATAGATCTATTCGCTTGATAAGTTTTTTCGACGAAGACATACCTTGACAAGTTTTTGAAGGAGTTCAAAATAGATGGGTCAAAGAAGGAGTTCTTGACTGTATTGTAAGGTGTGAAATTGAGTAAGACTCAATACCCGACCACGGCAGAAGATAAAGAAGAGATGAGTGTCATCTCCTATGCTTTAGCCATAGGCTCTATATAGTATGCCATGCTGTGTACCGCACCTGTGTGTGCCTTGCCATGAGTCTGTCAAGGGGTACAAGAGTAATCCAAGAGTGGATCACTAGACAGCGGTCAAAGTTAGCCTTAGTAACTTGAGAACTAAGGAAATATTTCTCGATTATGGAGGTGATAAAGAGTTCATCGTAAAGTGTTACGATGATGCAAGCTTTAAAACCAATCCGGATGACTCTTAGTAGAAATCCAGCTACGTATAGTGGAGCAGCCATTTGGAATAGCTCCAAGTGGAGCATGGGAGTAGTATCTACAAATATGACATGGAAAGTTTGTAAGGTACACACGGATCTGAATGTCGCAGACCCGTTGACTAAAACCTCTTTCACGAGCAGGACATGAACAAACCCCAGAACTTATTGGGTGTTAATCACATGATGATATGATCACATGGTGATGTAAGTGTTAATCACATGGTGATGTGAACTAGATTATTGACTCTAGTGCAAGTGGGAGACTGTTGGAAATATGCCCTAGAGGCAATAATAAAATGGTTATTATTGTATTTCCTTGTTCATGATAATTGTCTATTGTTCATGCTATAATTGTGTTAACCGGAAACCATAATACATGTGTGAATACATAGACCACAACATGTCCCTAGTGAGCCTCTAGTTGACTAGCTCGTTGATCAATAGATGGTCACGGTTTCATGGCCATGGACATTGGATGTCATTGATAACGGGATCACATCATTAGGAGAATGATGTGATGGACAAGACCCAATTCTAAGCATAGCACAAGATCGTGTAGTTCGTTTGCTAAAGCTTTTCAATGTCAAGTATCGTTTCCTTAGACCATGAGATTGTGCAACTCCCGGATACCGTAGGAATGCTTTGGGTGTGCCAAACGTCACAACGTAACTGGGTGGCTATAAAGGTGCACTACGGGTATCTCCGAAAGTATCTGTTGGGTTGGCATGAATCGAGACTGGGATTTGTCACTCCGTGTGACGGAGAGGTATCTCTGGGCCCACTCGGTAAGACATCATCATTATGAGCTCAATGTGACTAAGGAGTTAGTCACGGGATGATGTATTACGGAACGAGTAAAGAGACTTGCCGGTAACGAGATTGAACAAGGTATGGGGATACCGACGATCGAATCTCGGGCAAGTATCATACCGATAGACAAAGGGAATTGTATACGGGATTGATTGAATCCTTGACATCGTGGTTCATCCGATGAGATCATCGTGGAGTACGTGGGAGCCAACATGGGTATCCAGATCCCGCTGTTGGTTATTGACCGGAGAGGTGTCTCGGTCATGTCTACGTGTCTCCCGAACCCGTAGGGTCTACACACTTAAGGTTCGATGACGCTAGGGTTATAGGGAAAAGGTATACGTGATTACCGAAGGTTGTTCGGAGTCCCGGATGAGATCCCGGACGTCACGAGGAGCTCCGGAATGGTCCGGAGGTAAAGATTGATATATAGGAAGTCCAGTTTTGGTCACCGGAAAGTTTTCGGGCTCATCGGTAGTGTACCGGGAGTGCCGGGAGGGTGCCGGATAACCCCCGGGAGGGGTGTGACGACCAAAGGACCACATGGGCTGTTAGATAAAGTGTGCCAGCCCTTATTGGGCTGGGCAAGACTTTTGCTAAAGGCCCATGCGGCTGGAGATAAGGAGATAAGGCAAAAAGGATTTAAAAGGAGGAGATCCACCTCCCTTGTGGGAGGTGGACTCTCCCTTTAATTCGGCCGGCCATCTCCTCTTTGGAGTAGAGGCCAAGCCAGCCCTCCACGTCCCTCCTCCTATATATACTTGAGGTTTTGGATGTTTTGAGACAGGATTTGATCTCTCTCTCTCACGGCGAAGCCCTACCTCTCTTCTTCCTCCTCCGCAGCGCTTAGGCGAAGCCCTGTCGGAATACCTTGCTACTCCACCACCACCACGCCGTCGTGCTGCTGTTGGAGCCCTTCCCCAACCTCTCCTTCCTCCTTGCTGGATCAAGGTGTTGGAGACGTCACCGGGCTGCACGTGTGTTGAACGCGGAGGTGCCGTCCGTTCGGCACTTGATCGGATCTACCGCGATCTGAATCGCTGCGAGTACGACTCCATCAACCGCGTTCTTGTAACGCTTCCGCTTAGCGATCTTCAAAGGTATGAAGATCCACTCTCCCCTTGCTCGTTGCTGGTTTCTCCATAGATGGATCTTGGTGAACGCGTAGGAAATTTTTGATTTACTACTACGTCTCCCAACAGGAGGTCATGTTGTTAGACAACAATGAACCTACGAGCTATGGAGGAGCGATGATGGGCCCGGATTCCGAAAAATGGTTAGAGGCCATGAAATCCGAGATGGGATCCATGTATGAAAACAAAGTGTGGACTTTGGAAGTATTACCTGAAGGGCGAAAGGCGATTCAGAATAAATGGATCTTTAAGAAGAAGACGGACGCAGACGGTAATGTCACTGTCTATAAAGCTCGACTTGTGGCAAGGGTTTTTCACAAGTTCAAGGAGTTGACTACGATGAGACCTTCTCACCCGTAGCGATGCTTAAGTCCGTTAGAATCATGTTAGCAATAATTGCATATTTCGACTATGAAATTTGGCATATGGATGTCAAAGCAGCGTTCCTTAACGGTTTCCTTGAGGAAGAGTTGTATATGATGCAACCGGAAGGTTTTGTCGATTCAGAGAATGCTGACAAAGTTTGCAAACTCCAGCGATCCATTTATGGACTGGTGCAAGCATCTTGGAGTTGGAATAAGCGCTTTGATGAGGTGATCAAAGCGTTTGGGTTTATACAAGTTTACGGAGAAGCTTGTATTTACAAGAAAGTGAGTGGGAGCTCTGTAGCGTTTCTGATATTATATGTGGATGACATATTGCTGATTGGAAACAATATAGAAATGTTGGAAAGTGTGAAGGAATATTTGAACGAGAGTTTTTCAATGAAGGACCTAGGAGAAGCTGCTTTCATATTAGGCATTAAGATCTATAGAGATAGATCGAGACGCTTGATAGCACTTTCACAAAGCACATACCTTGATAAAGTTTTGAAGAAGTTCAAAATGGATCAGTCTAAGAAAGGGTTCTTACCTGTGTTACAAGGTGTGAAGTTGAGTAAGACTCAATGCCTAGTGACTGCAGAAGATAGAGAAAAGATGAGTGTTGTCCCCTATGCTTTAGCCATAGGCTCTATCATGTATGCGATGATGTGCACAAGACCCTATGTCAACCTTGCCATAAGTATGGCGGAAGGTTTCAAAGTGATCCTGGAATGGATCACTGGACGGCGATCAAGAATATCCTTAAGTACCTGAAAAGGACTAAGGAAATGTTTCTCGTTTATGGAGGTGATCAAGAGCTCGTCGTAAAGGGTTACATCGACGTAAGCTTTGACACTGATCCGGATGACTCCAAGTCACAGACCGGATACGTATTTATTCTCAATGGGGAGCGGTAAGCTGGTGCAGTTCCAAGCAAAGCATGGTAGCCGATTCTGCATGCGAAGCGGAGTACATCGCAGCCTCGGAGGCAACGAAGGAAGGTGTCTGGATGAAGCAGTTCATGACAGATCTTGGAGTAGTGCCCCATGCACTGAATCCAATGGCTCTGTTTTGTGACAACACTGGTGCCATTGCTCTGGCCAAGGAACCAAGGTTTCACAAGAGGACCAGACACATAAAGAGACGCTTAAATTCCATCCGCGATTACGTCGAGGAGAAGGACATAAATATTTGCAAAGTGCACACGGATCTGAATGTTGCAGACCCGTTGACTAAACCTCTTCCAAGGGCTAAACATGATCAACACCAGAACTGCATGGGTGTTCGATTCATTACAATGTAAATCACACAGTGATGTGAACTAGATTATTGACTCTAGTGCAAGTGTGAGACTGTTGGAAATATGCCCTCGAGGCAATAAATAAAGTGTTTATTATTATATTTCCTTGTTCATGATAATCGTTTATTTTCCATGCTATAATTGTGTTGATTGGAAACTAAATACATGTGTGGGCATATAGACAAACATTGTGTCCCTAGTATGCCTCTAGCAGGCTAGCTCGTTGATCAAAGATGGTTAAGGTTTCCTAGCCATGGACATGAGATGTCATTTGATAATGAGATCACATCATTAGGAGAATGATGTGATGGACAAGACCCAAACTATGAACGTAGCATATGATCGTGTCAGTTTATTACTACTGTTTTCTGCATGTCAAGTATATGTTCCTATGACCATGAGATCATGCAACTCACTAACATCGGAGGAGTGCCTTGTGTGTATCAAACATCGCAACGTAACTGGGTGACTATAAAGGTGCTCTACAGGTATCTCCGAGGGTGTCTATTGAGTTGGCATGGATCAAAACTGCGACTTGTTACTCCGTGTGATGAAGAGGTATCTTAGGGCCCACTCGGTAATACAACATCACAACAAGCCTTCCAAGCAATGTGACTAAGTGTTAGTCGCGGGATCTTGTATTACGGAACGAGTAAAGAGACTTGCCGGTAACGAGATTGAACTAGGTATAAAGATACCGACGATCGAATCTCGGGCAAGTAACATACCGAGTTCCGGAATGGTCCAGAGATAAAGATTCATATATGGGAAGTTGGTGTTTGAGTTCCGGAAAAGTTCCGTGACCTGCAAGTGGTGTGACGGAGTGCCGGAAGTGTTCCTAGGGGTCCATCGGGTGGGTCCATCTACTCCAAAGGGCCACATGGGCCATGAGAGGGTGTGAACCAGCCCATGGTGGGCTGGCCGCACCTCCCACCTCAAGGCCAATGCGGCTAAAGGCTTGGGCTGGGCCAAAAGGGTGGGCTAGCCACCAAACTTGGTGGCCGCCCCACCCTGGCCGCCGCCCCACCTCCCTTGGCTGCCGCACCAAACCCTAGGGGAAACCCTAGGGCGGTCAGCCCCTCCTATTCCCCTATATATATGAGAGGGAGGGAGGGATACAAACACAAGTCACGGTGCAGCCCTTCCTCCCTCCCCGATTACCTCTTCTCTAGTAGATTGGCTCGGCGCCGCTTAGCGAAGCTCTGCCGGATAAGCTTCACCACCACCGCCGCCACGCCATCGTGCTGCCGGCGAACCCATCTACCTCTCCGCTCCCTCTTGCTGGATCAAGAAGGCGGATATCTTCATCGAGATGCACGTGTGCTGAACGCGGAGGTGTCGTCCGTTCGGCACTTTATCGGGAGTTCATGGGACGGCTTGCGATTTGGATCGCAGAGACGTACCACTACATCAACCGCATTCTTTAACGCTTCCGCTTAGCGATCTACAAGGGTACATGGATCCAATCTCTCCTCTCATAGATGCTCATCTCCTAGATTGCTCTTGGTGAAGCTTAGCAATTTTTTTGTTTCCCATGCAACGTTCCCCAACAGAGGCAACAAAGGCATTCGAGGCCCTCAAACGAGCCCTGACGACGGGTCCCGTTCTCTAGATGCCCGACTTCAACCGGCCGTTCATGGTGGACTGCGATGCCTCCGGTGTGGGGTTCGGTGTCGTCCTTCGTCAGGGCGATGGGTCGCTCGCATTCTTCAGCCGGCCTTTCGCCGTGTGCCACCATAAGCTGGCTGCCTACGAGAGAGAGCTCATTGGCTTGTTGCAGGCCGTGCACCACTGGCGGCCATATCTTTGGGGGCGGTCATTCCAGATTCGTACGGATCACTACAACCTCAAGTTCTTATTGGACCAGCGGCTGTCTATCGTGCCGTAGCATCAGTGGATCAGCAAGCTCTTTGGCTTCGACTTCACCGTCGATTATCGTCCGGGACGCCTTAACACCATGGCTGGCGCCTTATCCCACCGCGACGCTGACCACGACGCGATGCCGGCGGCTCCGACGGGGCGGCTCTCTACATCCGCTCCGGGCCCTCATTCGCCCTCTTCGACGACATCCGTCGGGCCACCGCCGACGCACCGGATGCGCAGCTCCTTCGGCAGCGCCTCGACGCGGGCGACCTGGAGGAGCCATGGCGTTCGGCAGATGGCTTGCTCCTGCATGGGCGACGCCTCTTCGTTACGGATCACGGCGACCTCCGTCACCAGGTGTTGCAGCTGGCCCACTCGGCGGGCCATGAGGGTGTGCAGAAGACCCTCCACCGTCTTTGTGTCGACTTCTACATCCTTGGCGTTCGGGCCCTGGTCCGGGACTGGGTACGGTCTTGTATTACATGCCAGCGTAACAAGATGGAGACACTTCGTCCGGCTGGGCTATTGCAGCCCTTGGAGGTGCCCTCTCAGGTCTGGGCCGATATCTCCATGGACTTCATCGAGGGCCTTCCCAAGGTGGGCGGAAAGTCCGTCATCCTCTTGATGGTCGACCGCTTCTCCAAGTACGCCCACTTCATCGCGCTCGGCCATCCCTACACCGCCGCCTCCGTGGCTCGTGCCTTCTTCGACGACATCGTCCGTCTACACAGGTTCCCCTCTTCGATCGTCAGCGACCGGGACCCGGTGTTCACGGGACATGTCTGACGCGATCTCTTGAGGATGGCAGGCATGAATCTCCTCTTGAACATGGTCTTCCATCCTCAGACGGACGCCCAGTCCGAGGTGGTCAACAAGGTGATTGCTATGTATTTGCGTTGTGTTACAGGTGATCGTCCTCGCGCTTGGGTGTACTGGCTCGCGTGGGCGGAGTACTGCTACAACACCTCTTATCACTCCGCCCTGCGTGCCACGCCATTCGAGGTCGTCTATGGCCGGCCGGCCCCGCCCATCCTGTCGGTTGACCCGGAGACGGCTAGGACAGAGGCGGCAGGTGACCTTCTTCGCAACTAGGATGAGATGCTTGTGGAGGTGCGGCAACGGCTCCTTCAAGCCCAGCAGCTGGCCAAGCACTACTATGATGGCCACCAGCGTGAGGCGGAGTTCACGGTGGGAGACTAGGTGTGGTTGTGTCTTCTTCACCGCTCTACGCAGTCCCTCGACCCGCGCGCGAAGCGCAAGCTCGGTCCCGCTACGTCGGGCCATTTTCCGTGTCGGAGCGTATCGGAAAGGTGGCCTACCGCCTTCAGCTTCTGGCCGATGCTCGCATCCACGACGTCTTCCATGTGGGGCTGTTGAAGCCTTTTCGTGGGGAGCCGCCGCCGGCCACACCGGCGCTTCCGCCGACCTCCGACGGGCGCTTCCTTCCTGGGCCAGCAAAGGTGTTGCAGGCCCAGCTACGTCGCGGGGTGTGGTTCATGTTGATCCAGTGGAAAGGCCTTCCTGAGGAGGATGCTACTTGGGAGCAGCGCGACGAGTTCCGCCAACACTATCCAGACTTTCAACTCGAGGACGAGCTGTTTGCGCAGGCGGGGAGAGATGTTATCACCGGCGTCTCATATCACATGAGGAGGCCCAATGGGCAAGTTTAGTTAGGGGCTTAGCCCACTTTAGTTAAGGGCTTAGCCCAAGTTATTTTATTTTCCCTAGCATCGAGATTATATAAACAATTGTAAAGACCTCTTTTAAAAATCAAGCAATAAGACATAACTCTATTGCCAGGCTCCCCGAAGAGCCGGAATCCCTAACCCTAGCCGCCTCTCCCCCATCGCGCCGCCTCTCCTCCGCGCATGACGGCGCCCACGCGCCGGCTGCCGCGGCATCGCCCTCGCCAACCTCCCTCCTTCCCCTACACACTACGCCCTAGACCCGGTAGAGCCCTAGCTCCTACCAGGTTCCAAACTTCCAGTTTAGCGACAAGCATTAGTTCTGATGTCTCGCTTCAAAGCAAATAATGACCGCAACAACCTTGGAGAGTACAATATTCTTCCAGTAATAGTTTTCAGAATCTTCAGAACAATCAATAAAGTTGAGCAAAGCTCAAATTGGGAAAGGAAACATCAAAGGCGCCAATAGATACTGGAGGACTGAGCAACCGTTCACATAACAGTTCCGCGAAAAACTAAATATTTCAGTGGCGACAACAGGGAATGGATCAAAGAACACCGTAAATAAAAAGAAACAAGGCCTAAACCCAATACCAGAGTTGCTAGGTCAGCTGACTTGGCAAAGAAATGCCAACTTGTGGCAACTTTGAAGCAAACATACTAAAAAATATTACGAGTAAGATGGTACCATGACTGAAGCAAGCAACATGCACAATACTAATGATACTAGGGCAACAAATATGAATGACAAAATAGCAATACGAGGCTGTAACTTGATTACGGGGCAATGGAACAGTATACATAAAACAACAATTTGAGAATACTTGTCTGGTACAGAACGTACTGGGTAATTTCTCTAATTGCACATGCCTGTGCACAAATTGCACAAGACCATCTGATACACTCAAATTTAAAATAAGACTACTATTCGTGTTAATATGATGATTTCCCAACTTTTTTTCTGAGATCAACCTGGTTCCTCAAATAGGAATTTTATGTATAACTTTGCACTGATGATTATGGTAAATGCAATGATAGTTCAGTAATCAAATAAAGCTACACTCATAAGCAGCAAAGTTAGCATTTATTTCCATTAACAAGGACAAGCAATAGCAAGACATGGTGTACTCATAAATCAACATGATGCTAGATATACACTCCCTCTGTAAATTAATATAGGAGCGTTTAGATCACTACTGAGTAATCATATTACTGATATGATGCATGGAACAAACAAAGTAATCGCTTGTAGATAACATAGCAGACTGATTTTTTTTTGGGGGGGGGGGGGGGGGGTATTTTATTGTCATTCAACAGAAACCAATTATCACCAGCAAATGGCACTGCAAGTTGTTCATGGTTTCATTTGTGAGATGTTCCAGTTCAAGATTAAAGCCGGACGGCATCTTAACAAGCAATCTTCCTTACTGTGGCTACCATTGTTTATAACTATTTGCTTCATACTTTCTGCCGTTATTACCAAGTACAGTAGTACTCCCTCCGTTCCTAAATACAAGTATTTCTATAAATTTCACTACGGACTACATACGGATGTATATAGACATACTTTAGTGTGTAGGTTCACTCATTTTGCTCCGCATGTAATCCATAGTGAAATCTCTAAAAAGACTTATATTTAGGAAAGGGGGGAGTATATAACAAAACCAATGACAAATGTAACCTGTAAATGACAAGGCTGCACAGTAATAAAAGCTTAAAAAGGATTACAAACACCGAAATGTATCATGTGCACCCTCGTTTCCATCTGATCCTTGTTCCCAGTAGAGAAAACTTGGGCAGACAAACTTGAACTATAATACTAACAATCAATCAGTCCTAGTGTTCTTGCAGTGGTAGTCAAGATGAGCACATCCAGATATTATCTTCTATGGCTGTAGCTATCTACTACCGTTGATTATTCCTTGGTCTTGCAGTGAGATTGCAGAGATTGATATATGCTTCATAAATCTAGACATGCCACATAGTATAGCAAACAAACAGCATAGATAGCTAAATTGATGTCCTAATGTTCCAGGACAATACAAACTTAAGAAACTAGAAACACCGTCGTAGATGGGATAAGCAGATGGGCAAGAGTAAGTCCTTGATGGACCAAACCAAGTTTTTTCAACACCGTCGTACAAATGGATCAACTACATCCAGATCATGGACATGCTTGATGTCCCAGTTAGTGCGGATACATCTATCAGTTGTAAAATGAAACTGAGCACCTCTTGAAATTCTGTCCTGCAGCTGAAGTTTCCTACGTTGTTCTACCAAGAACTCCTCATTGTAATAACTGGTTTCAACCTGAAGTGTCATGGACTCTAGCATTCTCGCGTTCAATACAAAGAACGTAACAAAGTTAACTTGAGACTTGATGCCCCGATATGA
Source organism: Hordeum marinum (assembly GCA_022496015.1). NCBI lineage: Eukaryota > Viridiplantae > Streptophyta > Magnoliopsida > Poales > Poaceae > Hordeum > Hordeum marinum. Next base: position 68,035,928 of record CM039676.1, read on the forward strand.
TTTCAGAACTATCGTCTTCAGACGGATGTCAAGACAATTGATCAGATTCCGGTGTTTACAACGCCACGCGTTGCTTGACTCTGAAGTACGTGCCTAAAAAGAACATACAGAGATAACTAAATCAACCACTTGAGACCAGAAACAGATCAAATGAGTAGTTTAACTTTCAATGATGAATCATCACCTTAATGTACAGCTTCTCCAAGCATGGAAAGCATGTCAGCAAGTCAATAATCGTATCCAAACAAAGATTTCTCATCCGGACAGCTACAATCTTGACCGTGCACACCACCATCGCCAGAGTATCTACATGTAATCCCTTCACCAAGCATGAACGACAACATTAGGCCATGCACAAGTAAGGTGATATGTGATTTTTGCATTGAAAGAAATGCAGTTGAGCAATTCGGAAGCATGACGGATTCGATGGTATACCAGAATAACTGTGGATCCAAACGCGAGTCTGTACAACTGATCCTGACAGCACTCGTAATACCCATCAGAAAGGAAGCCTATGGTCTCCAGTTTAGGTGCCGCAATTACTGATATGTCCAGAGCAGTTTCCTGATGAAGAAGGAGTAACCTTTCGAGACAAGGAGCATTGTTGATGATGAGTTCATGTAACTGTAACGGGACTTTGTTGTTTCTTGAAACAGCATAACTATCAAGACCAACGCTTCTGAGGGAAAGCGAGTTGATTCGGATGCAGGGAAAGCCAAAACTGCGGTGAATGAGAAGGGACTCCAGCGTGGGGCAGCTGGCAATCAGGCTGTGCAGACAGCACTCGGAGATGCAGACAAATTCAAGCCCGAGCTGCTTAAGCAGGGGAAAGTGAATCCCTTGGACGGTGCTGTCGGGGAGGTTGCAACATCCGATGGTGACAGCACGGAGGGTGGGCGAGAATCGGAAGATTGACGCCGGCGGCGGCTGCTCGAAGCATGAGAACTCAAGCTCCTGGAGGTTGCACGGAGCGTCGGACCGGAGCAAGGAGTCCACGGTGGTGGATGGGGCGTCAAGGAGGTCGGCGTGGATGCAGAGGCGGCGGCAGGGGCCTTGGTGGGAAGAAATGATGCGTGACAAGGCACCGGCGAGGTCGCCCCCGTGCTTGAGGCCGCGGCAGTCGAGGTTGAGAGGGGCGGAGCGCCAGAGGTGGCGCCACCGGGACGCGAGGATCTGGGTGCGGGCGCCATCCTTGGTGGGGAGGAGGGAAATGATCTCGCCGAGGACGGCGTCGGGGAGGTTGCTGATGGTGTCTTCGGCCGGCGGTTCGGATTCCGCCAACTTCCTTCTTCGGGTCATAGGACCGCCGGCCGGCGGCAGCGGCGGGGGAGGCTCGCGCCGCCACATACCTCAGATGCGCACCGCAGCGGGGTTTGGGTCCAGAGGAAGGAAGGAGGGAGGACCGGGGTTGCGTTTGAAAAAGTTCACCGGAAGTCCGGAAGGCTGGATGCTTTGTTCCTTTGAGCTCGGCCTGATTGTTGGAAAAATATGGGCCCAAAATGAGAGTGTGAAGTTGTAGTGCTCGGGCACCTTGGTGCGGAAAAATTCAAAATGACATATTAAAAGGTTTCCAAAAAAATCAAAAATAATTCAGTGGAAACTTGTATGTATTCATTAAGGATCCATGAAATTTCGTTTCGAAAAAATGTAATTTGTGAGGTGTACAAAAATAAAAAAATTCCGGCCCAATAACAGAAAAAAGCCCATTTGAAAATACATATTTGTCTTTTTTATATGCCACGTGGGAGAGTAAAATGATATGGAATTTTACAGATACATAATATACACATGCGTGTGTGTTTACAAATAAAAGTCAGTTTTTTTTACGTTGCAGAAAAATTATTTTTGGAAACGGGCACCAAGGTGCCCATGCACCATTGCTAATTTCCGCCCAAAATGACCTCTTCTGGAACTACCATGTAAAACGAGTAGTGACAGTTTATTAAAAAGACGAGTAGTGACAATATTTCCCAAAAAAGAAAAACGAGTAGTAGGACAATATGTCTATTTCAACTTTTATTATTATTTACTAGCAAAAGGGTCTGTGTGTTGCAACGGGAGAAGAAAAAATATAATTTCCAATGACCATGATCACATTTTTCTCCATCACCAACATACACTATCACTCTCAATTTCATGAAATCATGAACATTTTAATAAAATTAAGAAAATATTTGAAATACTGGATATTTTGCAAATTTATGAAGAATTTTACAAATTTAAGAACATTTTATGAATTCATTAACATTTTATACTATTCAAAAATATTTTTAAAACATTTTTGAAAGAAAAAAACTTTGAACAATTTTCTTGAATATGTGAATATTCCAAGAATAGACAAAAAATGTTATGAAAATTGGTGGAACATTTTGAAATTTACGGATAATTTTATGATTTAACAAACATTTTTTTGATTTAACGGACATTTTTCTGAAATGCATGATAATTTTTTGAATCAACTAACATTTTATGAATTAATAAACTATTTTGTAAGTCAAGACAATTTTTTTAAAAAAATAAAACAATATTTCATTCATGAACATTTTTTGATTCGGCAAATTTTCGTTCAATTTCATTAACATTTTTAATACATGAAATTTTCAAAATATCATGTAAATTTCTTGATTTCACAAATATTTATTTTCAAAATTTCGAACATTTTTAAAATAAGTAAACGTTTTTGTATAAAACCATAAACATTTTTTAATCGAATTTTTTTTTACTATTTATTAAACATTTTATTTCAAATTTCTGAATGTAATTAATTTTCAGAACTTTTGTAAAGCCCAAATTATTTAAAAAAATAAAAAATAAAAAATAAAACAGGCCAACCAGACATGGGCCGTTTGGGTGCACCGCTTCTTCTCGCAACACGCATAGTGCGGTATAGGAGGTTCGTACTGGATGGGCGGGCCCAGACAGGGGGATTTCCCTGTGTAAAACATTTTTTTATCACTTATAGGTGTCATTGGTGGGTAATATTTTGCAACTTTGATGGCAATTTTCATGACAGGCGCAATAAGCTATAGCCCTTTATTATTAGGTAGAGAATTAAACCTTTTTTATGTTCGATATCATTTTTATATGTTTTCTCCCTCCCATTCTTTTATTTTCAGCTAAAATAGCTCATTCTTTTATTTTTATTTTTTCATCTTTTGTGATAAAATATTTATTTAGCTTTTTATGTGCAGTTTTCTACTTCCTCCATTTCATAATCAGCGACAACTAATATGAAATGGGGACAGTAATAGTTAAGGTAACGTTTGGAGTACATTTTTATGTGTTACATACTTCCAAAATTCCAACAAGCTTTGTACGAGCCCAACCCTAAATATCAATGTCAGAGTACCCCCCCCCCCTCCCCGATGTCGTCGTATCGAACCCCTCCTCTACCCCATTCGGCTCTGGCTACATAGGTGGCCTTGGGTGCGCCACATATTTTACCTCGTGTACCTCTTCTAACAGTTAAGGTAAGGCATCTCTTCTAATAGTTAAGGTAAGGCATCGCGAAGGGGTGGCCTTGTGTCCACTTTGGCTCTGTCTACAGCACACTGATTTCTTTCGTCCTTGGAGTCACCTACACCTTCCCACTGATGCGGAGGCTCTCCCAGATCTTCTAGACTTTGACTTCTTGGTCGACGAGGGACAACAACTCTTGCGGCTTATGTATTGATCCATGGGTCAATGGAAATTTGTTACAGACATGGCGTTACTTGTCTATGTCATGTTACTAAGGTGTCGGGTAGGCATTGTATGCGAGGGGTTGACCGGTTGCGCATGTGTTCATGATATTCATGGGGCTATTGGACCATCGCTCTAGTGCAATATGTGGTGCTTCGGCAGCCTCTTTGCCCTTCCGGCTAACCGACGGGCCAAACGTTCTTCAATGGCATTAGATAGATTGCGATACCTACTCTGCCAAATCATGATGCCTTGCCCTCTTCCAGGGCTCAATCGTGGATCCCGACGCTTCCCTTGGAAGATATTCACGCCTCTCCGCATCAAGGTGTTCACTTCACTCCCCCTACAAGATCGTTGCTGGACAACGGACTGTCTTGTTTGTCGTGGCCTTCCCCATGAAAAATGGTGTGTGTTATGTGACCAGGCTCCTCATAAATATGCAGGCATGCAACACCTTCTCGCGTGCCCCTTTTCTCGCCATGTATGGTATGAGGTCCTTTCCTGGTGCCGATCCACAACCGCACTGTCATGTCTGGTGATGAGCTTCTCTTCCTGGTGGGTGACTTTCCACTTGCATGCCCCTACCAAGCATCGTTGAGGCCTCTCCTTCGTCATCATGCTCACAACCTGGGCCATTTGGAGACATCATAGCGGGTGCATCTTTGACGAACAACAACCCTTCGCCTCTCGTCTTCTCCATGACACCCAGGATGAGGCACGTCTTGGGCCTAAGCGCATCTCCAATGACAACTTGCAAATTTTCTCCTACATCCTGTTCGCGAACAGAGGGGACTAGTCCGTGAACACGGATACGGAAAGCCGTCATCCAACCAAAGTCGCATACATTTCGATAACAATTGGAACTAACCTGATAAATTCATGCAAACACAACCGGATTTTATATAAACATGACGGATTTCATACAAACACGATAAATTTTCATTACCTTTCAGACATTAGAACAAAAACACCGTTCCGACCTGACCCTAAACCTATCGTACGGCGAAGGTCGGCTTCCAAGCCCTTGTCGTCCTCCATCCGCCGTCTCCATGGGCACCGGCTATAAGACCCACGAAGTGAACGTGCAGTCTACGGTAAGGAAGAGTAGAACACGGGAGACGAACTAGCCCACATGGGACATCAGGCGCTCCTCATCCTCCTCCCTTCACCGCATCCGCCATGATAGCGGGCGACGAACCTCTGTGGAGTTAGTCGGTTGTGCCCGCCTTTAAATAGTGGATTTCGGTGAGGCGAGGTGTCTGAGTGCATCAATGCACGACGCCGGAGTGGGTTTCTCGGCCGGCAAGCCTGCTTAATGATGGCATACAGACATACGAGGCATTGAACGGACATGGTAGATATCCGTCCTGTCCCGTCCCGCGTCTCCGGCATGGAATAGGCGCGAACACCAGAGACGCGGCGCGGGCAGTGCCCTCGGTCGGCGCGTCGCCTCAATGATGAAGGCAGTGAAATCACGTCCGCCCTAAGCCGTCTTCAATGTGGAACAACACGCTCTAAAGTGGCATGAATGCGGGCAGCTGACGCCAAACGAGAATGCGCACGAGCGAGCGAGGAGGGGTTTAGGTGGGCCAGGGCGGTTAGAAGAGGGCTTGGGAGCGGTCCGGACTCCTGCAAAGCCCCGGACATTTTTCTCCAATTTGCGAAAGAAAGTACATCCGGACCACACCGCAACCGATACAGAATCGCGTTGGATGGCTTCCAAAAAGTACATCCGGACCACACCGTGGACCGGTACAGGATCGCGTTGGATGGCTTCCGCGGTCTAGACGCACGCGGGAGGTTTACGGGTGGGCATTGGAGATGCCCTAAGCCGGTGTCATGGTGATGATTAACTTCCTTTCAGAGATGTAATCTTTACTCCTAATTGGGGGAGTTGATAGCTTCCATTCCGGGTTTATTTCCGTCCGGGTATTTTTTTTGTCCGGGTTTTTGTCCCTCCTCTCATTAACCATATTTAGTAATGTATTTATGTGAAAGAATCAATCGAGATCAATTTATAATGAATATCTAAATATCAAATCTAAATTAATTAACATTACCATATGTTGCTCAATCACATTTATTAATATTTCCATACATCACTAAATTACATTAATCAACATTCCGTTTCAAGTTTTTTCCTCCCCTTTCATCTTCGTTTGTTTTTTTCCTCATTCAATCATCATACATCAAGTTTTTTCGTCTCCCCTTCCATCTTCATTTGTTTTTTTCCTCATTCAATCATCATACATTTAGTAATGTATTTATGTGAAATGATAAATTAAGATTATTTTCTAATCAATCTTTAAAGATCAAATCGAAATTAATTAATCTTACCATAAATTGTTTAATCACGTCTTCTTCTACTCCTAATGGAGCAGTTGGTACGTAGTCTCGTCCGTTCGTACCCCCTCCCACCCCCGATTGAAGGCCCCTCCACCCCCAATTTTTATCTAGCGAACCGGCCCACATCGTTCCTGATTTTTTTGTTCTTACCGGAAAGAAACCGCTCCACCCAAGTCCTTGGTCCTCTCTCCTCTAGGGTTCCAACCCGGCCGCAGTGCGCCGCCCCCATGACTCATGGACGCCTACACCATTGCTCCCGCCTCTAAGACTTTCTCTCACATAATCGCCATCTCCCTGGACGACCTTGCAGAGAGAAGACGACCAAGGGGCCGATTGCCTGATCTCAACGGCCTCCTCCATGTACAAATACCTGCAATGGGCTTAGTCGACCCTCATGACCCCGCCTCCGATCTTGCTTGCCCAGGCGTTCAGTTTTTGTGGTCGCCTCATCCACGGTCGCTCCCGAGCCGAGAGTCCTGGCCTGGGTGAATCAATTTTTATAAACACGTCAAAATCCTGAATCGGAGATGTTCAACACCTGATCTCCACGTAATTCCTCCTTACATTGCTCTCATTTTGACGTGTTCACTCACTTTGACCATGACATGCAGGAGTCCTCTGCCTTGCCTACCTTGGCGAGCATGTACGCATGTATTGAAGCTATGGAGCATCAATAAAACTGACGCACAGCATGCAGAGCATGTACGCATGTATTGAAGCTATGGAGCATCAATAAGACTGACGCCCTGCATGCAGAAAAACAATGGCCACATGCCTCTGCTCCGTGACGGCGCGCACGTATCGATGGAGTGCCTTGCTAGGCAGATATTTTGATTCTTTAGGTTCATGTTCATGACATGTTTATTTTTGAAATGCAAAATTTTGTGCGAGTGTTCATACGAATCATACAATGACTGTATAAGTTAATGCAAAATTAATAGGGAAAATTGGTAATACAAATCCCCTCCACTACCTCTGTTCTTAGTCACTTTGGCCATGATATTTACGTGATGCAAAATGCAATAGACCCACCGTCTATCTGAATCCATTTATTTGTTGTTGTTCTTTTGGGATATCCACGATTCTGACTAAAAGGCACATAAATGAGTATTCTGATTCTGGTCTAAGAACACTGGTTCTTATGTGTGTCTCGAATGCGAAAGAGCATGTGAACTTTGATGAATATTTCTGCATATTCAAACCATCTTTTTTGAGTTGGACTTTCAAACCATCTGGAAATGCCGACATAGATGAAAAAATATTTAGGAGGCTGCTGACAGTATTGAGGATGACTTGCTTTTGGTGCTACTAAGACAAGCTCTAGAAATTGGTATGATTTTTATAAGATTATGTTTTTTTGGTCTACTTCATTTTATTCAAATGCAGGCTAATAAATATTAATTATTTATATTTCAATTGTGGGCATGTGCATGCATTTATATTCAGGTACTAGAATGTATCGAAAAGATTATACAAGAAGGAATTTAGATATGTGCCCTGATGGTGACAGTTCTGATGGACTGAGGTATCCGATGCCGGGGACCAAGGGATTCAACGTTGCCGCGCGTATCTACTTCATCCTCGGCGTCGAGGGTATGGGCCAGACCTCCTACCCTCGCAGCGTCACTGTTGCTTGTATCGTCAGGCAGACATGGCTCCCATTAAGCCGTCAGCCTCTTGCCGATCCTCCCCTCTCATTTAATGCTACTCCACATTGCATTAACCTATTTTTGTGATTTAGATCCTTGATGTCGGGTACGGGCGTGCGACGTTGCCGGTGATGTCATCACCTGTAGTTGTCGCCCGTCCTTGAGGTCGACCTCTCGCTAGTCATCGTCCAAAACATGTGCGACCAACTGTACAACTTATTTTCTCCTAGGACCATGTGCTCCGGATGTCCGTTGAGTTTCTAAGCAAAGTCTCGGCCTCCAGGTTTGTCTGCGCAAATCACTATCCACATAACAAGTCAATTATGTGTGTGTAAAAATTGTCAACCATGTTTAGAAGGGAATACACATGATCAACTTATTTGGGTATCAAGCATGGTTGAGAAGAAGAGAATATACGGGATAAATTTATTTCCGTGGGTAGGAAAGTAATAATCAATCCGTCACAAAAAATTGAAGTGATAATCAAGACTTCAGCCATCCTGGTTTGTCAGATGTTTTCAAAGTACATGTGAATCGATAGATTTTCCATTGATACACAAAAAAAATTGATTTCTGTGTTGTTTTGTTTTAGTTTAGTAATTTTCACTGCCATGTACTTCTTTAAAATAAAGGAGTAAATAAGAAATCTTACTATTAGTATGTGATCAATAATTCACATGCAGGTTTGATTTTCCATGGTGGATCTGTTTGTACCTTCTTTAATGCCTAATTGATTTTGGTTCAACCATCATCACAAGTATGCCCGCTACTAGACGTCGATGGCTCTAGCCGTATGTACCTGCATGTATTTGATAATTTGTTCCACCAGTTTATGCCTTCAAGAATAGCTGTGTAAGGCTAAGCACGAACTTTCCATTGGTTCTTGAATTTTTTCTGTATGTCGCAGGGTGAGCTTACCAGTAGTATAACCATAATGGGAGCTTGCTTTTTAGTTGCATTCTCACTTTCAGGCATTTCAAAGCCATATAATCAATCAGAATTATTATGCTAAATACTTCAAGTTGTGTTCCTTGGTAATGCACTACATTCTGTAGCTGTAAAAGGTCTTTAAACAAGAGTGTAGTAGATTGGAGTGCTAGGGATGTTGTTTTTATATTTATGGTGCTCGTAATAGACTTTCTTTATTTGCATTTGTATGCATCACATGTGGTAATTTTTTTACTCTGTATGCATATGTGATACATTCGATTGTCAAATAAAATAATATTTGAGGGATTGTTTTATCCTGTTTAGGGCATGAGTTTATGTTTCGAACCCGCTCGCAGAATTTTAAGTACAATCTTGTCATTGTAGTCGGCACGTCCCGCCAACCGCATTCGCTGAATTTTTCGTGATGCAATTTTTCATCATGGTCCAATAAATATATGTGGAATTCATTTTTGTATTTCATGACCATGCAGGAGTTGTGCCCTCTATGTATGTGTTCGGGGTTGGTCAGCAAGATTGTGAAGCAGATACGTCATTGACTATATATAATATATTAGATATTATTGATGTTGAACCATCAGAATATGTATGCCCCTATTGCAACGCCCTGCCCAGTCTTGCAAGTGATCGCCGTCTACCAGGTCAAGGAATCTTTAGTTTAATGCTGGCATGCGTTGTTGTTGCACTTTCGCAACCATGGATCTACATACCAAATGTACGTGAAAAATATTCATTGGTGTTCCTCTATTTTTTCCATATTTTTTCTGTTTTTTTATGCAAGACCAGTCTGTGATCCATCTCACTTGCATGCATGCAGGCTAGAGCATAGACCTTGGGTGTTGTATTATCCTTGTCTTACTTAAAATAATATATGTTTGCTATGTGTAGAATGAGTTTTTTTTTCTTGGAGAATCTACTAGCTGGAGTGGTCATTCTCGATATACTTGTGAAAGTTGGCATGATCTTAGCATGAACCAACTCACAATGCTATCTTGAACAGTGTTTTATTCACTTAAATATCTTTTTTCATGAAAACACCAGGTTAAAAGCCTACTATAATAAAATTAGATGCAAAATTTACAAGGGTTACATGTATGCAACTTAAATGGGCATATATAATGTTAGAGTTACACGCCTCTAGTTATTTGTTCTAGCTCTATGGATACTAGGAGCATTAGTTATTTTGAAGTACTCCATTTATAAACTTTACTATTCAGATATTGTATATGAAAATATAAAGTAATTATAAATGCTATTCGTGATCATGAACAACCTTACCGGGTGACTGTTTTCATGGCCTTCGAAGAAAGGATATCCTAGAAGTTGAGCGCAGATGGAGGGGATTCAGTACTTTTGAGCCAAGAAAATTAGACGGGTCTTGTCCAAGCTATGAATAGTAGGTGGGAAAGTGTTGAAATATTTTGTGTTGTCATGGTTCCTAAATTCTAGAAGGTGTGTTTAGTAAATTGTGTGGTTTCAATTGCCTAATTTCATGTGTAATAGTTTGCCAGGGAATAGCAAAATGCAATCAAGTGTCTGTTGTAGAATTTTGGAATAAGGGAATAAAATCCTACATGTGTTTTGTTTAATTAACGGGACATGCTTTCATGAGATGATTGGTCTTGAGCATAAAAATGCATCCATGTCCCACATATCATTTGTAATGCACACCAAAGAGTTCTATGCTTTTGTACCATTTTCTTTATTTTGTGCATTAGATCTTATAGTATATGTGATCGAATTATATTTTCTATTGAAATACATTGCAAGTGAAGTGGATTTCAATTAATTTTTGCATGTTAATGGCAACCTTTTCTGAAATTTGATATGCAATCAGTAACAACCTACCTGCAAGGCATAATAATGATACGAATAACCCAATATCAACTACTGCTAATAATATCAACAAAAGATTTGTCTCAATTTTTTAAGGCCCGTGACAACGCATGGGCATTCTATTAGTCTTTCTTGTTGGTAGGACCGAGCAACCCCTTTCTTCTCGGGTCATCTTGCACACGCCATGCCATGTACGTGCTGCTCCATGCACCAACCATTGTAATTTTTCACTATCCTTCTGTTAATGGGGAAATACCCAAGCTTTGTGTATTCCCCCAAAAAAGTGCTGAAGCCTTTTGTGTCGTGTGCAGTGTGCAAGAGAGAAGCCTGGTGCTATGATTCAGGCAGCTTCCTTTTCATTTCGACGGTAAACAAGCATTTGCTTGTGCACAAGTCCAGAATGATGATATAGATAAATGTACTCCACAGAAGACGAGGCAAATATTTGTCAAACAAGATTGAAACTTAGTCAAGCCTCACAATCGTGAATTTTCAGTCAAATCATGCCCAACCAAACAAGGCCGTCAATGCTAAGATTAGCAAATAAATTTCATGAAAATTTCTTGGAAGCAAAAGTATATCATGCTAGTACTGACGGACAAGTATTTTGCTTGCGAAAATAACACAGGACATGCATTATGCATCCACACAATGTTCCTTTTTCGATTAGAAAACATGACAAATTAGACTCGAAGCACAACTTCGACTTAAATGACCAAAACAAAACTTGAATTATAACAATATTCAACCATAGGTTATATAAAAAGGAACCACAGTCAGATCATTTTACTCTAGATTATGAACACTGGTCAGGCAGGGTTTTTTTTAGGAAAAAGTTGCTAATTTATTCATAGTTTGAAACTCCCTCCTTTGTTACTTCCAAGCGAATGCACTCGGGAGCAATGTGGAGCCAAGTCTTACATAAAGCATTACAGCAACCCATCCTAGCTACGATATGTGCGACTTTGTTCGCAGAACTTCGCACCCAAGCAACCTTAAAATCATCAAAAAATCTAAGCAAAACTTTGACCTCTTCAGCTAGTTGCCCATTAGCTGAGAAATCTTTTTGATCAGCCATAATTTACCTTGCCACCACCTGCGAGTCTGTCTCGATGACCATCTTTTTGACATTTAGTTCTTGAGCAAGAAGAATGGCTCGTCTACACGCTAGCAGCTCGACAGTTTCTGCATCCGTAGCAACTGGGAAAAAATGGTTGCACATGCAATGAACTCGCCATGGCTGTCCCTCGGGATAGCGCCAGCTGCTCCATCCCCTTGGTCCCTAGCTAGCACGCCGTCCGCATTCACCTTGAACCATCCTACAGCCGGCTTGGTCCATTCTTCTACATGATGCTGCACTGTCCGTCTCGGCGTCGGTGTTCTTATAGATTTCCATTCCTCGCTTAGCCTCAATAGTCTGTCCCTAATCATAGCCGGATCATCTATCCGTCCTGTTTCTCTCGCATTGTTTCTTGACATCCACAACTCATACCATGCCATGATTACAATCTCACGTTCATCTACACCTGTGCGTCCCAGCCATTCCAGCAGGCAGGACCTCATACCTTTGAACGTCTCTATCTCCTTTGGTAGCTCCATCAGCGGCGCTCCGATGGCTTCGCGTAGCAGCTTCCAAAAGAGCGAAGAGTGTTGACACCTCCAGAACCTATGTACGAGCGACTCCTCTCGACCACATGCGACATAAAGAACTTCAGGTTTGATACAATGTTTGTGCAGCTCAAAACCGACGGCAAGCCCATTTGATAGCATGCGCCATGCATGTATTTTCACCTTATTTGGCACATCTGCAGACCACAGCTCAAGGAAACTCTTGTGATCAGCGGCTGGACTAGAACTAGTGGCCAGTGCCTTGCTAGCTCGTTTGACTTGCATACCCACACTGATCGCACTGAGAATACCCCTAATTTTGTATGGTTTCATGCTCTGTAGTCTTCTGTTCCTGACCCTCCAATAATAATCTTCTTAATTTCCGTCACATCATCCGCAGTGAAAGCTAGCTGCAGCTTCTCTAAATCCCACGTAGTGCTCTCTTGGTTCATGAGATACTTTTTTCACATGCGGTACATAAACAGCGTTCAAAGGCTCTGTACTTCCATTACGTGGTATCCATTTATCATGGTAAGCATTTACTTTAGAGCCATTCCCTATTCGCCAAATTAATCCATGCATAAGCAGGTTTCTCCCATGTATCAAGCTTCTCCAAGTGTAGGAGCATCCTTTGAGGCAAGACGCAACAATGATATCCATGTCCGGGAAATACCTTGCTTTCAAAACTCGCGCACACAGGAAGTTTGGTACCATCAAGATACGCCACACTTGTTTTGCGAGGAGAGCTTGATTGAAAACTTCAAAATCTCGAAAACCCATGCCACCTTCCCGTTTCCTTGTGCACATCTTGTCCCATGCCACCCAGTGAACTTTCTACTCGCCATTGGCTGCTCCCCATCAGAATTTTGAAGAGATAGATTTCAGGTTCCGGCACATTTTCTTGGAGAGTTGGAAGACACTCATCGAATATGTTGGTTTAGCCTGTAACACCGACTTGACAAGTACCTCTCTTGCCGCTTTGGACAAGCCCTGTCCTTTCCACCCTGTGACTTTCCCTCGTGACGCCTCGTGCAAATGTTTAAAAGATCCATCCTTAGACCTTCCCACCATAGTGGGTAAACCCAAATGTTTCTCATTGAGCGCCTCTGATTGCACCCCTAGTAAATTTTTGAGGGCCTCCTTCTCCTCATTGCTGCACCCCATACCAAAGAAAATGGATGATTTGTCCAAATTAACTTTCTACCGGACGCGTTCTCATAATCCTGTAATATTTGGTGCAGCCTTGTGATGTAACAAGCGGAGGCCTCCAAAAACATTATGCTATCATGAGCAAAAAGGAGGTGTGTAATGTTGGGGCCAGTGCGCCCAAAAGACACCCCTTGAAGCTCTTTCTCATGTTGGGCTTGTTTTAGGAGTGAAGAAAATCCTTCCACACAGAACAGGAAAAGATATGGTGACAATGGGTCCCCCTGTCTCGATCCTCTAGAAGGCCAAAAACCCTGAGAAATGTCCCCATTCAACTTAACCGAAAATCTAGCCGAGGTAATACATCTCATGACCATGGCCGTCCATGTCTGAGAAAACCCAAGTTTTTTCATCATGTTTTCCAAGAATGTCCACTCGACTCGATCGTACGCTTTCATCATATCAAGCTTAACAGCACAAAAGCGGCTTCTTCCTCTTTCTCTTCCTAATTGCATGCACACACTCGTAGGCAACTAGGACATTATCTGTGATTAACCTGCCCGGTACAAACGTACTTTGTTCTTCGGAAATCAATATAGATAGGACTTTCTTCAACCTATTTGCTAGTACCTTAGCCGCAATTTTATACAGGACATTACAAGGGCTAATAGGTCGAAACTGTGAGAGAGCCTCCGGTGCCTTAGTCTTGGGTATCAAGACTAGAATGGTATCATTGAAGCCCTCAGGAATATCTCTCCCACTCAGAAATTCCGTGATTGCCTTGCACACCTCATCCTTAATCAACAACCAGTGTCGTTGATAGAAGAGTGCCGACAGTCCATCTGGCCCCGGAGCCTTGGTCGGTCTCATCTGAAAAAGTGCGCTCTCAATCTCCTCCTCCGTGATAGTCCCCTCAAGCTCCATGTTCATGTTCTTCGAGACACACGTTGTGATATTATCCAGCACCTTCTGCATATCTGTTGTACCCTGCGAAGCAAACAGCAGCGTGTAAAAATCTCTAGCCATCGCTCGCATTCTTTCATCATCCGTACATTTAGATCCGTCCGGTCTCATCAAAAAATTTACTGTGTTTTTCCTTCTCATGCGAGACTCATGCAGTCCCCTTGCCCCGTGACCCTCCAGCTCCCATGCCTCCTGCACCATCTCGTCATATTCAGGGTGTCTTGTCCACATTTCCTCAAACCTGAATCTGCGCTGGATAGCCGGTCTGTCAGTCACCTCTTCTCTAATGCGAATGATTAGAGCCATGTGATCCGATTCCTCTGTTACAATGTGCTCAACAGACGATCCTGAGAATAGCTGCATAAAATCGCTGGTACAGGTGGCTCTATCTAGCCGAACCTGAATATTTGCTGGTGGGTCACGTTTATTGTCCCAGGTGTACGGGTACCCCGTGTATCCCATGTCCGCCAGTGCGCACATGTCCAAGCAATCCTTGAATCCTCCATCTGCTTTAAGCTCCTTTCATTTCCACCACGCTGTTCCGTTTGACACAAAGCCTCGTTGAAATCACCAGCGCAAATCCACGGCTGATTGTCTTGAGCTCTTTAAAATCTCAGTGCATCCCAAGTTTTTTTGCCGAAGTTCAGTCTGGGGCTCACCATAGATTCTAGTGAATCTAAAGGTTCTCCCCCCAAAAGTAATCGCCGTATCCAAAAAATACTGACACCACGGTCTCACCGAAACCTCGACATCATCCCTCCACCATAAGGCAAGACCACCACTTCTTCCCTCACAATTAACTGTCATGCCATGCCGGAAGCCGAGGCTCCACTTAAGTTTATCCATCGGCACCACTTTCTTCTTTGTTTCAGAGAGGAAAACCACCGCCAGGTTGTGGGACCGTATCAAGTCCCTCAATTCGTCAACTGTCGAGTCCAACCCTAGTCCTCGACAGTTCCAGGCTAAAATATTCATGGTGTTTGATGGCCCCGTTTCACGGGGTCCACCGCGACGTTTGTGTCCTTTGATATGCGATTAAACATTGTCGACGTCTTGCGCCTCGTATCGCGAAATCTTTTGCTACCCAAATCTGTTTCTGCCCCCTTTTTCTACTCACCTGGTCGTAGTTTTGCTGCCCCCTTTCGCTGCTGCGCGAACACATGATTGGGCCGCAGCTTCTTTACATATGTTCCTCTCCTCCTATCCCCCGAGCTCCGGGACCTGAAGCCAGTGCCCACGTCCGTGCCCTTATGGGAATTACCACTCTCATCACCTGAGTAATGCGTCCCATCTTCCCCTTTCCTTAGCCATTCACGTTCACGGGAACTGTCATTTTGCTGCGCTAGCAGCCTTCCCTGTCCCACTTTTCCTGGCCTGTACCCGCGCCAGTGCGCTGGTTTGCCGAGCGAGCAAAGTCCTCATTTAGATTTCGTTTGGTTTGGACTTCCCTCCTCTTGTGCCCAGATCGCCCCGCGTCAATCTCCTCATTACGACTGCCATTGCTGCTCCCTACTGCTCCCTGAGAATTTTCCATTGCAATGCTGTTTCTACCTGACGGGACTCTCGGCCATTCTCCCCACTGAGACGAGGAGTCCAAAGGAGGGTCACAGACTCCCCGCACATGCACTAGCCTGCCGCATTCAAAACAGAAGTGGGGTATCTTTTCATAGTACAAGTCAAACCAGGTTCCAACCTTGTCCTCCCGTGAGGCCTTAAGATAAAACCCTCGAATAAGCGGCTCATATACAGAAATTTTCGCCCGAATCCTAAGATCATTGCCTCTAGCACTTCCATCTTTATCAACGTCCACTCGCACCACCTCTCCTATCCAGTTTCCAATCGCCTTGCCAAACGCTTCTGTCTTCTTGTCCGGTGGTAAGTCATTAACTCTTACCCAAATATCCACACTATCAAAGACCATCTGGGATGGCCTCTTGTTGCCTTCATATTCCTTGAGTATGAGCACGTTGAAGTCGTACTGCCACGGCCCATTGTTCATTGCATGGCCCCAATCACCCTCACACCCAAAGTGCACTTCAAATACGTTAGAACACAGATCCTTAAACTGCGCCTCTTTGTGTAAACCCCATGCTTTGTGCATGGTTCTCTCCAGAACACTCTTCACCAGCGGCCTCGACGAGCACACCTTGCCTACCGCCGACCACTTGGTACTCTTAGCCTGCACCACCGATTCTTGTTCTGCGAAAAATATACCTTCCGCCTCCTTATCCATCAAAACCATCCCTCCCAGCCTCGTCGAGAGACTTGACGTCGGGTCCGGTGTCTTGCTCTTAATTGGGGATTCAGAAACCCCTCGACTAGCTGATGCATCCGATCTGTATGCTTTCGGAGTCATCACCGTTGCACCCGCCGCCACTAAGGGCGAGGACGGCTTCTTCTTCGGATTGGCCGATCCACTCGCTGCCGCTACCGGGATCGGCGTCTTCCTTTGATTTGCCGCCGCCGTCATGAAGGATGCCATCTGTTCCGAGCCCCTCGCCGTCCTCCCTGGAGTCCTCTCCGCCATCAGCTTCGCCCCCTGGAAGAGAGAAAACCTCACCGGCCAGTGTACCAGGCTGCGCCGTCGCCTCCCAGGTCACCGCCGTACTCACACCACCCCCGTACTCAAAACCCTAACCCTAGCGCAGAGATGCAATCGCCTCCCTGTCGCCTTAGCGCTTCGGTACGTGGTGGACCCTCGATACTGTTACTACCCCACTGGTCAGGAAGATTAACCATATGTTGGTGGTGTTTCACCAGAAATAAAAATAAGTTGTAGGTACCTACCATTGTTAATTAGTCCTCAATATTACACTCAGGTTAACCTGTGCTTCATAAATTGCATGGCTGTCACATGTCATATCATAAGACACAAACAGCTAGTTTAAATGTCTGAGGTTTCAGATAATATAAACTTACAAAACCGCAAACACCAAAAGCAATCAAGTTTTGACAGAATAACAACCAAGATAGGCTAACATTGAAGAATAATTCCAGAATGGATAAGAGCCAGTTTCAACATACTAATGGATCAGTTAAATCCAAGTCACGGACATGATGCACATCCCAAACACCACGGGCACATTTATCAGTTGTAAAATGAAACCGAGCACCTCGTGAAGCCTTGTTTTCTAGCGGAAGCTTCCTGCGTTGTTCTGCCAAGAATTGTTCATTGTAATCCCTGGCTCCGATCTGAAGTGTCATTAACTCGAGCACTGTAGCGTTCAGTACAAAGAATGAAACAAATTCAATGTCAGACTTAATGCCCTGATAACATTCAAATACTATTGTCTTTAGACGGATGTTAGGACACTTGATGAGATTCCGGTGTTTGCGACCGCGCACATTTTTTTCCTTCTTTGACTCTGACTGAAAAAGAACATGGACAGATGGAAACCAACCACTTCAGTTCAGCAAGTAGATCAAATGAGCATTTGAAGGCAATGAATTATAGATGAAGAATTTTCACCTCAATGTAAATCTTCTCCAAGCACGGAAAGCAGCGCATCAACTCGATAACAGTATCCAAACAAGGAATCTTCATATTGAGAGCTAAATTCTTCACTGTGTGCACCGTCGTTGTCAGTCTATCGGCACGCAGGCCCTTCATCAAGCATCATAGACAAAATTAGGCCAACGACAAGTGCACATGGTTTTATTTTTTCTGCACACAGCGATGAAAAAGAGAAGCCTCGTGAAGGCAACAAGTAGGATGGCCAAAGGTACCTGAATAACCATGGAGCCAAACACGAATCTGGAGAGATCGTCCTCTTTGGAAATGTAAAACCCATCAGAAAGGCAGCCCAAGGTCTCCAGTTTCGGCGCGGAGACTACCGATATATGCAGACCATAATCAAAATCAAGATGGAGCAACCTTTGAAGGCAAGGTGCATTCTCCACAATGAGTTCCTTTAACTGGTCATTGCCTTTCCGATAGTTCTTGATAGCAAAGCTTCTAAGGGTAGTGTTGTTGATCCGGAGACAGCGAAAGCCGAAACCATGGCTAATCAGCAAGCACTCCAGAACAGGGCAACCGGCAATCAGGCTATGCAGCGAGCACTCGGAGATACTGACAAGTTCAAGTCCGAGCTGCTTAAGCAGGGGGAAGTGAAGCCCTTGGACGGTGCTGTCCGGAAAGTTGCAATTCCCGATGGTGGCAACACAGAGCGTGGCCGAGAAGCGGAACATGGACGATGGTGGCGGATGCTGCAGTGGCTGCGGTCGATAGTACGGCTTGAACCAGAACTCGAGCTCCTGGAGGTCGTCAAGAGCGGGGGTTCGGAGCCATCCGTCCACCGTAGACGCTCGGTCGCCGAGGAGGCACGAGGGGACGCAGAAGCGGCGGCAGGGGGGCGGATGCGCTGAAACCATACGCGAGACGATGCCGGCGAGTACCTCGTTATCGGCGGGGAGGCCTTCGCAGTCGATACTAAGAGGCGCGGAGCTCCAGATGTGGCGCCACCGGGACGCGAGGATCTGGGTGCGCGCGCCTTGGTTGGTGGGGAGGCGGGAGACGATCTCGCCGAGGATGGCGTCCGGGAGGTTGCTGATGAGGTCGGCGCTTCCTTCATCCTCACCCGCTCCGGGCGGCGGCTGTTGGTTGTGGGCGGAGGGAGGTGGTCCGTGGCCGGGGTCTTGCAAAGCCTCCAGGGCCGACAGCACCTCTTGGGTCTTGAGCGCCGTAAATTTCGCCCTCTTCCGACTAGGACCGCGCGCCTCCATGTCTGGCCGGCGGCCGGCGGCCGGACTAGGCACAGGTGGGTGGTGCGCCGCCGCACTCGTGGTCTCAACCTCTCGGGTTTGAGGAAAGAGGGCAGTGGGCTGGGCCTTCTGCTTATGTTGCTTTGCGCCGGCTGAGGTTCCAGCTTGACGAGTCCTCGAGAAAAAAAGTTAAGGAAAGTTACGGACTTAATCTCAAAAAAGGAAAATAAGAAAAGTCACGGAACGATTTGTACATTTTTCTTAGGGCCGGACGTGTAAGAGCATGGTTAATAGTATAGTCAGCTGCTGGCTATAAGCTGTTGTCATGTCATTTAAAACTATAACCCATCGTATAGCCAACATGTATAATAATTAATTAAAATAATGTATTACTTTTTTATTAAGTGGCCCACCTTTTATTCTCACAAAGTGACTAAGAGCACGTGCTAGAGCTAGCTCTTCACGAAGAGCCCGCTTACCTTCTCTCTCCTCTTCTCTTTCTTCCAACTAAGCAAAAATATACTAGTTTATTTCTTACAGCCCGCTGACTCAATACTATTGTATTTGCTCTAATGTGATTGGGAATTAGGGGCAAGAGGAAGGGCCCAATCACTTAAATCATGGGAGGGTTAGTGGTAGATGGGTCTGTAAACACCGGTGTGTAGGGGATGCCCTGCCTTATTCTGCCCTTCGATCCCTGACAGGTGAGACCCACCCTTGCTGGGAACCACGTGTCAATGACCCAATGGTAAGATAGTGCACGTCGGGGATCCTCATTCGATGCCCACAGGCAAAGGATTATTGTGAAATGTTATCTCAAACTTTTTTCGTGACTAAAAGTTTGCACGTGCAATTTTCATTTAATAGTTTGGATTGTTTACCAAAAAAAAAGTTTACGGCACAACGCAAGTCTTAATTGTCATCAAATGGTTATCAAAATAGTTGCCTAATATTTACATAGTTTTTCATCTTTTGTTCCATTACAAATGATAATGTTCATGTAGAGGAAAAACTACATTGCATGGGCAAATGAAGGAGCAAATAATATCAAAGATCAGCAAATTATGTGATCACTTATTAGCTTCTTTTTGTAGCAATATTAAATCCCTCCAAGCATCTGTGTCTGGATAATTGGAATGCAATTGAATGTCGGGTTGTTCGCCAACAAACTACATAACCACATGGGTAATTTATCTTTAGCAAAGGAACAATGTGTAAGAAACGGTGTAGGAAACAATGGAGAAGTCTATCTTTGTCTGACCACTCACCAAGCCAGAAGAAGGATATTGTGCCATTGCCTACATTGCATTTGGTTGCTTGGATGACCAAAAGAATATTACTTTTCATATAACACCATCTGAGAGCGCCACTAGTATAGGCTTTCAGAGTAAGGGTCCCTCTTACTTTCACTTTTAGATGAGAGGTAAGAATATATAATAAATCCGAGGCCGTGATTTCATTAAGTAGTGGGTCTAAATAGCTCTTACCTTTTTACCTTCCGTATGAAAAGAAGAGGTAAGAGAAATCGTGTTAAAAATGCTTGAGAGAGGAATGGTCAGCTGACAATAAAGATGTTTGTTACCGCCACTATGACATTGCATAATTATGTCCACTTCCATGATGAAGAAGAATATTTACTTTGTTCGACGTAACAGAGGCCCAAACTATGTGCCAACAATTCCAAAACAATACGAGAAATTTGTTGTTCCTTTACATGCATAAGATACATCAACTACATCGGGTAATGGTCGTGACATAAATGCATTTAGGCAACAATTAGCTATCGCATTGCTCTAAGTTGGTACATCATTGCTAATGCTAGAGACATGTATGTGCCTTTTTTTATTAAGTTGCCCTTTTGGTTCCGGAAAGCATATCCTCGATATAACCAGTACTCCCTCCATTTACTTATAGAAGGCCATTGTGGAATATACATTTTACATCTATACAAGGCCATTAACAATAATCGAGGAAAAACATTAATGATATTTCCACACACTAGCAACATATCTAATTCTTTATGCTTGCAGTCATAATGACAATCAGTTACTTCCTCCACTCGGTTTTCTTGCATGCATGCGATGTATTAATGATCCCAGTAACCGAAAAACAAAAGCTAGCTTTGAAAGAATGTATTTTTACCTTAGTACCTACAATATGAGTTTGTGGTCTTGTATATAAAAATGGAGGGAGTAATTTAAAACAATAGTATTTTTTTGTAGATGTTCATGTTAGTGTAACAAACACGTTTGAAAATAAAATTAAGTACTCCCTCCTATATATACATATCTAGACAAATCTATGACAAGTAATATGGACCAGAGGGAGTATAACATTTGGGATTCGATTTTTTTGCGTAGGTGAAAGCATTCCCGTGTGACAATGAACATATCCATTTTGTTGACATTTGCAAAAAATATTTTGGTGCACACAAATATACAAATGAGTTTCCGCCTTTTGGTTTGCAAACTTATGCCAAATGCGAGGATTGGTTGGTGCTACGCATATGAGAGGCCTTTGTTCTGCACAAACTGTCCAAAAATTGATATATAAATATAAATATAAATATAGATATAAATATAAATATAAATATAAATATAAATATAAATATAAATATAAATATTTTCATGTCACTCCCTTCGATTCATAATATGTTTTTCATATATATTTTTCATGTTACTCCCTCGGAGGGAGTGCTTTCTAAATTTACATAACTATTTTCTGTTGAAGAATACAATTTTTTTCACAGAGGCAACGCTCTCTGTACACTGCTAAATCGGAGAAGAAAAGGAAAAAGAAAATTGCACCCTCCCCAAACCGACCGGGCTTTAGGCCCAAGACTGCATCCTCTCCCGAGAGAGCTGGTTTTCTACGGCCCATAGGCCGCTGAAGGAAAAAAAAAAGTCTTGCGCGGCCCGTTTCAGTGACCTGGGCGAGAAGCGAGGCTGCCGAACGGAAAGCCAGAAAGTGAGTCCCTCCCTCCCGCTCCTGGTGGTCCTCGACGGCGGCGGCTGCTGCATCCCGGCCAGGAGGTGAGTCCTTCTCTCCCGCTCTCTTCCCCGACCACCTAGGGTTAGGGGTTACCATTGCGCGGAGCGGCGGCGACTTGCTCTTCCACCGGCTGGGCTGAGTTTGTGCCCGTGATGGTCGCTGAACCAGCTGCTGCGTGCTGCTGCCGCCGCCGCCGCTACTGCGTGGTGTTGATCCACCTCAAGGCCTGCTGTTGTGGCTGCTATTTGACTCTTGCTTGCTGTTGGAGATCTGATGATTGTTTGCTTGATTGCTTGCTGTTGCAGACTGAACACGCCCCAGGTCTCCTAACCCTAAACGGCTAAACCCTCTCGCCCCTCCCCATGGCGTCACCGCCGCCGAAGCTTCCGATCCCCGGCCGCCGCAACATACTCATCACCAGCGCGTTGCCCTATGTCAACAACGTCCCGCACCTGGGGAACATCATCGGATGTGAGCACCCCTTCTGCTGTGCTATCTCCCCCAATTTTGTGGCCTCGGGCTCTCACTGTCCCCCGCCCTTTTGTTTATCTGATGGTTTCGATTTTGGTCGTCATCTGCAGGCGTGCTCAGCGCCGACGTGTTCGCGCGGTACTGCCGGCTGCGGGGGTACAACGCGATCTACATATGTGGCACCGATGAGTACGGGACGGCCACCGAGACCAAGGCCTTGGAGGAGAAGTGCTCGCCCAAGGAGATCTGCAATAAGTGAGAGAGCCTTCACCTCTCGATGTTTTTTATAGTTAAATTTTGGTTTGTTTGTTACGGGATTCGCAAATTGACCTTTATGAAATCGATCCAATAGTGCTTTGAATTGCGGTACACAAAGTTTCAGTTATCAACCTGTGATATGCTTACACACCTAGCTAGTATTTTTTTGATGGTTCATATGAATAATGAAAGCATTTTATTCACAGTAAGCTTTCCGGCTGAAAATGCAGGTACCATGTTATCCATGACGAGGTTTACAAGTGGTTTGACATAAAGTTTGACAAGTTTGGGCGGACATCCGCTCCTGAACAGACAGAAGTCTGCCAGGCAATTTTCCATAAATTGATGGAAAACAAATGGCTCACAGAGAATACCATGCAGCAGGTACAGCTAATTCCTTGCCCGGTCCTGTATATATTCATCTCTGCATGCTGTTTCTCTTATACAATATCTTTCTGCTTTGCAGCTTTATTGTGACACGTGTGAACGATTCTTAGCCGATAGGCTTGTGGAGGGGAAATGTCCGACCGAGGGCTGTAACTATGAAGCGGCAAGAGGTGATCAATGTGAAAACTGCAGCAAATTGTTGAACCCAACCGAGTTAATTGATCCAAAGTGCAAGGTAAGCATGCACAATACTTGCTGTAACATATTTACTTGTGTTCAGCGTACACTTATGATTTACCTGAGCACATGAGGTGTGTACCTCGTGAAAGTCGTATGATAAACTTTCATGTTCTGTTTCTGTTTTTTAGGTCTGTAAGAATGCTCCACGTATTCGTGACACAGATCACTTATTCTTGGAGCTTCCTCTATTGAGTGATAAGTTGGTAAACTATATTAACAACACTTCGGTAGCTGGTATGTGGAGTCAAAATGCTATTCAAGCAACAAACGCATGGTTGAAGGAAGGGTTAAAGCAACGTTGTATCACCAGAGATCTTAAATGGGGAGTTCCTGTTCCACATGAGAAATATAAAGACAAGGTTTGGGCATATCAGATATCAAGATATTCTTCTGTTATGCATTCATCTTATTTCTCATTTATGATTGTTTGCAGGTGTTCTATGTCTGGTTTGATGCACCAATTGGGTACATATCTATCACAGCATCATATACCCCTGATTGGGAGAAGTGGTGGAAGGATCCTGATAATGTAGAGTTGTTCCAGTTCATGGGTAAAGATAATGTGCCATTTCACACGGTATGATGCGTATGATATGGTGAACACCTTCTTTAGTTATTCAAGCTTGTTTTGGCACGAATTTAGTAGTTATTTGGCTTCATTTCGCTAGCCAAAATTTCGTTCAAGCTTTTGCTTACCCATGAGTTGGCCAATATGTCAAGAAAGATGGACGAGAATTATGAAAGAGGCATTGGCAAGCCAAAAATGTTGTCAACCATCCAACAAACTAACAAATTTTAGCTGTGATCACACAATTTGTAGGGTAAATTTTTGATACCATCCAAACATACCTATGTTAGTTCATATACTTGTAAATTAAGTTTTGTTCAACTGGTAAGTCAGGACAATAGTACTCCCAGACGGTGGGTTTGTTTTGACCACAAAATAGGACTGACAAATGCAAATTATGATTTTTGCTGAATATTTGACCCTCTATTCAGTCCAGTACTGTGATTGTTCAACATTATTTTATAAGTATATTTTATTTTATAATATTGTTTTATTAATAGTTAAATCATGCAAAAGCTGCAAACACACAAACTTATTTAAGGGTCAGTTGCATTTGATGTGCTTTAGCCAATTCTGGGATGAATTTTCTGTTATAGCTCGAAAAAGTTTGCGTTCGTTTCAAGTAATTAGTGCTTTCAGAAATTCAAAAAATATCCTTTAAGAAGCCAGTCTAATGCAAGCCGTGTTGAAATTTATGGATAGCATATGTGTATACTGACTTTTATTTTAATGCCTGCCTGCATGTACTTCTTTTCCATGAAGTACTTATTTGTTAAAATGTAATTTTCAGGTCATGTTCCCTTCAACACTACTGGGAACTGGTGAAAACTGGACAATGATGAAGACCATAAGCGTTACTGAATATTTGAACTATGAAGCAGGTATGTTCCCACATTTTTGTTTGAACCTAACACTTGATTGGCGCACACAGTTGATGCTAGTCATTAATATTTGTTAATGCTTTTCTGTTTACCTGAGCTGAAATTCCCATTGACTTTCAAGAGATTTATCAGTCAAACATATCCAGCTGGATTTGTTTACACCATAGAAATACATGTTCCGTTTACTCCCCTGCAATTGCAGAGACTCTTGAACCTGGGCTTCCTGAACCGCAGTTTCTTTTACCAGAGCATTTGCCCGGTACTTGGCCCATGTTTGCACTGTGAGCTGTGGTGCATTGTGATGCACTTCATGCTGCAGAAGTAGTTGACACCTTTCTCAACCTCAACACTTCTCTTTCTTTTCCGGTGCCCAGAATGATTAGCTGTATAGGTTTGTGTATGTATATTGTTGCTTGGTATTAAGCAGTGGGCCATGTTTTCATTATGGGTCATGCTTCACAGCTGCTCCCTTGTTCTCCTGCCACCAGAGTATTATCATGAAATTGGATGAATGGTCTGAAGACATCTGGTTATGCCGTTATGACATCTCTTATCCTTTTTGTTTGGCTAAACAGCCTATGGACTAAGATATGGTCCAGCATGATCGAGACACTATTTTTCATGGGCCTGATTCAAATTACTCCGAAGTAGATTCATATATAATGTTGGCACATTATGTATGTTTATTCCCTTGATAATAGCTAAATATTCCTCACATCTATAGGAAAATTTTCCAAGAGTCATGGTATTGGTGTCTTTGGCAATGATGCGAAGGTTACTAATATTCCGTCTGAAGTATGGCGATACTACTTGCTTATGAACCGCCCTGAGGTTTGTATAGACATTTTGTTTCATGGATTTAAATATCTGATAATGACATTCATTGTAATATTTTAATTTGACCTCTGTTTTTGGGTGTTCAGGTATCAGATACACTGTTCACTTGGGCTGATTTACAAGCTAAATTGAACAGCGAGTTGCTGAACAACCTGGGAAACTTCATCAACCGTGTGTTAAGCTTTGTTGCAAAACCAGCTGGTCAGTAATGGGAGAATCTTGCACCTGCCATCTAACTGTCTAGAAGTATTATCAGTTGATTTATGTTTTCTCTTACAATTTATCTTGATTATCTGTGATTTGCTACCATACTATATCCTCATCTGGTCATCCCCTTTCTTTGGCATTTTCGTTAAGTTGATTTTTGATCTTCTTTTCTTGTAGGGGCTGGATACGACTCCATCATACCTGATGCTCCTAATGCCGAGTCACATACATTGACCAACACACTTGCAGAAAAAACTAATAAATGGGTTGAACAATATCTTGAAGCAATGGAGAAGGTCATTAATTTATGTGAACCATGTGAAATGGCACAATTTCCTGCATCCTGTCTAGTTTTGTGTCGTTTCATTGTGCCAGCTACCAGGATTTGAAACAGAATGCTCACTCCTTTTGCTACAGGTTAAATTGAAACAAGGACTTAAGAGTGCAATGGCGATTTCTAGTGATGGAAATGCATATTTGCAAGTAAATATATTTCTTTGTCTTGGTTTCCATTTGTGTTTTTAAATAGCACTGTTATATCTTTGACTTGCTAATTGAACACAGGAGAGCCAATTTTGGAGGCTTTATAAGGAAGATCCAGCAGCCTGTGCCATCGTAATGAAAACTTCAGTTGGTGTTGTCTATCTCCTTGCCTGTCTGCTGGAGCCTTTTATGCCTTCCTTTTCTAGAGAAGTATAACCCTCCTTTTCATGTTTCAGAGTTTCTGTTAATAGACCCCCTTTTCCTGAACTCACTCTTATGTTTGTTTCTTAATAAGGTGCTGCGACAATTAAATATGTCCCCAGATGAAGATCTGTCATTCTGTGATGATAAAGGAGAAACTGCCAAGGCTAAAAGACCCTGGGATTTTGTATCAGCAGGACACAAAATAGGAAAGCCAGTCCCTCTATTTAAGGAACTGGTGTGTATTTGCATTTTTTTAAAAGAAATTTGTTAGTTGGCCCTGCTTTTATATCTCGTAAAATAATGCAGAAAGATGAAGAAGTCGAGGCGTTTAGGATCAAATTCGCTGGCAGCCAAGCTGAAAGGATCTCAAAGGCACAAGCTGACGCCGAGACCAAGAAAGTTGCTGAAAAGCTCAAGGGCACAAAATTATCTGGTACTTGTGAAATTCTTACTATATGTTTTTTTGTGTGAATTACATGTGAGAACAGTTTTTTTTTGTGGCAATCTAGAAACAGGATTTTCTTTGTGGCTCAGTTGTATGCAATTTGTAGGTTCTCTTGAAAACTTTGGTGCATAGTGTGGCATTTTTCTTACTTTGAAGCGCTCTTGATTTATCTTCTGCTGAACCAATTTCATAATTCAAGAAATTCATTTTCAAATTTTCTTGTCTCGCTTTCACATCCAGAGGTAAGTTCAAAGAAGAAACAGTCTGGTGGTTCGAAATCAAAGACAGTAGAGGATGTCTCAGTTGCCAAGCTGGATATTCGGGTAGGGCTTATCACAAAAGCAGAGAAGCATCCAGATGCCGATTCACTTTACGTAGAAGAGATCGATGTTGGAGAAGAGGCACCAAGAACAGTGGTTAGCGGCCTTGTCAAATTCATTCCTCTCGAGGAAATGCAGGTCTGTCTTTCTTAGAATCATTTCTAGTCACGACATTGGTACTGCCATGGTGGTCTTGCTTCCCTAATTTTGCAATTTCTGGTATGAATGAGCAGAACCGGAAAGTATGCGTGCTCTGCAATCTTAAACCGGTGGCAATGCGCGGTATAAAGTCACATGCTATGGTTTTGGCTGCATCGAACGAAGACCACTCAAAGGTAAGGAACGTTTGCCTCTCATGCGCTCTCTGTTTGATAAAGCATCATGAAAGTACAGCGGCAGCAGCCAGTTTGGTTCGTGGAAACTGACATTTGAAATTTTAGGTTGAGTTGGTTGAGCCTCCAGAATCCGCTGCTGTCGGGGAGAGGGTGACCTTTGCCGGGTTCTGTGGTGAGCCTGAGGCTTCGCTTAACGCCAAAAGCAAAACCTGGGAGAAGTTATCCGCCGATCTGCACAGCAACGGTGAGCTTGTGGCGTGCTACAAAGATGTTCCGTTCACAACTTCGGCTGGGGTATGCAAGGTCAAGACCATAGCCAATGGGGACATCCGCTAGGCACATTTGCCCTATCTGCAGTCTGACTGAATCGCTGTCCGATTTGATTGAAAGTTAATATTGCTGATTTACTCTCTTTTGGGGAATTTTGATGTGTCTTTCGAGTACTGCTCTGCGCACCGTTGTGATTGAAAACATACATTCCTTTTTGTGTATGTTTTGTCTCAGTCTCTCTTTCCTTTTTTCTTTTCTTTTCTTCTCTTTTTGGGTGTATGTTGGGCTCAACCTCAGGAGCAATCTCTATCTATATAGGCCCGTTTCCAGCTGAACTTAGAGCCCCCCAGTATCAGTATGTGCGACAAGTCTAACGCTGGCATCTCTATCTTTGTTTTCTCTCCAAAAAAGAAAATCTCTACCTTTGCTGCTTACAAGGCCAGGTTAGATGAGCAGTAGCCGTCTGGCTCTAATGCATTTTCCACGGCAACCGTGCAGCCATATGCTGTGTGGTTATGTCGTATTAACCCCTATGTCTGTATGGAAAAGACATGATTGGTTGGTAGTTCCATGTTGGCGCAGATGTTCATTTGTTGCTCGTCCTGTAACGCTACTGGTTGCGATGCAGTCGTGTTTCAAAAGTACAAAAAACGAAATAACGTAAACATTTATTTTGTGAGATGAGAGTTACCTACATTGATAATAGCAAGCAAAAATGAACTTTTAGTCACTGGTAACCCTGTTACTACAAAAAAGCAAATCACCTTTTATTTATATCAAGAGAAAAACATACCCGACACAACGAAAACCTGAGAATCATGCTGTGTGAGACGAAGGTTTTTTCCTTGGTCCTTTTTAGGTTGCATATAAGTTCTGTCCCAAGTTAAGTATCTTTAATTTGATTAAACTTATAAAACTATATTAACATTCACAATAACAATTCATTATGAAATATAATTTCACATTATATATATTCGATATTGTATATGTTAATGTTTTTTAATATAAATGTAATCACACTCAATGCTTCACTTAACATAAATCTAATACGCAAAGTAAAAAGATTGGAGGGAGTACTGTAATCTAATTTGATCCCCGGCTCTACCCGAGATATTTCCCGGCCTTTCCCCCACCACCTTCGTCTCCACGCGCTACATACACGTGATACCGACGCCTGTGCCCCACCATGACAGCCCGCATCCGGGCCCGCACTCTAGTTACCTTGACGATTCACAGCCGCGAGTGGATTTCCCGGACCACTTCAATGATACTATATAGGTGGGTCCGCTAGTCAGGTGAGCCTAGGATAGAATGTCAAAGGAAAAAAAAATGCGAGCCTAGGATAAGCACGCCCCGTGACGTCATCCTCCTCTCTTCTTGTAGTACTCCCCCAGAATGCTGATTGTGGCGGCAATAAGAATTAGGAAAAGCGCGCGGCCAGAGTTAGGAAGAAAGGTTCGACAGCGAGCGCGGGGATCTCCGTGTGTTGGGGCGGCGGTAGAGTCGCCGGCGCGGGGGCGATGGAGAGGGGGCCGGCGGGGCCGCTGAGCGAGGTGCCGGCGATGCTCGACGGCGACCGGTACGAGCTGGTCCGCAGCATCGGGTCCGGCAACTTCGGCGTCGCCCGCCTCATGCGCAACCGCGCCTCCGGCGAGCTCGTCGCCGTCAAGTACATCGACCGCGGCGAGAAGGTACCACCACCACACTTGGATTATTTAGTATTCCCAGTTTCCCACGCGCGCACGCGGGAGCAGAGCCACGGCCTCTGATATTTGCGGTTTGACGCGCAGATCGACGAGAACGTGCAGAGGGAGATCATCAACCACAGGTCGCTGCGGCACCCCAACATCATCCGCTTCAAGGAGGTGAGCAAACATCGCTCGCCTTGCCTGCAGCATCGTCGTCGTCGTCGATGGTTACGTGGTGGAATACTGGAATGATGCAAACAACAAGCTCTGTCTTCAGGTTATCCTGACGCCGACGCATCTCGCGATCGTCATGGAGTACGCCTCCGGCGGGGAGCTCTTCGACCGCATCTGCACCGCCGGCCGATTCAGCGTCGACGAGGTATACTCTCTTGACTCAAGATTTGTATGATGGCACAACTGTCGTTTTGGTTAACCCGGTTCGTGTGTACGTTCAGGCTCGCTTCTTTTTCCAGCAACTGATATCTGGAGTTAGCTACTGCCATTCCATGGTATGATTGGTGTCATCCGTCTGTCTCTCGAATTATACTACCACATGATTGCGCTTTTCTATGTATTCCCTCCGTACCGAAATACAGTATATGTCGTTGGAGTAGCTGATCTACAGTTGCTTCAACGACATATATTTCGGTGCAGAGGAATAGTTTTCTGTGCAATTGACACCATGAATCTGTTGTATTCGTCAAGCAAGTGTGCCATCGTGATTTAAAGCTGGAGAACACTCTGCTGGATGGAAGCACCACTCCTCGCCTCAAGATATGCGACTTTGGTTATTCCAAGGTATTCTATGCTATTAATCTGGTGGGGTTGCGCCTGAGTGCTTCCTTATGTGAACCATCTTACTGCAGAAACTTATATGACAAACATAAGTCGTCTCTATACCAGATTTTAACTGATTTGCACTCCTGTTGTTTTCGTTTTACAGTCGTCGGTTCTTCATTCTCAACCAAAATCAACTGTTGGAACTCCGGCGTATATTGCCCCTGAAGTTCTGCTCAAGAAAGAATATGATGGAAAGGTATGCATCCACCTTGGCGCTTTCAAGTTCAAACCGTCTCATGCATACTCTGCCACCATCTGCTGCCTAATTTGAATCATTTTGGTCGGCCATAGAAGCTTTACTTGCTTTATGAATCTTGCATCCACCTGTCGTTGGCATGAATATGGTCTTGAGGAGCAACCATTTAAAGTACTTCTCTCAGAAAAAAAAAATCATTTAAAGTACTTCATGTTCTTTGCTCAAGCACTGATAATTTGTCTCTGAATGGAGATTGCCGATGTGTGGTCATGTGGCGTAACCCTTTATGTAATGTTGGTTGGCGCCTACCCTTTCGAGGATCCAGAAAATCCCAAGAATTTCAAAATGACAATTCAGGTAATGCCGCCAGCCGTTGGGCTTAGCAATTCCACTAGTTGCAGTCATATGACCAAACATCTAAATACTGAACCCATTTTTTCAGAAAATTTTAGGTGTTCAATACTCGATTCCGGACTACATTCACATACCTATGGACTGCCGAAACCTTCTCTCAAGGATCTTTGTTGCCAACCCATCTACGGTGAGTACTCACTCCATCAACGCACACACACACGGTTTCACTTCTTCGGCCCTCAGGATAACACCTGCGCTATTTGAACCTGCAGAGGATCACCATACCTGAGATAAAGAACCACCCATGGTTCCTCAAGAACCTCCCAGCTGATCTCATGGACGGTCCCACAGTGAGCAACCAGTATGAGGAGCCTGACCAGCCGATGCAGAACATGAACGAGATCATGCAGATAATGGCAGAGGCGACCATACCGGCGGCCGGCGCCCTCGGAATCAACAAGTTCCTGCCTGACGGCCTTGACCTCGACGACGACATGGATGACCTGGACTCGGACCTCGATATCGACATGGACAGCAGCGGGGAGATAGTATACGCCATGTAGTAAACTTGTGAATATCTGTATGTGCAGATGCGGTGTTTGCGGTCTTCCACCTTGTTTCTTTCTTGAACACGCATCAGATTGAGTGCCATTTTGTGTCAAGAAGAAGAGTGTGGAAATGTACATCGAGAGGATTGTATTGAGGCTACTGCTTGAGTCTGAAATTGGTGTTGCTGCTGATTGTGTAGCGTGTGCTGTCTAACAAATTATGTTGGAGTTTTCTGTAATCTGTATAGTTGATAAAAGGGAGTTTTCTGACACCCTGCTCCTTTGTTAGTTGTTCGAGGGTGTGTGTATGTGATTAGAGCATGTGATAGCCCGAATCGTCTCGTTCAGGAGGAGTGTGTGTGTACGTGTTCTCTTCTCGAACTTTTGTTTTTAGATGGTTTGTCGAACTTTTAGTGGTATGTGAAGAAGCAAACCTTATATATTGTTACTATACATCCTTTACAACCAGGGTGGGACTAAACTTTCCACACTGCCCTTGTCATGAATGGGGCATATGAGCCTCTAGGATTTTCAGGAATTATTGAAAATAATAAATAGCTAAAAGACCCAATAATTCCAACAATCCACCACCGATGCCTAAGGCGGATAAAGTTTGCATATAGTTCCATAACATTGTTTATATACCGATATTGGTGAAGACTTCAACCCAGAGTTTCACACTACATCCATTCACAACTTGAACAACTGACTATGCCTTGAATTGCAAGTGATGCAAATAAGTCTCTCATAAAGCCTTGACCGATACTAGGCTCCCGGCCGAATGACTATCCCGCGGATAGGAGATCACATGTCAATCTCTGAGGCCTTTTCGTAAGTTTACCAGAAAGCACTCAACTCTCATAGGATGCGGCATTTAACAGTCTAACTCGTTAGGTGTGTTCATAAAAATGTTATGTAGGACAACATCGTGGCATACGTAAGTCACTCACAACACACTAAAATAAAGATCAAACGACATACTCCCTCCGTCTCAAAATTCTTGTCTTATATTTGTCTAGAGATGGATGTACCTAAATACTAAAATGTGACTAGATACATTCATATCTAGATAAATCGAAGACAAGAATTTTGGGACGGAGGGAGTACATATTAGGAGAGAATTGCATCATAATGGTGTAGGGGACGTTGCATGGGAAACAATTTTTTTTCACGCACACGCAAGATCTATCCCTGGTGATGAGCATCTGCGAGAGGGAGAGTGGATCTACGTACCCTTGTAGATTGCTAAGCGGGAAGCGTTAAGAAACACGGTTGATGTAGTCGAACGTCTTCGCGATCCAAATCGCCAGCCGTCCCACGATCCAATCACGATCCGTCCCGATCTAGCGCTGAATGGACGTCACCTTCGCGTTCAGCACACGTATAACTATATGACAATCTCCACCTTCTTGATCCAGCAAGAGGGAGCGGAGAGGTAGATGAGATCTCCAGCAGCACGACGACGTGGTGGTGATGGTGGTGGTGGAGTTATCCCGATAGGGCTTCGCCTAAGCACTATCGGAATCTATTTGGTGGAGGAACAAGAGAATAGAGAACTAGCACGTGGCCGTGTGTTTTGGGGGGCTTTATCCTCTAGTATATATAGGAGGGAGGGGGGAAGAGGCAGCCTCCCTAGGGTTTCCCCTAGGGCTTCGGCCGAAGGAGGTGGAGGCCAAGCCTCCCACCAATCCTACTCCAAGTAGGATTCCCTTCCCTACTTGGAATTCCTTCCCCCACTTTGGGGTTTCCTTTGTCCCACTCCCAGCCGCATGGGCCTTGGGGGGGGGGGGGGGTCGGCCGGCCTACCATGGGCTGGTTTGCCTCCTCCCACAGCCCATGGAGCCCTTTGGGGTGGGTGGGCCCACCCGGTGGACCCCCGGGACCCTTCCGGTAACCCCGGTAAACTCCGAAACTTTCCGAAAGTCAAATACCAACTTTCTACATATAAATATTTACCTCTGGACCATTCCGGAGCTCCTCGTGATGTCCGTGATCTTATCCCGGACTCTGAACAACCTTCGGTCACCAACACATATATCTCAATACTACCGAAACATCACCGAAGGTTAAGTGTGCAGACCGTGCGGGTTCAAGAATTATGTAGACATGACCGAGACACATAAGCGTTTAATGACCAATAGCGGGACCTAGATGCCCATATTGGTTCCTACATATTCTACGAAGATCTTTATCGGTTGAGCCTCTATGTCAAGGATTCAATTAATCCCGTATGATGTTCCCTTTGTTTATCGGTATGTTACTTGTCCGAGATTCGATCATCGGTATCTCTATACCTAGTTCAATATCGTTACCGGCAAGTCTCTTTACTTGTTCCGTAATACAAGATCCCGTGACTAACTCTTTAGTAACTTTGCTTGCAAGGCTTATTGTGATGTTGTATTACCGAGTGGGCCCTGAGATACCTGTCCGTCATACGAAGCAACAAATCCCAGTCTTGATCCATACCCACTCAAGAGACACCCTCGGAGATACCTGTAGAGAATCTTTATAGTCACTAGTTATGTTGCGACGTTTGATACACACAAGGTATTCCTCCGGTGTCAGTGAGTTACATGATCTCATGGTTATATGAACAGATACTTGACATGCAGAAAACTATAGCAATAAACTGACACGATCATATGCTACGTTTATAGTTTGGGTCTTGTCCATCACCTCATTCTCCCAATGATGTGATTCCATTATCAAATGACATCTCATGTCTATGGATAGGAAGCCTTGACCATCTTTGATTAACAAGCTAGTCTACTAGAGGCATACTAGAGACATAGTGTTGTCTATGTATCCACACATGTATTTGTGTTTCCAATCAATAAAATTATAGCATAGATAATAAACGATTATCATGAATAAAGAAATATAATAATAATTATTTTATTATTGCCTCTAGGACATTTTTCCAATAAATGGAGTGTGTCTTCATAAAATAAGCACTCTCCTCTCGGTTAACCAATATAATGTCTGGTCAATTCTACTTCACGGGATTTCCGATCACATAGAACGAGTTACCATCATGGATAACTTATGCAGTGGGTTTCAAAGGCATCTCGCGTGGTGCATTGTCTATCACGTTAAGGGATCTACCAGATTCTTTGTTAAGGGATCTGACAGATTCTTAGAAGTGTTTATATAGTCCAATACTATAACTCCAAAGTTTCTCATAAATTTGACAATGTGATTATCACATTTTATTAGGATGCTGGTATTGGTTTTTCAACCGTCGACAAATCCATCAAGAGCTCATGAAGTCACTCTGCTTCAATAGTGGTTGTGTCTAATGTTGCGAGTTATATTTTCCTTGTAGACCTCGTTAAGATGGTCTGCTTGCAAGACTTTCAAGAAACAATGTTATCACCAAATGTAAACATGTAACCACTTGTGGTTTTATGTCCATAAGAATCATCACTATAGCCCCCGAGTACCCTTGGGGTACTCGGTATTGTGAACTCTATAATTCACAGTACCATTCAGATAGCGCATTATCCTCTCAGGAGCAATGCTAATGCATATCTTCCAGATCTAAAACAAACCGACTTATTTTGCTCACGGTAAACGAAATGTGAGGCCCCGTAGCGCCAACTAAGTACGTGAGCGATCCAATGATTTGAGAATATCTAAATTGATCCCTTGTTGCGGCCTAGTTATTTCAAATCAACACACTAGTATCATGAGGTGTTGGAGAAGTTTTACAATATGAGCATCGAAAGCCACTCAAAAACTTTTCCTTTCCCCCACACAGTGACTGAGTGAGACTGCAACCACGTGATCCCACCATCATCACCTCTCAAAAGTTTGATGTTTAAGATAACATCAACTACTCCAAGGTCTTTCATTTAAAAGTTAAGATACACAAAAGCTTTTACTTCATCAATGACCTTGAGATTTGTCTTAAATATCAATATGTCGTCAACATACAAACACAATGTGAATTATTTGCCCCCTCCATAGAAATAGCGCACACATTTTTCTAATTCATTATAACAAAGCTCATTGATGTAAAGTTCTTTCGAACTTCTCGTACAATTGCTTAGATGCTTGTTTCAAGCCATATAAATATTCAACAGCTTGCACACTTTCCTTCATGACCATCTACCACAAAACCATCAGGTTGTCCCATGTAAACATCCTACAACTCTCCATTTAGTAAACCGTCTAACGTTCATTTGATGAACGAGAAGACTATGTGAGACAACCAAAGTAGTAGTACTTGATTGGTAGTCAATCTAGTCACCTCCATATAGTCTTCATTCATAATTTCTACTCACCTCCTTGAACAAGATGATGTTGGGGTGTCACAACGACATGTGGTTGATGATATCTGTCTGCATGTTCAATATCTTCATGGATATAGAGAGCTTGTCACACACATGGGGCTCCTTGCTATCTTGTTGGCCAATATCCATGGAGGAATTGTGACAATTATTTCTTTGGATAACATACTCATGACCCTCTCATCTCTTACCACCATATCGGTATTTACCACTAGCCTACTTGCCCCTGCCTACATTGTTAATTACCATTGTGAGTTCTTACATGTTGGAGGTGCTACGATGGGTTTCAGTCATCGCATGCCATTGATACTCTCCAACTTATATATAATTTTTATATGTTTCATGCTATTATATTATTAATTTTGTATGCTTTATATACCCTTTTATATTATTTTGGGGACTAACGTATTAACTTAGTGTCGTGCCAGTTTTTTCATATCTCTTTGTTTTGCAGAAAAATCATACCAAATGAAGTCCAAACACGATGAAACTTTACGGTGATTTTTTCGGGTCTCGGATTGGACCTTGGAATAATAGAGGCTTGTGGAGAAGATAAAATTGTTTTGGGTCTCGTTTTGAGGGTTCTTGAATACCGTGGTCTTTATGGAGCCGAAAATAGGTCAAATAGAAGGCCAGGGGGACACAAGCTTGGGTGGCGCACCCCTCAAGCTTATGGGCCCCTGCTCATCTCCCGTCCGTCTCCCGAAGCTTCTAGTATCAAATATATTTCAGAAAAAAATCCTCGTGAAGTTTCGTTGTGTTTGGACTTTGGTAGGTATAGTTTTTTGCGAAACCAAAAACATGCA
Organism: Hordeum marinum; assembly: GCA_022496015.1. Classification (NCBI taxonomy): domain Eukaryota; kingdom Viridiplantae; phylum Streptophyta; class Magnoliopsida; order Poales; family Poaceae; genus Hordeum; species Hordeum marinum. The sequence continues at coordinate 68,072,427 of CM039676.1, forward strand.
AAAAACAGAAGCTAACACTGCGCACTAAATTAATAGGTTAGTCCATAAAAATAATATAAACTGACATATAAAGTATATAAAAGTGATGACATAATAGCATGAAACCATAAAATATTATAGATATGTTGAATAAGTATCAGAGGTATCATCCATGACATACATAATTGCTCTTTCTTAGAGCTTCCTCGTCATCCTCCTCAGGAATATCACTATGCGTTCACTCACAATATTCAAATGGAACAGAGGGTTTAGGAGTTGTGTATGATATCTGATTAGATGAGTTAGACCTATCTTTTATAGGAAAAGTATTCTCAAATAAATCCACACCATTCGACTCTATAATTGTATCGACACTTATATCAGATAACTCAGATTTCACCACTAAAATTGTATGGAAAGCATAGTCCAAAAAAGCACAATCAACAATTTTTGGTCCAAGCTTACACTACTTACGAATTGGTACATTGATGTTACCAAAGCAACCTAAAGTTCCTAAATAATAGACATAGTATTTTATTTTCTCATTCCTCAAATGGAGTAATTTCTGTATTCTCTATGGGACTCTATTCAGGCTCCCTCTATTCTTTGGAAAGACATGCTGTGTCTAACATATATTTAACTAAATCAGTTAGAGTGCAGTTTTTTTGTTCGGCAACCCCATTTGATGGTGCTGAATAGGAAGGCATCCTTGTATAGATTATACCATGTTCCTCACAGAGTAAATTGAACTCATTAAAACCATATTCTCCACCATGATCCTACCAAAGTCATTTGATCTTTCGATCAAGTTGATTTTCTGCTTCGGTTAGATTTTAAGGTACGACAATGATCCATCTTCTGTTTTCAACAGATATACCATGCAATATCTAAAAGAGTCATGTATAAAAGTCATGGAATATATTTTTGCACCCTTTGTGAACACACCATTCATCTCACAAAAATTTGAACGTATAAGTTACAATGGTGCCAAGTTTCTTGCCTTGACAGTCACATGAGACTTGCGAGGTTGCTTTTCTTGCACTAGAACATTTTCATAATGATGAATTTCGGGTAGAAACTCAATTTTTTTGGCCGCATCATGCAACCAAAGTTAACATGAAGAAGTTGTGAATGTCAAATATTCGATTCAGTTTTGTTGCAAACATGATTAGTGACTTTGATGCAAAATTTTGACAAAGGTAGGCAGAACAAGCCTCCACACTCATATCATTTACCGACAATTTTTCCACAATTTTTCCACAATTTATATCTATATCGACACAAGGGGGAGCCGCTGACAAGATTTTTATTTATTGTAGGGATATGTTGCACATTCTTTAGCCGCACAACTTTCCTAAAGTAAATTTCAGATCAACTGTGCCAACACCATGAAGAGAAGCATGTGAACGGTTTTCCATCAGCACGAATGTAGTTCTTGTGACCTAATAAGAAGAAAACATGACACCCACGCACACGCACGCACACACGCGCATGCGCACGCGCGCGCACACACACACACGCACACACACGCATACTAACATCCGTGTCAACCCATCCATCGGGAGAATGATATACTGAAAGAACGATAGGAAATTTACCATACCCGACATCTTTTATCTCAACGTCGCTAATAATAATATTAGCAGTCTTGTCGTCATTACCATGCCAACACTTATCAAAGTTTTCCACACAGTTAGGAGCCCAATGTACTTCTTCACCAGACATGGAATTTTCCTTTCTTCTTAAAGTCCCATTCTTCTTCTTGAAGTTGGTAGACTGTGAGGCCTTGTTCTTGCCTTCAAACTTCCCATTGCCCTCATAGATGTTCTTTCTCTAAGTTGTGGGCCTGGAAATTCTTTTTGTGTACCAAGCTGGCACTAGAATTCTCCTGATGGACACAAGCAGATGTGTCTTTCACCCTCGCCTTCTCTTCCACATTAAGAGTGTCAATGAGATTCACAATAGAAAATCTTATCCTCCGTGTTTCAAAGAAGTGGCAGAATTCCTCCGTGATGGATGGAGCTTGGCAATGATGCCTTCAGTAATAGACTTGTCAAGTAACGTAGAAGTGGAATGCTCAAATTCCTTGGCAAGTGACTATATCTCACGAGCTTGCTCAATTAAAGAGCAATCATCAATCGTTTTGTAGTCATGATATTGCCGCATGACATACAATTCATTGTCTGTGTCTAAGACTCAAACTTGATCTGGAGCGCATCCCACATATCATTACTAACCTTAATGGTCATGAAAGGATCGATAATCTTGTTACGAAGAACACTAACAACACCTTCGAAGAGGGTGCCAGTAGCTTGGAACGCTTCTCCTGGTCAGGAATAAGCGGCCCCTTTGGCTTGCCCTTGGAAGCGTGAAAATAGTTCGTGGTAGTTAGTCAATGATTTGTCCTCACACACCCTTTCTTGTAGTTCACACACTCAAAGGGAGGAGATTCGAGTGTCATGGCGAAAGCAATTGGAGAAACTTACCTACACATATCAGGTTTTTGGATTGTTGAATAATTGAGCAATTTTCCAGTAAATCTAATCCAGAAATGTGATACATGATGAACTGGTTAACATGATGAATGAACCAACAAAAATACCAACTTGAAATCAGGTATGTACGATAAAAGTACCAGGTCTAGATTAATTTCCAGTATGACATCCAGAAACAATCCTGGCGAAAGGGCTAAGAGCACTAATGGTGCGGAAACCTAATCACCCTTCTCCTATACACGGTATCACAAGAGGCGGAGTTTGAGATGTCTGCCGTCTCACTTCATGGTGTACACCGAGAAGCAAGATGAGAAAGCGATAAGCGGCACATGCATGTAACACATGCTTGTTTGTTTTCAGTCATGTTCATTTTGTACATATTCAGCTCCTTACTAAAAAAAGGCAGCTCTCCTGCCGGTTGCTCAGAGAAAACATGGTTTTTGCCAATAAAAAATCTCTGTTAGCCTGGCCAATATAACTCTTGTGTGCATTTCTACTTAAGACCATTGACTTGAAGATATGTCAGCTACTGGAGTCAACTACATGAACACTGGACATGTCAAAATTGAACAGTGTATTGGCTACCCATCCTGCATTTAAACAGGGAAACATATACACATCATCTGTACATGGTGAGACTGGAGGCAGAGCATCCAGAACAGAACATCAGTCTACAAGCCAGTCCAGGTTGTAACACTCTTCTGCTACCTGCACACGGAGGTCCGGGATGACCTGCTCGGCTTCCCTCCACAGCATCGCCGTTTCCTCGTCGCACACGACGTGCCCGAGGGACTTCAACGACGAGGAGGACCTCGGGAGGCTCCGCAACCGCGAGCACTCCCGCATGTCGATCTTCTCCAGGTTTGTCAGGTGACCAAGCTCTTCTGGGAGGTCTGTAAGGTTAATGCACTGCGATATGTCCAGGTATTTCAGCCTCTTGAGGCTGCATACCGACGGTGGAAGCTTCCACAGTGCTGGGCAGGCGTACACCCGTAGGATGCTCAGGCAGTGCAGCTTGCCCAGTTCATATGGCAGCTCTGTGAGGTCATGGCAGTTTGACAGGGAGATGCTTTCCAGAGAGCTGATTTCACATACACTAGGTGGCAGCTCCTTCAGATCTACGCAATGGTCAATGGTGAGGTTGGATAGGCGCGGAAACGTCGTGGAGAGATCCATCGTCGATCCTCTTAGGCTGTTGTTCAGCTCACAAAGGACAAGAGAGATCTTGCGCAGGTTCTTCAGTGGGATTGTGCTTTTCGGCAGTGGCGGGAGCGTAATCTTTTCCAGCCAAAGACTCCTCAGGTCACTTAGCGTCGAGAAGGCGGACAAATTGTCAAGGGCTGCACTGGTAGTACCATAGTTAATCAGCACCAGGGCCTTCAGGTTCTGCATTGTTGCAATGAAGGGCGGGAGGTAGTATACGCTTGAGGCAAAGTTGAGGATAAGAACTTCTGCCTTGGGGAAGCTCATCTGGAACCAGTCAGATTCTTTCATCTCACCTGAAATTTGAAATCAATTGGTCAAGATCATTTTGTACTTCTACAACTCAATCAGCGCAAGATTCGACAACAATTTACGATTGCATGTCACTGTAAGGCTGAATGCTGAAACAAATTATGTTTCATGAAGAAACAAAGCTGAAGTAAAATGGTGTTATACTAATTAGCTTCAGTTTGATAAAGAACTAAACATCAGTTCAGTCCAATAGCGGTTGATTTAGAGGAGATAAATGTCAGAATTTCAAGTCAAAACCATGCAATTCCATTTGAGGAAGCACCACTATTCAACATTTTTTCTTCAGTGTAAGAGCAGCTTTCAGACTGGACTCACAGAAGATACTGCACGGCAAATAAAATGCAAGAAACAACCAAGTTGATGAACATATAATCACCTGTATGAATAGAAACAATCTGAGCTTCAAAGGGAAGGTCCTTATTCCTCTGCCAATCTCTCGGAAGTGATTCTTCTCTTCTTGGCATCACTAACCGCCTCCGCTTGCTCAGAGAATCACGACCGCTCATGTGAAGTGCCAGATCACGCAACACATCATGTTGCGTCACTGAGTAGTCATGATAGTTACTGTATAAATCTCCAGCTTTGTTCCTGCATAAAGAGCAGCAAAGAGTCAAAGCTGTTCTTACAGTATATGAATTCTCAGATGATTTCAAGAATATATGTGCAATACTTACTGTGCATCATTAACTAGGGTAAGCAGGTTCTTGTTCGATAGCTCCATGAGGATGGCAAAAGCATCTGGCTTCTCAAGATCATGTATCTCCATCCAAATATTGATCAACACGTCAAGAGGGATCTTCTTATCCTCTGGGAAGCAACCCAGGTCAAGGAAACATTCTCTAACCTTTCCCGACAAGCACTCGACACTTGCTGCCATTCTCTCCAGCAGTTTGGTCTCATGTGAGTCCGATATGGACTCTCCCCGTGACAAGCGGTTCTTCGCGCTCAACCATATCATAGGAGGCTGATCACGCAAGGATGCGCCGATAACCTTGAGAGCTAGAGGAAGCCCTCTGCACTCGGCAGCAACCTGCTTAACCAGTTTCTTGTCAGCAGTCTGAGGAATAGACTCCTGATTGAAGGCAGCATTGCAGAAGACAGACAAAGCCTCCTCTTCGCCGAGCAATCTCATTTCGTAAGTCCGGGTGACCAACGTAGGGAACTTCAACCTTGATACGACAAGAGTCTTGCAGCCAGGGAACTTGAAGACGAGCTCCTCGAGCTGTGAGAGAGACCACACATCATCAAGTATAACAAGGACCGGTCCTCGGTCCCTCGGACCTAACTTGAGCTGCCACTCCGGGATCTGGTTATATGCACCAAGCACAATATTGCTGCTGATCTGCTCCCACAGCTTCATCTTAATGGTGTCCAGATTTGCAGACTGTGAAACTGTCTCAAAGAAGACCCTATTGTTGAAGTAGCCTAAACAAAGAAAGAAACATATATTAGCACTATGTAGAGAAGAACAATCACTACATTTAGAGACAAACTATGGAACAAGGTTAAATGGAAATCGACTTTTGGCATGCCAGATCTAGATGAGAGGATTCTGGAGTAGTGAGGTTCGAATCACTTAACATGTACAGCACATTTAAAAGGATTAGCCTTCACAAACATCAGTAATTCCAGGTGCCTTTGTAACTACCAACTACAGATCTGTATAACACCATGACCAAATTAATTTGGATTGGTATTAAAGTACTCAAAGATAAGAGTATGTGCTTGGATCTGAGCTGCTATCATTCAGTTGTTTAGGGGTCGCCACTAATTAACTCAATAGTTATTAAGTGGTGCAACCATAAATTGATTCGAAACAAAAGTGTTACCATGAAACAAAAGTGTTACCATCATGAATAAATTTTCAGTGTCTGCTAAGTTAGGCAGGCGGGAGTTGGTGTGCTCCCATCAGCAACCCAATCCCATTACAGCCATACACACGCTCCGCACTAGCTGGTCAAAGCGCCAATTTTGACCAAACAAGTGGTGATGAGCTAAACGTAAGCATCAGCCTCAACTTTACATAATTAAATTAAATCATATGACGACACGTAAATCAATTGCCAAAGATTCCCCAAATTTTCAATCTTTGTTAGATGTAGTGCCCCATAATTCAATAAGGATGATTATGAACACAGATGCAAACTTTCTGCAGAAGATTTGAAGATTTTAAGAAAGAATTCGTATGAGACAAGATTGTTGGGATTTGATCCTTTTTTTACCTTGGATCTTTTGATCCTTATAGATCTCCATGGCGAGCGTGGTCTTGCCGCTGCCGCCCATGCCGCAGATGCCGACGACCTCCCAGCCGCCGCCGCTGCTCATCACCATCTCCTTCACTTTATCCTTGCCTACCTTGACGCCGCTCCCCACCAAGCCGCCGTCCTCGTTCTTCTCCTCGCACGGGAGCTCGAAATCCATCGGCATCCCCATGCCCTTGGTCGGCGGCGCCACCTCCACGGCCATCGCCACGCCCTTGGTCGGCGGCGCCGCCTCCACCGCCATCGCCATGCCCTTGGAGGGCGGCGGCGGCAGCGCGACGGGGAGGGACATGGCGGGCGGGATCGTGGCGGGCACCTGCATCGCGGCGACCTCCTCGACGCGGCGCTCGAGGCGGCCGATGCGGGCCTCGGCCTCGTCGCGGAGGCGGCGCACGCCGTCGAGCACGTGCGCGGGGGCGTGGCGCGCCAGCCAGCGCTCGATGCCCTTGTCGGCCGCCTCCATCCTGCGGGCCAGCTGCGCGGTGCGGTAGACGTTCCATCGCGGGGCGGCGGCGGCGCGGCGCGCGAGGTCGAGCGCCTCCCTGAGCTGCACGGCTAGCTCGCCGAGCTCGGCGTTGCTCCGGAGCGCGTGGCGGCCGTTCTGCTGCACGAGCGGCAGCAGCGGCTCGACGTTCCGGCGCAGGCGCTCGGCGGTGGAGCGGCACAGGAAGGTGCCCTGCACCGCCCGCAGCAGCTCCCGCACGGCGTCCCCGGCCAGCTCCTCGAACAAGAACTTCTCCATGGTCGATCCCGGGATGCCGGATGACTGGCCGGCTCTCGACGCCGCCTCTTCTTTATCTTCTTGACCGCTTTGTCCGGCCTCAGTGGGTCTGGGTGCGCGCTTGCGTGGGCTCGATTGTTGGCTTGCTTGTTTGTTTAGTCGGGCAAGTGAGAGGTCGCCATCGCCATGGAGGTGGGGAGGAGGAGGAGGAGGGGGAGGGGGGCGGCGTTTGGTCGGGGGGACGGAGGAGGAGGAGAGTTTATAGCAGGCGGGAGAGTGCGGCACGGCAGCTTTTGAGTGGAGGAGGGGAGGGTCAACCGTTTGCGGTGAGGGGTCGCCGGTTAACTCGGTGGCTCACTGACACGGGCTGTAGCAAGGTGGGACCCAGGGAGTATGCCGTGTTTACACGGTGGAGGACCGTGATAGCAAAAGCGAGTTGCCACCCGAGTAGACCTGACTCGTTTGAGGGCAACTTTTGGCAGGGTCGATATATCGGCTCGATCGTCGTAATGATCATTATTATAGTATATAATTTCGATTTTATAATACAGTACAATCAACGTCGCTTCATACACGATCATGCGCTCATAGCTACGAACGCACGTATACCCTACTACTACTTTATGAACACGTTTCGAAAGACCGAGCGAGCATAACATTTAAAAATTAACGAAGTCATCATACATGTATCATGATCGATGATAACGTTTTCTCGTTTGAAAAAACATCGGTGGAAAGTCTAAAATAAATCCATAAAAATATGATTATCAATGTCAACTATATGACTTGAACCTGAACTAAGGATACCATGAGTTAATTGCATGAAAGTACTATAATTGGGACAATACATGTAGATTGGTACCAACTCTTGTCATTTTGGCATGTCAGTACCAAGTTTGGGGCACGCCGTTATAATGAACTCTAAACTCTATGTTTATACGTATTGATGCCGAAACTGATCGGTGGGGCCCTATCGGCAGGTGCCATGCTGACCAATCGGCATGTGCCCTCGTGCTGACGAGGATGAGTGCGGCTCTAAGGTTCGGGCGCTGGGTGGCTCAAACCCGGTCAGGTCGGGCTCCCTTCCCCTCACCAGACTCCATTCTTCCTTCTTCCTCCCCGCTCCTTTCTCCCTCGCCACCACTCGCGTCCCCGCTGGCCACCCACAACATCGCACTGCCGCCGCCATGGTTTTCAAGGACGTAAGCAGCGACGACAACACCAGCCTCCCGTACATGCACTCCTCCTCCCCCACCGATGGGCTTAACCAGGTGAGTTCATTAGAGCTAAGGTTAGGGTTAGGTTTTTAGATTTTGGGGATTTTTATGTTTAGGTGGTTTTTGATTTGGGGATTTGCTTTCCTCCTCGTCTGCTCATGATGTTAACTTTGATTTGTTTGTGCACGTGCCCTTTTCACTCGAGGACCCGAGCTCACAAAGTCCGAGGAGAAGATCACCCAAGAGATTTGATGGTGTTCTATGTTAAGTACGAGAAGGGCATCACAGAGGCTTGTTGCATTGGGAGGAACACACATAGGGAGAAGGTTCTTAACATGTGCAGAGTTGGTATGTTTCATGCATTATTGATTAGTAGTAATTATGTAGAGCATTGTGTCCTTTACAATAGCAGAGGCTTGTTTGCTTAGTGTGAATTATTGATGTTTAACAATTTGCTTAGAGTCGAATTGTTAGGGCAGAGGCTTGTTTGCTTATAGTCAAATTGTTAGGGCAGATGCAAATCAGTTGAATGGACTGTTATTTTTCTAGTGAATGGGAATTAACACTGTAGTGATGCTAAATATTTAGTTGAATGGACTGTTATTTTGCTAAATATATGCTCTTGTACTGTGCACATGCTCTTGTATCGATGTTAACTTTTATTATATTGGTGAGCAGGTGCATCAGGTACTTATTATGTCAGTCGTTGTCTATTATGTTAGTGAAATATGAATGAAACTAAGTGTGAATGAGTGAGCTTTATATTGGTGGGCAACTGCACAGTGGCTTAGTACTCACATTTGCTACTCACATTACCTTATGTGTTACTGTAACGCATATGCTCTTGTAACTGAATGGTATTGTCAAGTTAGTTAGGAAATGTTGCATGGGAAACAAAAAAATCTTAGGTACACGCAAGATCTATACATGGAGATGCATAGCAACGAGAGGGGGGGAGTGTGTCTACGTACCCTCGTAGACCATTAAGCGGAAGCGTTAAAAACGCGGTTGATGTAGTCATACGTCTTCATGATCCAATCGGGATCCATCCCGATCAAGCGCCGAATGGGCAACACCTCCGCGTTTAGCACACGTGCAGCTCGATGACGTCTCCGCCTCCTTGACCTAGTAAGCGAGGGCGGAGTAGTAGATGGATTATCAACCAGCACGATGGCGTGGTGGAGGTGGTTGTCGGTGTCAAAACCGGCGGATCTCGGGTAGGGGGTCCCGAACTGTGAGACTGGAGTCGATGGTAACAGGAGACAAAGGGGACACAGATTTACCTAGGTTCAGGCCCTCCTATGGAGGTAATACCCTATGTCCTACTTGGTTGTATTCATGATGTGGGGGGTTACAAAGTTGATCTACCTCGAGATCGTATATCTAACCCTAGATGAGTTGTTGTCCCTATACCCTAAAACCCTCCAGCTTATATAGATGTCGAGGATGCCTAGGGTTTACACATGGCCGGTTACATGCCGAAGAGATAAACATGCCTATTCGCTACATCAAACGTGGAGCGCAAGCCGTGCTTCCCGAAGCTTCCATCTTGGAGACTGGGCCTTCAAATCCTCTAGTGTTCGGTAAGTAGCCCATATAGTTCGGCCCATAAGAATAGGCCGACTTCCTGAGGACCCCTTAATCCAGGACTCCCTCAGTAGCCCCCTAACTTGCCTCCAATGCCAAGGGTCTTCATCTCCAATTGCTTTAGGAACAGAGTCTTCTACTTGCGAGGTGAGTTCCTTCCCGCTGAACATAGTTTGACCTCCGATGATAAGTAGTTTTCCGCATGGTGGCACGTCCGAACACTGCAAATTAGTTGGCCTTGAAGGCCAAACGTCAGGGGGTAGACAATGTTCCTCTGAAGACCTCTCTAACGAAAGGTCACGGCCCACCACGACCGCTAGGCTAGTTACATAGACTCGATTCGTGGTTCGAGGCCGTTTTAATCACCACGATCTACCAATATACCAATCGTGTCCCATTTTATACGGGATATTCAATCATGCGCGCGCAACGGCTCGCACGTCTCGGGGAGTGGAGGGATTCACGGCGCATCAAGGGGAGACCGAATCGGCAGGCCTCATAAAAAGAGGAAGAAAACCCCGAAGGTTGTTCACGCTCTCCATTCGACTTCTCTGCCTCCCAGTCCTCTGCGCCTCCGTAGCACAGATCTAGGTCTTCTGCCCTCACCTCCGAGCTCATCAATGGCGGGTTCCAATGGCCAATGGGAGGCCTCCACGGTCATCGACCGGGGCATTCTCAACCTCAAGAAGGCCGGCTACCTCTTCGCTGACATCCCTCACCGTGCGGTGGAGGAGGGCCAAGTGATCCCCACCCCCAAGCCAGGCGAAAGGGCGGTGTTCATCCCCCACTTCATTAGGGGGTTGAGCTTTCCCCTCCACCCCTTTGTCAGGGGGTTGATGTTCTTCAACGGCCTCGACTTCCACGACCTCCCGCCGAACTCCATTATGCACATCTCGGTGTTCATCCTCGTTTGCGAGGCCTTCCTACGCATCGAGCCACACTTCGGGCTTTGGCTTCGGGCGTTCAACATCAAGCCCAAGTGCATCGGCGGCAAGCATGCAGATTGCGGCGGGGCCGTCATCGGCAAGCTCACACGCGTCGGGTGGCCATCGGGCACCCTTATTGACACCATCAAGGGGTGGCAGAAGGAGTGGTTCTACGTCACCGAACCACAAGAAGAAGGTCAGTATACCTCCACCGCATTCAGATCCGGTCCCCCACCAAACTGGCTTCATGGCTTGAAAAGGGCCTAGTCTAGGGTTCGGGCAAGGAGGTGAGCGACCTGTAGAAGTGCATCCACTCCATGGTCAAGGAGGGCACCAAGTTGACCGATGTGGTCCAGGTGATGCTCCGAAGATGCATCCTCCCCTGCCAGCGCCGGGACACTCCCCTATGAGCTTGTGAGCTCAACACCGAGCCCATAGTCCAGAATCTCTTCCGCATTATGCGAGACAAGTTGTGGAAGGCGCTCTTCAAATCACAAAAGAGCTGGCCATCTGAGACGGGGGACAAGGGTCTGCACGCTGCCAAGCCCAAATCCGAGGTACGATACATCCTAGCTTGGTCGACTTCATTACCTAAGGAGATTTCATAACCCTTTCTTCCAATCTGCCATTGCAGAGATGGCTGAAAAAAGCCATCAACATTAACAGTCCGGCTCCTCAGCCCGAAGACAAGTGGACCGGGCTGTTAGCACAAATGCTCGTGGTAAAGCCTTATGAGGTTCCCACGAAAAAAGAGAAGAAGAAGAAACCAGGCCAGACTGGTATCCGCAACAGGGATCAGCTTGACGTCGCATCCAAGGATACCCCTGCCTCCTCGAATCAGGAGGAGGCTGAGGAGGAGGAAGAGCAAGAATAGGAGGAGGAGGAGGAGGAGGCCGAGGTCGAGGGCGAGGGGGGAGGTAATTCCCCCCCATTCCAGGAAGAGAGCGGCGTCTTCACACGCTCGTGAGCAGGTCCCTCCTCCTACCCAGAAGAGGGCGCGTCGGGCACGGGTGATTCTGTCTGACGATAGTTCGGACTCAGACACCGCGTCCGAAGACCTCGGGGAGGTTACACGAAGGATCCTACGGTTAAGGCCCCCCCCCCCAAAAGTCAGGATCCAAAGACTCTCCCATAGATTATCACGACTTGCATGTCGATGAGTACGGCAACCGGCAGGAGCTATAGGGTTGTCTTTAATTACTGTATGACCTGCGTGTCAATCATTAAGCGCTATGTAATGCTTTACTTTATCGCTAAATGGTAGCAATAGTAGTAGAAGCATGTTGGGCGCGACAACCCCGATGGCGACACGTTGATGGAGATCAAGATGATGAAGATCATGGTGTCATGCCGGTGATGATGGAGATCATGTTGGTGCTTTCTAGATGGAGATCAAAAGCACAAGTTCATGGCCATATCATGTCACTTATGAATTGCATGTGATGTTAATCCTTTTATGCACCTTGTTTTGCTTAGGACGATGGTAGCATTATAAGGTGATCCCTCACTTAAATTTCAAGATGAATTGTGTTCTCCCCGAGTGTGCACCGTTGTGAAAGTTCGTCGTGTTGAGACACCACGTGATGATCGGGTGTGATAGACTCTACGTTCACATACAACGGGTGCAAGCTAGTGTTGCACGTGCAGAACATTGGGGTTAAACATGACGAGCCTAGCATGTATAGACATGGCCTCGGAACACAAGAGACCAAAAGGTCGAACATGAGTCATATAGTAGATATGATCAACATAATGATGTTCACCACTGAAGCCACCTCAACTCACGTGATGATCGGACTTGAGTTGGTGGATCTGGATCATGTGACACTCAGATGACCTGAGGGATGTCAATTTAAGTGGGAGCTTTAGTAATTTGATTAACTAAACTCATTATCTTGAACAATAGTCTAAGTAAACTTTGCATATTTATGTTGTAGATCAATGGCTCGCGTAGTAGCACCCCTGAATTTTAATGCGTTCCTAGAGAAAGCTAAGTTGAAAGATGATGGAAGTAACTTTGTTGACTAGGCCCATAATCTGAGGATTATCCTCACGGCTTCCCAGAAATCATATGTCCTTGATGCGCTGCTTGGTGACCAACCAGAAGACATGACCTCCGAAGATGTTAAGAACGCTTGGGAGGCACGTACTGGAGATTACTCAATAGTTTAGTGTGCAATATTGTATGGCTTAGAACCGGGACTTAAAAGACGTTTTGAACGTCATGGAGCATATGAGATGTTCCAGGAGATGAAGTTTATCTTTCAGAAGAATGCCTGGATTGAGAGGTATGAAACCTCCGATAAGTTCTATGCTTGCAAGATTGAGGAGAACGGGTCTATCAGTGAACATATACTCAGAATGTCTGGGTATTCAACTCGTGTAGCGGAGTTGGGAATTGCCCTTCCACCAGAGGCGATCACTGACAGAGTTCTTCAATCACTGCCACCTAGTTACAAGAGCTTTGTGATGAACTACAACATGCACGGGATGAACAAGTCAGTCGCCGAGCTGTTTGCGATGCTAAAAGTCGCTGAGTCTAAAATCCAGAAAGAACATCAAGTGTTGATGGTCAATAAAACCACTAGTTTCAAGAAAAATGGCAAGGGCAAAGGCAAGAAGGGTAAAACCAAGAAGGATGGCAAAGCAGTTGCTACTCCTGTAAAGAAGCCTAAGCATGGACCTAAGCTAGAAACTGAGTGCTTTCATTGCAAGGGAACTGGTCACTGGAAGCAGAACTGCCCCAAGTACCTGGCTGACAAGAAGGCGGCCAACGACAAACAAGGTATATATGATATACATGTTATTGATGTGTACCTTACTAGCTCTCGTTGTAGTACCTGGGTATTTGATACCGGTTCGGTTGCTCACATTTGCAACTCAAAACAAGAACTACGGAATAGACGAAGGCTGGCAAAGGATGAAGTGACGATGCACGTGGGAAATGGTTCCAAGGTTGATGTGATCGCCGTCGGCACGCTCTCTCTTCGATTACCATCAGGATTAGTGATGAATCTGAATAATTGTTATTTAGTGCCTGTGTTATTGCGAGACGGTTACTCATTTAAATCAGAGAATAAAGGTTGTTCTATTTATATGAGTAATATCTTTTATGGTCATGCACCCAATGTGAGGGGTTTATTCATATTGAATCTTGATAGTGATGACACACATGTTCATAACATTGATGCCAAAAGATGTAGAGTTGATAATGATAGTACCACTTTCTTGTGGCACTGCCGTTTAGGTCATATTGGTGTAAAACACATGAGGAAGCTCCATGTTGATGGACTTTTGGAGTCACTTGATTTTGAATCACTTGACACATGTGAACCATGCCTCATGGGCAAGATGACTAAAACGCCGTTCTCTGGAACAATGGAACGGGCGAGTGACTTATTGGAAATCATACATACTGATGTGTGCGGTCCAATGAATGTTACAGCGCGTGGTGGATATCGTTATTTTCTCACCTTCACTGATGACTTAAGTAGATATGGGTATATTTACTTGATGAAACACAAGTCTGAAACGTTTGAAAAGTTCAAGCAATTTTAGAGTGAAGTTGAGAATCATCGTAACAAGAAGATTAAATTCCTGTGATCTGATCGAGGAGGTGAATATCTGAGTTATGAGTTTGGCAGTCACTTAAGACAGCTTGGAATTGTTTCACAGTTGACACCGCCCGGAACACCACATCATAATGGTGTGTCCGAACATCATAATCGAACCTTATTAGATATGGTGCGTTCTATGATGTCTCTTGCTGATTTGCCACTATCATTTTGGGGTTATGCATTAGAGACAGCTGCATTCACTTTAAATAGGACACCATCAAAATCCGTTGAGACGATGCCATATGAACTATGGTTTGGCAAGAGGCCAAAGTTTTCGTTTCTTAAAGTTTGGGGTTGTGATGCTTATGTCAAAAAGCTTCAGCCTGAAAAGCTGGAACCCAAAGCAGAAAAATGCGTCTTCATAGGATACCCGAAAGAGACAGTCGGGTATACCTTCTATCTCAGATCCGAAGGCAAAGTGTTTGTCGCTAAGAACGGAACATTTCTTGAGAAAGAATTTCTCTCGAAAGAATTGAGTGGGAGGAAAATAGAGCTTGATGAGGTTATTGAACCTTTACTTCAACCAGAAAGTAGCGTAGCGCAGAAAGATGTTTCTGTGGAACCTACGACGGTAGAAGAGGAAGTTAATGATGATGATCATAAAGCTTCGGATCAAGCTACTATTGAACCTCATAGATCGACAAGGCCGCGTACTACTCCTGAGTGGTACGACAACCCTGTCTTGGAGGTCATGTTGTTGGACAACAATGAACCTACGAGCTATGAAGGAGCAATGATGGGCCCAGATTCCGAGAAATGGTTAGAGGCCATGAAATGCGAGATGGGATCCATGTATGAAAACAAATTATGGACTTTGGAAGTATTCACTGATGGGTGAAAGGCCATTCAGAACAAATGGATCTTTAGGAAGAAGACAGACGCGGACGGTAATGTCACCGTCTATAAAGCTCGACTTGTGGCAAAGGGTTTTTCACAAGTTCAAGGAGTTGACTACGATGAGACCTTCTCACCCATAGCGATGCTTAAGTCTGTCAGAATCATGTTGGCAATAGCTGCTTATTTCGACTATGAAATTTGGCAGATGGATGTCAGAACAGCGTTCCTCAATGGTTTCCTCGAGGAAGAGTTGTATATGATGCAACTAGAAGGTTTTGTCGATCCAGAGAATGCTGACAAAGTTTGCAAACACCAGCGATCCATTTATGGGCTGGTGCAAGCATCTCGGAGTTGGAATAAGCGTTTTGATAAGGTGATCAAAGCGTTTGAGTTTATACAAGTTTATGGAGAAGCTTGTATTTACAAGAAAGTGAGTGGGAGCTCTATAGAGTTTCTAATATTATATGTGGATGACATATTGCTGATTGGAAACAATATAGAAACGTTGGAAAGCGTGAAGGAATATTTGAACAAGAGTTTTTCAATGAAGGACCTAGGAGAAGCTGCTTTCATATTAGGCATTAAGATCTATAGAGATAGATCGAAACGCTTGATAGCACTTTCACAGAGCACATACCTTGATAAAGTTTTGAAGAAGTTCAAAATGGATCAGTCCAAGAAGGGGTTCTTGCCTGTGTTACAAGGTGTGAAGTTGAGTAAGACTCAATGCCCAGTGACTGTAGAGGATAGAGAAAAGATGAGTGTCATCCCCTATGCTTCAGCCATAGGCTCTATCATGTATGCAATGTTGTGCACAAGACTCGATGTCAGCCTTGCCATAAGTATGGCCAAAATGTTTCAAAGTAATCCTGGAATGGAACACTGGGCAGCGGTCAAGAATATCCTTAAGTACTTGAAAAGGACTAAGGAAATGTTTCTCGTTTATGGAGGTGATGAAGAGCTCGTCGTAAAGGGTTACGTCAATGCAAGCTTTGACACTAATCCGGATGACTCTAAGTCACAAACTGGATACGTATTTATTCTCAATGGGGGAGCAGTAAGCTGGTGCAGTTCCAAGCAAAGTGTGGTAGCCGATTCTACATGTGAAGCGGAGTACATCGCAGCCTCGGAGGCGGCGAAGGAAGGTGTCTAGATGAAGTAGTTCATGACAGATCTTGGAGTAGTGCCCAGTGCACTTAATCCAATGAACTTGTTCTGTGAAAACACTGGTGCCATTGCTCTGGCCAAGGAACCAAGGTTTCACAAGAGGACCAGACACATAAAGCGACACTTCAACTCTATCCGCGATTACATCGAGGAGAAGGACATAAATATTTGCAAAGTGCACGCGGATCTGAATGTTGCAGACCCGTTGACTAAACCTCTTCCAAGGGCTAAACATGATCAACACGAGAACTGCATGGGTGTTCGATTCATTACAATGTAAATCACATAGTGATGTGAGCTAGATTATTGACTCTAGTACAAGTGGGAGACTATTGGAAATATGCCCTAGAGGCAATAAATAAAGTTTTTATTATTATATTTCCTTGTTCATGGTAATTGCTTATTATCCATGCTATAATTGTATTATTTGGAAACACATTACATGTGTGGGTAAATAGACAACACTGTGTCCCTAGTATGCCTCTAGTGAACTAGCTCGTTGATCAAAGATGGTCAAGGTTTCCTAGACAATGACATGTGATGTCATTTGATAACGGGATCACATCATTAGGAGAATGATGTGATGGACAAGACCCAAACTACAAACGTAGCATATGATCGTGTCAGTTTATTGCTACTGTTTTCTGCATGTCAAGTATACGTTCCTATGACGATGAGATCATGCAATTCACGGATACCGGAGGAGTGCCTTGTGTGTATCAAACGTCGCAACGTAATTGGGTGACTATAAAGGTGCTCTATAGGTATCTCCGAGGGTGTCTGTTGAGTTGGCATGGATCAAGACTGGGATTTGTTACTCCGTGTGACGGAGAGGTATTTCAGGGCCCACTCGGTAATACAACATCACATTGAGCCTTGCAAGCAATGTGTCTAAGTGTTAGTCACGATATCTTGTATTACGGAATGAGTAAAGAGACTTGCCGATAATGAGGTTGAACTAGGTATGGAGATACCGACAATCGAATCTCGGGCAAGTAACATACCGAAGAACAAAGGGAACATCATACGGGATTAACTGAATCCTTGACATAGAGGTTTGACCGATAAAGATCTTCGTAGAATATTTAGGAACCGATATGGATCCAGGTCCCGCTATTGGTTATTGACCGTAGAGGTGTCTCGGTCATGTCTACATAGTTCTCGAACCCGCAGGGTCTGCACACTTAAGGTTTGGTGACGTTTCAGTAGTATAGAGTTATGTATGGTGGTGACCGAAGGTTGTTCGGAGTCTGTTGGAAATATGCCCTAGAGGCAATAAATAAAGTGTTTATTATTATATTTCCTTATTCATGATAATCGTTTATTATCCATGCTATAATTGTATTAATTGGAAACACATTACATGTGTGGGTAAATAGACAACACTTTGTCCCTAGTATGCCTCTAGTGAACTAGCTCGTTGATCAAAGATGGTCAAGGTTTCCTAGACATTGACATGTGATGTCATTTGATAACGGGATCACATCATTAGGAGAATGATGTGATGGACAAGACCCAAACTACAAACGTAGCATATGATCGTGTCAGTTTATTGCTACTGTTTTCTGCATGTCAAGTATATGTTCCTATGACGATGAGATCATGCAATTCACGGATACCGGAGGAGTGCCTTGTGTGTATCAAATGTCGCAACATAACTGGGTGACTATAAAGTTGCTCTACAGTTATCTCCGAGGGTGTCTGTTGAGTTGGCATGGATCAAGACTGGGATTTGTTACTCCGTGTGACGAAGAGGTATTTCAGGGCCCACTCGGTAATACAACATCACATTGAGCCTTGCAAGCAATGTGTCTAAGTGTTAGTCACGATATCTTGTGTTACAGAACGAGTAAAGAGACTTGCCGATAATGAGGTTGAACTAGGTATGGAGATACTGACTATCGAATCTCGGGCAAGTAACATACCGAAGAACAAAGGAAACATCATACGGGATTAACTGAATCCTTGACATAGAGGTTCGACCGATAAAGATCTTCGTAGAATATTTAGGAACCAATATGGGCATCCAGTTCCCGCTATTGGTTATTGACCGTAGAGGTGTCTCGGTCATGTCTACATAGTTCTCGAACCCGCAGGGTCTGCACACTTAAGGTTTGGTGACGTTTCAGTAGTATAGAGTTATGTATGATGGTGACCGAAGGTTGTTCGGAGTCCCGGATGAGATCCCGGATGTCACGAGGAGCTCCAAAATGGTTCGGAGGTAAAGATTCATATATAGGAAGTCCTGTTTTGGTCACCGGAAAAGTTTCGGGCTCATCGGTAGTGTACCGGGAGTGCCGGTAGTGTATCGGGAGACCTCCGGGAGGGGTATTTCGACCCAAGAGGCTTCATGGGCTGTGGGAGAGTGAATACCAACCCTTAGTGTGTTGGTGGAAAACCCCACACAAGGCCCATGCGGCTGGAGAAGAAAATCCAAAGAGAAAAGGTGGAAAAAGGCAAAAAAATTGGGTGAATCCTAGTCCTACTACGATTGGAGGTGGATTCCACCTCCACAACCTGGTTTGGCCGACTCCTTGTGGCTTGGCCCTTGGGCCAAGCCTCCTCCTCTCTTCCTCCTATATATACTGGTGGTTTTAGGGTTTTTGCATAGAATTTTTAGCCACGTGCTGCCCGTTCCTCCAGTGCATTGTTTCTCCTCTAGATCGGATTTCTGCAGTGCTTAGGCGAAGCCCTGCCGGAATAGCTCCACCACCATCGCTGGAGCACCATCACGCTGCTGGAGAACTTTAATTCCTCTCCACTCCTTCTTGCTGGATCAAGACGGCGGAGATCGTCATCAAGCTATACGTGTGCTGAACGCGGAGGTGCCGTCCGTTCGGCACTAGATCGGAAGGATCGTGATCAAGTTCGTGGGACGGATCATGATCAAGTTCGTGGGACGGATCGTGATTGGATCGCGGGACGGATCGTGATTGGATTGCGGGACACATGACAATTTGGATCGTGAAGACGATCAACTACACCAACTGCGTTTCTTAACGCTTCCCGCTTAGCGATCTACAAGGGTACGTAGATCCACTCTCCCTCTCGTAGATGCTCATCACCATGGATAGATCTGCGTGTACATAGGAATTTTTTTGTTTCCCATGCAACGTTCCCCAACAGTCTATGCCAATGCACTATGTCCCTTAGGTGAATTATTGGAACCCGAGGGCGGTATAGTGCGGCGGACTAGGCAATCAGACTATAATGCTTTATTTCTTTCACTTAGCCGTAGGGGCGCGAAAAGGACTACATGAAGCGTACGATTAGCCACCAAAGTGTTGTGATGTTTGGACGAACCGTGGCCAAAGCCGGTATCACATTGTTTGCACAAAGGGCAATTTCCTTGTATAACACGGAATAACCGCTTACGAGTATTGAAGTATAATACTTCCAGCTCGGGGTTCCCAGACCAGATCTCGCATACTATGATAGTCCGTTTTCGGCTTTCTCCCCTGAGGTGCTTGACGAGACTATCCGGAAGCACAATCATAGGGGTGCTCCCTTTTCCCTTTTATCCAAACGAGCGGAACTTAATGGGGCAAGCATAGGAGCCGGGCAACCCAACTTATTGACCAAAGACATAGTTCGGAACCGATGCATATAAAGCGAACACCAAGACGCTGAACACATGATAGAAAGGGCAATTTGTTTTTGAACTCGAGCCCCCGGTCTATTAGCCGGTTACCTTGCATCATACCGAACAGGTCCACGAGAAGAGTGAGAGAGGAAAAAATATGTGCCGAAAAAAGGATAGATGAGGCAAACTTGTGCCACACAATTTACATTTTTCTCAACTACTCTTATAGCTCGGATTGCCGAAGCAACTGTTTACATGTATGTGAAAGAAATAAAATATACATGAGTTGTTGTACCAGGGGTCTTCCATTGATAACTGTTGGAAATATGCCCTAGAGGCAATAATAAATTAGTTATTATCATATTTCCTTGTTCATGATAATCGTTTATTATCCATGCTAGAATTGCATTGATTGAAAACTCAGATACATGTGTTGATACATAGACAACACCATGTCCCTAGTATGCTACTAATTGACTAGCTCGTTAATCAAAGATGGTTAAGGTTTCCTAGCCATGGACATGAGATGTCATTTGATAATGGGATCACACCATTAGGAGAATGATGTGATGGACAAGACCCAACTATAAACATAGCATATGATCGTGTCCGTTTATTGCTACCGTTTTCTGCATGTCAAGTATCTGTTCCTATGACCATGAGATCATGCAACTCACTGACACCTGAGGAGTGCCTTGTGTGTATCAAACGTCGCAACGTAACTAGGTGACTATAAAGGTACTCTACAGGTATCTCCGAGGGTGTCTGTTGGGTTGGCATGGATAAAGACTGGGATTTGTTACTCTATGCGACGGAGAGGTATCTGAGGGCCACTCGGTAATACAACATCACAATAAGCCTTGCAAGCAATGCGGCTAAGTGTTAGCCACGGGATCTTGTATTACGGAACGAGTAAAGAGACTTGCCGGTAATGAGGTTGAACTAGGTATGGAGATACCGACGATCGAATCTCAGGCAAGTAACATACCGAAGAACAAAGGGAACATCAGACGGGATTAACTGAATCCTTGACACAGAGGTTCAACTGATAAAGATCTTCGTAGAATATGTAGGAATAAATATGGGCATCTAGGTCCCGCTATTGGTTATTGACCGTAGAGGTGTCTCGATCATGTCTACATAGTTCTCGAACCCGCAGGGTCTGCACACTTAAGGTTTGGTGACGTTTCGGTAGCATAGAGTTATGCATGGTGGTAACCGAAGGTTGTTCGGAGTCCTAGATGAGATCCTGGACATCATGAGGATCTCCAAAATGGTTCGGAGGTAAAGATTGATATATAGGAAGTCCTGTTTTGGTCACCGGAAAAGTTCCGGGCTCATCGGTAGTGTACCGGGAGTGCCGGGAGGGTACCGAGGGACCATCGGGAGGAGTATTTCGACCCAAGAGGCTACATGGGCTGTGGGAGGATGAATACCAGCCCTTAGTTGGCTGGACGAAGTCCCAGAGAAGGCCCATGCGGTTGGGAAGAACGTCCAAAGTGGAAAAGGTGGAAAAAGGCAAAAAGGTGGAAATAAGGAAGGAGTCCTAATCCTACTAGGAGTGGAGGAGGACTCCTCCTCTCCAGTTCGGCCGAAGCCACCGAGGGCTGGCCCTTGCGCCAAGCCTCCTCCTCTCTTCCTCCTATATATACTAGAGGTTTTAGGGTTTTTGCACATAGATTTTCAGCCATGTGCAACCCTCTCCTCTAGTCCGTAGTTTCTCCTCTAGATCGGTTTCAGCAGTGCTTAGGCAAAGCCCTGCTGGAATTACTCCACCACCATATCTGCAACACCGTCGCGCTGCTGGAGAACTCGTCTACCTCTCTGCTCCGTCTTGCTAGATCAAGAAGGCGGAGATCGTCATCAAGCTGGACGTGTGTTGAACGCGGAGGTGCCGTCCGTTCGGCGCTAGATTGGAAGGACCGTGATCAAGATCGCGAGACGATTCGTGATTGGATCGCGAGACGTACCGTGATGATATCGCGAGATGGATCGTGATTGGATCGCGGGATGGATCGTGATGAGATCACGGGACACTCGGCGATTTGGATCGCGAAGACGTTCGACTACACCAACCGCATTTCTTAACGCTTCCCACTTAGCAATCTACAAGGCTATGTAGATCCACTCTCCCTCTCGTAGATGCTCATCACCATGGATAGATCTTGCGTGTGCGTAGGAATTTTTTAGTTTCCCATGCAACATTCCCAACAGTGGCATCATGAGCTAGGTCTATGTGTAGATGAGATCTCGAGTAGAACACAAAGAGTTTGTGGGCGTTGATTCTTAGATTGCTTCCTCCCTTGGTCCTATTTGATTCAACAGTATTGTGGGAGGAAGCGGCCCGGACCAACCTTACTCGAACGCTTACGATAGACCGGTTCCATCGACTGACGTGTAACTTCTTTGCACAAAGATGGCTGGCGGGTGTTTGTTTCTCCTACTTTAGTTGGATGAGGTTCGACAAAGGCGGTCCTTGAGAAGGTTGAAAAGAAACTTATGTATCACCATTGTGGTTTTTGCGTAGGTGAGAACTGTTCTTGCTAGATACCTATAGCAGCCATGTAAAACTTGCAACAACAATTAGAGGGCGTCTAACTTGTTTTTGCAGGGTATGTTGTGATGTGATATGGCCAATTACATGCTGAGATATATGTGATGTATGAGATGATCATGTGTTGTATAGAATATCACGACTTGCATGTCGATGAGTACGGCACGGAGCCATAGGTTTGTCTTTAATTATTGTATGACCTGCGTGTCAATCTTTAAGCGCTATGTAATGCTTTACTTTATCGCTAAATGGTAGCTATAGTAGTATGAGCATGGTGGGCGCGACAACCCCTATGGCAACACAATGATGGAGATCATAGTGATTTGCCGGTGACGATGGAGATCATGTCGGTGCTTTCAAGATGGAGATCAAAAGCACAAGTTCATGGCCATATCATGTCACTTATGATTTGCATGTGATGTTAATCCTTTTTTATGCACCTTGTTTTGCTTAGGACGAGGGTAGCATTATAAGGTGATCCCTCACTTAAATTTCAAGGTAAAATTGTGTTCTCCCCGAGTGTGCACCGTTGCGAAAGTTCGTCGTGTCGAGACACCACATGATGATCGGGTGTGATAGACTCTACGTTCACATACAATGGGTGCAAGCCAGTGTTGCACATGCGGAACACTCGGGTTAAACTTGACGAGCCTAGCATGTACAAACATGGCCTCGGAACACAAGAGACTGAAAGGGCGAACATGAGTCATATAGTAGATATGATCAACATGATGATGTTCACCATTAAAACCACGTCAACTCACGTGATGATCGGATTTGAGTTGGTGAATTTGGATCATGTATCACTCGAATGACCGGAGGGATGTCAATTTGAGTGGGAGTTCTTAGGTAATATGATTAATTGAACTCATTATCATGAACATAGTCATAGTGTCTTCGCAAATTATGTTGTAGATAGCTCACGCTATAGCTCCATTGATTTTTATATGTTCCTAGAGAAATAGAGTTGAAAGATGATGGTAGCAACATTGCGGACTGGGTCCGTGATCTGAGGATTGTCCTCATTGCTGCACAGAAGGCTTATGTCCTTAATGCACCGCTCAGTGCGCCACCCCCTCTAGCGTCGTCTGTAGATGGTGTGAACATCTGACAGGCACGTTTCGATGACTACTTGATAGTTTAGTGCGTCATGCATTACGGCTTAGAATTGTGGCTCCAAAACGTTTTGAACGTCACGGAACATATGAGAAGTTCTAAGAGCTGAAATTGGGATCTCAGGCTCGTGCCCGTGTTGTGAGATATGTTGGAAATATGAGCAATTTACCATATGATTTTATTTATATAAAAAATAAATAAAACATCATGGAAAACATGACTATTATAGTAGAGATGAAACAAGTCACGTTATCTAAAAGAAAGAAGGCAAATAGCATGCACACATGTGAAGGAGAACATAACATATGTGGAACAGATGCTAGTGCAAGATAAACTAGAGCAGGAAACTGAAACATGATCTTAAACAAAGAGAACACTAGGACATACGAAACAGTGGCAGAAGCCCCGATCTTGGGGTTGGTGTCATCGCCAGCCATGTCGTCGAAGAGGTCGTCGACGTCGGGAAAGAAGTCGTCATTGGGGAAGTGGTCGTCAGTGTCCGGAGCGTCCGTGACGAACCGGTCAGTAGTCGCGTAGAGCGCTCCCCAAAAACCTTATCACCCTTCTCCCGTACAGGACTCAAAGAGGTGCGGTTTCGGAGGCCTACTGTCCCGACCAGCGGTGCATGCCGCAAGCCGGGATGGAGAAGATCGTAGCAGCTCGGTGTTTGGAACTCGGTGGCAAGAGGGAGATGATCTTCTGGTGTTTTTCTGGAGAGGAGCGACCTCTATTTTATAGGCACAGAAGAAGGAGGAGAATAGGCTGCGTCGGGAGCTGAAGGGAAAGAGGGAGACGGAACGAAAAGAGAATAACCGAAGGGTGCAGTGTTCGTATTCAATATCCACTACAGAAAAACTTTCAACTTCCGAGTAACCTTTCGTATACCAATTGTGCGCAGCAAAAATATAGACAATGGCTCGGCTCATTCCCGCAACCCGTGACGCGTCGTGACGAGGCATGGTGTGGCGAGGCGGGCGGCGGAGGAGGAGCGCGCGTGTATGTCTCTCTTGTTCTCATGCTCATACATGTGGGGAAACATCCTCCCTTATAAGGAGGTCCAACTCCCACCAAACTAGCAATGTGGGACTAAACTTTGGTTCCACCTCTTGCCATGCACGAATGGGCTGTGTGGGCCTCTAGGATTTTTTAGGAATTTCTGAAATAGCTATTGGGCTGGCCCATAATCAATTAAATTCTAGCAATCCCCCACCAGATCCCAGAGGTGCACAAAATTTGCCTTTGGTTCCAAAACACTGTTTTATATACCGGTACTGCAGTGGAGACTGTTAAGTTGAACTTCCATCTAAAACTCTATGCTACACTAGTAAGCAACTTGAACAGTGGACTAGGCCTTGAACTGCAAGTTTTCTGCGAATCTAGCTTCACACAAAGCCTTGACCGATACTAGGCTACCGTGGGTCTTCCCCGCGGGTGGAGCTTATGCGTCATACTCCGAGACCTTTCATGGGTTTACTAGAGAGCACCCTACTCTCATAGATTGCGACGTTTAACAATCAGACTCATATAGGTGTGTTCTTCAAAAGATGTTCTGCAGGACAACATCTCTACTAAATAAGCCACTCAGAACAAATTAAGATATACATCAACCTGCCATGCAGATTAGGAGAGTAATGCATCTTCATGGAATGGTATTAAATAGTAAGGATACTCTCCTCTCAGTTGACCAACAACTTGTCTTCCACATCTAATTCACGGGATCTCCGATCACATAGATTAGGTTACCACTATGAACAACTCATATTGAGGGTCTCATACCCATCTCCTTCGATGCATTATCTATCACATTACATGATACACCCTTAGTAAAAGGATCTGCCAGATTTTTAGACATTTGGCTATAATCCAATGCAATAACTCCAGAGTTTCTCATTTTCCTGATAGATTTTAACCTTCTCTGAACATGTCTTGATGACTTCATGTTATCCTTTGAACTACTCACTTTAGTGATCACGGTTTGATTGTCACAGTTCATAAGAATACCCGGTACAGGTTTCTCAACAACCGGCAAGTCATTCAAGAGCCGACGAAGCCAATCTGCTTCGACCGTAGCTGTATCTAGTGCTGTGAGTTCTGCTTCCATTGTTGACCTTGTTAAGATGGTCTGCTTGCAAGACTTCCAAGAAACAGCGCCACCTCCATGAGTGAATACATATCCGCTCGTGGCCTTTATCTCATCAGCATCTGAGATCCAGTTTGAGTAACTATACCCTTCAAGCACCTTTGGGTGCCCAGTATAGTGAATTCCATAATTCGCAGTGCCTGTCAAATAACGCATAACTCTTTCTAGAGCTTTCCAATGATCATCTCCTGGTTCTGAAACAAATTGGCTTAGTTTGCTAACAGCAAAAGAGATGTCAGGTCTTGTGGCACTGGCCAAATACATGAGCGAGCCAATAATCTGAGAATATTTCAATTGATCTCTAGCAGTTCTTTGATTCTTTCGAAGCAACACGCTAGCATCATATGGTGTTGGAGACGGCTTGCAGTCATTATAACCAAAGCGACTCAAGATCTTTTCCACATAGTGAGATTGAAGCAATGTAATCCCACCATCATCATCCCTCAATAGCTTGATGTTTAGAATAACATCTGCTACTCCCAAATCCTTCATCTCAAAACAACGAGATAGGAAATTCTTGACCTCCTTAATAACATTCAAATTTGTTCCAAAAATCAATATGTCATCGACATACAAGCAAAGTATAACTTCTTCGCCTCCACCATGTTGATAGTACACACATTTGTCAGCTTCGTTTACAACAAAGCCTGCAGCTGTTAAAGTTCTTTCAAACTTCTCATGCCACTGCTTAGGTGCTTGCTTAAGTCCATACAAAGACTTCAACAATTTGCACACATTTCCTTCTTGACCGTCCACTATAAAACCATCTGGTTGTTCCATGTAAATTTCCTCATCCAACTCTCCATTTAGGAAAGCAGTCTTAACATCCATTTGATGAATGAGAAGACCATGTGAGGCTGCTAGTGAAAGTAGCACTTGAATAGTGGTCAGTCGAGCCATAGGTGAGTAAGTATCAAAAAAGTCTTCACCTTCCTTTTGGGTATAACCCTTGGCCACGAGCCGTGCCTTGTACTTTTCAATAGTACCATCAGGCCTAAGCTTATTCTTGAACACCCATTTGCACCCTATAGGTTTGCACCCATAAGGTCGATTAGTTATCTCCCAAGTTTCATTTGCCAAGATGGAATCCATCTCACTACGGACTGCCTCCTTCCAGTAGTCAGCGTCTTCAGAAGCATAGGCCTCTGAAATAGAACTGGGAGTGTCATCTATGAGATACACAAGAAAATCATCACCAAAAGACTTTGCAGTCCTTTGTCTCTTGCTCCCTTTAGGAGTCTCATTGTTGTCCTCCACGGGATCTTCAAGAAGTTGCATCGGAATTGTAGGTTCAGAAATTACAACTACATCCCGACTCGAGGAACTAGGCAACTCTTGATTTGATGAGCTACCCATATCCTTCATGGGAGAGATATCTTCAATGAAAGTCGCATCGTTCGACTCCATGATTGTACCGACATGCATGTCTGATACCTCAGATTTTACAATCAAGAATCTATAACCAATGCTATGAAAAGCATAACCCAGGAAAACACAATCCACAGTTTTTGGACCAAGTTTGCGTTTCTTTGGAATTGGCACATTGACTTTCGCCAAACAACCCCAGGTTCGTAAGTAAGAGAGTTTTAACCTTTTCTTCTCCCATTCCTCAAATGGAGTTATTTCTTTGTTCTTTGTGGGAACTCGGTTTAGAACATGACATGAAGTGAGTATCGCCTCCCCCCCGCCATGCCTTGGAGAGACCCGATGTGTCTAACATGGCGTTAACCAAATCAGTTAGAGTGCGGTTCTTTCTTTCGGCTACCCCATTTGACTGAGGTGAATAGGGAGGTATCCTCTCATGGATTATACCATGTTCCGCACAAAAAGAATCAAATTCATTGGAAAAATACTCTCCACCACTATCGGACCTAAGCCTCTTGATTTTCTGATCAAGTTGATTCTCCACTTCCGCTTTATAGATCTTGAAGAAGTTCAAAGCTTCATCCTTTGATTTCAAAAGATACACATGGCAGTATCTAGTGGAGTCATCAATTAACATCATGAACTATTTCTTTCCACCTTTTGTCAAAACACCATTCATTTCACAGATATCTGAATGTATGAGATCTAGTGGTGCAAGATTTCTCGTTTCAGCAGTCGTGTGAGACTTACGAGGTTGCTTAGCTTGCACACAAACTTGACACTTAGATCCCTTGATAGTGGTGAAACTAGGGATTAAGTTCAATTTGGCTAGTCGTGACATGCAACCAAAGTTAACATGACAAAGACGTGAATGCCACACATTTGATTCACTATTGTTGCAAACATGATTAACAACTTTATTGCAAACATCTAACAAGGATAAACAAAACAGGCCTCCTGACTCATAGCCTTTACCAACAATGGTTCCAAACTTTGATATTACAAATTTATTCGATTCAAAGACAAGCTTGTAGCCATCTCTACATAGAAAAGATCCGCTAACAAGATTTTTATTGACGGAGGGGACATAATGCACGTTCTTCAGCTGCACGATCTTCCCCAAAGTAAACTTCAGATCGACCGTGCCAACACCATGAACAAAAGCACTTGAACCACTTCCCATCAGCACAGTTGAAGTGCCTGCGGTCTGATAAGAGGAAAACATAGAAATATCACCGCATACATGCACATTAGCACCTGTGTCAATCAACCAATCAGGAGAATGACATACTGAAAGAATAGTGGGAAATATACCATACCCAACATCCTTCATGTCAATGTCTCCAATGATAACATTAGCGGTCTTGCCGCCTTTCCCAGGATTACGCTTGTCATAGCGATTAGGGCAACTGGGAGCCCAATGGTCAGGATCTCCACACACATGGCAAACACCTTTCTTATTGTCATTCTTCTTCTTGAAGTTGGTGTGTTGTACAACCTTGTTCTTCCCATCAAATTTTGCTTTACCATCAAACTTGCCCTTGTTGTTGAACTTGTGGGGCTGGAAGTTTTTCTTCTATACCAGATTGGCACTAGATCCTCCCTCAATACCTCGAGCACGTGTATCCTTTGCTCTCGCCTTTTCTTCGACATCAAGAGTACCAATGAGATCCGGAACGGAAAACTCTTGTCTCTTGTGTTTCAGAGAGGTAGCAAAGTTCCTCCATGTAGGAGGAATCTTAGTGATGATGCCTCCAGCAACAAACTTGTCCGGTAACATAGAATTGAAGTGCTCAAGTTCTCTAGCAAATGACTGTATCTCGTGAGCTTGCTCAACCACGGAGCGCTCTTCAGTCATCCTATAGTCATAGAGTTGTTCCATGATGTAAAGCTTAGTGCCGGCATCCGAAACCCCAAACTTGGCCTCGAGTGCGTCCCACATATCTTTTCCATTGTCAATTGATGCATAAGCATCGACTATGTTCTCACCAAGAACACTCAAGAGAGCAGCCTTAAACAGGGTATCCATTTTCTGGAAAGCTTGCTCCTGTTGAGCATCATAATCTCCTTCAGGTTTGCCAAGAGTAGCGTCATAACAACTCATGGTTTGAAACCATAAGACTGCTCTCACATGCCACCTCTTGTAGTGCACACCCTCAAACATAGGAGGCCTCATGGATGCAGCAAAACCACTTGGGGTAAATTACCTATTGAAAGGTTTTTGGATTGTTGGAAATATGAGCAGTTTACCACATGATTTTATTAATATAAAAAATAAATAAAACATCATGGAAAACATGACTATTATAGTAGAGATGAAACTAGTCATGTTATCTAAACGAAAGAAGGCAAATAGCATGCACACATGTGAAGGAGAACATAACATATGTGGAATAGAGGCTAGTGCAAGATAAACTAGAGCAGGAAACTGAAACATGATCTTAAACAAAGAGAACACTAGGATGTACGAAACAGTGGCAGAAGCCCCGATCTTGGGGTCAGTGTCGTCGCCAGCCATGTTGTCAAAGAGGTCATCGACGTCGGGGAAGAAGTCGTCATTGAGGAAGTGGTCGTCGGTGTCCGGAGCGTCCGTGATGAACCGGTTAGTAGTCGCGCAGAGCGCTCCCCAAAAACCTTATCACCCTTCTCCCGTACAGGACTCAAAGAGGTGCGGTTTCGGAGGCCTACTGTCCCGACCTATGGTGCACGCCGCAAGCCGGGATGGAGAATATCGTAGCAGCTCGGTGTTTGGAACTCGGTGGCGAGAGGGAGATGATCTTCTGGTGTTTTTCTGGAGAGGAGCGACCTCTCTTTTATAGGCACAGAAGAAGGAGGCGAATAGGCTGCGTCGGGAGCTGAAGGGAAAGAGGGAGACGAAACGAAAAGACAACAGCCGAAGGGTGCAGTGTTTGTATTCAATATCCACTATAGAAAAACTTTCAGCTTCCGAGTAACCTTTCGTATACCAATCGTGCACAGCAAAAATATAGACAACGGCTCGACTCATTCCCACAACCCGTGGCGCATCGTGACGAGGCGTGGCGTGGCGAGGCGGGCGGTGGAGGAGGAGCGCGCGTGTATGTCTCTCTTGTTCTCATGCTCATACATGTGGGTAAACATCCTCCCTTATAAGGAGGTCCAACTCCCACCAAACTAGCAATGTGGGACTAAACTTTGGTTCCACCTCTTGCCATGCACGAATGGGCTGTGTGGGCCTCTAGGATTTTTTAGGAGTTTCTGAAATAGCTATTGGGCTGGCCCAAAATCGATTAAATTCCAGCAAGATATGAAATCTCCAACAAGATTCTTTGCCTGCAAGCTGAAGGAGAATAACTCAATCATTGAGCATGTGCTCAGATTGTCTGGGTGCTACAATCACTTTAATTGAGTGGGAGTCTATCTTCCAGATAAGATAGTGATTGATATAGTTCTCTGAGTCACTATCACTAAGCTACTAGAAATTCGTGATGAACTATAATTGTGTCAGGGATGGAAATGATGTCCTTGAGCTGTTTGCAATGTTTGACACCGCGAAGGTAGAAATCAATAAGGAGCATCAAGTGTTGATGGTTAGTAAAACCACTAGTTTCGAGAAGGGCAAGGGCAAGGAGGGAAACTTCATGGATGGCAAGTCAGTTGCTTTTCCAGTGAAGCAACCCAAAGTTGAACCCAAACCCGAGACTAAGTGCTTCTATTATGCGGAGAGCGGTCGCTGAAGTGGAACAACCCTAGATACTTGGTACTCCCTCCATCCCAAAATAAGTGACTCAAAAATGACTCCACTTTGCACTAAAGTTAGTGCAAAGTGAAGTCACATTTGAGTCACTTATTTTGGGACGGAGGGAGTAGATAAGAAGGCTGGCAACATCGTCAGAAGTATATTTGATATACGTGTTATTGATGTCTACCTTGCTAGTACTCCTAGTAGCACTTGGGTATTGGATACTGGTTTGGTTGCTAAATGTTAGTAACTCGAAGTAAAAGCTATAGAATAAACGGAGACTAGCTAAGTGTGAGGTGGCGATGTGTGTTGGAAATGTTTCCAAGGTTGATGTGATCAACATCGCACGCTCTCTCTACCTTCAGGATCAGTGACAAACCTAAATAAATGTTATTTGGTGTTTGCGTTAAGCATGAACATGATTAGATCGTGTTTATTGCAACACAGTTATTCATTTAAGTTAGAGAATAATGGTTATTCTCTTTACCGAATAATACCTTCAATGGTCATGCACCCAGTGAGAATGGTTTGTTGAATCTTGATCGTAGTAATACACATGTTCATAACATGGATGCCAAAAGATACAAAGTCAACAATGATAGTACCACATACTTGTGGCACTGCCGCTAAATGTCATATTGGTATAAATCGCATGAAGAAACTCCATGCTGATGGATCTTTGAACTCATTCGATTTTGAATCGGTTGAGACATGCGAACCATGCCTCTTGGGCAAGATGACTAAGGACCCCGTTTTCGGTTTGATGGAGCGGGCAAGTGATTTATTGGAAATGATACGTGTTGATGTATGCAATCCAATGAGTCTTGTAGCGTGCGGTGGATATCATTATTTTTCTTACCTTCACTAATGATTTGAGTAGATATAGTGTATATTTACTTAATGAAATACAAGTCTGAATCGTTTGAAAAGTTCAAGCAAATTCAGAGTGAAGTTTAAGATCATCGTGACAAGAAGATAAAAATGTTCGCGATATGATCGTTGAGGTGAATATCTGAGTTACGAGTTTGGCATTCACTTTAAATAGGGCACCATCTAAATTCGTTGAGATGACACCGTATGAATTATGGTTTGATAGAAACCTAAGTTGTCATTTCTTAGAGTTTGGGAATGCGACACTTATGTCTGATAAGCTCGAACTCAAAGCAGAAAAATGCATCTTCATAAGATACCCTAAGAACAGCTGGGTATACCTTCTATCTTAGATCCGAGTACATAGCGTTTGTTGCTAAAACTGGGTCCTTTCTCGAGAAAGAGTTTCTCTCGAAAGAATTGAGTGGGAGGAAGATAGAACTTGATGAGGTTGTTGAACCTTTGTTTCAACCAGAGAGTAGTGTAGCGTAGAAAGATGTTTCTGTGGAACCTAGGAAGTAAATGATGAGGACCATGAAGCTTCAGATCAAGTTACTATCGAACCTTGTAGGTCGACAAGCATGCATACAACTCCTGAGTGGTACGACAACCCTGTCTTGGAGGTCATGTTGTTGGACAATGATGAACGTACGAGCTATGGAGAAGCGATGATGGTCCGGGATTCCGACAAATGGTTAGAGGCCATGAAATCCGAGAAATGATCCATGTATGAAAACCAAGTATAGAATTTGGTATACTTGCTCGTTGGACGGTAGGTCGTCGAGTACAAATGGACCTTTAAAATGAAGACAAACGCTGATGGTAAATGTCACCATTTATAAAGCTCGACTTGTCACAAAGAAGTTTCCGACAAGTTCAAGGAGTTGACTGCGATGAGACTTTGTCACTCGTAGCGATGCTAAAGTCTGTCGGAATTATGTTAGCAGTTGCTGCATTTTTTAATTATGAAATCTGGCAGATGGATGTCAAAACATCGTTTCCTTAATGGTTTACTAGAGGAAAGGTTGTATGTGATACAACCAGAAGGTTTTGTCAGTCCTAAGGATGCTAATTGGTGTGCAAGCTTCAGTGATCCTTCTATGGACTAAAGCAAGCATCTTGGAGTTGGAATATACGCTTTGATGAGGTGATCAAAGTTTTTGAGTCTATACAAGGTTTATGAGAAACTTGTATTTACAATAAAGTGAGTGGGAGCACAATAGAATTTTTGATAAGCATATGTGATTGACATATTATTGATCGAAAATGATGTAGAATTTCTAGATAACATAAACGGTTGTTTGAAAAGAGTTTTTCAAAGGAAGACCTAGATGAAGCTACCTAATTGTTGAGCATCAAGATTTATAGAGATATATGAAGATGCTTCATGAGAGTTTCAATGAGTACATACCTTGACAAGATTTTGAAAAGATCAAAATGGATAAGCCAAAGAAAGAGTTCTTGCCTGATTTGTAAGGTGTGAGGTTGAGTGAGACTCAAAGCTCGATAATGGCAGAAGAAAGAGGAAGGACGAATGTCGTCCCCTATGCCTTAGCCGTAGGCTCTATATAGTATGCCATGCTGTGTACTGCACCTATGTGTGCCTTGCCATGAGTCCGTCAAGGGGTATAAGAGTGATCCAGGAGTGGATCACTAGACAACGGTCAAGATTATCCTTAGTAACTAAAAGACTAAGGAAATGTTTCTCGATTCTGGAGGTGATGAAGAGTTCGTCGTAAAGAGTTACGTCGATGCAAGCTTTAACACTGATCCGGATGGCTCTTAGTCGCAATCCGGATACGTATAGTGGAGCAGCCATTTGGAATAGTTCCAAGTGGAGTGTGGTAGTAGTATTTATAGTATGACATAGAGATTTGCAAAGTACACACGAATCTGAATGTCGTAGACCCGTTGACTAAAAGACCTCCCTCACATGCAAAGCATGATCGAACCCCATAACTCATTGGGTCTTAGATTCATAACAATGTGAATCACATGGTGATGTGAACTAGATTATTGACTCTAGTGCAAGTGGGAGACTGTTGGAAATATTCCCTAGAGGCAATAATAAATTAGTTATTATCATATTTCCTTGTTCATGATAATCATTTATTATCCATGCTAGAATTGTATTGATCAGAAACTCAGATACATGTGTGGATACATAGACAACACCATGTCCCTAGTATGCCACTAATTGACTAGCTCATTGATCAAAGATGGTTAAGGTTTCCTAGCCATGGACATGAGATGTCATTTGATAACGGGATCACACCATTAGGGGAATGATGTGATGGACAAGACCCAACTATAAACGTAGCATATGATCGTGTCAGTTTATTGCTACTGTTTTCTGCATGTCAAGTATCTGTTCCTATGACCATGAGATCATGCAACTCACTGACACCGGAGGAGTGCCTTGTGTGTATCAAACATCGCAACGTAACTAGGTGACTATAAAGGTACTCTACAGGGCCCACTCGGTACAACATCACAATAAGCCTTTCAAGCAATGTGACTAAGTGTTAGCCACGGGATCTTGTATTATGGAACGAGTAAAGAGACTTTCCGGTAACGAGGTTGAACTAGGTATGGAAATACCGACGATCGAATCTCGGGCAAGTAACATACCGAAGAATAAAGGGAACATCATACGAGATTAATTGAATCCTTGACATAGAGGTTCGACCAATAAAGATCTTCGTAGAATATGGAGGAATAAATATGGGCATCCAGGTCCCACTATTGGTTATTGACCGTAGAGGTGTCTCGGTCATGTCTACATAGTTCTCGAACCCGCAGGGTCTGCACACTTAAGGTTTGGTGACGTTTCGGTAGCATAGAGTTATGCATGGTGGTAACCGAAGGTTGTTAGGAGTCCCGGATGAGATCCCGTACGTCACGAGGAGCTGTGGAATGGTCCGGAGGTAAATATTGATATATAGGAAGTCCTATTTTGGTCACCGGAAAAGTTTCGGGCTCATCGGTAGTGTACCGCGAGTGCCGGGAGGGTACCGAGGGACCATCGGGAGGAGTATTTCAACCCAAGAGTGTACATGGGCTGTGGGAGGATGAATACCAGCCCTTAGTGGGCTGGCCTAAGTCCCACAGAAGGCCCATGCGGTTGGGAAGAAAGTACAAAGTGGAAAAGGTGGAAAAAGGCAAAAAGGTGGAAATAAGGAAGGAGTCCTAATCCTACTAGGAGTGGAGGAGGAGGACTCCTCCTCTCCACTTCGGCCGAAGCCACCAAGGGCTGGCCCTTGTGCCAAGCCTCCTCCTCTCTTCCTCCTATATATACTATAGGTTTTAGGGTTTTTGCACATAGGTTTTCAGCCATGTGCAACCCTCTCCTCTAGTCCGTAGTTTCTCCTCTAGATCGGTTTCAGCAGTGCTTAGGCGAAGCCCTGCTGGAATTACTCCACCACCATCGCCGCAACACCATCGCACTGCCGGCGAACATGTCTACCTCTCCACTCCCTCTTGTTGGATCAAGAATGCGGAGTTCGTCATCAAGCTGTACGTGTGCTGAACGCGAAGGATCGCAAAGACGTTCGACTACACCAACCGCGTTTCTTAACGCTTCCCGCTTAGCAATCTACAAGGGTATGTAGATCCACTCTCCCTCTTGTAGATGCTCATCACCATGAATAGATCTTGCGTGTGCGTAGGCAATTTTTTGTTTCCCATGCAACGTTCCCCAACAATAACCTGACGTCCTCGATATGCCCCTTTGCTAGTTGACTGCTTCCCTTAGATGCACCTTGATGGGTGTTAGTGTTCGGCGGACGGATCTTGCAAACAAGGTCTTGAGAGGCCGCCGAATTGTAGGTGAGCTTCATGCCATAGGCAGGCTATTTTAGGAGCCCCTGCATTTAGTCCGAAGACGTGTTGATGGTAGAGGTTCGGGCCAGCCGAACGCCCATCTTTATTTCCCCACCGCTACCCATGGAATTTTAAGTGCGAAGTTGTGCCTCGTCGGCACGTACTTTGCTGGTCTTAAGGTTGTGCGGTGGGGGGGGGGTACCTATTGAAGGGAGGAGCAAGGCTCTGAGTTTTCGGTCTGAAGCCGAACTTGCTTCCCCGCCTTGTGTGCCTTTATGGTTGATGTCGGAACTTGCCGATCTTTTTTGTAGCTGAATTCGACCGCTAGGGCTAGTGCATGTTCTTCAGTTCTAAGGGAGCGCTCCGTATTGCTGTTGACAGTAATGACCCCCTTGGGGCCCGACACCTTGAGCTTGAGGTATGAGTAGTGTGGACTGCGTTGAAACGAGAAAACATTGTCCGACCAAGCAGCGTGTGATAGCCGTTGCGGAAGGGCACAATGTCGAAGATCAAGTCTTCACTGCGAAAGTTATCGGGCGAGCCGAACACAACTTCCAGGGTTACAGAACCCGTACATTGGGCCTCAACGCCCGGGATCACTCCTTTGAAGGTAATGCTATTGGGTTTGATCCGTGACGGATCTATGCCCATCTTTTTCACCGTATCTGAGTAAATCAGGTTGAGGTTACTTCCTCCGTCCATTAGGACTTTTGTGAGGTGATACCCATCTATAATGGGGTCTAGGACGAGGGCCGTCGAACCCCCATGACGGATACTGGTCAGGTGATCACGCCGATCAAAGGTGATCGGGTATGCTGACCATGGGTTGTACTTCGAGGCTATGGGTTCCACAGCGTAGACCTCCCGAAGGGCGCGCTTCCTTTCCTTCTTAGGTATATGGGTGGCGTATATCATGTTCACCATTTTGACTTCGGGAGGGAATTTCTTCTGTCCGCCACCAATTGGACCCCGAGGCTCATTCTCGTCCTTGCTGCGAGAGCTTTTGCCTTGGTCCTCGGGTGGTATCTCGCCGACCTATTTAAACACCCAACAGTTGCGGTGTGTGTGGTTGGCGGGCTTCTCCGAAGTCCCATGGATTTGGCAAGGCCTTTACATGATCTTCTCTAGCTGAGTGTGCCCGTCGTGATTGCCTTTAGGAGACTTCTTCCACTGCCGAGGTCGGGAGTTGCGGAATCCAGCATTTACAGCCGTGTCATCGACATCGCTATTATTGTGCCAGCGCTTATTCTTATTGTGCTTTGGTTTTCCGTTGCCATCTCGGGCTTCAGATGCTACGGGATCTTCGGAATTGTGGTTGCGTCTTGCAAGCCAATTGTCTTCGCCTGTGCAAAAGTGGGTCATGAGGGAGGTAAGTGCAGACATGGTACGGGGTTTGTCCTGGCCTAGCTGGCGGGCTAGCCATTCGTCTCGAATATTGTGCCGGAAGGAGGCTATGGCCTCAGCATCCGAACAGTCGATGATTTGGTTCTTCTTAGTCAAGAACTGATTCTAGAATTGCCGAGCAGACTTGCCGGGCTTCTGGATGACGTTGCTGAGATCGAAAGAGTCTGGCGGGCAGACATAGGTTCCTTGGAAGTTAGAGCGGAATGCATCTTCCAGGTCTTCCCAGCATCCAATGGAGTTTTCGGGGAGGCTGTTTAACCAGTGCCAAGCTAGCCCCTTAAGCTTAAGAGGTAGATATTTGATGGCATGGAGATTGTCTCCTCGCGCCATGTGGATATGGAGGAGGAAGTCCTCAATCCATACGGTTGGGTCGGTAGTCCCATCATACTGTTCTATATTCACGGGTTTAAACCCTTGGGGAACTGATGTCGTATTACCTCATGTGTGAAGCATAGTGGGTGAGCGGCGCCTCTAACCCGTGCTATACCGTGCCTGTATTCAGTGTCTGTGTGGGTCTGGTTGCGTTCCCGGACTCTGTTGTTTTGGTCAAACCATGGTCTGTACCCACCCCGTCTATCGGGCGAGTACTCTCTAGATCCATAGATGGATCTTGTACGACCTGCTTTGTCATCCAGGTCATCTCACAGGTTGAACCTGTCATTGGGCTCTAATGGCTCCTTACCCCGTCTTCGGGGCATTGCCAATATATAACCGGTGTCGTCAGTTGTCCTGTCCTGACCACGAGGGGGGAGGTCCGACTTGTTGTATGGAGTATGGTTCGGAGACAGAGTATTAGTGAGTTCATCATCGAATTGCGGCAACAGCCTCCTCCGTGGGTAGCTTTTGGGCTGGTTCGACAGACCGGTGCCGTATACTTCCTCAGCTGAGAGGACTTTCGTCCATCGATCATTGAGGTCATCCTGTTCGGCTTTGAGTTGCCGTTCTTTAGCTTTCAAGCTGCGGGCCGTTGCTATGAGCCGCTGCCCGATTTCTTCCTGATCTTCGAGGTTATCAGGGATGTACAAGTCATCGGATTCTGGTATATCTTCCTCCTCGACGGGGGGACGGTAATTATCGTCTTGGGAGTCGTTGATGTTATCAGGGTTGTTCTTGTCCTCAGGACCTTCCGGATCCTCTAACAGGTGTTCGGGGATATCAGGATTGCCATGGTCAGCAGGGGTATTACCGTCCCCGTTGTTGATAATAGCTTTCCTTCCCTTTTTGCCTGTTGACCGCTTATGCGGTTTTTGACGCCTTCATGACGCATCGCCCGATTTTTCACCATCGTTGTTAGGCATGTTGTCGCCATTAGTGGCAGGAGTATCTACCATGTAGACATCGTATGTAGAAGTGGTAGCCCACCTCCCGGTGTTAACGGGGCTGGGAGCACGGTCTTCTTCATACATGTATTCTACCTCCTCGGAGGCATAGTCCAACATGTCGGTTAAATCTTCGATAGTGGCTATCAAGTGGGTAGTGGGTGGGTCGAAAAATTCGTCCTGACCCGCACCATAACTGAACTGAGCATAGATCGGGGCTGGATCATCGATGATCTTCATCGACGAGATCCAATCTAGGGTCTCGTCGACCGCTGAGGGCCCGATCGGATCCAGCTATTTGGAACTTGCGGAGTTAACCTCCAAGGCGTCTGGACACGTGGGGTGTTCGGCAAGAACACATGTCCAGTCATCTGTCTCAATGGCCGGACCGGGGTAGGAGATCGGATCATTGCCATGGGTGACCCCATGGGCATGTCCCAAGAAGGGGCTCGAGGTTAGAGCCTCAGAGTCCTCGGGGGCTACATGCGAAGCTGCGAGCCCGATTAATGACAGGTCACCCCGAGGATCAATGGAGAACTGTAAGTTTCCGAATCTGACCTCTCGATCAGGGGCGAATCTCTCAATGCGGCCTAGATGGCCAGTGGGATCAGCGTGCAGCACAACGCTGCCGAAGGCAAAGATCTGTCCGGGGATAAAAGTGTCTATGTTGCGGACCTCTTTGTTGATGACAAGGCGAGACGTCGATTCCATCTTGCTCATAGAGGAACTCCAATGAAAGCACCAATGTCAGTGTCAAAACCGGCAGACCTGGGGTAGGGGGTACCGAATTATGAGACTGGAGACGACGATAACAGGAGACAAAGGGGACACAGATTTACCCAGGTTTGGGCCCTCCTATCGAGGTAATACCCTATGTCCTGCTTGGTTGTATTGATGATGTGGGGGTTACAGAGTTGATCTACCTCGAGATCGTATATCTAACCCTAGATGAGTTGTTGTCCCTATACCCTAAAACCCTCCGACTTATATAGATGCCGAGGATGCCTAGGGTTTACACATGGTCGGTTACATGCCGAAGAGATAAACATGCCTATTCGCTACATCAAACGTGGAGCGCAAGCCGTGCTTCCTGACGCTTCCATTTTGGAGACTGGGCCTTCAAATCCTCCAGTGTTCGGTAAGTAGCCCATATAGTCCAGCCCATAAGAATAGGCCGGCTTCCTGAGGACCCCTTAATCCAGGACTCCCTCAGTGGTGATGGAGCTAGTTCAGCAGCTTTGCCAAGCGCTACTAGAAGAAGGACGGAGGAGCTACGGAGTAATGGGAGAGAGAGGGGCGCCAAGGGCTTGGTGTGTCCTCTTGGGGCGCCCCCTGAGGGAGTCCAGGACTAAGGGGTCCTCGGTCCACCGGTCTATCTCTTATTGACTAGACATGTCAGCCGCTTTGTGACAGTTACTTGAAGGCCGAGCTATGAGGCGACTCCGTGTTCAGGAAGGAATCCTCCGATGCGTAGGTGAGTCCTCTAAGTCAAGATGGCATAATCGACATGTTGATTCCTTGATGGAAACCGACCGTGTGTAACCCTAGGTACTCCCGGTGTCTATATAAACCAGAGGGTCTAGTTCATAGAAAAAAAGGAACCATCATCCTACTCATTTAGGGTTTAGTTCATCTGATCTCGTGGTAGATCGACTCTGTAATCGTCACACACATTAATATAATTAAGCAGGATGTAGGGTTTTACCTCTTCAAAAGGGCCCGAAGCTGGGTAAATACTGTCCATGTGTTCATGTTCCCTATAGATCCAAGATCCACAGCTCGAGCCCCCCTACCCAAGATCCACTGGTTTAAACACTGACACCCCCTCCCCTCTATATATAGGTGGAGGGGCATGGTCGCCAGCTGAAAGCACATTTGCTCCCTTGGTGGTTTTGGTAATTAATAACAACATATATGTCATTAAACTAATGTTTCCACTAAGCATATTTCAGGAAAAGTTCAATGATAGGGATGGCAAATGGATTGTGGAATACCCCATGATGCAAGGAAATGTATTGGCAAAGCTTCAAGCAAGAGGACTCTACATTTTACTCTGTGAGAAATCACTTTAGTCCATAGGAAAGCCAATACTATTAAAAGAGGGTAAGGTATTGTTGGTGAACAAAATGCTCATACATGCACAAGTGATAGTCACCAAAAACACCCACAAGCTCTTCCACAAAAATCCGTCCAAAGTCAAATATCCAAAATTGGTGCAACCAACAATTCCCACTCGATGCCACCGATTCTCAAACTCAGACAGACCCATGCCAAACCCTATCCATCCGGTGCAACCGATTCTGGTTTGGTGCCACCGAGTTTGGGTTGCCAACATTTTGTTACCTCGATTCACAAAATCGGTCCCACCGATTTTGTTGGATCGGCGTCGCCGAGTTGCGCAATCTGACCGTTGATCACCTAATCAGTGCAACCGAGATTTATATATCGGTCTCATCGAGATTCAAAAGTTGCTACCTTTGGAGCAACTTAATACCATCGAGATTCACACATCGGTGTCACCGAGTTGGTCACTTAAGGTGTAACGGCTGGATTTTTGGAGATGCCTATATATACCCCTCCACCACCTACTCGGAAGAGAAGCACTCAGAACAGATCCCCACTCATATCAACTGATTTTCTGAGAGAGAGCCACCTACTCATGTGTTGAGATCATGCCATTCCATTCCAACCATATGAATCTTGATCTCTAGCCTCCCCAAGTTGCTTTGCACCCAATCAATCTCTTCCACCAACAACAAATCTATGAGAGAGTGATTGAGTGTTGAGGAGTCTATCATCTTGAAGCACAAGAGCAAGGAGTTCATCGACATTATCGAGCCTATTACCTTTTGGAGGGTGGTGCCTTCTAGATTGGTTAGGTGTCGCTTGGGAGCCTCCTACTTCATGTTTTGGAGTGAACCAAGAAGTTTGTAAGGGCAAGGAGATCGCCTACTTCGTGAAGATCTACCCCGATTTAGGCTAGTCCTCCGTGGACGTAGGCCATCATGGTATAGTCAAGGTTGCTTCTTCATGGAACCCTCCGTGGACTCTCGCGACCGTTACCCTCCATGGGTTGAAGACTCCATAAACGTGGGCATACGATAGCACCACCTATCGGAACCACAAGAAAAATCATCGTATCTCCAAATTGCGTAAGATCTTCCTACCCTTCCTTTGCTACTCATGCTTGTATTTACTTTCTATTGCTATACTCATAGACATGCATGTGTAGGGTCTGCTTGACTTGCTATGAATGCTAAAATCTGCCATCACTTAAGATTGGGAAAAGTAGATTTTTATTTGGTCAAGTAGTCTAATCAACCCCCCTCTAGACCTACTTTCGATCCTACATGTGGTATCAGAGCTTTGGTCTCCATCACATTGGTTTCACAACCTAGGAGAGTATGGGCTCTAGTGAGGGAAATTATCACCGTAGAGGTCCAAACTTTGATGGCACTAATTTTGCTAGTTGGAAGCACAAAATGAAAATGTATATCCTTGGTCATAACCCCACCATTTGGGCTATTGTTCGTGTTGGATTGCAAGGTGAATTCTTTGCGGATGGAAGGGAACTAGATCGCGAAGCGACTGTGGATGAATTGAAGATGTTGTAATACAATGCTCAAGCATGTGACATTGTCTTCAACTGCCTATGCCCCGAAGAATTCAACAAAATCATCCGTCTTGAGAATGTAAAAGAGATTTGGGATACTTTGGTTGACATGCATGAAGGTACCGAATATGTGAGAGAATCCAAGTTGGATGTTCTTCAAAGTCAGCTTGACAAGTTCAAGATGAAGGATGGTGACGGAGTCACTGAGATGTACTCTAGGCTAGCTCTCATCACCCATGAGATTGCCGGCTTAGGAAGCGAAGAAATGACCGACAAATTCATCATCAAGAAGATACTTGATATGTCTCTAACGTATCTATAATTTATGAAGTATTCATGTCATGTTTACAATAATTCTATATGATTTTGTTATGATTTTATTAGAACTAACCCGGGCTGATGCTGTTTTCAGCAGAACTACCATGGTGTCGTTTTTGTGCAGAAATAAAAGTTCTCAGAATGGGCTGAAAATTTACGGAGAATATTTTTGGAAAATATAGAAAATACCGGAGCGAAAAGATATCGGAGAAGAGTCCCGAGGGAGTCACAAGCCACCAGGGCGTGGCCACCCCCCTGACCGTGCCTAGCTAGCTTGTGACCTCCTCGGGAACCTTCTGAACGTAGGACCAATGCCAAATACTCCTATAAATACCCAAACCTCCGAAAAGAAACCTAGATCAGGAGTTCCACCGCCGCAAGCCTCTGTAGCCACGAAAAACCAATCGAGAGCTGGTTCCGGTACCCTGCTGGAGGGGGAAACCATCACCGGAGGCCATCTTCATCATCCCGGCAGTCTCCATGACAAGGAGGGAGTAGTTCACCATCGGGGCTTAGGGTATGTACCAGCAGCTATGTGTTGGATCTCTCTCTCTCTCTCGTGTTCTTGAGATGGCACGATCTTGATGTACCGCGAGCTTTATTAAGATAGATGAATCATATGGAGTTTCCCCCTCTCTATCTTCTTGTGATGAATTGAGTTTTCCCTTTGAAGTTTTCTTATCAGATTGGGTCTTTAAGGATTTGTGAACACTTGATGTATGTCTTGCGATGGGATATCCATGGTGACAATGGGATGTTGTATTGATCCACTTGATGTATGTTTTGGTGATCAACTTGCGGGTTCCATGACCTTGGGAATCTATGCATAGGGATTGACACATGTGTTCGTCTTGAATCTCCGGTAGAAACTTTGGGGCACCCTTTGAAGTTCTTTGTGTTGGATTGAACTTGATGAATCTAAAACTGTGTGATGCATATCGTATAATCAAGCCCATGGATAATTGTGGTGAAATTGGAGTATCTAGGTGACATTAGGGTTTTGGTTGATGTGTATCTTAAGGTGTTATTTTAGTACAAACTCTAGGGCTGTTCGTGACACTTATAGGGATAGCTCATAAGATTGATCACAAAAGATAACTTTGAGGTGGTTTCGTACCCTAGAATAATTTATTTGTTAGTTATCCACTATTTGTGACTTTGGAGTGAATTCTTTGTCGCACAAGATGTATTTACATATGATTCAACAATGTCAGTGTTGTTGAGAGAAACTGCACTAGTGAAATTATGAACCCTAGGCCTTGTTTTCAAGCATTGCAATACCGTTTGTGCTCACTTTTATCATTAGTTACCTTGCTGTTTTTATATTTTCATATTACAAAAATCTATATCTACCATCCATATTACACTTGGATCACCATCTCTTCACCGAACTTGTGCACCTATACAATTTGCCATTGTATTGGGTGTGTTGGGGACACAAGAGATTTCTTGTATTTGATTGCAGGATTGTTTGAGAGAGACCATCTTCATTTTACACCTCCCACGTATTGATAAACCTTAGGTCATTCACTTGAGGGAAAATTGCCACTGTCCTACAAAACTCTACGCTTGGAGGCCCAACATGAGTCTACAAGAAGAAGGTTGCATATTAGACATCAAGCTCTTTTCTGGCGCCGTTGCTGGGGATGTGAGTGCTTGAAGGTATATCTTTAGATCTTGCAATTGAATATTTTAGTTTCTTGTTTTTCACTAGTTTGGTTTTATAAAAGAAAACTACAAAAAAACGGAATTGAGGTTGGCTCAAATGCTTCATCTTTTAATGTTCTTCGTGAAAATGATGGAAAGGAAAATTGTGCTCAAGTGTTAGAAGAAGAAGTTATTAAAATGTTTGGCACTAAATCTTTGAGTGATGAGCATGATTGCAATTTTTTTAGTATGAATTCATTGAATATCCATAGTACTAATGATGATTGCACTAGTCATGAGAAAAATATTTCTTATAAGCATGGAAATTTTTGTGGAGTGCATAGAGTTTGTGAAGACATGCCTAATAGGGAAGATAGATTTTGTAAGAGGCATAAGTATTTCCAAACTAAATGTTTGCAAGAGAAGCTATATTTTTGTTATTAAATACTTAATATTTCTCACCGTCCTTGTGAACTTTGCAATGAAAGTGGTCATTTTAATTTCCAATGTGAATTATTTCATGATCAAATTGTGCCCAAAAATTGTGATAACCTCATTACCCTTGAGTATCATAATGAACTTAGTATATTTTTGGGGTATGAAGGAATGAAACATAAAACTAAGGATGTTCCAACTTGGGCTCTCATGAAAATGTTTGATTTTTGATCTTAATGAAATCTATATGTATTGCATGGTAAATTGCATTGAGACTGCTTATATTGCCAATTACTTAAAGACAAGAAAACAAATAGAGGATGAAGAGAATACTAATGGAGGGGAAGAGGTTTCCCAATATACTCCTATTTTTTCTTATGATGAATCAGGTAACGAGGAGGAGCTTTTTATTCAACCAACCTCTTCAAAAAGAATCTTGGAGGAATTAAATAAACCCACACATAATGTGGTGAAGAAGAAGAAAAGAAGGAAAAGTAAAGGTAAAGAGGTATCTCTCCCAAATAATTTTGCTCCCATTATTGATAGGCCTCATGAGAATGAATCAAAAA
Organism: Hordeum marinum; assembly: GCA_022496015.1. Classification (NCBI taxonomy): domain Eukaryota; kingdom Viridiplantae; phylum Streptophyta; class Magnoliopsida; order Poales; family Poaceae; genus Hordeum; species Hordeum marinum. The sequence continues at coordinate 68,117,225 of CM039676.1, forward strand.
GAGTTTTGGAAGATGATACACTTGAGGATGATTTTGTTATGCCTATTTCTTGTTGTGATAATTATGATTGGGAACATAATGATACTTCTTATAATCTTGAAAATATTTATGGCACCAACTTGGAGGATAATGATAATAATTGCAATACTATTGGTGCTATTCATACTAGTAATGATGAGAGTGATTATGATATACAATGACACAAGCTTGGGGATGCTATGCTTAATGAATATGATATTTTTATTCCCCCTACTTTGAATGATCAAATTTGTTATAATGATCACATGCGTCCTACTTATGATGATTATTGTGATGATACTTATGCGACGAAAAAGAGTGATGATTACTATTATGATACTTGTCATAATTATGAATATCCTTTTACTGAATATTACTCTTTTAGTGTGGAACCAATTTGTAGTATTCAACTCTTTTATGATACTCCAACTATTAGTCATGCGAAGAAATTTTCTTGTGTGGAGAGTAGTAAAATTTCTATGCTTGGCAGATCATGAAAATAATGCTTTATGTGCTGGTTATATTGTGGAATTCCTCCATGATGCTACTGAAAATTATTATGAGGGAGGAACATATGCTTGTAGGAATTGCAATAATATCAAGTTTCCTCTCTATGTGTTCAAGGTTTTGAAGTTATGCTTGTTTTGCCTTCCTATGCTAGTTGATTCTTGCTCCCATAAATTGTTTGCTCACAAAATCCCTATGCATAGGAAGTCAGTTAGGCTTAAATGTGCTTGTCATGTGATTCATGATGCTCTCTTGCATGTTTCAACTATTATTCCTATACGAGCATCATTGAAATCATCATGCCTAGCTAAAAGGCATTAAAGAAAAGTGCTTGTTGGGAGATAACCCAACACTTTTACCTTCTGGTTTTATGTGTTCACATGATTAATCTTCTGTAGTAATCATGTTTTGTGTCTTTTATTTCAATAAAGTTCCAAGTAAAGCCTTTGGGATAGTGTGGAAACTTGTTTGTTTGATTTTGTGCAAAAACATAAAAGTTTTGCGTCTAATATATGAATTATATGATTTTACTGGAGAGTAAAAAAATTCTGAAATTTTTACACAACATTTATATGAAAATTTCTTGAGTTTTAGTAATTTTTAAGAATTTTTAGAGTAAGGGAAGTATGGTTATCATTTAGATCTTTAGAGGCTGTTCTGTTTTTGACAGATTCTGTTTTGCATGCATAGTTTGCTTGTTCAAGTGTTCCTATAGATTATATTGAGTAATATAAATTGTGAGAATGATGAAATACATAAGGTATAATGTGATAACAGTTATTAATCTTGTCTTGACAGTACCTAAGTGAATGATCTATCTTTATCACACTAACCCTTCTCACAAAGTTCCGTTAAGTTTTGTCTGATTGAAGTTTTCAAGTTTTGGGTGAGACATCGATATGAGGAGAATAAGGAGTGACAAGAACCTAATCTTGGGGATTCCCAAGGCACATCCAAGGTAATAATCAATGAAGACTCAAGCGTCTAAGCTTGGGGATGCTCAAGATGGCATCCCCTCTTTCGTCTTCAACACTATCGGTATATCTCACTTGGAGCTATATTTTTATTTGTCACATAATATGAGTTTTTCTTGGAGCGTCATTTTATTTTGTTGTTGTCTGTTAGGTGTTATTTATAATATTGTTTCTCAATAAAAAGTTCTAATAATTGCCTTTAGTATGCTTGAATTGCATGTTCTGATATGTGCTGGGTAAAAATAGAAACTTCTGCTATAGTGTTTGAATTTTCATATTTTACTGGAATGTGGAAAGTTTCTGAACTTTTTACCCATTATTTTCATATAAATTATTTAGCATGTCATAAATTTTCATAAATGTTTGAGTTACATAAGTCACTGGTTTAATAGATTGCTTCAGACTATTCTGTTTAGACAGATTGCTGTCATAGTTTTGTTATCTACTTATCCTATCGTTTCCATAGCCTATATTGGTAGATATAAATTGTGGAAATGATATTATACAGTACCTAATGTTTGAAAATTATTGTGCAACTTGTCTTGGCATTACATAAAGAGCTGATTTATTATTATGTGTACTAACCTATCTCACGAGTTCTTATCGAGTTATGTGTGGATGAAGATTTTGAGAATAGGTGAAACCATGATACGAGAGGATTGAACGAGATACAAAATATCAAGCTTGGGGATGCCCAAGGAAACCCAAGTAAATATTTCAATAAGTCTCAAGCATCTAAGCTTGGGGATGCTACGCATCCTGTCACACCCAAGATGCGCGCCTATCCATTTAAGGCGCGAGGGCCTCGCAAGGGATAGATGCACATCTTGCCGTTAGCAAGAATAGTATCATCAGAACATACAATACGGAATGAGAAGAGTATACAAGTTGGCTTACACTCGCCACATGCTAACTTACAATGTCACTCAAATCATAGCCTCAAGTTGAACACAGGGTCCGACTACGGACAAAATCAAACGATAAAAGAAGTTGCAAATGATACTATCAAGCTATCCCAAAGATCACGACCAGGTCCTCTACTCATCCGGATACGTCACGTACATCCTGCCTCTCTCCTCATCATACTCCCACTTGAGCTGAGTAAGATCATCCTGCACGAACTCATCTGAACCTGCACCTGGATTATTGTAGTAAACTATGAGCCACAGAGGACACAACTATCATGTGCCCGGGTACCAAGACTATTTAAGCTCTAGGATGGAAGGGGTGATGTTTAGTTTGTAGCGGCGCTAAGCATTATATGGTGGCTAACTTACGCAACAAGAATGTAAATGTGAGTGGTCTATGTTTAGCGATCGAATCTAGAGTAATCTCTAAGAGATCCTGAACACTTACTTACGTCAATCATAACCCCACCTTGTTCTCTCTCGGATCATGTACGCGAGCAGAGACGATCACGGTTACTCACACAGTTGGTGTGTTTTAATTAGAGTTTACTTCAAGTTTTTTATAACCGGGTGTTAAACAAATATCCAAGTTGCCACATAACCGCGGGCACGGCTTTCCGAAAGATTTAACCCTGTAGGGGTGCTCCAACTAGTCCATCACAAATAACCACACTCCGCGGGAATTCCTCGACCAAGGATCTCGTGGTCTTCATCGGTGATTCCAAAGGAATTCCAATACCTCGAGAAAACCCGAAGAAAGTCAGAGTCCACACGCAAGACATTCGATAAAGGTAAAACAAATCCAGCAAGACCACCCGACGTGTCGACGAACCCGATAAGAGCCGCGTATCTCAGTCTCAGGACACGACGGATAAGCTAGTGTACGGAGGCCTGATAGAAATCTCCCAAGTTGCCCTGGGTTGGCCCTACACAGTGCTCTAGTTTGGACCAACACTCATGAGGAGTAATGGCCTGGGGGTTGATTAAATTATCCACGGGGTTGCAAAGCCCTATGCAAGTTTATTAAGTTATTAGCAAATGTAGAACCAATGTTTGGTCTTGCCAGACAAGTTTTAATCTCAACCGAATAAACAAGGGGGTCCCCATAACAACCCCAAGCGTGTTAGGAGCACAAAATATGGAAACATAACACCGGTAACAAGGAACTAATGGCGGTAACAGCAGAACAAATCACTTAGCAAAAGGCCAAGCCTTCCACCAATACCAGGTATATATGTGCATTAAATTAAATAACATAATTTATTATGATATCTAATCCATGTTATCACATGGAAAACAACCTGCACCTGCAACTAAGAACGCTATAAGAGGGGCTGAGCAGCGGTAACTTAGCCAATCAAAGGTTTGCTGGGATGTGGAAGTTAGAGGCTGTCATGGCAACATGGGGCCTGATAACATGTGGTAGTTAGCGCAACTGTAATGATAAGAACGAGAACTAGCAAGCAAAGATAGTATTAGGATCCGGGTACGATCATATTGCCTGTTGGTTCTTCAGCGGAACAAGTAGCGGGATCCTCGTAGTGGTACTCTCCAGGGTCCTCGAACTCAGTTTCGACACTCGCGTCTACCCAAGATAAACAGCAAATAAATAACCAACCAAGGTGCAATGCACAACCAAGATGATGCATGATCCATTTAATGAAGGTTTTAACATGGCAATCCAATTCTAGTCAAGTTTCGCATGCAAAGTTTGTATATTAGTGAACCTGGACAGAACCTCATGTTAAGTTACTTAAACATGTATGAACATGGAAAATTTGTATGCATCATGCAAAATCGATGGAAATGCATATAAGGATCGCAAGAAACGGAGCTACGGTTCTCGAGATACGCTCACGACAAGGTACGGAGGCAAAACACAAGATCACCAAATACCTAGGCTAATTCTTGTCATTCCAAGGTGGCCACTGGACAGGTGATGAAAAACCAATCACAATAGACTCAAGAATCACTCAATTCCATGGAGTATAGCTTCCCCAACTCACACAACAAGATAGCAACCCAATCTGCCACAAAACAGCAACTTAGCAATTTGAGAAGCTCACAACTAGGGCTACAGGAAACCTAAAGCCACAAACAAGGTATTTACAGAATCTACTCAACACCCACATCAATTTATCCAATTATGCATTCAGCAAAAGAGTCACACATCAATTTGCATGTATCAAGCAAGTTGGTCTGATGAATCAGGATTTTAGGGACTTGGTGAAAATTCCAGTTTTCTGGAATCTGGGTTAATAAAGTAGCAAGTTGACAGCACTGGTTAAATATGCTAGGAAACTCCAAATGTCATGAAAATTAACAGGACTGTATATGACAATAACTACTACAAATACCTAACACTGAACATGGTCAAATTCACAACACAACACTAGATGTACCCCACTCTTCATGGCAAAACAGTAACAGCAGAATCTCCAGACTTAGCCATTTCAAGGCAGGTTGGCAGAAACAGAAAGTAGCCAACTAAACATCATGGTTCTCACTTATCTAGTGACTTAACATGAATAACAAAAATACTGGGACATTCCCAAGAACTTTGAATAACAAATTCATGTTGGCAAGAACTTGAAAGCATACATAGATTAATTCATAAATAAAAGACAAAAGGGCATCACAGCATAAAAATGCAGTTTTGACAAGTTGCCCCAAAGTCAAATCTGACTTCACAGGTGCATAAATGGGTTGATACTACCCCAAAAGCATTACTCATACCCCTATACTTGTGTGGATCAAGGGGAAGGAAAGCTAGGTCGAAATTTTGACCCTATCTCCCATGGATGACTTATGGCACTTGAGTGACATGATAAAAATGCACAAAATGACATGGGATCTATGCTTACAAGTTGGAAATGAATAAATAGCACCCTAGGGACATGTTAACATGGCATAGCATCACTAGCAAAGATGAAACCATCTAGAAGAGGAGATATGCTAAAATGCTCATAAGAAAGAACCTACACATGGAGCTAAGCATGCACTCACATCCACACTTGCATATATATACCAACCAACTACACAATCATATGCAAACCATGCCCATGCATATATGCACTTTGGCATCTACACACTCAAGCCCATACATGTGCAATTACACATGCACCAACACACACATACACCTACATACATGGTGCACCACACACCTACACACACCTCACACACACACTCTCTAGCATACTCATACTTGGATGTGTGTGTGAAACACACACAAACATACATACACATGCACTTGGTCAAGTGTATGTGCAAGAGCACACACACACTATACCCACACTATCAACCACAAACCCATCCACATATGTACACACACAAGGGGGGTGTATGTATGCATACATACACATACACAAGTATACACATACAAGATGTGCATAAGTGTATGCAAAACATACACACACACTCCCTAGGACCACATACATACATACATACATACATACACTAAGTGCACACACACAAAACACTACACATGCACATCTAACAGAAATAATAAGGGATCCTAGGTCCCACACATACATACACACACACAACAATTAAAAGAAAAGAAAAGAAGGCAAAAAAATAAAAGAACACAAAAGGGGGGAGAAGGGGGATTCGAACCCCAGACCCCCTGGACTCACACACCACACCACACCACTGGGCTACGGGCTCAACTCTTAACAGAAGGGGGAACGCGGCGCTCTAATACACACACGCGCACACTTATCTGACAAAACTGAAGAACGACAGCGCAGGCAACAGTGGTGGCGATAGAGCAACGGCGGCGACGATTCCGACGGCTACAGGGCGATCTGGTGGCCACCACTACACACACAGCTACGGGGGCGACAGGCGGATCCATTCCCCTGCTCACCTCGCAGTGAGGAGGAAGGAGGCAAGCGGCAGGAGCTCGCCAAGCTACCGGCGGTGATAGACAACGGCGGTGACCTGATTGAGCTACGCGCGGAGGAGAAGAACTGCAGGGGACCTGCAGCTCACCTAGGGGATGGCGATGACGAACCGGTCACGAATCGACGGCAACGACGGGGAAGGAGAGGCGGGGACGCGGCGGCAATGGAGGAGAATAAGGCCCAACCGCGCTGCAACAGCGAAGAGTAAGAAGAGGACCTCCCGAGGCCTCCTAGCTCTGGGAACGGGATAGCGGGTCCACCAGGAACGCGGTGGCCATCTTTGGCGGCGACGAGCCCCACCAGAGGCGCCGACGCGCCGACGAGCTCTCTCTCTCTCTGAACTTACCTCGTCTCTGAACCCGACGAAGAAGAAGAAGTACAGGGGAGGAAGGAGGAGGAGGAAGAATAGGAAAGCGGCAACGGCGAGAGGGAGAAGAAAGAGGGAGGAACCCTAGGGGCACACGCTTAAAAAGGGGGTCGGCCTCGGCGTCCGTGACAGCTAACGGCGACGGCGAAGCCGCCCTCTGCACTCTTCTCGCACACACACACTCGCACTCTGACAGAGAGGAACGGGGGAGCAGGTGGCCGTTTACTGCTCCTGCTGGGCCTCGTGGGCCGAAAGCCCACACTCACACACATATTCTCACCAAAACAACAGAGGGGCCTTTTCCTTTTAAATAAAACAGCCACATTAGTAAAATCCCCATGGCATTTTATAAAAGGTTTTTGTCAAAACAAAAATACTTTTGAGAAGAAGATAATATGCTCCTATTAAATAAAATATTAGGGTGATTTTATGAACAAGTTATTTTATTAACATATTAATAAAACAGCCCCTGTTTTAAATAGTTTTCAAACCCAAACACATCCAAATATCAAAAGCATCACTTCCAATATTCACAAAACATATTGGGATAACTCATGAACATTTTTAAATCATTTTAATAACAACTTAAATCTGGACATATATTTCAAAAGAAGAGAGGGGAAGATGGGAGGTGATGTTGAAAGATGGAAGAGAGGGGGGAGGAAGAGGGTTTGCACACATGGTCTCACCCACACACAAACCACCTCACACACAAGCCAAAACACAACACAAGACACAACACAATCACCCAAGGGCACATGAACCCACCATGGCAAATATGAATGAAGGCATGATGATGAAATTATGGATGCCATGATGCATGAATGCAATTCAATCATATGGGACAAGGTGCAAATCATCACATAGCTCATGACACAAGGTTCATACATATGGTTACATGCCAAATATGGTAGGGACATCACTTGGGATGTCACACATCCCATCTCTCTTCGTCAACTATCGGTTAGCCTATGTTGAGCCTAAATTTTTATTTGTTCACATGATGTGTGCTATTCTTGGAGTGCTATTTTTGTTTTGCTTGCTGTTTAAATAAAATACTCAGATCTTAAAAATGTTTATTGAGAGAGAGACAGAAAGTCCTCACATATGTACTTGATTGTTTGACTAGTCATTGATCTTCACTTATATGTTTTGGAGTAGTTTTGTCATTTACTCTCGTGCTTCACTTATATCCTATGAGTAAGTTTTTGAATGAAATGAATATCATAAATCTGAAATTATATATGTTTATATGCTTATCCCATGGGGAGTAATGGCTTCACATAGAAGAAGTATAGGTGGTAAAATTTATTGAAAGTTAGCAAACACCGCATTGGTTACTTGAACAATTCATGAAAGAATATTGAAGGTAGAGAGATTTCACATACAAATATACTATCTTGGACATCTTCTATGATTGTGAATACCCATTAATTATTTTCCAACTTGAGAAAATTAGTTGAAGTTGGACAAGGAAGACAACGTAATGAGTTATGCTTGGGTATATTTGTATAGAAGTTATATTGTTATGGATCCTCCAACATGTGGTGCTTGCTTCCACCTCATACTAGCCAAAACTTCCACACCAAGTAGAAATACTACTTGTGCATCCAACACCCTTAACCCAAAGTTGTTCCATATGAGTCATGGTGATTGATACATCTATTGACTAAACCTCTACAAGAGTCATGGTGATTGATACGTCTCCAACGTATCTATAATTTTTGATTGTTCCATGTTGTTATATTATCAATCTTGGAAGTTTTATAATCATTTTATAGTCATGTTATATCATTTTTTGATACTAACCTATTGACATAATGCCAAGTGCCAGTTGCTGTTTTTCCATGTTTTTTACATCACAAAAAATCAATACCAGACGAAATCCAAATGCCACAAAACTTCACGATGATTAATTATGGGCCAGAAGGAACACAACGGGCCCTGGCTGCGCCCCGAGGGTGTGTGCCCCGAGGAGGGCACAACCCACCAGGGCACGCCAGGAGGCCCAGGCGTGCCCTGGTGGGTTGTGCCCACCTCGGTGGCCTCCTACACCCCCTCTTTGCACTATAAATTCCCAAATATTCCGAAACCCTTCGGGGCAGCCCTAGATCAAAAGTTCCGCCACTGCAAAGGCTCTGTAGCCACCAAAAACCAATCTAGACCCCGTTCCAACACCCTATCGGAGGGGGAATCATCTCCGATGGCCATCTTCATCATCCCGGCGGCCACCACGATGAGGAGGGAGTAGTCCACCCTCGGGGCTGAGGGTTTGTACCAGTAGCTATGTGTTTAATCTCTCTCTCGTGATATATATCATGGGCTTTGTTAATATAGATGGATCATATGATGTTTCTCCCCTCTATACTCTTATTGTGATGAATTGAATCTTTACCCTTTGAAGTTTTGTTATGCCGGATTGAATGGTCAGATTTGGGAACACATGATGTATGTCTTGTGGTATGAATACTTGAGGTGACATTGGGGTATCTTATTGGTTCACTTGATATACGTTATGGCACTCAACTTGCGGATTCCCGCAGTGATATTGGGGTAATCTATGCATAGGGGTTGATGCACGTTTTTATTATCTTTTCTCCGATAGAAACTTTGGGGTCCTTGTAGTTCTTTGTGTGGATTGAGTATTATGAATATGAATTTTCTTTGGTGTTATTCTAGTATGAACTCTTGAGTAGATCGATCGGAAAGAATAGCTTGCGTTATTTTAGTACGAACTCTAGGATAGATTGAACGGAAAGAATAGCTTTGAGGTGGTTTTGTACCCTACAAAAAATTTCTATCTTTTGTTCTCCGCTAATAGGAACTTGGGAGTGATTCTTTATCGCACTTTGAGGGGTGGTCATATGATCCAACTATGTTAGCAGTATTGAGAAATTGCACTAGCGAAAATATGGACCCTAGGCCTTGTTTTCAAGCATTGCAATACCGTTTTTGTGCCCATTTACTATTTGCTAACATGATGTTTCTTTATTCAGAGTATAAAAATATATTTCTACCATCCATATTACACTTTTGTCACCATCTCTTTGCCGATATAGTGCACCTATACAATTTGCCATTGTATTGGGTGTGTTGGGGACACAAGAGATTTCTTGTATTTGGTTACAGGGTCGTTTGAGAGAGGTCATCTTCATCCTACACCTCTCACGGATTGATAAACCTTAGGTCATCCACTTGAGGGAAAATTGCTACTGTCCTACAAAACTCTGTGCTTGGAGGCCCAACACGTGTCTACAAGAATAAAGTTGCATAGTAGACATCAAGCTCTTTTCTGGCGCCGTTGCCCAGGAGCTGAGTGCATGAAGGTATATCTTTAGATCTTGCAATTGAATCTTTTAGTTTCTTGTTTTATCACTAGTTTGGTTTATTAAAGAAAACTACAAAAAAATGGAATTGAGGTTGCATCATATTATTGATCATCTTTATAATATCTTTCTTGAAAATGATGGATCGGAAAATTGTGCTCAATTGTTAGAAGAAGAAGTTAATAAAATGTTTGGCACAAAATATTTGAATGATGAGCATGATTGCAATGTTGTTAGTATGAATTCTTTGAATATCCATGGTGCTAATGATATGCAAAGCCATAAGCTTGGGGATGCTATGTTTGATGAAGATGATATTTTTTGTCCCCCAAGTTTTGATGTGGAAATTTGTTATAATGAAAGCATGCCTCCTATTTATGATGATTATGTTGATGAGAGTGGATTTGGAGAGGTCGTGACTTTATTTAATGATGAATCCACTATTTTGGAAGAGGTTGCTATTGATGATGATTATGTTGTTTGATTTTGTGCAAAAACAGAAAGTTTTGCGTCCAGTATATGAATTATCTGATTTTACTCGAGCGTCAAAAAATTCTGCAATTTTTACACAAACTTTATATGCAAATTCAGAATTTTTAGAGTTAGGGAAGTTTGGTGATCATTCAGATCTTCACATACTGTTCTGTTTTTGACAAATTCTATTTTGCATGCACAGTTTCCTTGTTTTAGTGTTCCGATAGCTTATATTCAGTGGTATAAATTATGGTAATGGTATAATATAGTATGTATCATGTGGGAACAATGATGAATCTTGTCTTGACAGTACCTAAGTAAATGATCTATATTTACTACACTAACCCATCTCACGAAGTTCCGTTAAGTTTTGTGTGATTGAAGTTTTCAAGTTTTGGGTGAGATACTGATATGAGAAGAATAAGGAGTGAAAAGAACCTAGGATTGGGGATTCCCAAGGCACCCCAAGGTAATATCCAAGGAAGACTCAAGCGCCTAAGCTTGGGGATGCCCCGGAAGGCATCCCCTCTTTCGTCTTCAACACTATCAGTATATCTTACTTGGAGCTATATTATTATTAGTCACATAATATGAGTTTTGCTTGGAGCTATTGGAAATATGCCCTAGAGGCAATAATAAAGTGATTATTATTATATTTCCTTGTTCATGATAATTGTCTACTGTTCATGCTATAATTGTATTAACCGGAAACCGTAATACATGTGTGAATACATAGACCACAACATGTCCCTAGTGAGCCTCTAGTTGGCTAGCTCGTTGATCAATAGATGGTCACAGTTTCATGACCATGGACATTGGATGTCGTTGATAACGGGATCACATCATTAGGAGAATGATGTGATGGACAAGACCCAATCCTAAGCATAGCACAAGATCGTGTAGTTCGTCTGCTAAAGCTTTTCTAATGTCAAGTATCATTTCCTTAGACCATGAGATTGTGCAACTCCCGGATACCATAGGAATACTTTGGGTGTGCCAAACGTAACAACGTAACTGGCTAGCTATAAAGGTACACTACGGGTATCCCCGAAAGTATCTTTTGGGTTGGCACGAATCAAGACTGGGACTTGTCACTCCGTGTGACAGAGAGGTATCTCTGGGCCCACTCGGTAAGACATCATCATAATGAGCTCAACGTGACTAAGGAGTTATCCACGGGATGATGTGTTACGGAACAAGTAAAGAGACTTGCCAGTAACGAGATTGAATAAGGTATAGGGATACCGACGACCGAATCTCGGGCAAGTAACATACCGATGGACAAAGGGAATTGTATACGGGATTGATTGAATCCCCGACATCATGGTTCATCCGATGAGATCATCATGGAGCATGTGGGAGCCAACATGGGTATCTAGACCCCGCTATTGGTTATTGACCGGAGAGGTGTCTCGGTCATGTTTACATGCCTCCCGAACCCGTAGGGTCACACACTTAAGGTTCGATGACGCTAGGGTTATAGGGAAATTGTGTACGTGTTTACCGAAGGTTGTTCGGAGTCCTGGATGAGATCCTGGACATCACGAGGAGTTCTGTAATGGTCCGGAGGTAAATAATGATATATAGGAAGTGAGGATTTGGTCACCGAAAGTGTTCCAGGCATCACCGGTAATGTACCGGGACCACCAGAAGGGTTCCGGGGGTCCACCGGGAGGGGCCAGTGGCCCCAAAGGCCTGCATGGGCTGAGAGTGGGAAGGGACCAGCCCTTGAGTGGGCTGGTGTGCCTCCCACCAAGGTCCAATGCGCATCAAGGGTGGAGGGGGGGCCAAACCCTAGGCGTAGGGGCTGCCTTGTGCGCTAAGGCCACCCTAGGGCACCGCCCCTCCTCCCCATCTTGGCTGCCGCACCTCCTAGGGTTTCCCTAGGGGTGTCTGGCCCTCCTCCTCCTCCCCCTATATATATGTGGGTTTTTAGGGCTGAACAACAACAAATCTCTCTCTCGGCGCAACCCTACCCCTCCTCCTCCTCGTCCTCCGTAGCGCTTGGCGAAGCCCTACCGGAGTACCACGTAGGTCCACTTTCACCACGCCGTCGTGCTGCCGGAGCTCTCCCTCAACCTCTCCTTCCTCCTTGCTGGATTAAGGCATAGGAGACGTCACCAGGCTGCACGTGTGTTGAACGCGGAGGCGTTGTTGTTCGGCGCTTAGATCGGAATCGACCGTGATGTGAATCGCTGTGAGTATGACTCCACCAACCGCATTCTAGTAACGCTTCCACTTTGAGATCTTCAAAGGTATGAAGATGCACTCCCCCTTTTCTTGTTGCTGGTTTCTCCATAGATTGATCTTGGTGACACGTAGGAATTTTTTTAATTTACTACTACGTTCCCCAACAATGGCATCATGAGCTAGGTCTATGCGTAGGATCTATGCACGAGTAGAACACAAGTTGTTGTGGGTGTCGATTTTGTCAATTTTCTTGTTGTTACTAGTCTTATCTTGATTCGGTGACACTGTGGGATGTAGCGGCCCAGACCGACTTTACACGTACGCTTACGTGAGACTGGTTCCACCGCTTGACATGCACTTGTTCCATAAGGTGGCTAGCTGGTGTCTGTCTCTCCCACTTTAGTCAGATCGGATTTGATGAAAAGGGTCCTTATGAAGGGTAAATAGAAATTGGAATATCATGTTGTGGTTTTTGCGTAGGTAAGAAACGTTCTTGCTAGAAATCTATAGCAGCCACGTAAAAACTTGCAACACCAATTAGAGGACATCTAACTTGTTTTTGCAGCATATGCCGTGTGATGTGATATGGCAAAAGGATGTGATGTGATATATGTGATGTATGAGATTGATCATGTTCTTGTAATAGGATTCACGACTTGCATGTTGATGAGTATGACAACTGGTAGGAGCCATATGAGTTGTCTTAATTTATTGTATGACCTGCGTGTCAATCAAAAATGCCATGTAATTACTTTACTTTATTGCTAACCGTTAGCCATAGTAGTAAAAGTAATAGTTGGCGAGACAACTTCATGAAGACACAATGATGGAGATCATGGTGTCGTGCCGGTGACAATGATGATCATGGTGCCCCGAAGATGGAGATCAAAGGAGCAAGATGATATTGGCCATATCATGTCACTATATGATTGCATGTGATGTTTATCATGTTTTACATCTTATTTGCTTAGAACGACGGTAGCTTAAATAAGATGATCTCTCACTAAAATTTCAAGAAATGTGTTCCCCCTAACTGTGCACCGTTGCTAAGGTTCGTCGTTCCGAAGCACCATGTGATGATCGGGTGTGATAGGTTCTAATGTTCGCATACAGCGGGTGTAAGCCAGATTTACACACGCAATACACTTAGGTTGACTTGACGAGCCTAGCATGTATATACATGGCCTCGGAACACGGGAGACCGAAAGGTCGAACATGAGTCATATAGAATATACGATCAACATGGAGATGTTCACCATTGATGACTAGTCCGTCTCACGTGATGATCAGACACGGGCTAGTTGACGTGGATCATGTGTCACCTGGATGACTAGAGAGATGTCTATATAAGTGGGATTTCATTAAATAATTTGATTATGTGAACTTAATTGTCATGAACTTAGTCTAAAATGTATTTACAATCTATATTGTAGATCCATTGGCCCACACTAATGTTGCCATCAAGTTCAATGCGTTCCTAGAGAAAACCAAGCTGAAAGACGATGGAAGCAACTATACGGACTGGGTCCATAGCTTGAGGATCATCCTCATGACTTCCAAGAAATTATATGTCCTTGATGCACCGCTAGGTGACGCACCCGTTTTCCTAGCAACTCAAGACGTTATGAATGCTTGGCAGTCGCGTAGTGATGATTACTCCCTAGTCAGTGCGGCATGCTTTATAGCTTAGAACCGGGGCTCCAAAAGCGTTTTGAGAAACACGGAGCATATGAGATGTTCCAAGAGCTAAGAATGGTTTTCGAATCTCATGCCCGGGTCGAGAGATATGATGTCTCCGACAAGTTCTTCAGTTGTAAGATGGAGGAAAATAGTTTTGTCAGCGAGCACATACTCAAAATGTCTGGGTTGCACAATCGCCTGTCTCAGCTAGGAGTTAATCTTCCGGATGACTCGGTTATTGACAAAATCCTCTAGTCGCTTCCACATAGATACAAGAGCTTTGTGATGAACTACAACATTCAAGGGATGGAGAAGTCCATTCTTGAGTTGTACTCGATGCTGAAATCAGCGGAGGTCGAGATCAAAAAGGAGCATCAAGTGTTGATGGCCAATAACACTACTAGTTTCAAGAAAGGCAAGGGTAAGAAGAACTTCAATAAGGACAGCAAATCAATTGCCGCGCCCAGTAAGCAAGTTGCCAGGAAGAAGAACAAGAATGGACCCAAGCCTGAGACTGAGTGCTTTTATTGCAAGGGTACCAGTCACTGGAAGCGGAACTGCCCCAAGTACTTAGCGGATAAGAAGGCCGGCAATGTTAAAGGTATATGTGATATACTTGTTATTGATGTGTACCTTACCAGCACTCGGAGTAGCTCCTGGGTATTTGATACTGGTGCAGTTGCTCACATTTGTAACTCCAAGCAGGAGCTGCGGAATAAGCGGAGACTGGCGAAGGACGAGGTGACGATGCGCATTGGGAATGGTTCCAAGGTCGATTTGATCGCCGTCGGCACGCTACCTCTACATCTACCTTCGGGACTAGTTTTAAACCTTAATAATTGTTATTTAGTACCAGCTTTGACCATGAACATTGTATCTGGATCTCGCTTGACGCGAGATGGCTACTCATTTAAATCTGAGAATAATGGTTGTTCTATTTATATGAGAGAAATGTTTTATGGTCATGCCCCGCTGGTCAGTGGTTTATTTTTGATGAATCTTGAACGTGATGTTACACATGTTCATAGTGTGAGTACCAAAAGATGCAAGGTTGATAACGATAGTCCCACTTACATGTGGCACTGCCGCCTTGGTTATATTGGTGTCAAATGCATGAAGAAACTCCATGCTGATGGACTTTTGGAGTCTCTTGATTTTGAATCATTTGACACGTGCGAACCATGCCTCATGGGCAAGATGACCAAGACTCCATTCTCCGGAACAATGGAGCGAGAAACTGACTTGTTGGAGATAATACATACCGATGTATGCGGTCCAATGAGCATTGAGGCTTGCGGTGGCTACCATTATGTTCTCACCCTCACTGATGACTTAAGCAGATATGGGTATGTCTACTTAATGAAACACAAGTCTAAAACCTTTGAAAAGTTCAAGGAATTTTAGAGTGAGGTAGAGAATCAACATGATAGGAAAATAAAGTGCCTACGATCTGATCGTGGCGGAGAATATTTGAGTCACGAGTTTGGCACGCACCTAAGGAAATGTGGAATTGTTTCATAACTCACGCTGCCTTGGACACCTCGGCGAAATGGTGTGTCTGAACGTCATAATCGCACTCTATTGGATATGGTGCGATCTATGATGTCTCTTACCGACTTACCGCTATCATTTTGGGGATATGCATTAGAGACTGCCGCATTCACTTTAAATAGGGCACCGTCTAAGTCCGTTGAGACGACACCGTATGAATTATGGTTTGGAAAGAAACCTAAGCTGTCGTTTCTAAAAGTTTGGGGATGCGATGCTTATGTAAAGAAACTTCAACCTGAGAAGCTCGAACCCAAATCGGAAAAGTGCGTCTTCATAGGATACCCCAAAGAAACTGTTGGGTATACCTTCTACCTCAGATCCGAAGGCAAAGTCTTTGTTGCCAAGAATGGGTCCTTTCTAGAGAAAGAGTTTCTCTCGAAAGAAGTAAGTGGGAGGAAAATAGAACTTGATGAGGTAATTGTAGCTCCACTCAAACCGGGCGCTTTAAGACAGATGCTTCCGTCTTGAGCTAGAATAGCAGTCGGCGGCCGTGGTGCGGCGGATGAGGCATCAGTCCCGCCTGCTAGAGCAATATGAGGCCAGAAACCTTTTTAACATGCCAGGAACAGGTCGGACAATGGAAGCACCTGGAAGTCGCCTAGCGGCTCGGCAACAGCTTAACCCACCCCGACGGAACCAGACCTCACCAATGGCTTTTCCAATGCTGGCGGGTTACTACTCAAACCCGGCGAGAACATGGTGGCGGTGGCAACCCGGCTAGGAACAATCCCTATTCCCGACGAGGCGCCTTTCGCAGAAGAGGTACGGGACGCCATTGTGTACCTATGAACGGCGATGGCCCAGCAAGAGAAGTATACCTATAACTGGAGTCACATGCATTCAACCCCCGTTCCGAGCCGCAGATTCAGCCGGCGTTATGAGTCGTCGGTGGTTTCTAGCAGTGATCGGCACCGGGGCCCGCCGCGGGACGACGAGGCGGCTTTGGATGCTCAGGCGCTCATAGATCGGGCGAGGGCACAGCGTGAGGCGATGGCTCTGGCAGCAGCGGCTCATCAAGAGCCTACACCTTCCATCTCAGTTGGAGCGGGAGTAACCACCATGGCCATGGGAGTACCGTGCTTGGTGCCAGCTCTGCGGAACGAGCGTCTGCTGAAGGATTTCAAAGGCCCTCGCAAGGTCCCAAATTACACCGCTGATGTACCCCCGAAGGCTTGGATTGAGAGCTATGAACTGGCCATGGAGATGTTGGACGTCAATGATGCGGTGTGCACGAAGTATTTTATCATGATGCTAGAAGGGCCGGCTCGCACGTGGTTGAAGGGTTTGCCACCCAATACCATCAATTATTGGGCTGAGTTAAAAGCGAGGTTCACCAAAAACTTTCAAGGAACATGCAAGCAGCCCATGACGATTGTGGATTTGGATCACTGTGTACAATAGGAAAATGAGTCGGCTCATCACTGGGTCTGTCAGGTTTCGACTATCATCCACTCGTCTGAGCAGATTACGACGGCTCAAGCGGTCTTGATTCTGAAAAAGAATTGCCACTTTACGCCTTTAAAGCAGAAGCTCGGATGGCTCAAACGCACATGTCAAGACATGGGGGAGCTCATGGCGGCTCTCACGAATACGCCGACTCTGATAATACGAAGGATCCAGGCTCTGATGAGGAGAAGCCTGGTCAGAGTAAGAAGAATAGCAATGGCAAGGGTGCGACAGGCAATGGTAACCAAGGCAAGTGGAAGAACCCGGACGGCGGATCAGAGATGGTGGCCAACGCCAGCACCGGCAACAATCATGCTAAGGGCAACGGGAAGTTCAAGCATCCTTTTAATAAGGGTAAGACTCCTTTTAATTTGGAGGAGATGCTCGATAAACCTTGTCCGGAGCATAGTCGGCCTAACAGACTGGCGGGTCACATGTGGATTAATTGCCACGTTATGCAGAAGTTCAAGGACTATAGCTTACGACAGCATAACAACGATGGTGGCCCACCCGACGGCTCAAGACCAGGTGGTCAGGAGCCAGGTTTGGGTCTGGTGGCTCAGGATCCGGCCATCACGGCCAGGGCAACCAGGGAGGACATCATCCGCACTCTGGTGGCAACAATCAGCAACAGAATAACCAGTTTGGATATCAGAGTAATCCAAAGCAGCTCAGCTCGGGTCAGTATCATGTTTTTACGACCAACCTTGACAAGCGAGATTAGAAGTTGCGCAAGCGGGCTGTTAATGCGATCAGGCCTACTCTACCACAATACTTGAAGTGGTCTGAGTATGATATAACTTGGAGCCGGGAGGATCACCCGCCGCGTGTTGATGACCCAGGACGGCTGGCGTTGGTAGTTGCTCCCCAAGTTGGAGGCTACGTGTTTACCAAGGTGCTTATGGATGGTGGCAGTAGCATCAATATTTTGTGCTACGACACTTTCCGCCGAACGAAGTTGCTTGATAAGGATCTTAAGCCGCCCTCAACAGTTTTTCATGGCGTGGTGCCTGGCAAGTCAGCTTATCCAGTGGGGAGGATCTCTTTGGCAGTCGCCTTCGGTGACGAACACAATTACAGGGTGGAGAGCTTGTGTTTTGAGGTGGTCAAGATCAAAAGTCCGTATCATGCTCTGTTTGGACGTCCGGCTTACGCCAAATTCATGGCTAGACCTTGTTATGTGTACTTGCAGCTCAAGATGCCGGGCCTAAAAGGTACGATTATGGTGCATGGTGATCGGGAGACGGCTATTGAGTGTGAGGAAGGAGATGTGGCTTATGCAGAGTCTACTTGTGCTGAGGCGGAGCTCAAGTTTTACAAGGAAAATGTCGACCCGGAGGACATGACTGCGCTAAAAAAGCCCACGAAAGAGGTTGAGCTGCCCCTCAAATTTTCAGCGGATGATACCAAATTGGTGGATTTCAATCTGGGCGACTCATCTTAGCAGTTCACTATCGGAGCTAATATGGATCCCAAACAGGAAAGCGCGCTCATCGAATTCATCCGTGAGAATCGGGACATCTTCGCGTGGAAACCTTCTGACATGCCGGGTGTACCGAGAGAGTTCGCTGAGCACCACCTTAATGTGGATCCTAAATTTAAACGAGTCAAGCAGTTTCTACGGTGGTTCAATGAGGAGAGACGCAAGGCTATTGGGGAAGAGGTCGCCCGGCTTCTGGCGGCAGGTTTCATCGTCGAGGTCTTTCACCCGGAGTGGCTCGCTAACCCGGTGCTAGTGCTCAAGAAAAACGGCATGTGGCGTATGTGTGTGGACTACACGAATCTTAACAAGGCCTGTCCGGCTGACCCGTTTGCTCTCCCTCGTATTGACCAGATCATTGATGCGACAGCGTGTTGTGAGAGTTTATGCTTCCTAGATGCTTATTCTGGTTATCATCAGATGAAGATGGCAGTCAAAGACCAAGAGAAGACGACTTTGATCACGCTTTTGGTACTTTCTTCTATGTGCCTATGCCCTTCGGGCTCAAGAGTGCCCAGTCGACTTACCAACATTGTGTACAGAACTATCTTCATAGCCAAATCGGGCGCAATGTTCATGCATATGTGGATGATATTGTGATCAAGTCAAGGAAGAAGGAGACTCTGCTTGACGACCTGAAGGAGACTCTTGAGAACTTATGGGTCTACAAGATGATGCTTAACCCGGCTAAGTGTGTCTTTGGCATTCTGGCAAGCAAGCTCTTGGGATTTCTAGTATCTGAGCATGGCATTGAGGCTAGCCTGGATAAAATCAAGGTTATCACCTCCCTGTCTGAGCCGGCATGCATCAATGATGTTCAGCGCCTGGCGGGGCAGATTGCTGCGTTAAGCCGATTTATAAGCCGCCTTGGTGAGAAGGCCATTCCTTTGTACCAGATGATGAACAAGACGGACAACTTTGTGTGGAGTACGACGGTGGGTGAAGCATTTGAGGCGCTCAAGAGACAGCTCACTGAGCCGCCGGTCTTAGCTGCTCCGGTTGAGAAAGAACCCTTGCTCTTATACGTGCCGGCTAATAACAGGGCTGTCAGCGCCGCAATCATTGTCGAGCGTAAGGAGGCAGGGAAGGAATATCCGGTTTAGAGGCCGGTTTACTATATCAGTGAGGTCCTGACAGAATCCAAGCAGAGGTATCCACATTGGCAGGAGCTAGTGTATGGGGTGTTCATGGCCAATCGCAAGCTAAAGCACTATTTCCTGGGGCACCAAATTACAGTGGTTAGCTATGCCCCATTGGGAGATATAATTCAAAACAGAGAAGATATTGGTAGGATTGCTAAGTGGGCGTTGGAGCTGGGACCTCTCAATTTGAAATACGTACCTCGCATGGCGGTCAAGTCTCAGGCCTTAGTGGATTTCATAAATGACTGGACCGAATGTCAGGCGCCCTAGGAGAAGCCGGACAACACATACTGGACAATCCACTTTGATGGATTTAGGCAACTAGAAGGATCAAGGGCAGGGGTTGTCTTAGCTTCCCATAAAGGTGATAAGTTCTGTTATGTGCTAAGGTTGATGTTTCCTTGTACTAACAATGCAGCTGAGTACGAAGCTCTGCTTCATGGCCTCCGAGTGGCTAAGGAGATGAACCTGAGCCGGGTTAGATGCTTAGGCGACTCACATCTTGTAGCCCAGCAAGTTTCAGGAACTTGGGATTCCAAGGACCCGCACATGTCGTCGCTGGTCACTTCAAGGGTTATTAGGTGGATCATATTGATCGTCGCAGGAACGAGACGACTGATGCCCTGTCAAGGCTGGGTTCTCAGCGTAAGCCGGTGCCGCCTAATGTTTTCTTAGACGTATTGCATCACCCGTCAATTAAGTTACCTTCAAAGGAAGACTTGACTATCCCTGGCCCGGAAGGACAACTGGTGGCAGCTTTACATGCTATTCCTGACTGGACTGTGCCTTATTTGGCATATTTGACTCGTGGCGAGTTACCCGATGACGAAAATCTTGCCAGGCGGATCACCCGGCGGTCTAACTCTATGACAACTGTCAATGGTGAGTTACATAAGTGCAGCGTCACTGGCGTGTTTCAACATTGTGTTTCATCTGACGAGGGCAAGGAAATCTTGAATGAGATTCATGCTGGTGATTGTGGTCATCACGCCGGCTCAAAATCCCTGGTGGCCAAGGCCTTTCGACATGGCTTCTTCTGGCTGATGGCTCATAAGGATGCGAAAGACTTGGTCCGCAAGTGCGATGGATGTCAAAAGTTTGGTCGACATGCTCATGTCCTAGCTCAAGAGTTGCGCATGATTCCAATTACTTGGCCGTTTTCTGTCTGGGGGCTTGATATGGTCAGGACTTTCAAGAGATCCAAGGACATGAAGACCCACCTCTTGGTGGCGGTTGACAAATTTACCAAGTGGGTAGAAGCTGAGCCGGCTAGCAAGTGTGACGCGGCCACGACGGTTCAACTCATTAAAAAGCTGATCTACCGTTTTGGTTACCCTCACAGCATCATCACTGATAATGGTACAAACCTATCCAAGGGGGCTATGAAAGCGTTCTGTGAAAGTGAACACATCAGACTTGATGTTTCTACGGTTGCTCATCCACAGTCAAACGGTCAGACAGAGCGCGCTAACCAAGAAATCTTGAGAGGTATCAAACCCCGACTTATGGTTCCTTTGAAGCGAACACCGGGTTGTTGGTGTTGGGGAACGGTGCGTGGGAAACAAACTTTTTCCAGCGCACACGCAAATCTATCCATGGTGATGAGCATCTACGAGAGGGAGAGTGGATCTACGTACCCTTGTAGATCGCTAAGCGGGAAGCGTTAAGAAACGCGGTTGGTGTAGTCGAACGTCTTCGTGATCCAAATTGTCGTGCGTCCCGCGATCCAATCACGATCCGTCCCGCGATCCAATCACGATCCGTCGTACGAACTTGATCACGATCCGTCCCATGAACTTGATCACGATCCTTCCGATCTAGCACCGAATGGACGGCACCTCCGCGTTCAGCACACGTACAACTTGATGACGATCTCCGCCGTCTTGATCCAGCAAGAGAGAGTGAAGAGGTAGAAGAGTTCTCCGGCAGCGTGATGGCGCTCCGGCGATGGTGGTGGAGCAATTCCGGCAGGGCTTCGCCGAAGCACTGCAGAAATCCGATCTAGAGGAGAAACTATGCACTGGAGGAACGGGTCGCACGTGGCTGAAAAATCTAGTGCAAAACCCCAAAACCCACTAGTATATATAGGAGGAGATGAGGAGAGCCTTGGCGCAAGGGCCAAGGCTCCTATGGTTCGGCCGAACCTACTAGGAGAGGACTCCTCCTCCAATCCTAGTAGCGCTAGGATTGCTCCTTTTTTTGCCTTCTTCCACCTTTTCCTATTGGGTTTTCTTCTCCAGCCACATGGGCCTTGTGTGGGAGTTTCCACCAGCCCACTAAGGGCTGATATTCACTCTCCCACAGCCCATGAAGCCTCTTGGGTCGAAATACCCCTCCTAGAGGCCTCCCGGTACACTACCGGCACTCCCGGTACACTACCGATGAGCCCAAAACTTTTCCGGCGACCAACCAGGACTTCCTATATATGAATCTTTACCTCCGGACCATTCCAGAGCTCCTCGTGACATCCGGGACTCCGAACAACCTTCGGTGACCACCATACATAACTCTATACTACCGAAACGTCACCAAACCTTAAGTGTGCAGACCCTGCGGGTTGGAGAACTATGTAGACATGACCGAGACACCTCTACGGTCAATAACCAATAGAGGGACCTGGATGTCCATATTGGTTCCTACACATTGTACGAAGATCTTTATCGGTCAAACCTCTATGTCAAGGATTCAGTTAATCTCGTATGATGTTCCCTTTGTTCTTTGGTATGTTACTTGCCCGAGATTCAATCGTCGTTATCTCCATACCTAGTTCAACCTCGTGACTGGAAAGTCTCTTTACTCGTTCCGTAATACAAGATCCCATGACTAACACTTGGTCACATTGCTTGCAAGGCTTATTGTGATGTTGTATTACCGAGTGGGCCCTGAGATACCTCTCCGTCACACGGAGTAACAAATCCTAGTCTTGATTCATGCCAACTCAACAGACACCCTCGGAGATACCTGTAGAGCACCTTTATAGTCACTCAGCTACGTTGCGACGTTTGATACACACAAGGCACTCCTCCGATGTTCGTGAGTTGCATGATCTCATGGTCATAGGAACATATACTTGACATGCAGAAAACAGTAGCAATAAACTAACACAATCATATGCTATGTTTGTAGTTTGGGTCTTGTCCATCACATCATTCTCCTAATGATGTGATCCCGTTATCAAATGACATCACATGTCAATGGCTAGGAAACCTTGACCATCTTTGATCAACGACCTAGTTCACTAGAGGCGTACTAGGGACAGAGTGTTGTTTATTTACCCACACATGTAATGTGTTTCCAATCAATACAATTATAGCATGGATAATAAACGATTATCATGAACAAGGAAATATAATAATAAAAACTTTATTTATTGCCTCTAGGGTTCCAATAGTCTCCCACTTGCACTAGAGTCAATAATCTGGCTCACATCACTATGTGATTTACATTGTAATGAATCGAACACCCATGCAGTTCTGGTGTTGATCATGTTTAGCCCTTGGAAGAGGTTTAGTCAACGGGTCTGCAACATTCAGATCCGTGTGAACTTTGCAAATATTTATGTCCTGCTCCTCGATGTAATCGCGGATGGATTTGAAGCGTCGCTTTATGTGTCTGGTCCTCTTGTGAAACCTTGGTTCCTTGGCCAGAGCAATGGCACCAGTGTTGTCACAGAACATGTTCATTGGATTCAGTGCACTGGGCACTACTCCAAGATCTATCGTGAACTGCTTCATCGAGACACCTTCCTTCGCCGCCTCCGAGGATGCGATGTACTCCGCTTCACATGTAGAATCGGCTACCATGCTTTGCTTGGAACTGCACCAGCTTACCGCTCCCCCGTTGAGAATAAATACGTATCTGGTTTGCGACTTAGAGTCATCCGGATCAGTGTCAAAGCTTGCATCGACGTAACCGTTTACGACGAGCTCTTCATCACCTCCATAAACGAGAAACATTTCCTTAGTCCTTTTCAGGTACTTAAGGATATTCTTGACCGCTGCCCAGTGCTCCATTCCAGGATCACTTTGAAACCTTCCGGCCATACTTATGGCAAGGCTGACATCGGGTCTTGTGCATAGCATTGGATACATGATAGAGCCTATGGCTGAAGCATAGGGGATGACACTCATCTTTTCTCCATCTTCTGCAGTCACTGGGCATTGAGTCTTACTCAACTTCACACCTTGTAACACAGGCAAGAACCCCTTCTTGGACTGGTCCATTTTGAACTTCTTCAAAACTTTATCAAGGTATGTACACTGTGAAAGTGCTATTAAGCGTCTCGATCTATATCTATAGATCTTAATGCCTAATATGAAAGTAGCTTCTCCTAGGTCCTTCATTGAAAAACTCTTGTTCAAATATTCCTTCATGCTTTCCAGCATTTCTATATTGTTTCCAATCAGCAATATGTCATCCACATATAATACTAGAAACACTATAGAGCTCCCACTCACTTTCTTGTAAATACAAGCTTGTCCATAAACTTGTATAAACTCAAACGCCTTGATCACCTCATCAAAGCGCTTATTCCAACTCCGAGATGCTTGCACCAGTCCATAAATGGATCGCTGGAGTTTGCAAACTTTGTCAGCATTCTCTGGATCGACAAAACCTTCGGGTTGCATCGTATAGAACTCTTCCTCAAGGAAACCGTTGAGGAACGCCATTTTGACATCCATCTGCCAAATTTCATAGTCGAAATAAGCAGCTATTGCCAACATGATTCTGACAGACTTAAGCATCGCTACGGGTGAGAAAGTCTCATCGTAGTCAACTCCTTGAACTTGTGAAAAACCCTTTGCCACAAGTCGAGCTTTATAGACGGTGACATTGCCGTCCGCGTCTGTCTTCTTCTTAAAGATTCATTTGTTCTGAATGGCCTTTCGCCCTTCAGGTAACACTTCCAAAGTCCATACTTTGTTTTCATACATGGATCCCATCTCGGATTTCATGGTCTCTAACCATTTCTCAGAATCCGGGCCCATCACTACTCCTTCATAGATCGTAGGTTCATTGTTGTCCAACAACATGACCTCTAAGACAGGGTTGCTGTACCACTCAGGATTAGTATGCGCCCTTGTCGACCTACAAGGTTCAATAGTAGCTTGATCCGGAGCTTCATGATCATCATCATTAACTTCCTCTTCTACTGTCGTAGATTCCACAGAAACATCTTTCTGTCCCGCGCTACTTTCTGGTTGAAGTAAAGGTTCAATAACCTCATCAAGCTCTATCTTCCTCCCACTCAATTCTTTCGAGAGAAACTCTTTCTCAAGAAATGTTCCGTTCTTAGCGACAAACACTTTGCCTTCGGATCTGAGATAGAAGGTATACCCGACTGTCTCTTTCGGGTATCCTATGAAGACGCATTTCTCCGCTTTGGGTTCCAGCTTTCAAGGCTGAAGCTTTTTGACAAAAGCATCACATCCCCAAACTTTAAGAAATGACAATTTTGGCCTCTTGCCAAACCATAGTTCATATGGCGTCGTCTCAACGGATTTCGATGGTGCCCTATTTAAAGTGAATGTAGTTGTTTCTAATGCATAACCCCAAAACGATAGTGGCAAATCAGCAAGAGACATCATAGAACGCACCATATCTAATAAGGTTCGATTACGACGTTCGGACACACCATTACGATGTGGTGTTCCGGGCGGTGTCAACTGTGAAACAATTCCACACTGTCTTAAGTGACTGCCAAACTCATAACTCAGATATTCACCTTCTCGATGAGATCACAGGAATTTAATCTTCTTGTTACGATGATTCTCAACTTCACTCCAAAATTGCTTGAACTTTTCAAACGTTTCAGACTTGTGTTTCATTAAGTAAATATACCCATATCTACTTAAGTCATCAGTGAAGGTGAGAAAATAACGATATCCACCACGCGCTGTGACATTCATGGGACCACACAGATCAGTATGTATGATTTCCAATAAGTCACTTGCCCGTTCCATTGTTCTAGAGAACGGCGTTTTAGTCATCTTGCCCATGAGGCATGGTTCACATGTGTCATGTGATTCAAAATCAAGTGACTCCAAAAGTCCATCAGCATGGAGCTTCTTCATGCGTTTTACACCAATATGACCTAAACGGCAGTGCCACAAGAAAGTGGTACTATCATTATCAACTCTACATCTTTTGGCATCAATGTTATGAACATGTGTGTCATCACTATCAAGATTCAATATGAATAAACCCCTAACATTGGGTGCATGACCATAAAAGATATTACTCATATAAAATGAACAACCTTTATTCTCTTATTTAAATGAGTAACCGTCTCGCAATAAACAAGATCTAGATATAATGTTCATGCTTAATGCAGGCACTAAATAACAATTATTCAGGTTCATCACTAATCCCGATGGTAATCAAAGAGAGAGCGTGCCGACGGCGATCACATCAACCTTGGAACCATTTCCCACGCGCATCGTCACTTCGTCCTTTGCCAGCCTTCGTTTATTCCATAGTTCCTGCATTGAGTTGCAAATGTGAGCAACCGAACCAGTATCAAATACCCAGGCACTACTACGAGAGCTAGTAAGGTACACATCAATAACATGTATATCATACATACCTTGTTTGTCGTTGGCCGCCTTCTTGTCAGCCAGGTACTTGGGGAAGTTCCGCTTCCAGTGACCAGTTCCCTTGCAATGAAAGCACTCAGTTTTTGGCTTGGATCCATGCTTGGGCTTCTTTACAGGAGTAGCAACTGCTTTGCCATCCTTCTTGGTTTTACCCTTCTTGCCCTTGCCCTTGACCTTGCCATTTTTCTTGAAACTAGTGGTTTTATTGACCATCAACACTTGATGCTCTTTCTGGATTCAGACTCAGCGACTTTTAGCATCGCAAACAGCTCGACGTCTGACTTGTTCATCCCGTGCATGTTATAGTTCATCACAAAGCTCTTGTAACTAGGTGGCAGTGATTGAAGAACTCTGTCAGTGATCGCCTCTGGCGGAAGGGCAATTCCCAACTCCGCTAGACGAGTTGAATACCCAGACATTTTGAGTATATGTTCACTGATAGACCTGTTCTCCTCCATCTTGCAAGCATAGAATTTATCGGAGGTTTCATACCTCTCGTTCCGGGCGTTCTTCTGAAAGATAAACTTCAACTCCTGGAACATCTCATATGCTCCATGAGGTTCAAAACGTCTTTGAAGTCCCAGTTCTAAGCCATACAATATCGCACACTGAACTATTGAGTAATCTCCAGTACGTGCCTCCCAAGTGTTCTTAACGTCTTCGGAGGTCATGTCTTCTGGTGGGTCACCAAGCGGTGTATCAAGGACATATGATTTCTGGGCAGCCATGAGTATAATCCTCAGATTACGGGCCCAGTCAACAAAGTTACTTCCATCATCTTTCAACTTAGCTTTCTCTAGGAACACATTAAAATTCAGGGGTGCTACTGCACAAGCCATTGATCTACAACATAAATATGCAAAGTTTACTTAGACTATTATTCAAGATAATGAGTTTAGTTAATCAAATTACTAAAGCTCCCACTCAAATTGACATCCCTCAGGTCATCTGAGTGTCACATGATCCAAATCCACCAACTCAAGTCCGATCATCACGTGAGTTCAGGTGGCTTCAATGGTGAACATCATTACGTTGATCATATCTACTATATGACTCATGTTCGACCTTTCGGTCTCTTGTGTTCCGAGGCCGTACATGCTAGGCTCGTCAAGTTTAACCCGAGTGTTCTACACGTGCAACACTGGCTTGCACCCGTTGTATGTGAATGTAGAGTCTATCACACCCGATCATCACGTGGTGTCTCAACACGATGAACTTTCGCAATGGTGCACACTCGGGGAGAACACAATTCATCTTGAAATTTAAGTGAGGGATCACCTTATAATGCTACCGTCGTCCTAAGAAAAACAAGGTGCATAAAAGGATTAGCATCACATGCAATTCATAAGTGACATGATATGACCATGCACTTGTGCTTTGGATCTCCATCTTGAAAGCACCGGCATGATCTCCATCGTCACCGGCATGACACCATGATCTTCATCATCTTGATCTCCATCAACGTGTCGCCATCGGGGTTGTCGCGCCCAACATGCTTCTACTACTATTGCTACTGTTTAGCGATAAATTAAAGTATTACATAGCGCTTAATGATTGACATGCAGGTCATACAATAATTAAAGATAACCATATGGCTCCTGCCGGTTGCCATACTCATCGACATGCAAGTCGTGATAATCTATACATCACATGATCATCTCATACATCACATATATCACATCATGTAATTGGCCATATCACATCACAACATACCCTGCAAAAACAAGTTAGATATCCTCTAATTGTTTTTGCATGTTTTACGTGGCTGCTACGGGTATCTAGCAAGAACAATTCTCATCTACGCAAACACCACAATGGTGATACACTAGTTGCTTTTCAACCTTCTCAAGGACCGCCTTTGTCGAATCCGATCCAACTAAAGTGAGAGAAACTGGCACCCGCAAGCCATCAATGCAAAAAGTTGCGGTCGAGGGAACCGGTCTCTCGTAAGCGTACGAGTAATGTTGGTCCGCGCCGCTTCATCTCACAATACCGCTGAACCAAGATCCTACCAAGGGAGGAAGCAATCTAAGCATCAACGCCCACAAACCTTTTGTGTTATACTCGAGATCTCATCTACACATAGACCTAGCTCATGATGCCACTATTGGGAAACAAAAAATTTCCTACGCACACGCAGATCTATCCATGGTGATGAGCATCTACGAGAGGGAGAGTGGATCTACGTACCCTTGTAGATCGCTAAGCGCGAAGCGCTAAGAAACGCGTTTGGTGTAGTCGAACGTCTTCGCGATCCAAATCACTGTGCGTCCCGCGATCCAATCACGATCCATCCCGTGATCCAATCATGATCCGTCCCGCGATCCAGTCACGATCCGTCCCACGAACTTGATCACGATCCTTCTGATCTAACACCAAACGGACGACACCTCCGCGTTCAGCACACGTACAACTTGATGACGATCTCTGCCGTCTTGATCCACCAAGAGAGAGAGGAGAGGTAGAAGAGTTCTCCGGCAGCGTGCCGGCGCTCCGGCGATGGTGGTGGAGCAATTCCGGCAGGGCTTCACCTAAGCACTGCAGAAATCCGATCTAGAGGACAAACTATGCACTGGAGGAACGGGTAGCACGTGGCTGAAAAATCTAGTGCAAAACCCCAAAACCCACCAGTATATAGGAGGAGAGGAGGAGAGCCTTGGCGCAAGGGCCAAGGCTCCTATGGTTTGGCCGAACCTACTAGGTGAGGAGGACTCCTCCAATCCTAGTAGGACTAGGATTGCTCCTTTTTTGCCTTTTTTCCACCTTTTCCTGTTGGGTTTTCTTCTCTAGCCACATGGGCCTTGTGTGGGAGTTTCCACCAGTCCACTAAGGGTTGATATTCACTCTCCCACAGCCCATGAAGCCTCTTGGGTCGAAATACCCCTCCCGGAGGCCTCCCGGTACACTACCGGCATTCCCGGTACACTACCGATGAGCCCGAAACTTTTCCGGCGACCAAAACAGGACTTCTTACATATGAATATTTACCTCCGGACCATTCCTGAGCTCCTCATGACATTCGGGATCTCATCCGGGACTCCGAACAACCTTCGGTCACCATCATACATAACTCTATACTATCGAAACATCACCAAACCTTAAGTGGGCAGACCCTGCGGGTTTGAGAACTATGTAGACATGACCGAGACACCTCTACGGTCAATAAACAATAGCAGGACATGGATGCCCATATTGGTTCCTACACATTCTACGAAGATCTTTATCGGCCGAACCTCTATGTCAAGGATTCAGTTAATCCTGTATGATGTTCCCTTTGTTCTTCGGTATGTTACTTGCCCGAGATTCGATCATCGGTATCTCCATACCTAGTTTAACCTCGTTACAGGCAAGTCTCTTTACTCGTTCCGTAATACAAGATCCCGTGACTAACACTTAGTCACATTGCTTTCAAGGCTTATTGTGATGTTGTATTACCGAGTGGGCCCTGAGATACCTCTCCGTGACACGGAGTAACAAATCCCAGTCTTGATCCATGCCAACTCAATAGACACCCTTGGAGATACATGTAGAGCACCTTTATAGTCACCTAGTTACATTGCGACGTTTGATACACACAAGTCACTCCTCCGATGTCCGTGAGTTGCATGATCTCATGGTCATAGGAACATATACTTGACATGCAGAAAACAGTAGCAATAAACTGACACGATCATATGCTACATTTGTAGTTTGGGTCTTGTCCATCACATCATTCTCCTAATGATGTGATCCCGTTATCAAATGACATCACATGTCAATGGCTAGGAAACCTTGACCATCTTTGATTAACGAGCTAGTTCATTAGAGGCATACTAGGGACAGAGTGTTGTTTATTTACCCACACATGTAACATGTTTCCAATCAATACAATTATAGCATGGATAGTAAACGATTATCATGAACAAGGAAATATAATAATAAATACTTTATTTATTTCCTCTAGGGCATATTTCCAACAGTTGGGTGGAGGAGTTGTCGTCCATTTTATGTAGCATCAGAACCAACCCCAATAGATCAATAGGTTACACACCTTTCTTCACGGTTTACGATGCAGAAGCCGTGTTACCAAGCGATATCCTTCATGACTCACCACGAGTGGCGGCTTACGTTGAGACGGACAATGAAACGGCGCGTCAAGATGCGTTGGATGCCTTGGAGGAAGAACATGATCTGGCGGCGGCTCGATCGGTGATTTATCAGCAGGACATGCGTCGCTATCGTAGCCGCAGAGTTAAGAGCAGCACGTTTCAAGAAGGCGACTTAGTGCTACGGTTGATTCAAGATCAGACGGATGCACACAAGTTATCCCCTCCATGGGAAGGGCCTTTCGTGATCAACAGAAATCTCAACAATGGGTCGTATTACCTCATTGACATTCGAGACGACTCAAACACTTCTGGGCAAGAGACCCGCCAGCCGTGGAACATAGCGCATCTACGGCCTTATTATACTTAAGTTGTCAAGACTTGACATTGTACACCTTCATTGTACATATCATATATATATATATATATATGAAAAAAGTTGGCATCCCTGCAAGCTGGGGCCTCTGCCGTTTCGCATATCTCAGTCTGTGCAAAAAAGGTCAATCAGGGGGCTTCCAACCCACCGGGTTTAGCTTATCACACCCTATCGGTCGGCTCTTAAGCCAAACAGTTGACTCCGTCAACAAAGGTCACTTGGGGGCGTCCAACCCACCGGGTTTAGCTTACACACCCTCTTGATCGGCTCTTAAGCCAAACAAGGTTAAACCTGCGTGTAAGCTGATGCTACTCCGCTAGGTGACCCGCCGAACTCTTACCAGTTAATCTTGCCTGGAGACCCTGAGCCGGCTAAAAGAAATTGACGGCCAATCTTGATAGAGACCCTATACTGGTTCAAGGTTAAAACAGCGGCTCTTGTCACGTGAGGGCCGGCTTATGTAAAGCAAGGATAAACTCTCCCATCTACTACCGACTTTTCGCTGTGTGGCCCGTTCGTACTCTTAGGCAGTTAATCCTTTAAGGACCCTGTACTGTTTAAGGTTAAAACGACGGATTTATGTCACGTGAGAGGCATTTTATGGGCTACCAGGGTACTCATGCCCTGCCGAGTCTCTTCTGGGACGTCACACTTCTTGTCAGTTAATCTCGCTTAGAGACCCTGAGCCGCTCAAAGGAATTGACGACCAATCTCGATAGAGACCCTGTACTGCTAAGGATTTTTAAGTGGTGATTCAGCCCAGAAGAACCGACACATGAGTTAAAGCAAAAAGGAAGTCAGGAAAGATATAACATCTTTGGGTGGCGCTATCTTAAGCCGTCCTCCTGACAATGTGAAGAATAATATGTTCTCACAGGTTGGTTAATTACCAAGAGCCGCCACAACATCTGGTATGAGTTGAAGGCACAAGGCAGATGTAATATGTTAAGCTGGACAATTTCATATGTGCATGAGGGCACAATTCAGGCAAAACAAAGTTTACTACAAGCCTATTACAATGCTCTCTGCGGAGCTCAAAAGTCAGGATTCAAAGGTTTTTACATCGCCCTATGGCGGGTCACAAGGCCGGATCATCCACGATGTTACCAAGGTCGTCAGTTGGATGGCGGATCACCCTACGGCGGGTCTTCGACCTCCATGATCTGGAGATTGTCCACGTCCCAGTTGCAGTTGGTTAAAGCCGCAAAGTTTGCCTCTTCAAAGAGGGGGGACGGGTCAAGATTAGGAGCAAAGAGGTGCTTACGACGTGCAGGTGTTAAGTCCTTGGCCTCAAAGGTTGGGCCGCGTACTCTCTTATGCTCGGCATTGTAAGACGCCTGGTATGTTGACATGTCCACTTCTTCTGCTAACACTGATGCGAGGACTCTGGAAGCCTTCATGCAACGAGCATAGTCAGCCTCTGTGAACTATGAGTTGTCATCCATCTTTGATGGAAACCCGTCCATCATGTCTTTAGGAGTCAGCTCTGGGGCGAAAGCTAAAGCCCGGCTTATGGCTACGACGACTCCTTTTCTGGCAGCTGATTGTTTGAGCTCTTGGATTTGTTTTGGCAGGGTGGACAGCAACTCTATGACTCCCTTCATAGGTGAGGGAATACTATCTTTATAGAGCACCGCCTTGATTGTGTAGAGAGCTTCATAGTACAGTTGCTCCATTAATGTATAGACGGCTTTCAATGGCAACAAGCTATCAGTGGCAAGTCGACGTCTCCTTTGACCTGCATAAGTCGGAATTTTGGATATAAGTCACCTGCATAAGTACTCATACAAGAGTATTCGCTAAATATTTAGTACTTACCAAAGATGGCGGCAGACATCTTTGCAATATGGCTCTTCTAGGCGTGTAACTCATCGGACACAACCATGAGCCGCTGGTCAGCATCATCTGCTCGTTGGGCCAGTGCGGTCCGTTCCGTCTCAGCAGATTTCTTAAAGGCGGTGAAGTCAGCCTTAACTTTAGCAAGCTCTTCAATGGCGAGCCGACACTTTTCGTGTGCCTCGCTTCGGGTGGCTTACTGGGTGGCCAGACTGCTCCTTAACCCAGTCAATTCAGACTCGGACACGTTTAAAGCTTCCTGTGACATATAAAAGGCAAAATGAGGGCTAAGTTGCCAGAATGGTATATTATCAGATGATGAAGATTCAGACAATATAATGCAAGTCTCAAGCAGATTGCAAGCAATATGCTCGACACTTGGGGGCTAATGTCTATTTGTTCTCCAAGGATACAAGGAAGTTCCGACTCATCTTCATCAAAGTTAAGCTGGCCCTTGGGGACTACATATGGCTCTTTGCTCTATCTACAAGGAAGTTCCGGCTCATCTTCATCAAAGTTAAGCCGGCCCTTGGTGACTACATATGGTTCTTTTCTCTATCTACAAGGAAGTTCCGGCTCATCTTCATCAAAGTTAAGCCGACCCTTGGGGGCTACATCTAGGTCTCTGACCTATTTATGCCAAAGTTCCGGCTCATCTTTCATCAAGTTGAGTCGGCCCTTGGGGGCTACAGATGATTTTTTGAACAACTACTTACGCACTAAAGCATTGGCTCAATATTTAGGTCTTAAGCCGATAAATGAGAGCTACATGCTTAGTATTTTCTATTTCTAACAAGATTCAAAGACTCAGTTTGCCATTAGTAAATGTTAAACCAGCTCTTGGGGGCTACATAAGGTTATAAGGAAAAGAGAGCAGGAGTACCTCATATTTTTTCTTCATCAAGCTAACAAGCTTGAGCTCCATGTTCCGGCTGGTGGAGAGGTGGTTCAGATAACCAGCATGCCGCTCATCAGCGGTTAACTTCTCCAGCACGGGGAGTTCAATGTCCAGCTTCTCGGCGGCTGCAGGCTTCTCAGTGTGCTTTGTTAACACGTGAGCTTGAGGAGTATGGAATCCGGTACCAATAATGGTGACGTCTGGAGTAACTGAATCGTCAACAGCTATTGAAGGGCTCGGCGGCTTCGAGTTGGTCCTCGGAGGACTCTCAGGAATCATGTCATGGGCCGCCGGCTTGGTAGAACGATGAGCTTCTTCAGGCGCGTCCTTGGAGGCCGCAGAAGGATCAGCATGCGCCGCAGGAGAATCCGGCTTGGAAGGCTCCGGCTCTCGAGCCTTGGGAGCAGGGTTAGACCCATCGGTCTTCCTTTGTTCCACTTGAGCACTAGAAAACACAGAAGGTTATGGTATAAACTTTACGGCTAACGAAGGATGGAATGCAAGCATGAAAGGCATGTACTCTGGATTGATCTTCCGAATCAGAAGAGCAGTAGTTGTAGAGTCGCCCGAGGAAGGGGGTGATTCCTGCAAACAGTTAAGGCAATATAAGACATGATCAAATCATAAAGGCAAGGTTGACAAATTTAAAGCCAAGTGAAACAAATACCTCAGCTGGCCATTTTCGTTGAGTTGGAGAATGAGATAACCCGGCCATGAGGTCGTTAGAGCCGGTGCTCCGGGTCTGGCGTCGGGAGAGTTGTTGTTGCTTTTTCAAAGAAAAGTGGGGGTCTAAGTAAGCAAGAGGATGAGAAAGTGGGACCTTTCGGACGACCCACCGTATCTTCTGTGGTGCAAGATGTTCTGAGTCAGATGAAACATAAGTTACCTTAGGAACGTTGGCATGGCTTATCTCTATTTCGTCTTGTGAATTATTATTGTCAATAAGGTGCATGAAGAGACGACCAAGAGAGTCAAGTTCTACCTCGGAGTCGTCAGATTCTGATTGTTCTTGAGGTGCGGTTTTCTTCTTCCGGCCGTTAGTTTTCTCGTTTGATTTCTTTGGAGGAGGAACATATTTCTTTTTCTAGAAGTTGGAGTTGGCCTGAAAGTGAAAGCCGTCGAAAGAGGTCAAAAGATTGCAAAGTATACATGGATAACTAACGCGGAAGTAAGGAGATCGAGAGTCACCCTTACATCTGGGGTCGGGTTTGCGGGGTAGAAAGGTGCTAACCCGATGGCGCAGCAAGGTCCTTCAGATTCATGAACCAGGCTTTTGATGGTGGCCACGATGTTATCTTCTGACAACGTGGTAGGATTAAAGCAGAGGTGTCATTATCATCACCCGTATACTCGCACATGAGGCGGCTTCGCTGGCTCAGAGGCAGGACCTTCCAAGAAACCTAGCAGCGGGTCAGATCCAACCCTGTCAGACCATTGGCCATAAGGGCCTTGATTTTTGCGTGAGCCGGAGCATACTTCGCTCGTTCAGTGGCTGACAATCAGTTAGGAAGCTCAGCTAAAGTCTTGAGCCGGGTTGGGCGATAACCCGGCAAGGAATGCTCTCCCTCTGGAGAGGTGTCTTTGCAGTAAAACCAGGTTTTATTCCAGTCCTTGGGATGACTTGGCATCCGAACAACTGGAAAGGTCACGTCCCGTCTCCTTTGAATTGAGATTCCGCCAAGCTCTAAGCTTGGACCAGCTTTTACCTCCGTCTAGCGGTTCGCATAGAAGAACTCACGGAAAAGGCCAACGGACGACTCTTCTTGTAAGTAAGCTTCATAGAGGATTTGGAAGTTGCAAATGTTTGAGACGAAGTTTGGGGCGATGTCTTTAGGGCGCAGCTTAAAAAAGTGAAGGATGTCTCGGAAGAATTTTGAGCCAGGTAGGCTGAAACCACGTACAAGATGATCTGCAAAAACAACAACTTCGCCCTCTTGTGGAATGGGTTTCTTTTCATTGCCTGGAACCCGCCAATGGATGACATCTTTGGCTGGTAAGGACCCTGTGTCTACGAAGTCCTTCAAGAACTCTTTGGTAACGGCAGAGCCGACCCAGTTACAAGAATTGGACGCACGAGGCATGATGCCGACTTAAAGCTATGCAAGGTAACAATGTGTGGAGAGTTACAAGGTGACAGATAACTATGGACGGCTGATGAAATCCAAGTTCTCTAAAGCTAAGTCATCGGAGCAATTTGGGCGAGAGTCGGAAATTCAATGGCGGGTTAAGTTCGCAAGTAAACAAAGCAAAGGTTACTAAGTGTGGAAAACAGGTTTCACAAGTTATCTATATAATTATGGATCTACAAAACAGAGAAAAAGGCGGGTTTATTCTAAACCTAGCGACGAACGGAGGAACTAGCAGCGTTTGAAGACAGCAAAAGGGGCAACTACAGATTTGTGTTGTGCTATTATTGAGTTCCTATGATCTGCCACAATGGAAAAAGGGGGATGATCAAGTCCACTGATCTACATACTATCTGACATGATGAAAAGCTCGTGTTCTAGTAGGCGGAGAAGCTCCATGAAAACCCTACCGAAAGCTACAGATCTAGGGGTGGAGAAGAACTTACCGAAGATGACGTGATGGATGCGGGCGGTGCTCTAGTCTGGTCAGGTTGATGTAGCGGCCTGGCGTGACGACGGCGTGAAAGCTTTGCCGGAGCAGGAAAACTCTGGAGCGACTGCGTCGGGAGGAAGAAGAAGAAGGCAAGCGGAGAAAGATATGAAGACCACCCTTCGCGGTCCTATTTAATAGGCAAAAGGTGGAAACGGGCGCGACAATCCAGGCGATGGAAATTGATTGACCGAGACGGACGCCTCGATTTTCAGGCCGTCTGTTTAATAGTGGAAAGATCCGTTGCGGTCGTCAGGGAATCTTTTTGATATCTCCAGTATGACGTCACAGCGGGTTACTTTGTCTTACTTTCAGGTGATAATGAACGAGCCTCGCCGCCACGTGAGACGGAAGGTTGAAATGAGCAAGCTCAAATCAACCTAGGGCCTAATGTTGGGGATATAACCCCATGGTGAGACCCGCCTAGGTGGGGCCGGGTCATACCTGGCGGATCATAAGCCAAACAGGGCTGGGCCCCGAGACATAAGCCTAGACATATGGCGGTTCACCAAGATGGGCCAAGGCGAGGCCCAGACAAGGAAGGCATGAAGACCCGGGCGGATAAGCCGCCCAAAGACGACTTGCTCAGGAAGGCAAGACGACATAGAGATAGAGTCGAACACGTTGTAAGAGTCAGGATGAGACTTGTGTAACCCGTGGTCTTGACCTCCTTTATAAGGGCGAGACTCGGGGCAACTTGGACAGAAACCAACTAATCCAGAACTAGGTCAAGCGAGTCCGCTCCCTTGTAATTGATACTCCAATCAATACAACACAAGCAAGACATAGGCTTTTACCTCTTCTTGAGGGGCCGAACCTGGGTAACTCGTGTCCTTCGTCCCAACCAACCCCTTTGAGTCCATCACCTTAGGGATGGCCTCGAATCTAAGTCCTCGGACATCTGCCGTGACAAAACCACGACAAGAGCATCATAGGAAGTTGTTTCTGTGGAGCCTGCACCAGCTAGAGAGGAAGTTAATGATGATGATCATGAAATTTCAGCAAGTTGCTATTGAACCTCAACGGTCCACAAGGACACGTTCCGCACCAGAGTGGTACGGCAACCCTGTCCTGGAGATCATGTTGTTGGACAACGGTGAACCTTCGAACTATGAAGAAGTGATGGCAGGCCCGGATTCCAACAAATGGCTTGAAGCCATGAAATCCGAGATAGGATCCATGTATGAGAACAAAGTATGGACTTTGGTGGACTTGCCCGATGATCGGTGAGCCATAGAAAATAAATGGACCTTTAAGAAGAAGAATGACGCGAATGGTAATGTGACCGTCTATAAGGCTCAACTTGTCACTAAGGGTTATCGACAAGTTCAAGGAGTTGACTACGATAAGACTTTCTCACCCGTAGGGATGCTAAAGTCCGTCTGAATCATGTTAGCAATTGCCACATTTTATGATTATGAGATCTGGCAAATGGACGTCAAAATGGAATTCCTTAATGGTTTCCTTAAGGAAGAACTGTGTATGATGCAGCCGGAAGGTTTTGTCGATCCTAAAGATACTAACAAAGTATGCAAGCTTCAGCCCTCCATCTATGGGCTCGTGCAAGCATCTCGGAGTTGGAACATTCGCTTTAATGAGGTGATTAAAGCGTTTGGATTTATACAGTTTTATGGAGAACCCTGTAGTTAGAAGAAAGTGAGTGGGAGCTCTCTAGCATTTCTCATATTATATGTGGATGACATATTGTTGATGGGAAATGATATAGAACTTTTAGAAAGCATAAAGGCGTACTTGAATAAGTGTTTTTCAATGAAGGACCTTGGAGAAGTTGCTTACATATTAGGCATCAAGATCTATAGAGATAGATCGAGACGCCTCATAGGTCTTTCACAAAGCACATACCTTGACAAGATATTGAAGAAGTTCAAGATGGATCAGTCCAAGAAGGGGTTCTGGCCTGTGTTACAGGGTGTGAGATTGAGTACAACTCAATGCCCGACCACGGCAGAGGATAGAGAAAAGATGAGTGTCATCCCCTATGCTTCAGCCATAGGCTCTATTATGTATGCCATGCTGTGTACCAGACCCGATGTGAACCTTGCCATAGGTTTGGTAGGGAGGTACCAAAGTTATCCCGGAGTGGAACACTGGACAACGGTCAAGAATATCTTGAAGTACTTGAAAAGGACCATGGACATGTATCTCGTATATGGAGGTGCCAAAGAGCTCATCGTAAAGGGTTACGTCGATGCTAGCTTCGACACAGATCCAGATGACTCCAAGTCACAAACCGGATACGTGTATATTTTGAACGGAGGGGCAATCAGCTGGTGCAGCAGCAAGCAATGCGTCGTGGCGACATCTACATGTGAAGCGGAGTACATAGCTGCTTCAGAACCAGCAAAGGAAGGAGTCTGTTTGAAGGAGTTCATCACCGCCCTAGGAGTGATTCCCAATGCATTGGGCCCGATGACTATTCTGTGACAACACTGGAGCTATTGCCCTTGCCAAGGAGCCCAGGTTTCACAAGAAGACAAGACACATCAAGCGCCACTTCAAATCCATTCGTGATTACATTCAGGAAGGAGATATAGATATTTGTAAAGTACATATGGATCTGAATGTCGCAGATCCGTTGACTAAACCTCTCTCACGAGCAAAACATGATCAACACCATAACTCTATGGGTGTTCGATACATCACAATGTAACTAGATTATTGACTCTAGTGCAAGTGGGAGACTGTTGGAAATATGCCCTAGAAGCAATAATAAAGTGATTATCATTATATTTCCTTGTTCATGATAATTGTCTATTGTTCATGCTATAATTGTATTATTCGGAAACCGTAATACATGTGTGAATACATAGACCACAACATGTCCCTAGTGAGCCTCTAGTTGGCTACCTCGTTGATCAATAGATGGTGACGGTTTCATGACCATGGACATTGGATGTTGTTGATAACGGTATCACATCATTAGGAGAATGCTGTGATGGACAAGACCCAATCCTAAGCATAGCACAAGATCGTGTAGTTTGTCTGCTAAAGATTTTCTAATGTCAAGTATCATTTCCTTAGACCATGAGATTGTGCAACTCCCGGATACCGTAGCAATACTTTGGGTGTGCCAAATGTCACAACGTAACCGGGTGGCTATAAAGGTACACTACGGGTATCCCTGAAAGTATCTGTTGGGTTGGCACGAATCGAGACTGGTATTTGTTACTCCATGTGACGGAGAGTTATCTCTGGGCCCACTCAGTAAGACATCATCATAATGAGCTCAATGTGACTAAGGAGTTAGCCATGGGATGATGTGTTACGGAATGAGTAAAGAGACTTGCTGGTAATGAGATTGAACAAGGTATAGGGATACCGACGATCGAATCTCGGGCAAGTAACATACCGATGGACAAAGGGAATTGTATACGGGATTGATTGAATCCCCGACATCATGGTTCATCCGATGAGATCATCCTGGAGCTTGTGGGAGCCAACATGGGTATCCAGATCCTGCTGTTGGTTATTGAGCGGAGAGGTGTCTCTGTCATGTCTACATGCCTCCCGAACCCGTAGGGTCTACACACTTAAGGTTCGATGACGCTAGGGTTATAGGAAAATTGTGTACGTGGTTACCAAAGGTTGTTCGGAGTCCCGGATGAGATCCCGGTCGCCACGAGGATTTCTAGAATGGTCCGGAGGTAAAGAATGATATATAGGAAGTGATGATTTGGTCACCGAAAGTGTTTGGGGCATCACCGGTAATGTACCGGGACCACTGAAAGGGTTCCGGGGGTCCACCGGGAGGGGCCAGTGGCCCCGGAGGCCTGCATGGGCCGAGAGTGGGAAGGGACCAGCCCCTGAGTGGACTAGTGCGCCTCCCACCAAGGCCCAAGGCATAGCAAGGGTGGAGGGGGCCAAACTCTAGGCGTGGGGCTGCCTTGTGCGCCAAGGCCACCCTAGGGCGTCGCCCCTCCTCCCCATCTTGGCCGCCGCACCTCCGAGGGTTTCCCAAGGGGTGGCCTGCCCTCCTCCTCCTTCCCCCTATATATATGTGAGGTTTTTGGGGCTGCACAACAACAGATCTCTCTCTCTGTCTCAGCGCAGCCCTACCCCTCCTCCTCCTCGTGCTTCGTAGAGCTTGGCGAAGCCCTGCCGGAGTACCACGTAGCTCCACCGTCACCACGCCATCGTGCTGCCAGAGCTCTGTTGGGAGACGTAGTAGTAAATCAAAAATTTCCTACGTGTCACCAAAATCTATCTATGGATAAACCAGCAACGAGTGGGGTGAGATTGCATCTTCATACCTTTGAAGATCGCTAAGCGGAAGCGTTACAAGAACGCGGTTGATGGAGTCGTACTCGCAGCGATTCAGATCGCGGTGGATTCCGATCTAAGCGCCAAACAACGGCGCCTCCGCATTCAACACACGTGCAGCCCGGTGACGTTTCCTACGCCTTGATCCAGCAAAGAGGAAGGAGAGGTTGGGGAAGGGCTCCAACAGCAGCACGACGGCGTGGTGGTGGTTGAGTAGCAAGGTATTCCGGCAGGGCTTCGCCTAAGCGCTGCGGAGGAGGAAGAAGATAGGTAGGGCTTTGTCGTGAGAGAGAGAGTTCAGAACTGTTCTCAGAAGGCCAAAACCTCAAGTATATATAGGAGGAGGGAGAGGGAGGGCTGCCTTGGCCCGTCCTCCAAAGAGGAGGGCTTCGGCCGAAGTGGGGATAGAGTCCACCTCCCACAAGGGAGGTGGATCTCCTCTTTTTGAAACCCTTTGCCCTTTATCTCTAGATCTCCAGCCGCATGGGCCTTTCTAGAAGGTATTGGACAGCCCAATAAGGGTTGGCACACCTCCTCTATGGGCCCACAAAGTCCTATGGTCGTCACACCCCTCCCGGGGATCCTCCGGCACCCTCCCGGCACTCCCGGTACAATACCAATGAGCCCGAAAACTTTCCGGTGACCAAACCTGGACTTCCTATATATCAATCTTTACCTCCGGACCATTCCGAAGCTCCTCGTGACGTCCGGGATCTCATCCAGGACTCCGAACAACTTTCGGTAATCACTTATACCATTTCCCTATAACCCTAGCGTCATCGAACCTTAAGTGTGTAGACCCTACGGGTTCGGGAGACACGCGGACATGACCGAGACACTTCTCCGGCCAATAACCGACATCGGGATCTGGATACCCATGTTGGCTCCCACATGCTCCACGATGATCTCATCGGATGAACCACGATGATCTCATCGGATGAACCACGATGTTGGGGATTCAATCAATCCCGTATAAAATTCCCTTTGTCTATCGGTATGATACTTGCCCGAGATTCGATCGTCAGTATCTCTATACCTTGTTCAATCTCGTTACCGGCAAGTCTCTTTACTCGTTCCATAACACATCATCCCGTGGCTAACTCCTTAGTCACACTGAGCTCATTATGACGATGTCTTACCGAGTGGGCCCAGAGATACCTCTCCGTCAAACGGAGTGACAAATCCCAGTCTCGATTCGTGCCAACCCAACAGACACTTTCGGAGATACCCGTAGTGCACCTTTATAGCCACCCTGTTACGTTGTGGCGTTTGGCACACCCAAAGCATTCCTACGGTATCTGGGAGTTGCACAATCTCATGGTCTAAGGAAACGATACTTGACATTGAAAAGCTTTAGCAAACGAACTACACGATCTTGTGCTATGCTTAGGATTGGGTCTTGTCCATCACATCATTCTCCTAATGATGTGATCCCGTTATCAATGACATCCAATGTCCATGGTCATGAAACCGTGACCATCTGTTGATCAATGAGCTAGTCAACTAGAGGCTCACTAGGGACATGTTATGGTCTATGGATTCACACATGTATTACAGTTTCCGGTTAACACAATTATAGCATGAACAATAGACAATTATCATGAACAAGGAAATACAATAATAACCATTTTATTATTGCCTCTAGGGCATATTTCCAACAGTCTCCCACTTGCACTAGAGTCAATAATCTAGTTACATTGTGATGAATCGTACACCCATAGCATTCTGGTGTTGATCATGTTTTGCTCGTGAGAGAGGTTTAGTCAACGGATCTGCGACATTCAGAGCCGTATGCACTTTACAAATATCTATATCTCCCTCCTGAATGTAATCACGGATGGAGTTGAAACGGCGCTTGATGTGTCTTGTCTTCTTGTGAAACCTGGGCTCCTTCGCAAGGGCAATAGCTCCAGTGTTGTCACAGAATAGAGTCATCGGGCCCGACGCACTTGGAATTACTCCTAGGTCGGTGATGAACTCCTTCATCCAGACTCCTTCCTTTGCTGCTTCCGAAGCAGCTATGTAGTCCGCTGTTGGAAATATGCCCTAGAGGCAATAATAAAATGGTTATTATTGTATTTCCTAGTTCATGATAATTGTCTATTGTTCATGCTATAATTGTGTTAACCGGAAACCGTAATACATGTGTGAATACATAGACCACAACGTGTCCCTAGTGAGCCTCTAGTTGGCTAGCTCGTTGATCAATAGATGGTCTCGGTTTCATGACCATGGACATTGGATGTCGTTCATAATGGGATCACATCATTAGGAGAATGATGTGATGGACAAGACCCAATCCTAAGCATAGCACAAAGATCGTGTAGTTCGTTTGCTAAAGCTTTTCAATGTCAAGTGTCATTTCCTTAGACCATGAGATTGTGTAACTCCCGGATACCGTAGGAATACTTTGGGTGTGCCAAACGTCACAACGTAACTGGGTGGCTATAAAGGTACGCTACGGGTATCTCCGAAAGTGTCTGTTGGGTTGACACGAATCGAGACTGGGATTTGTCACTCCGTGTGACGGAGAGGTATCTCTAGGCCCACTCGGTAAGACATCATCATTATGAGCTCAATGTGACTAAGGAGTTAGTCACGGGATGATGTATTACGGAATGAGTAAAGAGACTTGCCGGTAACGAGATTGAACAAGGTATGGGGATACCGACGATCGAATCTCGGGCAAGTACCATACTGATAGACAAAGGGAATTGTATACGGGATTGATTGAATCCCTGACATCGTGGTTCATCCGATGAGATCATCGTGGAGTACGTGGGAGCCAACATGGGTATCCAGATCCCGCTGTTGGTTATTGGCCGGAGAGGTGTCTCGGTCATGTCTACGTGTCTCCCGAACCCGTAGGGTCTACACACTTAAGGTTCGATGACGCTAGGGTTATAGGGAAATAGTGTACGTGGTTACCGAAGGTTGTTCGGAGTCCCGGATGAGATCCCGGACGTCACGAGGAGTCCCGGAATGGTCCGGAGACGAAGATTGATATATAGGAAGTGAGGATTTGGTTACCGGAAGTGTTCCGGGTGTCACCGGTAGTGTACCGGGACCACCGGAAGGGTTCCGGGGGGGTCCACCAAGTGGGCCCACCTGCCCCGGAAGGTTCCGTGGGCTAAGAGTGGGAGGGAGCCAGCCCCAAGGTGGGATGGTGCGCCTCCCACCCCAGCCCAAGGCGTGGCAAAGGTGGAGGGGGGCAAACCCTAGGCTTAGATGGGCCTTAAGGCCCACCCTAGGGCGCCCCACCTCTCCCTTGCCCTAGCCGCCGGCCAGATGGCATCTGGTGGCTGCCGCCACCCCTAGGGTGGAACCCTAGGGCGCAGCCACCCCTCCTCCCTCTCTCCTATATATAGTGGAGGTATTAGGGGCTGCACAACACACGGTTCTCCCTCTCTCTCTGGTGCAGCCCCACCTCCTCCTCCCCTCGTTCTCCGTAGCGCTTAGCGAAGCTCTGTCGGA
The DNA here is from genome assembly GCA_022496015.1 of Hordeum marinum. Classification (NCBI taxonomy): domain Eukaryota; kingdom Viridiplantae; phylum Streptophyta; class Magnoliopsida; order Poales; family Poaceae; genus Hordeum; species Hordeum marinum. The sequence goes on from CM039676.1 coordinate 68,161,355, forward strand.
GTACCACGCAGCTCCACCGCCACCACGCCGTCATGCTGCCGGAGCTCTCCCTCAACCTCTCCTCCCTCCTTGCTGGATCAAGGCGTAGGAGACGTCACCGGGCTGCACGTGTGTTGAACGCGGAGGTGCCGTCCGTTCGGCACTTGATCGGATCCACCGCGATCTGAATCGCTGCGAGTACGACTCCATCAACCGCGTTCTTGTAACGCTTCCGCTTAGCGATCTTCAAAGGTATGAAGATCCACTCTCCCCTTGCTCGTTGCTGGTTTCTCCATAGATGGATCTTGGTGAGCGCGTAGGAAATTTTTTGATTTACTACTACGTTCCCCAACAGTGGCATCATGAGCTAGGTCTATGCGTAGAATCTATGCACGAGTAGAACACAAAGTAGTTGTGGGCGTCGATTTTGTTAATATGCTTGCCGTTACTAGTCTTATCTTGATTCGATGGTATTGTGGGATGAAGCGGCCCGGACCAACCTTACACGTACGCTTACGTGAGACCGGTTCCACCGCCTGACATGCACTAGTTGCATAAGGTGGCTAGCGGGTGTCTGTCTCTCCCACCTTAGTCGGATTGGATTCGATGAAAAGGGTCCTTATGAAGGGTAAATAGCAATTGGCATATCACGTTGTGGTTTTGACATAGGTAAGAAACGTTCTTGCTAGAAACCTATAGCAACCACGTAAAAACTTGCAACTACAAATTAGAGGACGTCTAACTTGTTTTTGCAGCATATGCCTTGTGATGTGATATGGCCAGAAGGATGTGATGTGATGCATTGTGATGCATGAGATTGATCATGTTCTTGTAATAGGGTTCACGACTTGCATGTCGATGACTATGACAACCGGCAGGAGCCATAGGAGTTGTCTTATTTATTGTATGACCTGCGAGTCAATCACAAACGCCATGTAATTACTTTACTTTATTGCTAAGCGTTAGCCATAGTAGTAGAAGTAATAGTTGGCGAGACAACTTCATGAAGACACAATGATGGAGATCATGATGATGGAGATCATGGTGTCGTGCCGGTGACAATGATGATCATCGTGCCCCGAAGATGGAGATCATAGGAGCAAGATGATATTGGCCATATCATGTCACTATATTGATTGCATGTGATGTTTATCATGTTTACATCTTATTTGCTTAGAACGACGGTAGTAAATAAGATGATCTCTCAATAAAATTTCAAGAGAAGTGTTCACCCTAACTATGCACCGTTGCTAAGGATCGTTGTTCCGAAGCACCACGTGATGATCGGGTGTGATAGGTTCTAACGTTCGCATACAACGGGTGTAAGCCAGATTTACACACGCGAAACACTTAGGTTGACTTGACGAGCCTAGCATGTACAGACATGGCCTCGGAACACGGAAGACCGAAAGGTCGAACATGAGTCGTATAGAAGATACGATCAACATGGAGATGTTCACCATGGATGACTAGTCCGTCTCACGTGATGATCGGACACGGGCTAGTTGACATGGATCATGTGTCACTTAGATGACTAGAGAGATGTCTATCTGAGTGGGAGTTCATTGAATAATTTGATTATGTGAACTCGATTATCATGAACTTAGTCTAAAATTGCCTTTAATATCTATATTGTAGATCCAATGGCCAACGCAAATGTCAACCTCAATTTCAACGCGTTCCTAGAGAAAACCAAGCTGAAAGATGATGGAAGCAACTATGTGGACTGGGTCCGTGGCTTGAGGATCATCCTCATAGCTTCCAAGAAACTATATGTCCTTGATGCACCGCTAGGTGACCCACCCGTTCTCCCAGCAGAACAAGACGTTGCGAACGCTTGGCATTCTCGCTGCGATGATTACTCCCTTGTTCAGTGCGGCATGCTTTACAGTTTAGAACCGGGGCTCCAAAAGCGTTTTGAGCAACACGGAGCATATGAGATGTTCCAAGAGCTGAAACTGGTTTTCCAAGCTCATGCCCGGGTCGAGAGATATGACATCTCCGATAAGTTCTTTAGCTGTAAGATGGAGGAGAATAGTTCTGTCAGTGAGCACATCCTCAAGATGTTGGGGCTTCACAACCGCTTGACTCAGCTAGGAGTTAATCTCCCGGATGACTCGGTCATTGACAGAATCCTCTAGTCGCTTCCACCTAGCTTCAAGAGCTTTGTGATGAACTACAACATGCAAGGGATGGAGAAGTCCATTCCTGAGTTGTACTCGATGTTGAAATCAGCGGAGGTCGAGATCAAAAAGGAGCATCAAGTGTTGATGGTAAATAAGACCACTAGTTTCAAGAAAGTCAAGGGTAAGACGAACTTCAAGAAAGACGGCAAAGCTGTTGCCGCGCCCGGTAAGCAAGTTGCCGGGAAGAAGAAGAACAAGAATGGACCCAAGCCTGAGACTGAGTGCTTTTATTGCAAGGGTACCGGTCACTGGAAGCGGAACTGCCCCAAGTATTTAGCGGATAAGAAGGACGGCAACGTTAAAGGTATATGTGATATACTTGTTATTGATGTGTACTTGACCAGCGCTCATAGTAGCTCCTGGGTATTTGATACCGGTGTAGTTGCTCACATTTGTAACTCCAAGCAGGAGCTGCGGAATAAGCGGAGGCTGGCCAAGGATGAGGTGACGATGCGCGTCGGGAATGGTTCCAAGGTCGATGTGATCGCCGTCGGCACGCTACCTCTACATCTACCTTCGGGATTAGTTTTAAACCTTAATAATTGTTATTTAGTACCAGCTTTGAGCATGAACATTATATCTGGATCTCGCTTGATGCGAGATGGCTACTCATTTAAATCCGAGAATAATGGTTGTTCTGTTTATATGAGAGAAATGTTTTATGCTCATGCCCCGCTGGTCAATGGTTTATTTTTGATGAATCTCGAACGTGATGTTACACATATCCATAGTGTGAGTACCAAAAAGTGTAAAGTTGATAACGATAGTCCCACTTACATGTGGCATTGCCGTCTTGGCCATATTGGTGTCAAACGCATGAAGAAGCTCCATGCTGATGGACTTTTGGAGTCACTTGATTTCGAATCATTTGACACATGCGAACCATGCCTCTTGGGCAAGATGACCAAGACTCCATTCTCCGGAACAATGGAGCGAGCAACTGACTTGTTGGAGATAATACATACCGATGTATGCGGTCCAATGAGTGTCGAGGCTCGCGGTGGCTACCGTTATGTTCTCACCCTCACTGATGACTTGAGCAGATATGGGTATGTCTACTTAATGAAACACAAGTCTGAAACCTTTCAAAGGTTTAAGGAATTTCAGAGTGAGGTCGAGAATCAACGTGACAGGAAAATAAAATGCCTACGATCTGATCGTGGCGGAGAATATTTAAGTCACGAGTTTGGCACGCACCTTAGGAAATGTGGAATTGTTTCACAACTCACATCGCCCGGCACACCTCAGCGAAATGGTGTGTCTGAACGTCGTAATCGCACTCTATTGGATATGGTGCGATCTATGATGTCTCTTACTGACTTACCGCTATCATTTTGGGGATATGCATTAGAGACTGCCGCATTCACTTTAAATAGGGCACCGTCTAAATCCGTAGAGACGACACCGTATGAATTATGGTTTGGAAAGAAACCTAAGCTGCCGTTTCTAAAAGTTTGGGGATGCGATGCTTATGTGAAGAAACTTCAACCTGAGAAGCTCGAACCCAAAGCGGAAAAGTGCGTCTTCATAGGATATCCCAAGGAGACTATTGGGTATACCTTCTACCTACGATCCGAAGGCAAAGTCTTTGTTGCCAAGAATGGATCATTTCTCGAGAAAGAGTTTCTCTCGAAAGAAGTAAGTGGGAGGAAAATAGGGCTTGATGAGGTAATTGTACCTCCACTCGAACCGGAGAGTAGCGCAGCACAGGAAGTTGTTTCTGTGGAGCCTACACCGGCTAGAGAGGAAGTTAATGATGATGATCATGAAACTTCAGATCAAGTTGCTATTCGAAGGTCCACTAGGACACGTTCCGCACCAGAGTGGTACGGCAATCCTGTCCTAGAGATCATGTTGTTGGACAACGGTGAACCTTCGAACTATGAAGAAGCGATGGCGGGCCCGGATTCCAACAAATGGCTTGATGCCATGAAATCCGAGATAGGATCCATGTATGAGAACAAAGTATGGACTTTGGTGGACTTGCCTAATGATAAGCGAGCCATTGAAAACAAATGGATCTTTAAGAAGAAGACTGACGCAGACGGTAATGTCACCGCCTATAAAGCTCGGCTTGTCGCTAAGGGTTATCGACAAGTTCAAGGAGTTGACTACGATGAGACTTTCTCACCCGTAGCGATGCTAAAGTCTGTCCGAATCATGTTAGCAGTTGCCGCATTTTATGATTATGAGATCTGGCAAATGGACGTCAAAACGGCATTCCTTAATGGCTTCCTCAAGGAAGAACTGTATATGATGCAGCCGGAAGGTTTTGTCGATCCTAAAGATGCTAACAAGGTATGCAAGCTCCAGCGCTCCATCTATGGGCTGGTGCAAGCATCTCGGAGTTGGAACATTCGCTTTAATGAGGTGATTAAAGCGTTTGGGTTTGTACAGGTTTATGGAGAACCCTGTATTTACAAGAAAGTGAGTGGGAGCTCTATAGCGTTCCTTATACTGTATGTGGATGACATGCTGATAATGGGAAATAATATAGAACTCTTGGAAAGTATAAAGGCCTACTTGAATAAGTGTTTTTCAATGAAGGACCTTGGAGAAGCTGCTTACATATTAGGTATTAAGATCTATAGAGATAGATCGAAACGCCTCATTGGTCTTTCACAAAGCACATACCTTGAAAAGATATTGAAGAAGTTCAATATGGATCAGTCCAAGAAGGGGTTCTTGCCTGTGTTGCAAGGTGTGAGATTGAGTACGACTCAATGCCCGACCACGGCAAAGGATAGAGAAGAGATGAGTGTCATCCCCTATGCTTCAGCCATAGGCTCTATCATGTATGCCATGCTGTGTACCAGGCCTGATGTGAACCTTGCCATAAGTTTGGTAGGGAGGTACCAAAGTGATCCCGGAGCGGAACACTGGACAACGGTCAAGAATATCCTGAAGTACCTGAAAAGGACAAAGGACATGTTTCTCATTTATGGAGGTGCCGAAGAGCTCGTCGTAAAGGGTTACGTCGATGCTAGCTTCGACACAGATCCGGACGACTCCAAGTCGCAAACCGGATACGTGTATATTTTGAATGGAGGGGCAGTGAGCTGGAGCAGCAGCAAGCAAAGCATCGTGGCAGCATCTACATGTGAAGCGGAGTACATAGCTGCTTCGGAAGCAGCAAAGGAGGGAGTCTGGATGAAGGAGTTCATCACCGACCTAGGAGTGATTCCGAATGCATCGGGCCCGATGACTCTACTCTGTGACAACACTGGAGCTATTGCCCTTGCGAAGGAGCCCAGGTTTCACAAGAAGACAAGACACATCAAGCACCGCTTCAACTCCATCCGAGATTACATTCAGGAGGGAGACATAGATATTTGTAAAGTGCATACGGATCTGAATGTCGCAGATCCGTTGACTAAACCTCTCTCACGAGCAAAACATGATCAGCACCAGAATGCTATGGGTGTTCGATTCATCACAATGTAACTAGATTATTGACTCTAGTGCAAGTGGGAGACTGTTGGAAATATGCCCTAGAGGCAATAATGAAATGGTTATTATTGTATTTCCTAGTTCATGATAATTGTCTATTGTTCATGCTATAATTGTGTTAACCGGAAACCGTAATACATGTGTGAATACATAGACCACAACGTGTCCCTAGTGAGCCTCTAGTTGGCTAGCTCGTTGATCAATAGATGGTCTCGGTTTCATGACCATGGACATTGGATGTCGTTGATAACGGGATCACATCATTAGGAGAATGATGTGATGGACAAGACCCAATCCTAAGCATAGCACAAAGATCGTGTAGTTCGTTTGCTAAAGCTTTTCAATGTCAAGTGTCATTTCCTTAGACCATGAGATTGTGTAACTCCCGGATACCGTAGGAATACTTTGGGTGTGCCAAACGTCACAACGTAACTGGGTGGCTATAAAGGTACGCTACGGGTATCTCCGAAAGTGTCTGTTGGGTTGACACGAATCGAGACTGGGATATGTCACTCCGTGTGACGGAGAGGTATCTCTGGGCCCACTCGGTAAGACATCATCATTATGAGCTCAATGTGACTAAGGAGTTAGTCACGGGATGATGTATTACGGAATGAGTAAAGAGACTTGCCGATAACGAGATTGAACAAGGTATGGGGATACCGACGATCGAATCTCGGGCAAGTACCATACCGATAGACAAAGGGAATTGTATACGGGATTGATTGAATCCCTGACATCGTGGTTCATCCGATGAGATCATCGTGGAGTACGTGGGAGCCAACATGGGTATCCAGATCCCGTTGTTGGTTATTGGCCGGAGAGGTGTCTCGGTCATGTCTACGTGTCTCCCGAACCCGTAGGGTCTACACACTTAAGGTTCGATGACGCTAGGGTTATAGGGAAATAGTGTACGTGGTTACCGAAGGTTGTTCGGAGTCCCGGATGAGATCCCGGACGTCACGAGGAGTCCCGGAATGGTCCGGAGACGAAGATTGATATATAGGAAGTGAGGATTTGGTTACCGGAAGTGTTCCGGGTGTCACCGGTAGTGTACCGGGACCACCGGAAGGGTTCCGGGGGTCCACCAAGTGGGCCCACCTGCCCCGGAAGGTTCCGTGGGCTAAGAGTGGGAGGGATCCAGCCCCTAGGTGTGCTGGTGCGCCTCCCACCCCAGCCCAAGGCGTGGCAAAGGTGGAGGGGGGCAAACCCTAGGCTTAGATGGGCCTTAAGGCCCACCCTAGGGCGCCCCACCTCTCCCTTGCCCTAGCCGCCGGCCAGATGGCATCTGGTGGCTGCCGCCACCCCTAGGGTGGAACCCTAGGGCGCAGCCACCCCTCCTCCCTCTCTCCTATATATAGTGGAGGTATTTGGGGCTGCACAACACACGGTTCTCCCTCTCTCTCTGGTGCAGCCCTACCTCCTCCTCCCCTCGTTCTCCGTAGCGCTTAGCGAAGCTCTGTCGGAGTACCACGCAGCTCCACCGCCACCACGCCGTCATGCTGCCGGAGCTCTCCCTCAACCTCTCCTCCCTCCTTGCTGGATCAAGGCGTAGGAGACGTCACCGGGCTGCACGTGTGTTGAACGCGGAGGTGCCGTCCGTTCGGCACTTGATCGGATCCACCGCGATCTGAATCGCTGCGAGTACGACTCCATCAACCGCGTTCTTGTAACGCTTCCGCTTAGCGATCTTCAAAGGTATGAAGATCCACTCTCCCCTTGCTCGTTGCTGGTTTCTCCATAGATGGATCTTGGTGAGCGCGTAGGAAAATTTTTGATTTACTACTACGTTCCCCAACATCCGCTTCACATGTAGATGCCGCCACGATGCTTTGCTTGCTGCTGCACCAGCTGACTACCCCTCCGTTCAAAATATACACGTATCCGGTTTGCGACTTGGAGTCGTCCGGATCTGTGTCGAAGCTAGCATCGACGTAACCCTTTACGACGAGCTCTTCGGCACCTCCATATACGAGAAACATGTCCTTTGTCCTTTTCAGGTACTTCAGGATATTCTTGACCGCTGTCCAGTGTTCCGCTCTGGGATCACTTTGGTACCTCCCTAGCAAACTTATGGCAAGGTTCACATCAGGTCTGGTACACAGCATGGCATACATAATAGAGCCTATGGCTGAAGCATAGGGGATGACACTCATCTCTTCTCTATCCTTTGCCATGGTCGGGCATTGAGTCGTACTCAATCTCACACCATGTGACACAGGCAAGAACCCCTTCTTGGACTGACCCATATTGAACTTCTTCAATATGTTGTCAAGGTATGTGCTTTGTGAAAGACCTATGAGGCGTCTCGATCTATCTCTATAGATCTTAATACCTAATATGTAAGCAGATTCTCCAAGGTCCTTCATCTAAAAACACTTATTCAAGTTGGCCTTTATACTTTCCAAGATTTCTATACCATTTCCCATTATCAGTATGTCATCCACATATAATACGAGAAATGCTACAGAGCTCCCACTCACTTTCTTGTAAATACAGGGTTCCCCATAAACCTGTACAAACCCAAACGCTTTAATCACTTCATTAAAGCGAAGGTTCCAACTCCGAGATGCTTGCACCAGCCCATAGATGGAGCACTGGAGCTTGCACACCTTGTTAGCATCTTTAGGATCGACAAAACCTTCCGGCTGCATCATATACAGTTCTTCCTTGAGGAAGCCATTAAGGAATGCCGTTTTGACGTCCATTTGCCAGATCTCATAATCATAAAATGCGGCAATTGCTAACATCATTCGGACAGACTTCAGCATCGCTACGAGTGAGAAAGTCTCATCGTAGTCAACTCCTTGAACTTGTCGATAACCCTTAGCGACAAGACGAGCCTTATAGACGGTCACATTACCATCCGCGTCAGTCTTCTTCTTAAAGATCCATTTATTTTCAATGGCTTGCTTATCATCAGACAAGTCCACAAAAGTCCATACTTTGTTCTCATACATGGATCCTATCTCGGATTTCATGGCTTCAAGCCATTCGTTGGAATCCGGGCCCGCCATCGCATCTTCATAGTTCGAATGTTCACGGTTTTCTAACAACATGATCTCTAGGACAGGGTTGCCGTACCACTCTGGTGCGGAACGTGTCCTAGTGGACCTTCGACATTCAATAGTAACTTGATCTGAAGTTTCATGATCATCATCATTAACTTCCTCTCCAGCCGGTGTAGGCTCCACAGAAACAACTTCCTGTGCTGCGCTACTCTCCGGTTCGAGTGGAGGTACAATTACCTCATCAAGTTCTATTTTCCTCCCACTTACTTCTTTCGAGAGAAACTCTTTCTCGAGAAAGGATCCATTCTTGGCAACAAAGACTTTGCCCTCGGATCGTAGGTAGAAGGTATACCCAATAGTCTCTTTGGGATATCCTATGAAGACGCACTTTTCCACTTTGGGTTCGAGCTTCTCAGGTTGAAGTTTCTTCACATAAGCATCGCATCCCCAAACTTTTAGAAACGACAGCTTAGGTTTCTTTCCAAACCATAATTCATACGGTGTCGTCTCAACAGATTTTGACGGTGCCCTACTTAAAGTGAATGCGGCAGTCTCTAATGCATATCCCCAAAATGATAGCGATAAGTCGGTAAGAGACATCATAGATCGTACCATATCTAATAGAGTGCGATTACGACGTTCAGACACACCATTTCGCTGAGGTGTGCCAGGCGCCGTGAGTTGTGAAACAATTCCACATTTCCTTAGGTGCGTGCCAAACTCATGACTTAAATATTCTCCGCCATGATTAGATCGTAGGCACTTTATTTTTCTGTCACATTGATTCTCTACCTCACTCTGAAATTCCTTGAACCTTTCAAAAGTTTCAGACTTATGTTTCATTAAGTAGACATACCCATATCTACTCAAGTCATCAGTGAGGGTGAGAACATAACGGTAGCCACCACGAGCCTCGACACTCATTGGACCGCATACATCGGTATGTATTATTTCCAACAAGTCAGTTGCTCGCTCCATTGTTTCGGAGAACGGAGTCTTAGTCATCTTGCCCATGAGGCATAGTTCGCACGTGTCAAATCATTTGAATCAAGAGACTCCAAAAGTCCATCAGTATGGAGCTTCTTCATACGTTTGACACCAATATGACCAAGGCGGCAGTGCCACATGTAAGTGGGACTATCGTTATCAACCTTACACTTTTTGGTACTCACACTATGGACATGTGTAACATCATGTTTGAGATTCATCAAAAATAAACCATTGACCAGCGGGGCATGACCATAAAACATTTCTCTCATATAAATAGAACAACCATTATTCTCGGATGTTAATGAGTAGCCATCTCGCATCAAGCAAGATCTAGATACAATGTTCAAGCTCAAAGCCGGTACTAAATAACAATTATTAAGGTTTAACACTAATCCCGAAGGTAGATGTAGAGGTAGCGTGCCGACGGCGATCACATCGACCTTGGAACCATTCCCGACGCGCATCGTCACCTCGTCCTTTGCCAGCCTCCGCTTATTCCGCAGCTCCTACTTGGAGTTACAAATGTGAGCAACTGCACCGGTATCAAATACCCAGGAGCTACTACGAGCGCTGGCTAGGTACACATCAATAACAAGTATATCACATATACCTTTAATGTTGCCGTCCTTTTTATCCGCTAAGTACTTGGGGCAGTTCTGCTTCCAGTGACCGGTACCCTTGTAGTAAAAGCACTCAGTTTCAGGCTTGGGGTCCATGCTTGTTCTTCTTCTTCCCGGCAACTTGCTTACCGGGCGCGGCAACAACTTTGTTGTCCTTCTTGAAGTTCTTCTTACCCTTACCTTTCTTGAAACTAGTGGTCTTATTTACCATCAACACTTGATGCTCCTTTTTGATCTTGACCGTTGCTGATTTCTGCATCGAGTACAACTCAGGAATGGACTTCTCCATCCCTTGCATGTTGTAGTTCATCACAAAGCTCTTACAGCTAGATGGAAGCGACTGGAGGATTCTGTCAATGACCGAGTCATCCGGGAGATTAACTCCCAGCTGAGTCAAGTGGTTGTGTAGCCCAGACATCTTGAGGATGTGCTCACTGACAGAACTATTCTCCTCCATCTTACAGCTGAAGAACTTGTCGGAGACGTCATATCTCTCGACCTGGGCATGAGCTTGGAAAACCAGTTTTAGCTCTTGGAACATCTCATATGCTCCGTGCTGCTCAAAACGCTTTTGGAGCCCTGATTCTAAACTGTAAAGCATGCCGCACTGAACAATGGAGCAATCATCGCAGCGAGAATGCCAAGCGTTCGCAACATCTTGCTCTGCTGGGAGAAGGGGTGGGTCACCTAGTGGTGCATCAAGGACATACACTTTCTTGGAAGCTATGACAATGATCCTCAAGCCACGGACCCAGTCCACATAGTTGCTTCCATCATCTTTCAGCTTGGTTTTCTCTAGGAACGCGCTGAAATTGAGGGTGACATTCTCTTTGGCCATTGGATCTACAATATAGATTGTAAAGATAATTTTAGACTAACTTCATGATAATTAAGTTCACATAATCAAATTATTTAATGAACTCCCACTTAGATAGACATCTCTCTAGTCATCCAAGTGACACATGATCCATGTCAACTAGCCCGTGTCCGATCATCACATGAGAAGGTCTAGTCATCCATGGTGAACATCTCCATGTTGATCGTATCTTCCATACGAATCATGTTCGACCTTTCTGTCTTCCGTGTTCCGCGGCCATGTCTGTACATGCTAGGCTCATCAAATCAACCTAAGTGTTTCGCGTGTGCAAATCTAGCTTACACCCGTTGTATGCGAACGTTTGAACCTATCACACCCGATCATCACGTGGTGCTTCGGAACAACGATCCTTAGCAACGGTGCACACTTACGGTGAACACTTTTCTTGAAATTTTAGTGAGAGATCATCTAATTTAGTACCGTAGTTCTATGCAAATAAGATGTAAACATGATAAACATCACATGCAATCAATATAGTGACATGATATGGCCAATATCATCTTGCTCCTTTGATCTCCATCTTCGGGGCACCATGATCATCACTGTCACCGGCATGACACCATGATCTCCATCATCATGATCTCCATCATCGTGTCTTCATGAAGTTGTCTCACCAACTATTACTTCTACTACTATAGCTAACGTTTAGCAATAAAGTAAAGTAATTACATGGCGTTTATGATTGACACGCATGTCATACAATAAAATAAGACAACTCCTATGGCTCCTGCCGGTTGTCATATTCATCGACATGCAAGTCGTGAATCCTATTAAAAGAACATGATCAATCTCATACATCTCAATGCATCACATCACATCCTTTGGCCATATCACATCACAAGGCATATGCTGCAAAAACAAGTGAGACGTCCTCTAATTTGTAGTTGCAAGTTTCTACGTGTCTGCTATAGGTTACTAGCAAGAACGTTTCTTACCTACGCCAAAACCACAACGTGATATGCCAATTGCTATTTACCCTTCATAAGGACCCTTTTCATCGAATCCAATCCGACTAAGGTGGGAGAGATAGACACCCGCTAGCCACCTTATGCAACAAGTGCATGTCAGGCAGTGGAACCAGTCTCACGTAAGCGTACGTGTAAAGTCGGTCTGGGGCGATTCATCCCACAATACCGCCGAATCAATATAAGACTAGTAGTGGTAAGCAAATTAACAAAATCGATGCCCACAACTGCTTTGTGTTCTACTCGTGCATAGATTCTAGGGATAGACCTAGCTCATGATGCCCTTGTTGGGAGACGTAGTAGTAAATCAAAATTTTCCTACGTGTCACCAAGATCTATCTATGGAGAAACCAGCAACGAGTGGGGAGAGATTGCATCTTCATACCTTTGAAGATCGCTAAGCGGAAGCGTTACAAGAACGCGGTTGATGGAGTCGTACACACAGCGATTCAGATTGCGATGGATTCCGATCTAAGCGCCGAACAACGGCACCTCCGCGTTCAACACACGTGCAGCCCGGTGACGTCTCCTACGCCTTGATCCAGCAAGGAGGAAGGAGAGGTTGGGGAAGGGCTCCAACAGCAGCACGACGGCCTGGTGGTGGTGGAGTAGCAAGGTATTCCGGCAGGGCTTCGCCTAAGCGCTGCGGAGGAGGAAGAAGAGAGGTAGGGCTTTGCCGTGAGAGAGAGAGTTCAGAACTGTTCTCAAAAGGCCAACACCTCAAGTATATATAGGAGGAGGGAGAGGGATGGCTGCTTGGCCCCTCCTCCAAAGAGGAGGGCTTCAGTCGAAGTGGGGATAGAGTCCACCTCCCACAAGGGAGGTGGATCTCCTCTTTTTGAAACCCTTTGCCCTTTATCTCTAGATCTCCAGCCGCATGGGACTTTCTAGAAGGTCTTGGCCAGCCCAATAAGGGCTGGCACACCTCCTCTAAGGGCCCACAAAGTCCTATGGTCGTCACACCCCTCCCGGGGGTCCTCCGGCACCCTCCCGGCGCTCCCGGTACAATACCGATGAGCCCGAAAACTTTCCGGTGACCAAAACTGGACTTCCTATATATCAATCTTTACCTCCGGACCATTCCGGAGCTCCTCGTGATGTCCGGGATCTTATCCGGGACTCTGAACAACTTTCGCTAATCACGTATACCATTTCCCTATAACCCTAGCGTCATCAAACCTTAAGTGTGTAGACCCTACGGGTTCGGGAGACACGCGGACATGACCGAGACACTTCTCCGGCCAATAACCAACAACGGGATCTGGATACCCATGTCGGGGATTCAATCAATCCCGTATACAATTCCCTTTGTCTACTGGTATGATACTTGCCCGAGATTCGATCGTCGGTATCTCTATACCTTGTTCAATATCGTTATCGGCAAGTCTCTTTACTCGTTCCGTAACACATCATCCCGTGGCTAACTCCTTAGTCACATTGAGCTCATTATGATGATGTCTTACCGAGTGGGACCAAAGATACCTCTTCGTCACACGGAGTGACAAATCCCAGTCTCGATTCATGCCAACCCAACAGACACATTCGGAGATACACGTAGTGCACCTTTATAGCCACCCAGTTACGTTGTGGCGTTTGGCACACCCAAAGCATTCCTACGGTATCCGGGAGTTGCACAATCTCATGGTCTAAGGAAACGATACTTGACATTGAAAAGCTTTAGCAAACGAACTACACGATCTTGTGCTACGCATAGGATTGGGTCTTGTCCATCACATCATTCTCCTAATGATGTGATCCCATTATCAATGACATCCAATGTCCATGGTGATGAAACCGTGACCATCTACTGATCAATGAGCTAGTCAACTAGAGGCTCACTAGGGACATGTTATGGTCTATGTATTCACACATGTATTACGGTTTGGGGTTAACACAATTATAGCATGAACAATAGATAATTATCATGAACAAGGAAATACAATAATAACCATTTTATTATTGCCTCTAGGGCATATTTCCAACAAGCTCTCCCTCAACCTCTCCTTTCTCCTTGCTGGATCAAGGCATAGGAGAAGTCACCGGGCTGCACGTGTTTTGAACGCGGAGGCGCCGTTGTTCGACGCTTAGATCGAAGTCATCCGCGATCTGAATTGCTGCGAGTACGACTCCACCAACCGCATTCTAGTAACGCTTCCGCTTTGTGATCTTCAAAGGTATGAAGGTGCACTCCCCCTTTGCTCGTTGTTGGTTTCTCCATAGATTGATCTTGGTGACACGTAGGAATTTTTTTATTTACTACGACGTTCCCCAATAGGAGCGTCATTATATTTTGTTATTTTATGTTAGGTGTTATTTATAATCTAGTTTTTCAATAAAATTTCCAAGAAATGCCTTAGGATGCTTGCATTGCATGTTTAGATATATGCTGGGTAACAATAGAAATTCTTCTGCAGAGTTTGAATTTTCATATTTAACGGGAAAGTGTAAAGTTTCTAAAAAAATTACACAGTGTTGTCATATAAATTTTATAGCATTTCCTAAATTTTCATAATTGTTTGAGTTATAGAAGTACACTATTTTCATAAATTGCTACAGATTGTTCTGTTTAGACAAATTGATGTCATAGTTTCGTTATCTACTTATCCTATAGTTTCCATAGCCTATATTAGTAGATATAATTTGTGGAAATGATAGTATACAGTACTTAATGTTTGAAAATTATTATGCAACTTGTCTTGGCAGTACATAAAGAGTTGATTTATTATTATGTGTACTAACCTATCTCACGAGTTCTTTTTGAGTTTTGTGTGGATGAAGTTTTTGAGAATAGGTGAAACCATGGTATGAGAGGATTGAACAAGATATAAAAGCTCAAGCTTGGGGATGCCCAAGGCACCCCAAGTAAATATTTCAAGAACTATCAAGCATCTAAGCTTAGGGATGCTACGCATCCCACCTCTCTTCATCAACAATACTCGGTTAGCCTATGTTTTGCCTAAATTTTTATCCGTTCACATGATGCGTGCTATTCTTGGAGTGCAATTTTTCTTTTGCTTGCTGTTTGAATAAAGTACTCAGATCTGAAAATATTTATTGAGGGAGAGAGATTCTTCACATAGCTACTTAATTGTTTGACTACTCATTAATCTTCACTTATATCTTTTGAGAGTAGCTTGTCATTTGCTCATGTGCTTCATTTAAATTTATTTGAGCTTGCCAAAAAGTAATGGCAATCTATGATACTAGTCCCAAAGTGATAGATATCCAAGGAGGATATAATAAAAACTTTCATGAAGATCATTGGACAAAATAAACTTGATTCTTAGTAGTAGTTTTGAGAGATGATGATGTGATATGTGAGTTATGTTGATGAGTAATTATGCTTTAGTAAGAATATTGGTGTTAAGGTTTGTGATTCCCTATGCAAGTACGAAAGTCAATAGTCATGCAATGAAATTATATCCTACTTGTGGTACAGTATTCGGTGTTATTTATGCTTATTGCTTGCTTATGAGATTATCCGTTTCTTGGTTGGTCGCTTCTCAATATTTTGCTAGCCTTCATTTTGCACCAAGTATGAGCTCTACTTGTGCATCCAAATACTTAAACCCAGTTTTTGCCACATGAGTCCACTATACCTACCTATATGCGGTATTTCCGTGTCGTTCTAAGCAAATTTGTATGTGTCATCTCTAATTTTCAAAATAAACTTCTCTTTTGTGTGTTTGTTTCGCTCGTGGAGCGGTGAGGGGTGGCTAATATTTTCCATGCTAGATGTGTTATTCTCACGATGAGTGTTTATTCACTTGTCACTGCACGAGAGTAAGGTAAAGTTATTAGGATGCCCAGTCCCGAAATGCAAAAATGAATTTACTTTATGTTGTCAAATAATAAATTCCTTGGAAAGTGTTGGTATGGAGGGCACCCGTGGATACGGTTAGCCATGGAAAGTGAAAGTATGGTGGAAAAAGGAATAAACTTTATTTTCTGTTTGGGAACCGCCTATGATATATCTAGCATGGAAAGTGTTGGGAACTCTAAGTCGTTTTCGTTGGTGGGATGGATACACCTCCCAAAATGTTTCTATCTCTAAGTTTTTCGCTTTGAGCTCTGGCACCTCTACAAATCCCTACTTCCCTCTGCGAAGGGCCTTTCTTTTACTTTATGGAATTTTTATTTTTGAATTTGAGTCTCCCTTTTCTGTTACCAAAGCACCAACTAGGAGGCAATATGATCATACTTAAGTATTGGGTGTAGCTAATATTCGAGTGTGTTTCATGAATGGATCAATGTTTGAGCATGATGGGCTAGGGATAACTTATTTTAGCGTTTATATTTTAAAAGACATGGTTGCTTGTTGATATGCTTGAGTATCTAAATTATTATGTAAAAACTGGACTATTGCTATGAACAACTAAAACTCCAAATGTCCATGCTATAAGGAAAAGAATATGATATGACATGTTAGGCAGCATTCCACATCAAAAATTCTGTTTTTATCACTTACCTACTCGAGGACGAGTAGGAGATAAGCTTGGGGATGTTGATACGTCTCCAACGTATCTATAATTTTTGATTGTTCCATGCTATTATATTATCAATCTTGGATGTTTATAATCATTTTATATCATTTTTTGGTACTAACCTATTGACATAGTGCCAAGTGCGAGTTGCTGTTTTTCCATGTTTTTTACATCACAGAAAATCAATACCAGACGAAGTCCAAATGCCATGAAACTTCACGATGATTTTTTATGGGACAAAAGGAACACAATGGGCCCTGGCTGCGCCTGGGGGTGCCCTGAGGTGGGCACAACCCAACAGGGCACGCCAGGAGGCCCAGGCACGCCTTGGTGGGTTGTGCCCACCTCAGTGGCCTCCCACACCCCCTCTTTGCACTATAAATTCCCAAATATTCTGAAACCCTTCGGGGCATCCCTAGATGAGAAGTTCCGCCACCGCAAGGCTCTGTAGCCACTGAAAACCAATCTAGACCCCGTTCCGACACCCTGCCGGAGGGGGGAATCATCTCCGATGGCCATCTTCATCATCCCGACGGCCACCACAATGAGGAGGGAGTAGTCCACCCTCGAGGCCGAGGGTTTGTACCAGTAGCTATGTGTTTAATCTCTCTCTCTCTCTCGTGATCTATATCATGGGCTTTGTTAATATAGATGGATCATATGATGTTTCTCCCCTCTATACTCTTATTGTGATGAATTGAATCTTTACCCTTTGAAGTTTCGTTATGTCGGATTGAATGTTCAGATTTGGGAACACATGATGTATGTCTTGCGGTATGAATACTTGAGGTGACATTGGGGTATCTTATTGGTTCGCTTGATATACGTTATGGCACTCAACTTGCGGATTCCTGAAGTGATATTGGGGTAATCTACGCATAGGGGTTGATGCACGTTTTTATTATCTTTTCTCCGACAGAAACATTGGGGACTCCTTGTAGTTCTTTTTCTGGATTGAGTATTATGAATATGAATTTGCTTTGGTGTTATTCTAGTACTAACTCTTGAGTAGATCGATCGGAAAGAATAGCTTGTATTATTTTAGTACGAACTCTAGGATAGATCGAACGGAAATAATAGCTTTGAGGTGGTTTCGTATCCTACAAAAAATTTCTATCTTTTGTTCCCCACTAATAGGAACTCGGGAGTGATTCTTTATCGCACTTTGAGGTGTGGTCATATGATCCAACTATGTTAGCACTGTTGATAAATTGCACTAGCGAAAGTACGGACCCTAGGCCTTGTTTTCAAGCATTGCAATACCGTTTTTGTTCCCGTTTACTATTTGCTACATTGCAGTTTTTATTTATTCAGATGATAAAAATATATTTCTACCATCCATATTACACTTTTATCACAATCTCTTCGCCGAACTAGTACACCTATACAATTTGCCATTGTATTGGGTGTGTTGGGGACACAAGAGATTTCTTGTATTTGGTTGCAGGGTCATTTGAGAGAGACCATCTTCATCCTACACCTCTCACGGATTGATAAACCTTAGGTCATCCACTTGAGGGAAAATTGCTACTGCCGTACAAAACTCTGCGCTTGGAGGCCCAACACGTGTCTACAAGAATAAAGTTGCGTAGTAGACATCAGTGATCTTCACCACTTCCTATATTTCACCTTTTTCTCTTGGCAATCATCATGTGGTGGGGAAATATCAAAGAATATATGCCCATTCAAATATATTTGATCATGAATTATTATTGTTGACAATTGTCTATATGATAAATAAGTTGGGAGACGAAACTTTAAGCCCCTATCTTTCTCTGTGTTCGACGGATGCCATTTGCTCTAAAAATATGCTCCGAGTGTTAGCAATCATGGAAGACTATATGATAGTTGAGTATGTGGAATTTGCTAAATCAAAGCTCTTACATAGACCCTTCCTGAAAATAAGATTTATTGCAATTGTTTGGTGACTGAGAGCATAGTTTGTTAGTTTTCAAGAAACTTTATGGTCTATACTTTAACTTGTGAATAGCCTATTACTTTATCATGAGAAGCTTCATGAGATGAGCTACTATTTATGATATATAATGATGCTATAAAGAGTGTTTGGAACTATCATTGATGAAATTTATGCACTATGCTAGCATTCACACTTCATAAATTTTTCTTTTATCATTTTCCTACTCAAGGACGAGCAGGAATTAAGTTTGGGGATGCTGATATGTCTCCAACATATCAATAATTTATGAAGTAATCATGTCATGTTTATAATAATTCTATATTATTTTGGTATGATTTTATTAGAACTAACCTGGACTGACGCTGTTTTAAGCAGAACTATCATGGTGTCGTTTTTGTGCAGAAATAAAAGTTCTCAAAATGGGCTGAAAATTTACGGAGAATATTTTTGAATAAAAAAACTGGAGTGAAAAGATACCGGATAAGAGTCCCGCGGGAGTCACAAGCCACCAGGGCGT
The DNA here is from genome assembly GCA_022496015.1 of Hordeum marinum. Taxonomy (NCBI): domain Eukaryota; kingdom Viridiplantae; phylum Streptophyta; class Magnoliopsida; order Poales; family Poaceae; genus Hordeum; species Hordeum marinum. Next base: position 68,180,352 of record CM039676.1, read on the forward strand.
GGCCACCCCCCTGGCCGCGTCTAGCTAGCTTGTGACCTCCTCAGGAACCTTATGGACATGGGACCAACGCCAAATACTCCTATAAATACCCAAACCTCCACAAAGAAACCTAGATCGGGAGTTCCGCCGCCGCAAGCCTCTATAGCCACGAAAAACCAATCGGGAGCCCGTTCCGGCACCCTGCCGGAGGGGGAAACCATCATCGGAGGCCATCTTCATCATCCCGGCGGTCTCCATGACGAGGAGGGAGTAGTTCACCCTCGGGGCTGAGGGTATGTACCAGTAGCTACTTGTTGGATCTCTCTCTCTCTCTTGGGTTCTTGAGATGGCACGATCTTGATGTACCGTGAGCTTTATTAATATAGATGAATCATATGGAGTTTCCCCCTCTCTATCTTCTTGTGATGAACTGAGTTTTCCCTTTGAAGTTTCCTTGTTGGATTGAGTCTTTAAGGATTTGAGAACACTTGATGTATGTCTTGCGATGGGATATCCGTGGTGACAATGGGATGTTCTATTGATTGACTTGATTTATGTTTTGGTGATCAACTTGCGGGTTTCATGACCTTGGGAATCTATGCATATGGGTTGGCATATGTTTTCGTCTTGAATCTCTGGTAGAAACTTTGGGGCACTCTTTGAAGTTCATTGTGTTGGATTGAACATGATGAATCTGAAATTGTGTGATGCATATCGTATAATGAAGCCCATGGGTACTTGTGGTGACATTGGAGTATCTAGGTGACATTAGGGTTTTGGTTGATGTGTATCTTAATGTACTATTTTAGTATGAACTCTAGGGCTGTTCGTGACACTTATAGGGATAGCTCATAAGATTGATCGGAAAAGATAACTTTGAGTTGTTTCGTACCCTACAATAATTTCTTCGTTAGTTTTCCGCTATTTGTGACTTTGGAGTGAACTCTTTGTCGCACGAGAGGTATTTACATATGATTCAACTATGTAAGTATTGTTGAGAGAAATTGCACTAGTGAAAGTATGAACCCCAGGCCTTGTTTTCAAGCATTGCAATACCGTTTGTGCTCACTTTTATCATTAGTTACCTTGCTGTTTTTATGTTTTCATATTACAAAAACCTATATCTACCATCCATATTACACCTGTATCACCATCTCTTCGCCAAACTAGTGCACCTATAAATTTTGGCATTGTATTGGGTGTGTTGGGGACACAAGAGATTTCTTGTATTTGATTGCAGGGTTGTTTGAGAGAGACCATCGTCATCCTTCACCTCCCACGGATTGATAAACCTTGGTCATCCACTTGAGGGGAAATTGCCACTGTCCTACAAAACTCTGCGCTTGGAGGCCCAATACGAGTCTACAAGAAGAAGGTTGTGTAGTAGACATCAATACTCCAAGCTTTGGATGAAACATATGACACCGTATGCACATTGATCCAAATGATGCCCAACTACAAAGATCTCAATCCTACGGAAGTGATTGGAAGGATTGTTGCTCATGAGATGACACTCAAGGACAAGGAAGAACTTCACAAAAAGTCTAGCAGTGCTTACAAAGCCACAAGTGATGCTCCCGCAACTTCAAGCGACAACCTTGTCACAAATGAAGTGATAAGCCTCATGGTCAAAAAATTCAACAAGTTCTACAAGAGTAGATGCAAAGATCTAAGCTCCAACTCAAGATATGAAGAGAAGCGTTCGTCAAGTCGTGACCGAAAATTCTACAATTGTGGGAAGCCCGGACACTACTCCAATGAGTGCACGTCTCCTTACAAAAGGAAAGAAGAGTCACCAAGAAAACGAAGCTCAAGAGACGAGTCACCTCGAAGAGAGAGTAGGAGTAGAGATGATCGTTATGAACGAAGACTCTCAAAGAGAAGGAGAAGAAGGACAAGTACACCAAGAGCTACTCAAGAAGAAGACATCAAGCTCATGTTGGTGAATGGGTCTCCGGCTCTGATTCCGACAACCACTCCGAGAGAAGCTATTGATAACCCACAAGTATAGAGGATCGCACCAGTTTTCGAGGGGAGAGTATTCAACCAAAATTTATTGATTCGACACAAGGGAAGCCAAAGAATATTCTTGAGTATTCGCAGCTGAGTTGTCAATTCAATCACACCTGTAAGACTTAATATCTGCAACAAAGTATTCAGTAGCAAAGTAGTATGGAAGTAACGGTAATAGTAGCAAAAGTAACAATAGCAGTTTTATAGTGATTGTAACACTAGCAACGGAAAAGTAACTTAGCAAAGATCAATATGTGAATAGCTCATAGGCAATGGACCAGTGATGGATAATAATGTCGGATGGCATTCATCATGCAACGGTTATAAAATAGGGTGACACGGAACTAGCTCCAATTCATCAATGTAATGTAGGCATGTATTCCATATATAGTCATACGTGCTTATGGAAAAGAACTTGCATGACATCTTTTGTCCTACTCGCCCGTGGCAGCAGGGTCCTAAGGGAAACTAAGGGATATTAAGGCCTCCTTTTAATCGAGAACCGGACCAAAGCATTATCACTTAGTGAATACATGAACTCCTCAAACTACGGTAATCACCAGGAATAATCCTATTTATCGTCACCTTGGAGGATGCGGATCATAACTCGTAATAGGTGTCTACAACTTGCAAGATAGGATCAAGAACACACACACACACACACACACATATATATATATATATATATATTCATGAAAACATAATAGGTTCAGATCTGAAATCATGGCACTCGGGCCCTAGTGACAAGCATTAAGCATAGCAAAGTCATAGCAACGTCAATCTCAAAACATAATGGATACTAGGGATCAAACCCTAACAAAATTAACTCAATTACATGATAAATCTCATCCCACTCATCACTGTCCAGCAAGCCTACGATGGGATTACTAACGAATGGCAGAGAGCATCATGGAATTGGTAATGAAGGATGGTTGGTGATTACGATTGTCGTGGGAATGAGTCTGACAGTAGAAGGTAGGGGTATGAAAGGAGAGGGCGGAGTCCTAGCTACGGCGAGGGTGTACACATGGATGTATGAGCTCAGGCCCCTCTCGTGGAGGTAACAGCCCTACGTCTTAGTGCTCGGGAGCTTTGTCGTGTGGGATGTTGAGATTACAGTGGTTGCGAACCCTTGTGCCAGAGGGGAGGGGCTGCTTATATAGAGTGCGCTGCCCCTCATAATTGCCCAACATCTAGGGGTCCGATCGTGGGTTTAAAGACTGTTGTTACTAGTAACATACACAATAAAAGCTACTAATGACGTAAAACCTAACGCATGTCCGTTGGCCTCCTGGAGGTGGCTTCTGGTCTTCTGGCGTCGAGTGGAAATGAGGTCTTCCGAGTGACAGTCGACCGTCGAGTGAAGGAAGAAGCCTCCGAGTGGATTGCCTGTCGAGTAACTTGAGCGCCATCAGGAATCCAGTCGGAATCTTGTCTGTGATCTTCAAGTCCTCCAATGTCATGCCCTTAGGTAGGGGGGTCTAGGTTAGGCCTCGGACCCTACCCTAGGTACATCTCCTCGTCATTGGCCCCCGAACGGATCGAGGTTCGAGTGGTGAATGGGTATATTGATGCCATTTCAACATAAGGTATCAAATCTTATGAATGATATTCGGGACTTCAACGAATCTTGCATCAACTGAACTCTTCGCCATTCGCCTGGGTTCGTTCAGCCTTGAAAATACCCGAGTAAATCCTTCGTGTCAATTTTGTTCCGAATGACCCGAAGGAATATTCGGAGGTGGCGGGCCGATCCGTCAGACCCGGATTTTGCGGGATACGAAAATTTGGGAAGCACGCGTGTGTGCGATGATGACGCCACGATCAGAGCAAGTGGGGGCATGACACCTCAATTCTCGCGCCGATCATTTCGCCACGTACTGGACGCAGACTGCGGTTGGCGTGTGCGGTGATCTCGCGGGCCCATCAGTCAGCGAGGCACTCCACGGGATATAAATTTTGGAGCGCCATGGGTTGCATAGTACTTTTACCCAAACTTCCTCTCTTCCTCCGCCTCCCCTGTCTCCAGCGCCTCATCATGTTCTTCTCCGATGAGAGCGGCCGCCGCGATGACGAAGGGCGTCACGACAAAACTGGAGCGCGCCAAGAAGGGGGCATCGAAGAGCAAGGGCAAGAAGCCCTCGACGGCTCGGTTCATCGCGCCGGCAGGATGGATGCAGGGGGACTTTCTCCCCTTTGCGGTCACTCGTGAGGACATGGAGGGCTTGGTCGTTGATGGGCTTGTGGCGGACGGCACCTGGAGGCTGCTGGAGGGAGAGCGTGAGCCGGAGCCACGCGATGGGGAGCGGGTCCTCCTTCTCTCCCATGTCTAAAGAGGTTTTTCTATGCCTCCCCACCCATTCATTAGGGGTTTTCTGAACTTCTTCGGCGCTCAGGTCCACCACTTCCCACCAAATGCGATTTCATATCCGTCTGCCTTTATTACCTTGTGCGAGTGTTTTTTGGGATGTTCTCCTCATTGGGGGCTGTTCAAGCACATCTTTACGGTCAGATCCCAGACTGTGAAGAAAGCTCTCCCTGCTGATGGGAAGACTCATGTTCTTCAGTTGTGTGTGTGGGGGGGGGTAGGACTTCAGAAAAGAGCCCGTAATTCATTCCCTGCCATGACTTTTCCTGAATCTGTTAAAGGCTGGCAGTCGACTTGGTTCTACTGCAAAGATGTAGAATCTCCCAACATGTCGACTGGCCTTCCCCCCTATACAACCGACCGTCTAGCTGTCCCCAAGTCTCTGAGGGTGACCGAAGAGGAACATGTCCAAGTGGGAATCTTGGTTGAAGTTGTGGTGCAGCTGATTTGAGGTGGAGTGACTGGCATGAATCTGTTGGAGACGCTTCTCAGTCGACGTATTCAGCCGCTCCAAGCTAGAGATCACACCATGTGGCACTACGCGGGCCCTGAGGACTCGACCAGGACGCACCCAAAAGAGCTTCCGCATAAAACTGTCGAGTAGTGGCTTCGCAGCATCACTAGAGCATGCGACAATCCTTTGGGAGCCAAGAGGATCCATCCTTACTCGGCCGAAAACTCGCCGTAGAATCTGGTAAGTTGTGTTGTGTCGACTGACATGCTTGTACCATCGAGTGATAAATTGATTTATGAACTGACTTCTTTGTTTGAATCATGCAGGAGTGGACGAACATGCACTCGCCTGTTCCGAACGGGAACCAAATTGAAGATGGTGTTGTGAGTGAAGGCGGCAGTGTGGACGGCGCCGGTTCAAAAGACTCTGAAGACGAGTACGAAAACTCGGACGAAAACGAGCCAGAAGTCGAGTCACCTCCTCGCTCCGAACGTTGCTCCAAGTCTCGCCAAGATCCCGTGGCTGTTGAGGGCAGGGCTCCGGGCCCAAGTGAGAAGAACCCAAAGCGGAGCCGCCCCTCGATTGTTGAGTCGAGCGAACGATTCGCGAAGCAACCTAAAGTGACTGTGGCCAAACCTTGCAAAGCCCTGCCTCGCATGAAGATGGATGTGCCTGTTTTCTCCACGTGAGTGTTTACTTTTGAATTCTTACTGTCGACTGTGACTTGAAATCCTTGTTGTCTGAATGTTATTCGATCCATTAGAGTTGCTACCTCAGTAACGTCGCCTCAACATGATGGAGGGGATGCCATGGATGTAGACACTACCGATGCAGCCACTTCTCACAGAGGTAATCAACTCTTCAGTTTCGCTTATTAAATATGATTTGTCGAAAGCTAAAGTTAATTTTGTCGATTGATAGTTGCAGAAATCATCCAGCTGGAAGATGATGAAGAACACCCTGGGGGTACGGGAGGTGGAGGCGAGACCTTGAACACCCCGCACATACGCACTCGAAGAACTCCATCTACGCAGATGCCTCAGCGGTCGACCACGGAGTCTTCCCAGGGGATGAATGACTCGACGCGAATCAGAATTGACCAATAGTGCCTCTGGCAAATGCCCCTCTAGCTGTTTCTACCATCGTGATGTCGACTCCAACCGGTCCTTCCCAGACTACCTCGGCTGCTCCCATCATTACGCCGCTCGTGCCGATGACGACTTTCCCTCTGCATCGCGTTCCGGAAGATCAGACCGGAGCTGCAAAGGAGGCCATGATCCAGGCGGAGCAGATGATGCTGCGCACCAAGGAGGCGTACAAGGCAAGCAAGTTGGCTTATGATGCCAGCACAGCGCTTCGCACGAATGTCTGATAAAGTTTGATTGTAAGTACATTTCTGATTGAATTCCTGTCTTCTTTCACTGCACACCCATGGATGTTTATTTTCCATCCATAGAATGTTTTGGAGCTCTCCACTCGAATAGATCAGGTCTTAGTCGAGTAGGTTTTGGTTCAGTGGGGGCACGCTAAGTGCACCCACTGGGTGTAGTCCCCGAGACCACTGTCGAGTGCTTGACTCGGCAGGGGTCTTAGAGGTTGTCGTATGCGGGATAAGTTTGCCCTTAACCACGCTAATCCGCAGCTACTTTGTAGGTTTTATCGGTATCAATGATAAACCATGATATGACACTACATAAGGATAGACTACACTTCACGAAGTGTAGGGGGTACGTCACTCGATAGGTCGAGTGTAAGATGTTCCATTGATGGATATTTTCTGCCACTCGACAGGTCAAGAATTGACAGATCCAGTGGGGGCATGTTAAGCGCACCCACTAGGTGTAGTCCCCGAGACCGCTGTCGTGTGCTTGCACCGGCAGGGGTCTTAGAGTTTGTCGTATGCAGGATAGTTTTGTCTTCCAACTCACCACTCTGAGGCTACCCTGTAGGTTTCATGGATACCATTGATCAACCATGATATGACGCTACATAAGGATAGACTACACTTTAGTGAGTGGGGGGGATACGTTACTCGACCGATCGAGTGACGGAAGTTTGATAGGGCAGACCTTGTCGACTGTTTTATAACCAGTGGGGGCATGCTAAGTGCACCCACTGGGTGTATTCCCCGAGGCTACTGTTAATCGCAGACGATAAGCTGTAGTCTTGAAAACTTGAAATCGGAATTTCTATCGTACGCGGCATACGAGTACCACTCGACATGTCGAGTGTATTATTTTTCCTTTTTGACCGTTCTGCTCCGAAGACGCTGCTTCAAAGGTGCGGAACGGGGTCGACAAAACACTCGACGGATCGTGTGTTAACCGTTCCAGTGGGGGCACTCTGAGTGAACCCACTGGGAGTAGTCCCCGAGACCGCCGTCGAGTGCTTGCACTGGCCGGGGTCTGATAAAGACTGTCTTAAACTCGTTTACAGTACGTGGAGTACACGAGCCACTCGACATGTCGAGTGTACTTTTGGTTAAATTATCTTTCCCCTGGACGCAGGTTTCATGAACATCATTGATCAACCATGATATGACGTTATTCCAAGGTAGTGGGGCAGGGCGATGTGCGCTGCCCAATCGACCGTTTTCGGTCTTCTGCATTTCCATGCTGGAATTTTATGTCGATTGAATTTCTTTCTTTGTTGATTTCAGAGGGCTTGTGAACTTGGAACGCAGTACAAGGATCTTGAGGATGAAAGGAACCGGTTGCACGTGGACTTGGATACCTCCAATAATGCTTTGGAGCGGGTGCGCGCCGAGCTGAAAAGTCTAGGAGGTAAATTTCTTCGACCAACTGCATTCTCATCTTCACTTTCCATGCTTTTAACTAAGTGCTTTCACTCGAACAAATGTACGCAATGAAAACCGTCGACTCCAAGCGCGAATCAACAATGTTGTTTCTTTAGATTCCATGAAGAAGGCACTGGAGGACAAGGACAAAGCGCTCGCCGACGCCCAGCGTGTGGCGAAGGAGAAAACTGAAGCTACTGACAAGAGGCTAGTTGCCGCGAAGAGGATGGAGGATGAAAAATCTAAGGTGAAGCAAGACATGTGGACCTCGTCAAGAAGATTGAGCAATTAACCAAGAGGAGCAACAGCCTGGAGAGGCATTTGGGAGAGTTCTCGAGCAAGATGTATATTCTGCTCGACGGTGAGTTTTTCTGTCGAGTGAAATTTATGGAATCCTTGACGACTGCATCTCACCAGTCCTTATCCCATTCTCTCATTCTTCTTTCCCAGAATTCTGCCAAGACTTTGAGAAAGAGACTGAGGAGATTGAGCCCAACCTGGATCCCACCAAGTCACCTGTTGGGGATGCGGTGGCCATGAACATGCTCAGACTCAACTTCAGGCTTCAGGGTGTCCAAGCGTATGTCCTTCGATTGAAAACTTCAATGGAGTGGATCAACAAGGAGCTATGGCCCGAGGACACTCTTCAGCTCGACCTCACATCTGTGATGACACGCCTGAACAACCTCCCCAATCGAGTGCAAGCCTGGAAGAAATTTGCAGCTTGCTGCAGTGCTGACGTGGCGCTCTCCCTTGTGAGGGTCCATTGCAAGGAAGTGAGGGAAGACAAGCTGAAGGAGCTCCGAGTGGTTAACACGAAGAAACTCCATTTTGAAGATTTCATGGAGACCTTCATCGACGCAGCCACCAGGATCGTGGGCGGCATCGACTTGGACACTTTCGTCGAGCCAGCAAGCCCGTCGGGCTCTTAAAAACTTGATCTTTGGAAGCAAACTTTATTCGTCTCGGTATGTCGAGTGAAACTGTATCAACTTTAAAACTTCATTCAGGCCTTAGGCCTGAGCACTTTTGCTTTCTCGCAAAACTTTTATCTGCAATTAAACCTTTGGATTTATCCGTATTTGGCTTTCAATCGTTTGTTCGACTGAGTTTATTTTTAGGCTTAGGCGAAAACATGTTCTCAACTAAGAGAGGATTCATTCGCGGCTAGGGCGTCGAGTGGAAGTATTACTATCTACTCGATGAAGAATCTTAACTTAGGTGAAAACATGTTCGCAGCTAAGTTTTCGAGTGCGAGGATTGCTCGACACTCGAAATATTTTTGACCCTAGGCGAAGATTTATTCGCGGCTGGGGCGTCGAGTGGACGTATTACAATCCACTCAGCGGGGTGTTTAACTTAGGCGAAAACGTGTTCGCAGCTAAGCCCCCGAGTGTGAGGATCGCTCGCCACTCGGAATATTTTTGACCCTAAGCGAAGACTGATTCGCGAGTAGGTCATTCAGTGAATGGACTGCTATCCACCGAATAGCTTTTTTTAACTTAGGTGAAAACATGTTCGCAACTAAGCCCCCGAGTGTGAGGATTGCTCAAAATTCGAAGTATTTTTGAACCTAAGCAAAGACTGATTTGCAAATAAGTCATCGAGTGAATAGACTGCTATCCACCCGACAGGGTTTTTAACTTAGCCGAAAGCATGTTCGCAGCTAAGTCCCCGAGTGTGAGGATTGGTCAACACTCGGAGTATTCCCAAGAGTGAAACTATACGATCGGAATCGACAATATATATTGCAGAAGTTTGAATTGCATAGATGAAGTATTCTTATTACATCAGAAGACTCTTCTGTCTCTAAGTATAAAAATGTCAGAGCAGATCTGCATTGCAGGCTTGTGGCTCATCTATCTGCTTCATCAGATTGTACAAATGATAAGCTCCATTGTTCAACACTTTAGTGACGCGAAAGGACCTTCCCATGTAGGAGCAAGCATATGAGGTTAGTGTTTATTCACTCGAAGCACCAAGTCTCCCTCATGAAACAAATGACTCTTGACATTCTTCGCATGGAAGCGGCGCAGATCCTGCTGATAGGTTGTAGTCCGGATCAAAGTCATATCTCATTCTTCCTCCAGGAGATCAACGCCATCCTGCCTAGCTTGTTCAACTTCAGCCTCGGAATAAAGTTCCACTCGGGGAGAATTGTGAAACAAGTCACTCGGCAGGACAACTTAGGCACCGTAGACCAAGAAAAAAGGAGTCCGTCCAGTTGACCGATTTGGCGTAGTTCTCAAACCCCATAACACAGATGACAGCTCAGTACCCAGGCACTAGCGGCATGATCCGGATCACTCATAAGACGAGGCTTCAGACCTTAAAGGATGAGGCCATTGGCTCGCTCGACTTGCCCATTGGTTTGTGGGTGAGCGACAGATGCATAATCCACCCGAGTGCCCTGAGATCTGCAGAAGTTTCTGAACTCTTCTGAGTCAAAGTTGGTGCCATTATCCGTGATAATGTTGTGAGGAACGCCATACCGAAAAATTATTTCTCTCATGAATATAACTGTCGTATGGGAGTTCAATTTCTTGATGGGCTTGGCTTCTATCCACTTGGTAAACTTGTCGACTGCAACCAGCAAATGACTGAAACCGCCTTTTCCGGTCCGAAAGGGACCATCCATGTCGAGTCCCCAAACAGAAAATGGCCAGGCAAGGGGAATCATCTTCAGAGCAGAGGCCGGTTTATGTGACAAGCTTGCATAGAACTCGCATCCATCACAATGATCAACAATGTCTTTGGCCATCTCATTAGCTCGTGGCCAGAAGAAACCAGCTCGGTATGCTTTAGCGACAATTGTCCGTGAGGACGCATGATGGCCGCAAGTTCCCGAGTGGATCTCATCCAGAATCATTCGAGCTTCTTCGGGGGAGATGCAACGCTGCGTCACGCCAGTCATGCTTTCTCTGAACAGCTGATCTCCCATCACAGTAAAGGCCTTGGATATGCGAACAATCTACTGAGCATCTGTTTCATCTTCAGGGAGTTCTTGTCGGAGGATATAAGCAATGTAAGGCACTGTCCAATCTGGAATGACAACCAGAATTTCCATGACCAAATCAATCACTGTAGGGACATCGACTTTAGTCGGATCAGTGGAGCTCAAAGCTTGCGGGGGCTCATCGGTGAAAGGATCTTCTTGCACCGAAGGAGTGTGTAAGTGCTCTAAGAACACGTCACTGGGGACGGGCCGTCGAGTGGACCCAATCTTTGCTAGTTTGTTGGGCGCCTGATTTTTCAGTCGGGGAACATGATGAAGTTCCAGACCTTCAAATTTCTTCTCCAACCTTCTGACTACATTGCAATACCCAGTCATAGCAGGGTTTCAAACATCCCACTCTTTCATCACTTGATTCACCACCAAACCTGAGTCGCCATAAACCATGAGGCGCTTGACGCTGAGTGAGATAGCCATGCGCAACCCATACAAAAGTGCTTAATATTCTGCCTCATTGTTGGAGGAATCGAAGTGAATTTGCAAGACATAGCTGAGCTTGTCGCCCCTGGGAGATATCAAGACAACACCAGCACCAGACCCATTCAACATTTTAGAGCCGTCGAAGAACATGGTCCAATGTGCCGAGTGAACTTGGATTGGTTGTTGTTGTTCAATCCACTTGGCCATAAAATCTGACAATGTCTGGGACTTGATTGCTTTCTTGGCTTCAAACTTGATGTCAAAATGTCCAAGTTCGATTGCCGACTTAGCCACTCGACCAGATGCATATCGATTGTTGAAAATCCCGGACAATGGAGCATCACTGACGACTGAAATCGAGTGGTCTTGAAAATAATGCGCCACCTTCTTCGCTGATAGGTAAATACCATAAACCAGCTTCAGGTAGTGTGGATATCTTTGCTTAGAGGGGGATAGAACTTCAGAGACATAATAAACTATTCGTTTGACTTTGTCAGCTTTACCCTCCTCCTCTCGCTCGACAGTTAGCACCATACTGATGACCTGATTAGTGCCCGCGATGTACAGGAGCAATGGCTCTTTGTTGCATGGAGCGGCAAGCACCGGCTGGCTGGAGAGCTCTTTGAGTTCAACAAACGCTGCCTCGGCTTCTGGAGTCCACTCGAATGTATCTGACTTCTTCATCAATTGGTACATAGGTAATGCCTTCTCACCGAGACGAGAAATGAATCGACTCAAAGCTACCAGGCAACCTGTGAGTTTCTGAACATAGTGCACTCGCACAGGGGTCTTCATCCGGGTAATGGCGCTGATTTTCTCAGGGTTAACATCGATCCCTTGTTCGAAAACAAGAAAACCGACTAACTTGCCGCCAGGTATGCCGAAAGTACACTTGGCTGGATTCAGCTTTATGTCGTATCTCCTCAGATTGGCGAATGTTTCGACCAAGTCAGCCAGCAGGTCGGAACCTTTGTGGGACTTTACCACTATATCATCCATGTACACCTCGACATTCCGAGGGATCTGGTCGAGTAAACACTTCTGAATCATGCGCATAAAAGTAGCACCGGCATTTTTCAGGACGAATGGCATAGTGATGTAGCAAAAACACCCGAATGGGGTGATGAAGGCTGTCTTTATTTCATCTGGGCCATACAGATAGATCTGATGGTGCCCAGAGTAAGCATCTAGAAACAATAAGCGCTCGCATCCCGCAGTCGAGTCAACAATCTGATCTATGCGGGGGAGCAGAAAATGATCCTTCGGGCAGACCCGATTGAGATGTTTGAAGTCAATGCACATGCGCAACGACTTATCTTTTTTGGGCACCATCACGACATTCGAGAGCCACTCGGAGTGGTAAATCTCCCGAATGAACTTGGCTTGCAAGAGACAGGCCACTTATTCACCGATTGCTTTGCGCTTCTCCACCGCCGATTGACGCAAATGCTCCTTGACAGGCTTAGTCTTCAGATCAACTCTCAGACAGTGCTCATCCAGTCCCCTAGGAACCCCCAGCATGTTAGCAGGCTTCCATGCGAAGATATCCCAGTTCTCACAGAGGAACTGGATGAGCTCGGCTTCCTATTTGCTGTCGAGTGTTGATGATATATTCGTTAGGGCAATAGTTGGGTTCGTCGGGTGGATGTGCACTTTCTTTACTTCCCCTGCCGACTGAAACATGGACTCAAAAGTGGGCTTCTTTGCGCGGAGCAAATCAGCAGGGTCAGCGCTCTTCTTGTACTCCTCTAGCTCGACCATGGCCATTTGATGATCGGCGATCTTGGAACCTTGTTGGAGGCATTCTTCAGCTCGCTGTCGATTGCCAAGGACCGTGGTCACACCCTTAGGGCCCGACATCTTCAACTTGAGATACACGTAACATGGTCGGGCCATGAAACGAGCATACGCGGGTCGACCCAAAATGGCGCGATAGGCACTCTGGAAATCCACGACCTCAAACGTCAACTTTTCTTTTCGAAAATTCTTGTCGTTCCCGAATGTCACGTCCAACACAATCTGGCCGAGTGACTTGGCCTTCTTCCCTGGGATGACCCCGTGAAATTGCATGTTGCTTTCACTCAGTCGGGACATCGGAATGCCCATCCCTTTCAGGGTATCCGCATAGAGGATGTTCAGGCCGCTACCACCGTCCATGAGGACTTTTCTGAGCCGAGTGCCCCCTACCACCGGATGAACTACCAGAGCCTATCGACCAGGAGTGGCCACATGAGCAGGATGGTTTGTCTGGTCAAATGTGATAGCATACAGGGACCACTTGAGGTAAGTGGGGGTAGGAGGTACTGTTCGAAATATGCCCTAGAGGCAATAATAAAATGGTTATTATTGTATTTCCTAGTTCATGATAATTGTCTATTGTTCCTGCTATAATTGTGTTAACCGGAAACCGTAATACATGTGTGAATACATAGACCACAACATGTCCCTAGTGAGCCTCTAGTTGACTAGCTCATTGATCAATAGATGGTCACGGTTTCATGACCATGGACATTGGATGTCGTTGATAATGGGATCACATCATTAGAAGAATGATGGATCACATCATTAGAAGAATGATGTGATGGACAAGAGCCAATCCTAAGCATAGCACAAGATCGTGTAGTTCGTTTGCTAAAGCTTTTCAATGTCAAGTATCGTTTCCTTAGACCATGAGATTGTGCAACTCCCGGATACCGTAGGAATGCTTTGGGTGTGCCAAACGTCACAACGTAACTGGGTGGCTATAAAGGTGCACTACGGGTATCTCCGAAAGTGTTTATTGGGTTGGCATGAATCGAGACTGGGATTTGTCACTCCATGTGACGGAGAGGTATCTCTGGGCCCACTCGGTAAGACATCATCATAATGAGCTCAATGTGACTAAGGAGTTAGTCATGGGATGATGTATTATAGAACGAGTAAAGATACTTGCCAGTAACGAGATTGAACAAGGTATAGAGATACCGACGATCGAATCTCGGGCAAGTATCATACCGATAGACAAAGGGACTTGTATACGGGATTGATTGAATCCCTGACATCATGGTTCATCAGATGAAATCATCGTGGAGTATGTGGGAGCCAACATGGGTATCCAGATCCCGCTGTTGGTTATTGACCGGAGAAGTGTCTCGGTCATGTCTACGTGTCTCCCGAACCCGTAGGGTCTACACACTTAAGGTTCGATGACGCTAGGGTTATAGGGAAATGTTGTACGTGGTTAACGAAGGTTGTTCCGAGTCCCGGATGAGATCCCGGACGTCATGAGGAGCTGCAGAATGGTCTGGAGGTAAAGATTGATATATAGGAAGTCCAGTTTTGGTCACCAGAAAGTTTTCGGGCTCATCGGTAGTGTACCGGGAGTGCCGGGAGGGTGCCGGAGGACCCCCGGGAGGGGTGTGACGACCAAAGGACTTCGTGGGATCTTAGAGGAGGTGTGCCAGCCCTTATTGGGCTGGACAAGACCTTCTAGAAAGGCCCATGCGGCTGGAGATAAGAGATAGGGCTGAAAAAGGTTTAAAAGGAGGAGATCCACCTCCCTTGTGGGAGGTGGACTCTCCCCCTAATTCGGCCGAACCTCTCTGCCTTGGAGGAGGGGCCAAGGCAGCCCTCCCTATCCCTCCTCCTATATATATGCAAGGGTTTGGGCTGATTTGAGACACGTCTTCTCTCTCTCTCGGCACAGCCCTACCCTTCCTCTTCCTCGTTCTCCGTAGCGCTTCGCGAAGCCCTGCCGGAGTTCACGTAGCTCCACCATCACCACGCCATCGTGCTGCCGGAGCTCTCCCTCAACCTCTCCTTCCTCCTTGCTGGATCAAGGTGTAGGAGACGTCATCGGGCTGCACATGTGTTGAACGCGAAGGCGCCATTGTTTGGCGTTGAGATCGGAATCCACCGCGATCTGAATCGCTACGAGTACGACTCCACCAACCACGTTCTTGTAACGCTTCCGCTCAGCGATATTCAAAGGTATGAAGATGCAATCTCTCCCCACTCATTGCTGGTTTCTCCATGGATAGATCTTGGTGATCGTAGGAATTTTTTTGATTTACTACTACGTCTCCCAACAGTGGCATCATGAGCTAGGTCTATGCGTAGAATCTATGCATGAGTAGAACACAAAGCAGTTGTGGGCGTCGATCTTGTTAATTTGCTTACCACTACTATTCTTATCTTGATTCGGCGGTATTGTGGGATGAAGCGGCCCAGACCGACTTTACACGTACGCTGACGTGAGACTGGTTCCACCGCCTGACATGCACTTGTTGCATAAGGTGGCTAGCAGGTGTCTATCTCTCCCACCTTAGTCAGATTGGATTTGATGAAAAGGATCCTTATGAAATGTTCTTGCTAGTAACCTATAGCAGCCACATAAAAACTTGTAACTAATAATTAGAGGACGTCTAACTTGTTTTTGCAGCATATGCCTTGTGATGTGATATGGCCAAAGGATGTGATGTGATGCATTGTGGTGTATGAGATTGATCATGTTCTTGTAATAGGATTCACGACTTGCATGTCGATGAGTATGACAACCGACAAGAGCCATATGAGTTGTCTTATTTTATTGTATGACCTGCGTGTCAATCACAAACGCCATGTAATTACTTTACTTTATTGCTAAACGTTAGCCTTAGTAGTAGAAGTAATAGTTGGCGAGACAACTTCATGAAGACACAATGATGGAGATCATGATGATGGAGATCATGGTGTCGTGCCGATGATAGTGATGATCATGGTGCCTCGAAGATGGAGATCAAAGGAGCAAGATGATATTGGCCATATCATGTCACTATATTGATTGCATGTGATTTTTATCATGTTTACATATTATTTGCTTAGAACGACGGTAGTAAATAAGATGATCTCTCAATAAAATTTCAAGAGAAGTGTTCATCCTAACTGTGCATCGTTGCTAAGGATCGTCGTTCCGAAGCACCACGTGATGATCGGGTGTGATAGGTTCTAACGTTCGCATACAACAGGTGTAAGCCAGATTTACACACGCGATACACTTAGGTTGACTTGACGAGCCTAGCATGTACAGACATGGCCTCGGAACACGGAAGACCGAAAGGTCGAACATGAGTCGTATAGAAGATACGATCAACATGGAGATGTTCACCATGGATGACTAGTCCGTCTCACGTGATGATCGGACACGGGCTAGTTGACATGGATCATGTGTCACTTAGATGACTAGAGAGATGTCTATCTAAGTGGGAGTTCGTTAAATAATTTGATTATGTGAACTTAATTATCATGAACTTAGTCTAAAATTATCTTTACAATCTATATTGTAGAACCAATGTCCAATGCGAATGTCACCCTCAATTTCAACGCGTTCCTAGAGAAAACCAAGCTGAAAGATGATGGAAGCAACTATGCGAACTGGGTCCATGGCTTGAGGATCATCCTCATAGCTTCCAAGAATTTGTATGTCCTTGATGCACCACTAGGTGACCCACCCCTTCTCCCAGCAGAGCAAGACGTTGCAAATGCTTGGCATTCTCGTTGCGATGATTACTCCCTTGTTCAGTGCGGCATGCTTTACAGTTTAGAACCGGGGCTCCAAAAGCGTTTTGAGCAACACGGAGCAGATGAGATGTTCCAAGAGCTGAAACTGGTTTTCCATGCTCATGCCCGGGTCGAGAGATATGATGTCTCCGACAAGTTCTTCAGATGTAAGATGGGGAGAATAGTTCTGTCAGTGAACACATCCCCAAGATGTCTGGGCTTCACAACCGCTTGACTCAGCTAGGAGTTAATCTCTCGGATGACTCGGTCATTGACAGAATCCTCCAGTCGCTTCCACCTAGCTACAAGAGCTTTGTGATGAACTACAACATGCAAGGGATGGAGAAGTCCATTCCTGAGTTGTACTCGATGCTGAAATCAGCAGAGGTCGAGATCAAAAAGGAGCATCAAGTGTTGATGGTGAATAAGACCACTAGTTTCAAGAAAGGCAAGGGTAAGAAGAACTTCAAGGAGGACGGCAAAGTTGTTGCCGCGCCCGGTAAGCAAGTTGCCGGGAATAAGAAGAACAAGAATGGACCCAAGCCTGAGACTGAGTGCTTTTATTGCAAGGGTACCGGTCACTGGAAGCGGAACTGCCCCAAGTACTTAGCGGATAAGAAGGACGGCAACATTAAAGGTATATGTGATATACTTGTTATTGATGTGTACCTCATCAGCGCTCGTAGTAGCTCCTGGGTATTTGATACCGGTGCAGTTGATCACATTTGTAACTCCAAGCAGGAGCTGCGGAATAAGCGGAGGCTGGCAAAGGACGAGGTGCCGATGCGCGTCGGGAATGGTTGCAAGGTCGATGTGATCGCCGACGGCACGCTAACTCTACATCTACCTTTGGGATTAGTGTTAAACCTTAATAATTGTTATTTAGTACCAGCTTTGAGCATGAACATTGTATCTGGATCTTGCTTGATGCGAGATGGCTACTCATTTAAATTTGAGAATAATGGTTGTTCTATTTATATGAGAGAAATGCTTTATGGTCATGCCTCACTGGTTAATGGTTTATTTTTGATGAATCTCGAACGTGATGTTACACATGTCCAGTGTGAGTACCAAAAAGTGTAAAGTTGATAACGATAGTCCCACTTACATGTGGCACTGCTGCCTTGGTCATATTGGTGTCGAACGCATGAAGAAGCTCCATACTGAAGGACTTTTGGAGTCTCTTGATTTCGAATCATTTGACACGTGCGAACCATGCCTCATGGGAAAGATGACCAAGTCTCCGTTCTCTGGAACAATGGAGCGAGCAACTGACTTGTTGGAAATAATACATACCGATGTATGCGGTCCAATGAGTGTCAAGGCTCGTGGTGGCTACCGTTATGTTCTCACCCTCACTGATGACTTGAGCAGATATGGGTATGTCTACTTAATGAAACATAAGTCTGAAATTTTTCAAAGGTTCAAGGAATTTTAGAGTGAGGTAGAGAATCAATGTGACAGGAAAATAAAGTGCCTACGATCTGATCGTGGCGGAGAATATTTAAGTCACGAGTTTGTTACGCACCTAAGGAAATGTGGAATTGTTTCACAACTCACGCCGCCTGGCACACCTCAGCGAAATGGTGTGTCTGAACGTCGTAATCGCACTCTATTAGATATGGTACGATCTATGATGTCTCTTACCGACTTACCGCTATCATTTTGGGGATATGCATTAGAGACTGCCGCATTCACTTTAAATAGCGCACCGTCAAAATCCGTTGAGACGACACCGTATGAATTATGGTTTGGAAAGAAACCTAAGCTATCGTTTCTAACAGTTTGGGGATGCGATTCTTATGTGAAGAAACTTCAACCTGAGAAGCTCGAACCCAAAGCAAAAAAGTGCGTCTTCATAGGATATCCCAAAGAGACTATTGGGTATACCTTCTACCTACGATCCGAGGGCAAAGTCTTTGTTGCCAAGAATGGATCCTTTCTCGAGAAAAGTTTCACTCGAAAGAAGTAAGTGGGAGGAAAATAGAACTTGATGAGGTAATTGTACCGCCACTCGAACCGGAGAGTAGCACAGCACAGGAAGTTGTTTCTATGGAGCCTACACCGGCTGGAGAGGAAGTTAATGATGATTATCATGAAACTTCAGATCAAGTTACTATTGAACGTCGAAGGTCCACTAGGACACGTTCCGCACCAGAGTGGTACGACAACCCTGTCCTGGAGATCACGTTGTTGGACAACGGTGAACCTTCGAACTATGAAGAAGCGATGGTGGGCCCGGAATCCAACAAATGGCTTGAGGCCATGAAATCCGAGATAGGATCCATGTATGAGAACAAAGTATGGACTTTGGTGGACTTGCCTGATGATAAGCGAGCCATTGAAAATAAATGGATCTTTAAGAAGAAGACTGAAGCGGACGGTAATGTGAACGTCTATAAGGCTCGGCTTGTCACTAAGGGTTATCGACAAGTTCAAGGAGTTGACTACGATGAGACTTTCTCACCCGTAGCGATGCTGAAGTCTGTCCGGATAATGTTAGCAATTGCCGCATTTTATGATTATGAGATCTGGCAAATGGACGTCAAAACGACATTCCTTAATGGATTCCTAAAGGAAGAACTGTATATGATGCAGTCGGAAGGTTTTGTCGATCCTAAAGATGCTAACAAAGTATGCAAGCTCCAGCCCTCCATCTATGGGCTGGTGCAAGCATCTCAGAGTTGGAACATTCGCTTTAATGAGGTGATTAAAGCATTTGGGTTTGTACAGGTTTATGGATAACCCTGTATTTACAAGAAAGTGAGTGGGAGCTCTGTAGCATTTCTCATATTATATGTGGATGACATACTGGTAATGGGAAATGATATAGAACTCTAGGAAAGTATAAAGGCCTACTTGAATAAGTGTTTTTCAATGAAGGACCTTCGAGAAGCTGCTTACATATTAGGTATTAAGATCTATAGAGATAGATCGAGACGCCTCATAGGTCTTTCACAAAGCACATACCTTGACAAGATATTGAAGAAGTTCAATATGGATCAGTCCAAGAAGGGGTTCTTGCCTGCGTTACAATGTGTGAGATTGAGTACGACTCAATGCCCGACCACGGCAAAGGATAGAGAAGAGATGAGTGTCATCCCCTATGCTTCAGCCATAGGCTCTATTACGTATGCCATGATGTGTACCAGACCTGATGTAAACCTTGCCATAAGTTTGGTAGGGAGGTACCAAAGTGATCCCGGAGCGGAACACTGGACAGCGGTCAAGAATATCCTAAAGTACCTGAAAAGGACAAAGGACATGTTTCTCGTATATCGAGGTGACGAAGAGCTTGTCGTAAAGGGTACGTCAATGCTAGCTTCGACACACATCCGGACGACTCCAAGTCGCAAACCGGATACGTGTATGTTTTGAATGGAGGGGCGGTCAGCTATTGTAGCAGCAAGCAAAGCGTCGTGGCAGCATCTACATGTGAAGTGGAGTACATAGCTGCTTGGGAAGCAGCAAAGGAAGGAGTCTGGATGAAAGAGTTCATCACCGACCTAGGAGTAAATCCAAGTGCGTCGGTCTTGATGACTCTATTCTGTGACAACACTGGAGCTATTGCCCTTGCGTAGGAGCCCAGGTTTCACAAGAAGACAAGACACACAAGGCGCCGCTTCAACTCCATCCATGATTACATTCAGGAGGGAGATATAGGTATTTGTAAAGTGCATACGGATCTGAATGTCGCAGATTCGTTGACTAAATCTCTCTCGCGAGCAAAACATGATCAACGCTAGATTGCTATGGGTGTTCGATTCATCACAATGTAACTAGATTATTGACTCTAGTGCAAGTGGGAGACTGTTGGAAATATGCCCTAGAGGCAATAATAAAATGGTTATTATTGTATTTCCTAGTTCATGATAATTGTCTATTGTTCATGCTATAATTGTGTTAACCGGAAACCATAATACATGTGTGAATACATAGACCACAACATGTCCCTAGTGAGCCTCTAGTTAACTAGCTCGTTGATCAATAGATGGTCACGGTTTCATGACCATGGACATTGGATGTCGTTGATAACGGGATCACATCATTAGGAGAATGATGTGATGGACAAGACCCAATCCTAAGCATAGCACAAGATCGTGTAGTTCGTTTGCTAAAGCTTTTCAATGTCAAGTATCGTTTCCTTAGACCATGAGATTTGCAACTCCCAGATACCATAGGAATGCTTTGGGTGTGCCAAACGTCACAATGTAACTGGGTGGCTATAAAGGTGCACTACGGGTATCTCCGAAAGTGTTTGTCGGGTTGGCATGAATCGAGACTGGGATTTGTCACTCCGTGTGATGGAGAGGTATCTCTGGGCCCACTCGGTAAAACATCATCATAATGAGCTCAATGTGACTAAGGAGTTAGTCATGGTATGGTGTATTACGGAATGAGTAAAGAGACTTGCCGGTAACGAGATTGAACAAGGTATAGAGATACCGACGATTGAATCTCGAGCAAGTATCATACCGATAGACAAAGGGAATTGTATACGGGATTGATTGAATCCCTGACATCATGGT
Organism: Hordeum marinum; assembly: GCA_022496015.1. Lineage (NCBI taxonomy): Eukaryota > Viridiplantae > Streptophyta > Magnoliopsida > Poales > Poaceae > Hordeum > Hordeum marinum. Next base: position 68,201,442 of record CM039676.1, read on the forward strand.
TCATCAGATGAAATCATCATGGAGTATGTGTGAGCCAACATGGGTATCCAGATCCCGCTGTTGGTTATTGACCGGAGAAGTGTCTCGGTCATGCCTACGTGTCTCTCGAACTCGTATGGATCTACACACTTAAGGTTCGATGACGCTAGGGTTATAGGGAAATGTTGTACGTGGTTACTAAAGGTTCTTTGGAGTCCCGGATGAGATCCTGGATGTCACGAGGAGCTCCGGAATGGTTCGGAGATAAAGATTGATATATAGGAAGTCCATTTTTGGTCACCGGAAAGTTTTCGGGCTCATCGGTAGTGTACCGGGAGTGCCGGGAGGGTGCCGGAGGACCCCCGGGAGGGGTCTGACGACCAAAGGACTTCGTGGGCCCTTAGAGGAGTTGTGCAAGCCCTTATTGGGATGGCCAAGACCTTCTAGAAAGTCCCATGCGGCTGGAGATAAGAGATATGGCTGAAAAAGGTTTAAAAGGAGGAGATCCACCTCCCTTGTGGGAGGTGGACTCTCCCCCTAGTTCGGCCGAACCTCTCCTCCTTGGAGGAGGGGCCAAGGCAGACCTCCCTATCCCTCCTCCTATATATATGCAAGGGTTTGGGCTGATTTGAGACACGACTTCTCTCTCTCTCTCGGCGCAGCCCTACCCTTCCTCTTCCTCGTTTCCGTAGCGCTTGGCGAAGCCCTGCCGGAGTTCACCTAGCTCCACCGTCACCACGCCATCGTGCTGCCGGAGCTCTCCCTCAACTCTACTTCCTCCTTGCTGGATCAAGGCGTAGGAGACGTCATCGGGCTGCACATGGGTTGAACACGAAGGCGCCATTGTTCGGCGCTGAGATCGGAATCCACCGCGATCTGAATCGCTGCGAGTACGACTCCACCAACCGCGTTCTTGTAACGCTTCTGCTTAGCGATCTTCAAAGGTATGAAGATGCAATCTCTCCCCACTCGTTTCTGGTTTCTCCATGGATAGATCTTGGTGATCGTAGGAAATTTTTTGATTTACTACTACGTCTCCCAACAGGTACAACCATGTTGACTTCTCTGTTGATGACCTTTAGTCGACTCTTGCTCTCGACATCAGCAAAAACCACAAGTGTAGCAGTGACATCTGGGGATGTTTCTTTCTCTTCATCCTCCTTTTCAGGAATTTTGTCACTCGGAGGAGTCTCCTTGAACTGTTGAATGAGTGTTCGACACTGTCGAGTGGTGTGCTTGGGCAGAATCACATTTCCCTCCTCATCTTTTCTCGTGTGAATTACACACGGCTTATCCATAATATCAGTCCCTGACTGATTTTTTCCTTTCTTCGGGGCATACTATGCTTTAGCCTTCCCCTTATTCTTTCCTTGGGTCGCCAGTGCGGCTGCTTCTGCTTGAACCGGACCTTCAACTTTTCGCTTCTGTTTCCGATTGGAGTTGCCGCCAGTATCATTGACAATTGTCTTTCCTTTGCCGCTATAGAGGCGGTCTTCTTCCTCGCCATTGGCGTACCGAGTGGTGATTTCCATCATCTTGCCGAGTGAAATATCACCCATTCGACCGAACTTCAGATAAAGCTCTCTGTATCTCACACCGGCCTTGAAAGTACACACAACCTGGTGTTCCGACACATTCTCCATCATATGATGCAGAGTGGACCACCACTGAATATAATCTCTCAAAGTCTCATTGGGCTTCTGGACACAATGTCGTAAGTCGACCAGACCTGTTGGACGCTTGCGAGTTCCCTCGAAGGTTCGGATAAACACTCGGGCAAGATCCTCCCATCAATATATACTGGAAGGAGCCAAGCGATTCAGCCAAGCACGAGCTGAACCATCTAACACCAAGGACAGGTGCTTCATTGCGACATTGTAATTGCCAACACCAATCTGTACAGCCACTCGGTAATCATCTAACCAAGTCTCTGGCTTAGACTCGCCAAAAAAATTTCCGATCCCAGCCGCCAACCTGAAGTTGGGGGGAATCTCTACAGAACGGATGGCTCAACTGAAACACTCAGGACGAGAAATCATGGCCGAGCTACCTCTCAAAAGTCTCTATCTTGGCCTTCTCTATGGGCTCTGCCTCTGTCAATCCGCTTCTGGGTGAGGAGATCACCAGCATCAAACTCCATATTCTGTTCATCACCGAATGAGCGCCTTTCATCCGGGTACCAGGTCACGTGCGGACCGCCCTGCGGAGGAACGGGCACTCAACGGTGGTCTTCGCGGTGAAACTGATCTATGACCTGATCCTCGCGAAAGCCTCCACCCCTACGACACAAGGGCGGTCTAGGGCTGTGTACCGACTGAACGGTTTCCGTCCTGGGTGAGTTGTTGTGTATCCTGTTGCGGGACTGTGAAACAATAGAATTCTGACGCTGCGCTGCATCTAACAGTGCCCTGATCTGCATCAACCCTCTTCCAGCTTCTGACTGCGACGGCTGAATGGAATCTGCTATCCTGGCGGCAGCTGCTACATTTATCACAGGGGTATGATATACTTCAACGTTGTTGCGGGATCCAGTCGGGAACAGCTGTCGCTGCAGTCGACCGACAACTGGTGGGCGCTGGCGAGCGCGCTCGTCGAGTTCCCGTTAGAGCTCTTCCAGTTGAATATGCGTGGCCTCTAAGGCCTGAGCCTCGGCAGTCATACCAACGATGGGAGTATGAAGAACTTCAACATCGCGACAAGGATGATCACTCGATGCACCGCCATCATCGTGCTAGTCGTGGCCAAAGCCCGGCGGCGGACTTTGATGAGAGCCCGCCATAAGGACCTCCGCTGCTGGATCACAGCTCTCGCACTCGGAAGGGATATAGGATGGATCGGAATCCGACTCGAACACACCATGAAGAGACTCGGTAGGCTCGAGTGCTGCGATCTGTGGAGAAGAAATTTTATGTGCCACTGCATGCTTGATCCAGCGCTGGAGTCATGAGCGGCCAGACCGCTTGCGATCACGAATAGCGAGGGGAGCCGACGCATAAGGAGTCGATGGCTAACACAGCAACACACCGCAGGAACTCGTGCGGAAGTGCGCGGCCCCACGGAATGGGAGTGCCTCGACATCGAGAGGCGCTTCCTGAAGCCATGCCGAATCGTCGGCGATGAAGGTGAGCGCTCCGAAATGGATCTCGTGGCCCAGAGCAAAAACACCGCCGGAACACATGTCAAAGGATGAAAAAACGCAACCTCGCCGGAAGTCACTTAGACGCCTGCCCCACGGTGGGTGCCAACTATCGTGGGAATGAGTCTGACAGTAGAAGGTAGGGGTACGAAAGGAGAGGGCATAGTCCTAGCTACGGCGAGGGTGTACACATGGATGTGTGAACTCAGGCCCCTCTCGTGGAGGTAACAGCCCTACGTCTCAGTGCTCGGGAGCTTTGTCATGTGGAATGTTGGGATTACAGTGGTTGCAAACCCTTGTGCCAGAGGGGAGGGGTGGCTTATATAGAGTGCGTTGCCCCTCATAATTGCGCAGCATCTAAGGGTCCGATCGTGGGTTTAAAGGCTGCCGTTACTGGTAATGTACATAATAAAAGCTACTAATGACGTAAAACCTAATGACTATCCATTGGCCTCATGGAGGTGGCTTCTGGTCTTCTCACGTCGAGTGGAAATGAGGTCTTTCGAGTGACAGTCGACCGTCGAGTGAAGGAAAAAGCCTCCGAGTGGATTACCTATCGAGTGACTTGAGCGCCACCGGGAATCCAGTCGGAATCTTGTCTGTGATCTTCAAGTCCTCCAATGTCATGCCCTTAGGTAGGGGGGTCTAGGTCAGGCCTAGGACCCTACCCTAGGTACATATCCTCGTCAACGATGGCGTCAATTTCCCCTCTCCGGAGCCCAAAACGGACTCCAGATCTGGTCTCCCGAGGAAGAAGAGGAGGTGGCACGACTCTGTATTGTGAAACGCGATGAACTCTTATCTCTGATTTTTTTTTCTCCGTGAATAGGGTTATATGGAGCTGGAGAGGAGGTCGGAGGAGCCACGAGGGCCCCACAAGCCAGCTAGGCGCGGCCAGGGGTGTCTGCGCCTAGCAGGCTTGTGGCCTATAGGTGGCCCCCCTCTGGTCGATTCTTGCACCAGTATTTTTTATTAAATCCAAAAATATTCTCCATAAATTTTCAAGATGATCCGAGAACTTTTATTTCTGCGCAAAAATTACACCAAGGCAATTCTACTGAAAATGGCGCCAGTCCGGGTTAGTTCCATTCAAATCATGCAAATTAGAGTCCAAAACAAGGGCAAAAGAGTTTGCCAAAGTGGATACGATGGAGACGTATCAACTCCCCCAAGCTTAACACATTGCTTGTCCTCGAGCAATTCACTCGATAAACTGAAAGTGATAAAGCAAAACTTTTACACACTATGTTTGATCTTGTTGTTGTAAATACGTCTAACTGATGTTCAGATTTTCAACAAAGATCATGGCCTAACCACGTTCACAATAACATTTAGGTTTCACGTTTACTCAAATCATTGACATAATCAACTAGCGAGCAATAATAATATCTCTCAGATCACCACACTTTTTCAAAACAATCATGATACAATATGACAAAATGGTATCTCGCTAGCCCTTTCTGAGACCGCAAAACATAAATGCAAAGCACCTCTAAAGAACAATGACTGACTAGAAATTGTAATTCACGGTGAAAGAGATCCAGTCATGCTCGTACTCATAATAAATTAATAGCAAAGCATACAAATGACGGTGGTGCTCTCTAACTGGTGCTTTTTATAAGAAGACGATGACTCAATAGTAAAGTAAATGGAAAGGCACTTCGCATAGGGAAGCATTGATTTGCAGAGGTGCCAAAGCTTGAGTTTTTAAAACAGAGATAAGTAGTGATTTTTGAGCGGTATTATTTCATTGCTCACATAACGACCAAGAGGTTTTCAACATCTTCCATGCTAGATACATTATAGGCGGTTCCCAAACAGAATGATAAAGTTTTTACTCCCCCTCCACCAATCAGTCAAACTCCATGGCGAGCCGAATCCACGGGTACCATCCATACAAACATAGTCCTGGTGAGTTTTCTTTAAATGTATTTTGCTTTTTAATTCGAGCATGGAATTGGGCATCCCGAATACCAACCACTTTCTCGTGAATGATGGTGAATCAACACATATCGTGAGAATAACCCACCTAGCATGGAAGATACTGACAGCCTCGAGTCGCCACATGAGTGATTTAGGCATAAAAACAGAAGGTTTATTTGAAGGTTTAGAGTTTGGCACATGCAAATTTACTTGGACCGGCAGGTAAATACCGCATATAGGTAGGTATGGTGGACTCATATGAAAATACTTTGGGTTGAGGGATTGGATGCACAAGCAATATTCCCGCTTAGTACAAGTGAAGGCTAGTAAAAGACTGGGGAGCGACCAGCTAGAGAGCGACACGGTCATCAACATGCTTTGAGATTAACCAACACTGAATGCAAGCATGAGTAGGATATAAATCACCATGAACATAAATATCATGGAGGCTATGTTGATTTTGTTTCAACTACATGCATGAACATGTGCCAAGTCGAGCCACTTGAATCGTTCAGAGGAGGATACCATTCCGTCATACTACATCACAACCGTTTTAATATGCATGTTGGCACCCAAAACAAACCATTATCCACCCTTAGGTAATTAAGCACGGCATGAGTAACTATAATCTCTAATTGTCATTGCAAATATGTTTCACCCATGATAAACTGAATTCAAAACAATGAGCTAATCATATTTACAAAAGCAAGATAGGTCGAGTTCATACCATCTTTTCTCCATGTCAATCTTTTCCTCAAATATCTTAATTATTGCCTTTCACTTCCATGACCGAACGGTGTGGATAATAATAAGAGTGCACGTGCATTGGACTAAGCTGGAATCTGCAAACAATAACTCAAAGGAGAAGACAAGGTAACAAGGGCTCTCTAATAGGTAAACAATAATGCATATGAGAGCCACTCGACATTTTCATTGTGGTCTTCTCCTTATGACCCAAATAAAGAAAAATCAAAAACAAGAACGAGAAAACTATTTACACGGGAAAGCTCCCAACAAGTAAAAGAAGAACGAAAAATATTTTTGGATTTTCCTTTTAATGCTACAACTAAGCAACTGGAAACAAAGCTAGAACTAATTTTTTTTGTATTTTTCTCAAAGTTAATTAAACACACAAGAAGAAAATGAAACAAGAAAATAAACTACCATGGATGGTATAATGAAAGAGTATGAAAACCGACTATTTAGATGAGTGTGTGAACATGAATGTAAAGTCGGTGAGAAATACGTACTCCCCCAAGCTTAGGCTTTTGGCCTAAGTTGGTCTATGGCCATGGTCGTCCCTGATAATATTCGAAGTCATAGTTGGGGTTGTACTGGGCTGCGGCGGCTACCGCTTGAATGACTGCAGTGTGAAGGCGAGCTGATTCCGTGCTCCTCTCATACTTGTCTGCCTCCTCTCTGGTTATAATGCATCTCCGTTTTTCCTGAAAGTTAAAGAAGGTAGGAGCAGGAAGGGTAACATGGACAGCACGCTGTCTGTCAAAAATTAGTCGATACTAGAGAGATTGTTCGTTCCTTTCGAGAAACTGATAACATACCAAAGCCTCATAATCAAGAAAAGTAGGTGGTAACTCAATATCATTTCCGCGTATGGGTACCCCAAGATAATTAGCTAAACGAGTGGCATAAATACCACCAAAGCAATCTCCATCCTTAGCATTATTATGCAACCTTCTAGTAATAATGTCCCCTAAATTATATCGCCTTTCGCCCATTACTGCACTCTTAAGAATACTAAGATCGGTTGCACAAAGGTGGCTATGCTCAGTTTTACCATTAATACATCTACCTATGAATAGAGCAAAATAATGTATGGCAGGGAAGTGAATTCTCCCCATGGTAGCTTGTGTAATATTTCTAGTTTCTCCGACCATAATGCTAGCAAGAAAATCATTATATTCAGTTTTGTGCAGATCACTATAATTGCCCCATTGTGGGATTTTGCATGCATGATGAAAATCCTCTATGTTCAAGGTATATGATTTGTCATAGAGGTCAAATAGGACGGATGATTTATTATGATTGAGCAAAAATTCAAACCTCCGCACGAAAAAATTCGTGAGTTGATAGTATTGCTTGCATTTGTCCGACACGGATTCCTCAAGGCCAGCATTTCTTGTGTATTCATAGAATTCTTCCTTGAAACTGGCATCACTCATGAATTGATCTGATGGCCATTCACAAGGTTGTACTTGTGGTTCCCTCGGTGGTTCAAGGTTGGGCTTACATATCGCGAGTCTCGGGGCCTTCTTGCTCGATGAACACCCATGAAACACCTTCCTCAACATTTTTTATTTTTCTAAAAAATTCTGAAATTTTTAGTGACTCAAAATAAAGGTGAACAAAACTCAACGAAACTCATAGCAAATACTCCCACAAGTGCCCAGAGGCTATATTATGCATCACATCTACTTGGGACCACACAAATGTGACATGCAAGCTCAAGAACAAGGTCACCACAACAGCAAAATTTTGCAATAAATAAAGCACGAGAACAAAAACTAATTGGACCATTGGAGGAGTCACATACCGAGGAACAATCTCACAAAACAATTTAGCGAAGGAAGCTTTGCACAGGAAGATCGAAAATGGCAGCAAAATGAGCTAGACCACGGGTTTGAGCAATGGTGGGATTTTTTCTGGAGGAAGATGGAGTGGATGGGTGCTGGAATAAGTGAAGGGGGGCCACATGGGACCACAAGCCTGCTAGGCGTGGCTAGGGGGTGGTTGCGCCTTGTGGGCTTGCGGCCCACTGGTGTAGCACCTTGTAGTGTGCTCAGTGCCAGATATTTTTAAATATTCCATAAAGAATCATACTACATTTTCAGGGTATTTGAAGAACTTTTATTTTCAGGTCATTTTTCTATTGCACGGGAAACTCAGAAAACAGAAAAATAATAGCATTTTACTTAATTTCATCTAGCTAACATAAAGTAAAAGTTGGGTACAGGAAGTTGTGCTTTCTAAATTCATCCATCTCATGCTCATCAAAAGGAATCCATCAATAAGGTTGATCAAGTCTTATTAACGAACTTCTTTCGAGTAACATGAAACCGATTTTTTTGAATAACACTAAGTTACCTCAATGAGGATATGCATATCCTCAGCAATAAGTACATCATATTTCTTCTTGAGAATAGGAAGAGGGAATTCAAAGTCTCCGATAATAATCGTTGGGATTTTTTCAATGGAGTTGATACTATGAACTTGAGGTTGTTTCTTCGGAAAGTGTACCGTATGCTCATTACCATTAATATGAAAAGTGACATTGCCCTTGTTGCAATCAATAACAGCCCCTACAGTATTCAAAAAGGGTCTACCAAGGATGATCTACATATTGTCGTCCTCGGGAATATCAAGAGTAACAAAGTACGTCAAGATAGTAGCATTTGCAACTACGACACGTACATCCTCACAAATACCGATAGGTAGAGAAGTTGATTTATCAGCCATTTGCAAAGATATTTCGGTAGGCGTCAACTTATTCAAATCAAGTCTATGATATAAAGAGGAAGGCGTAACACTAACACCAGCTCCCAAATCAAATAAAGTAGTTTTAACACAATTCCCTTTAATAGAGCATGGTATAGTTGGATTTCTGGATCTCCTAATTTCTTTGGTACTCCACCCTTAAAAATATAATTAGCAAGCATGGTGGAAATTTTAGCTTCCGGTATCTTTCTTTTATTAGTCAGAATATCTTTCATATACTTAGCATAAGGAGAAATTTTCAGAATATCAGTCAAGCGCATACGCAAAAAGACAGGTCTAAGCATTTCAACAAAGCGCTCAAAATCCTCATCATCCTTTTTCTTGGATGGTTTAGGAGGAAAGGGCATGGTTTTCTGAACCCATGGTTCTCTTTCTTTACCATGTTTCCTAGCAATAAAGTCCCTTTTGTCATATCTTTTATTCTTAGGACGTGGGTTATCAAGATCAACAACAGGTTCAATCTCCACATCATTATCATTACTAGTTTGAGTATCAACATGAACATCATCATTAATATTATCACTAGGCTCATGTTCATCACCAGATTGTGTCTCAGCACCAGAAACAAAAATATCATTTGGGTTTTCAGGTGTATCTATAACAAGTTCACTACCAGCATGCAAAGTTCTATCATCATTCTTGTTCCTCTTATTACTAGAATGACTAGGTACATCAATATAACCCCTTTGAGAATCTTGCTCAATTCTCTTAGGATGGCCCTTAGGATACAAAGGTTCCTAAGTCATTCTTCCACCTCTAGTCACAACTTTAACAAAATGATCGTTGTTCTTACTATTCATCTCATTAAGCAAATCATTATGTGCCTTAAGTACTTGTTCTACTTGAGTAGTTACAATAGAAGCATGTTTACTAATCATTTTAAGATCATTGATAGTTCTACTCATATAATCACCTAAGCGATCAAGCATGAAAGCATTATGTTCAATTGTCTACTAACATAAGCATTAAATTTTTCTTGCTTAACAACAAAATTATCATATTCATCCAAGCATTGGCTAGCAGACTTATTATAAGGAACATCGCTTTCATCAAATCTACGAAAAGAATTTACCTCTACTACATGTGTCGGGTTATAGGTGGTAGATTCTTAACATCTTCTACTTTAATACCTTCCTCTTTCATAGATTTCTTTGCCTCTTACATATCTTCAGGACTGAGAAATAGAATACCTCTTTTCTTCGGAGTTGGCTTCATAGGTGGTTCAGGAATAGTACAATCATTATCATTGCTCAATATATTATTCAATAGTATTTCAGCTTGTTCAACAGTTCATTCCTTGAAAACACAACCAGCACAACTATCTAGGTGGTCCCTAGAAGCATCAGTTAGTCCATTATAAAAGATATCAAGTATTTCATTTTTCTTGAGAGGATGATCAGGCAAAGCATTAAGTAATTAGAGAAGCCTCCCCCAAGCTTGTGGGAGACTCTCTTCTTCAACTTGCACAAAGTTAAATATTTCCTACAAGGTAGCTTGTTTCTTATGGGCAGGAAGATATTTTTCAGAAAAAGTGATATATCTATCCTAGGGGCTACACACACAAACAGGAGCAAGCGAGTTGAACCATATCTTAGCATCACCCTTTAACGAGAAAGGAAACAACTTAAGGATATAAATAGTAACGATTTTTTTCCTCATGAGTAAATAGGGTGGCTATATCATTCAGTTTAGTAAGATGCGCCACAACAGTTTCAGATTCATAACCATGGAAAGGATCATATTCAACCAAAGCAATTAACTTAGGATCAACAGAGAATTCATAATCCTTATCAGTAACAAAGATAGGTGAAGTAGCAAACTTAGGATCATATTTCATTCTAGCATTCAAAGATTTTTCTTTCCACTTGCATAGTAATTTCTTAAGATCATCTCTATCATTACAAGCAAGAAAGTCCCTAGCTACCTCTCCTTGCATAACATAACCCTCGGGTATATCAGGCAATTCATATCTAGGAGAGCTAGGTCTAGCACGTGTCTCAAAGTGTTCAGTTTCAATAATTTCATCAGTTTCAGAAGTATCTCAATTCTCAACATTTACTCTAGCAATTTGTTCATCAAGAAATTCACCCAGTGGCACAGTATTATCAAGCAAAGTATCATCATAAGCATCATGCATAGCAGAAGTGGCATCATCAATTACTTGCGATATATCAGAATTACTAGCAGGTGGTGGTGTCGTAAACTTACTCATAATAGAAGGTCAATCAAGTGCAGAGCTAGATAGCAGTTCCTTACCTCCCCTCGTAGTAGAGGGATAGATCTTGGTTTTTGGATCTTTCAGATTCTTCATAGTGATCAACAGATATAAATCCCAAGTGACTTAGAGAATAGAGCTATGCTCCCTGGCAACAGCGCCAGAAAAAGGTCTTGATAACCCACAAGTATAGGGGATCACAATAGTTTTCGAGGGTAGAGTATTCAACCCAAATTTATTGATTCGACACAAGGGGAGCCAAATAATATTCTCGAGTATTCACAGCTGAGTTGTCAATTCAACAACACTTGTAAGACTTAATATCTATGGGGAAGTATTCAGTAGCAAAGTAGTATGGAAGTAACGGTAACAGTAGCAAAAGTAACAGTAGCAGTTTTATAGTGATTGTAACAGTAGCAGCGGAGAAGTAACATAGCAAGGATCAATATGTGGAAAGCTCGTAGGCAACGGATCAGTGATGGATAATTATGCCGGATAGCATTCATTATGCAACAGTTATAACATAGGGTGACACGGAACTAGCTCCAATTCATCAATGTAATGTAGGCATGTATTCCATATATAGTCATATGTGCTTATGGAAAAGAACTTGCATGCCATCTTTTGTCCTACCCTCCTGTGGCGGTGGGGTTCTAATGGAAACTAAGGTATATTAAGGCCTCCTTTAAATAGAGAACCGGACCATAGCATTAGCACTTAGTGAATACATGGACTCCTCAAACTACGGTAATTACCGGAAAGAATCCCAGTTATTGTCACCCTGGGGGATGCGGATCATAACTCGTAATAGGTGTCTACAACTTGCAAGATAGGATCAAGAACACATATATATTCATGAAAACATAATAGGTTCAGATCTTAAATCATGGCACTCGGGCCCTAGTGACAAGCATTAAGCATAGCAAAGTCATGGCAACATCAAGCTCAGAACATAATGGATACTAGGGATCAAACCCTAACAAAACTAACTCGATTACATGATAAATCTCATCCAACCCATCACCGTCCAGTAAGACTACAATGGGATTACTCACGAACGGTGAAGAGCATCATGGAATTGGTGATTAAGGATGGTTGGTGATGACGATGGCATCGATTTCCCCTCTCCGGAGCCCAAAACGGACTCGAGATCTGGTCTCCCGAGGAAGAACACGAGGTGGCGGCGGCTCCATATCGTGAAACACGATGAACTCTTCTCTCTGATTTTTCTCTCTGCGAATAGGGTTATATGGAGCTGGAGAGGAGGTCGGAGGAGCCATGAGGGCCCCACAAGACTGCTAGGCGCGGACAGGAGGTGGCCGTGCCTAGCAGGGTTGTGGCCTATAGGTGGCCCCCCTCTGGTTGATTCTTGCGCCAATATTTTTTATTAAATCCAAAAATATTATCTGTAAATTTCTAGGACGATCCGATAAAAAAAATTCTGCACAAAAATAACACCAAGGCAATTCTGCTGAAAACAGCGTCAGTCCGGGTTAGTTCCATTCAAATCATGCAAATTAGAGTCCAGAACAAGGGCAAAAGAGTTTGGAAAAGTGGATACAATGGAGACGTATCAGCTATCACTCCAACTCCGACTATAGTCAAGATGAAGGTGTTGCCAGACTTGCACTAGTGACAACCGACTCCTATGACATATTTGATTCGCCAAATTAAGGGAGTGGATGTTGCTTCATGGCTAAAGGCCCCAAGGTATCACACCCCGAGTATCTTGATTTCAATAGTGATGAGGATGACTTGTTACTAGATGATGAATTGCTATTTGACAAATCTAGTAATGTTACTCAAGATGAACTTGCTAGTAATCACTCTAGTCAAGATAGGTCATGCGTTGATGATAAGTTGGAAATATAATGACTAACTCAAGAACTAAAAAAATTAATTTAGCTCATGAATATACTCTACAAGATCATAGAGAGCTTGAAAGGACACATGAGATGCTCCGCTCTGAGAAGCTCAATTTAGAGCAAGAGCATGGGTTCCTTAAAGCTATCAATGACGATCTTCGAAAGAAGACTTCCTCTTATCTAGCCAAACAACTTCTCTTGTCTACGTTCATTACACAAGTTAAGGCTAAGCAAACCAGTAACAAAGGCAAGAAAGGTTCTTCAACTAGTAGCAATAAAAATGATAAATCCAATGATATTGCTTCTAGTAGCTCTATTGATCCCACTAAGTCTTCTCTTTGCCAAGTGACACTTGAGCAAGAAAATGAACTTTTGAAAGGGATTATAGAGAAAGGTATATACAAGAGTCTTGCCAGTAAGCAATTTGATAAAATTGTACGCAAGCACAGAGGATACCGGAAGAACCATGGCATTGCCTACTTCAACGCTAATGGAGTTGAATGGGAAGAAGGTCAATACACCAAGCCCAAGTTTGATCCTCAAAAGGAGAAGTATGAAAATACTCTCCCCAAGGGAACAAAAGCTCAAGATGACCTTCCACCACAAGAACCCAAGCTCAAGGGCAAGAACAAGCTTCAAGAGGACATTGCCTCATATGAATATGAATCCCGAGTTTTGGTCAAGTGGGTTCCCAAGGCTACTACAAGCTCAACTTCTATAAGTACCACTTCAACACCAAGGATCCCCATCAACTTGATGTGGATCCCCAAGAAGAAGAACTAGAGTAGTTCTTGAGGGGTGACTCTGCCAATGAAATTCACTCATATTCATTATTGGCAAGAACTAGGTGCAATCAACATCAACATTATGCAATAGTTCAAGGAGTCACACATTCCCTCAAAGGTAAGCAAGGGACAAGGTAATCAACAAATCAATGGACATCATTATATATGCTTTGCACTCCATGTCCATAGATATCCTTGTATTTATCTCTTGTGTGTTGGGACTAACCCATGTAGGTGAGAAGAGTAAGGAAACAACAAGGATGCTCCCAACTCATGGTGATCTTCATCAACATTGAGCATCCACCACTACTTCACCTACATGAAGTCTTCATCGACAAAACCCAAGGATAGTTTATCCCTCTCAAGGGGGGATGTCACATCAAGGGGGGGTCTTTACTCTAAGACTTGAGCCAAAGCATCTCATAGTATGTGACAACATTAAATGCTTTATGTAAAAGTGGTAACCCCACTCGTGCTTAAACGATGAGTATGACCTATGATCAAGTATTACTACTTGGCTCCTAAGTCAATATACTCATATATAGATGACTCTGTCATCGCCAAAGTGCTTGGTAGATGCTAGTATGTATGTGCATGTTTGCCATGATTTCATTTGACATCTTATTGTGTGAGCACGTTGGTCTGCATTTATTTACCCATTCGAGGACATCCAATTGTTGCTATTTTGCTTTTGATTTTTCTTTTGTCAATTGGATGAACAAGAACCTACGACCACTCTCTAGCTATCTATGCTTTCTCATATCAAATTCTATTCATGTTGCGTCACAAAATTTGAACAAGTACTTTTCGATCCCTCTGTGTGAGGAGCACTAAGAGTTCCGTATCGACAAAGGACTGACCACTAAAACCTCCTAAGTGTATCCCGGTGGAACCAACACAAAAATATCGGTCTCACTGAATGCCTAGGGTTGATCTGGTTTTCAATCTCGGTACCACCGATTCCATATTCTCGGTTACACCGAGTTTCCCTGTCAACTGACAATTGAGGAACTCGGTGACACCAAAAATTTAGAATCCGTATCACCGACAGCCGCGGGTATATATAGAGGCGGACCCGATCTTTGAATTTTTTCTTCAAACGTCGCCCCCTCCAAAACCCTAAGCTGCCAAATCAAGCCCCCTGATCGTCGCCTTTGCCTCCCCGTGCATCTCCGTCGTTGGGAATCGACACCACCGACAGAATCTTCACCCTCGTTATCGCCGTAGCGGATCCTTCACCAAGCTAGGGTATGGATCCGGCCCTCCTTGCGCTCCCCGTCCGATTCTTGCGCATTGGATTTAACTTTATCGATAATCCACCGATTGAGAACCTCTCTATCAACTAGAAAACTCATTATATTAGCTAACGAAGGATTTTTAGGTTTACTTGTCCGCAGAACCGAATCTCGGTGACACCGAGTCAGAAAAATCGGTTCTACCAATTTTTTTGTGCTACGGAGGACAATCTCGGTGAAACCAAGTGGCAATTTTCGGTCAGACCGAAGTTGCTACCAAGTTTATGTTAAGAGCATTGTGTGTCTCAGTAGGACCGAAATTTTTGACCCGGTGACACCAAAACTCCTTTTTGCCTAGAACTATATCTAAGGTTGTTTCTGTTCAAACTTTCGAAAATATCTTCATTTTGTGACGACTTATCCTCTTCTACTCTTCTACACTCTATTCACAGGGTCAGATATGTCAGCTTCAGAAGATAGTCAGAATGATTTCAGAGAGTAGAATGTTGACATGAGTTCAGACACTAGTCCTGAGGGAAGATATGATGATGTTCCTAGTTCTCCCAATATGTCTAGAGCTGCTACTAGGGTAAGGAGGAAGCTAAACTCTGATTAGGAAGATGAGGACTTCATACCTGATGAAGTGCCTCCCGAGGCCAAGCAAGACAAATCTGTCAAGAAGGCCCACAAGAAACCAGTCAGGAAGGAGTATGCGCCTTCAGATACTATGAGAGCACCTGAGAGCTCTAGAGGCACAATGACTGTTGAGCCTCCAAGAAGTCTATGCCTAAGAAGGTGGTGAGAAGAAAGCCAGGAAGAGAATTGTCTATGTTACTGGTAGGGCTACCTCCATGTATGAGGACCCAGAGGAGACTGCTGGTGCTGCTGCTAAGGATGAGGAGGAAGAGCCATCTTCTAAGGCTCCTCCCAAGAAGAAGCAGAAGAAGCTTTTGGTTAATGCTATGCCAAAGCAAGCTCCATCCAAGAGCACCAAGTGTGCACCCAAGAAGGCTGCTGCTGAGAAGTACAAGAGGACTACCAGAGACATCCCAACTTCTGAGAAGAACAAGGGATCCACCTCCAGAGATATAGATGAGGATGCCGTGTCTGCATTGATGAAGCTTAGACCACACCTTCTAGGGCACAATACCATCCACCTTCTTGCTGAGGACATGAAGAAGAAGAAGGATTTAGGTGTGAGAGGGTGGAGAGCTATTATTACTTACTCTCAGAGGAGAACAACTGTGGACTACAAATTTTATGCCAAGGAGCAACATGATTTCTATGAGACTGTGCTTCTTGACAAGAGTCCAGCTGTGAGCGACATGAGATATGTTGATTGCAAGTACATCAAGGCAAATCAAGACTACTTCCCAAGTGTGCAAGATGTTAGTGCATCTAGTGCCCCTTAGTGATTTTGGTGTATTGAAGACTTATAGGTTAAGGCACTAATGTGTTTGTGAATGTACACAGGCTCTATAAGTCGATGAGGAGTTTGATATATCCGGAAATTATCGAGCCCTAAAAATGTATGACTTCAACTGAAGACTTTGCTAAAGATTTTGTGAAGACTTTGGTGAAGACTTTGTGAAGACTTTGAAAATGAAGAAGTTGGTGTGACCTTGAAGATATGAACGAGGAATATGAAGCGTGAAGACTTTTGTTTTCGTAGTTTCATTTCTTTTATTTGAGTCATAGGAAACTACGTACTGTTAAAGGGGGCCGAGGTAATACTAAGGAAAATTTCCAACTGATGCTCAACTCCAAAATCCTCAACTAATACAATCCTTCGAGTGAAGCCTTTGGAAATCTCTTATGGTTTAGACAAGTTCTTCCATGACAGAGACGAAGTTCTTCTGGTCTCTGAGGAAATTGACCTGACTTAGGAGTTAGTATTTCGCCAGTGCAAATTGCCTACAAGTGAGGATCATGATAAGCCTGAGGACTTTCATAGTTCGAAATTCTGACCATTGCTGTGCTTAGCGCCAGCTGTCCCCAATCATTCTTATCCACATAATGGTCATATTATTGGGGGCATTTATGTCTTATCATGTCAGGTTGCACCTTGGCTATAAATAGACACCCCCCACAACCACTAGTTGGTTGGCTGCTCCTAGAGAGAACTAACACTTGTCATTTGAGAGCAACCCATCCTCTGAGGACTTTGAGTGAAAATCATCAGTGAGGAAAAACCCACAACCAAACCACCAAACCCAAAGTGATTGAGCATCACTGAAGAAATTCCTGTGTGGAACGAACGCTTGTTACCTTTGAGGACTGTGCATCCTCTAGACGGTTAGGCATCATGGTCTAGTGCTCCTACAGTCAATTGGGGATCACGAAGTGACCTTGGTCTAGAGCATCCAGCAGTAAATTGTGGATCATCGGGTGACCAGTTTGTGAGGGTTTTGGAAGTCTACCCTGAAGACTTACCACGAGTGTTGGGCGAGGACTATGTGACCTTAGCTCAAGGAGAATACTGTAAGGACTATGTGTCCTGGGACTGTGTGTCCTCTGTTTTAAATACCAGGCCGCTCCAAACCAGACGTACGACTATCACAACAGTTGGAACTGGGTCATCAAATCATTGTCTTCATCAAGCTACCTGGTTCTATTTCCTCAACCCTTCCATTTCCTCGTATAACTGTTGATGAAATTGAACTTTACTGTTTGAAGAATTTGACTGAAGACTTTCACAATTTACTCACCTCAAATTCTTCAAGTTACCTTCTTCCTCACCTGCTTATCCTGTATCACGCTACTTGTAATCTGTGCATGTTTCATTTCATCATGATGACTATGATGTCGCTATGTTCCTCATGCACTTGAGTACTTATTCCGCTGCTAGTTATTCATCACATTTCAAATTCCTCAAAGTTTAAATTCCTTAAGTGATGAATTTGTAAAAATCGCCTATTCACCCCCCTCTAGTCGATATAACGCAGTTTCAATTGGTATTAGAGCAGGTACTCCCTCGCTCTGTGATTTTTGTTTAACCACCTGGAGTTCTAGTTATGTTGACTGAAGGTATGATCAAGGTTTCCGTGGGGTGTCCTACCTTCGATGGGACGGACTACCCCTACTGGATGAACAAGATGCGTATGCACCTTGAAGTTATTGACAATGATCTCTGGTACGTTGTGCAAAATGGTGTGCCCCTTGTCACTCCCACTGTTACTATTGCTGATGTGAATAGATTCAAGCAACTCGATTCTCAAGCGAAGAATATCATCTGTGGCCATCTGAGCAAAGGTCAGTATGGCAGAGTGAGTGCTTTGGAGACTGCTAAGCTTATCTGGGATAGGTTGTCCAAAGTCAACGAAGGTGTATCCACTCAACGTGACTCTCGTGTTGATGTTCTTCGCAATCTCTTCAACCGCTTCAAGAGACTTGACAATGAAAATGTTTAGCAAACTTTTGATCGTCTCACTGATATCTCCAATGAGCTTCAAGCACTGGGTGCCACCGATATCACTGACCATGAAGTAGTAAAGAAACTGCTGAGATCTCTTGACTCCTCATTCGATACTCTGGCATTGATGATTCAAGAACGTGGAGACTACAAAGCGCTTGATCCTGCTGACATTTTTGAGAGACTCAATACTCATGAATTTCAACAAGCTGAGAAGAGAGACCTCTATGGGTCAAGCTATGCAAGATATCGTGCTCTGAAGGCAAAAGCAATTTCCTCATCTGAAGAAGAAGATTATGACAGCAGCCTTGGTGATCCTGAAGAACTAAGTCAGGAACTAGCAATGCTTGTGATGAAATTCCAGAAGTTCTCAAGGAGAGGTGGATTTGGAAAGTCATCAAAAAGTGGCTTGAGAAAATCAGATTCCTCAGAAGACTACAAGAAAAGAACTTGTCATCGTTGCAAGAAGCCTGGTCACTTTATCTCTAACTGTCCTCTCTGGGAAAAAGACCCAAAGAAGAAGGAGAAATACAAGGATGATAGTTCTGATGACTCGAAGAAAAAGAAGAAATCTATAAAGTCCTCATCTCCAAAGTCCTCAAAGCACAAGAAGAATGGTTCCAAAAAGGCACGAGCATTCATCAGCAAGGAAATGGATTCTGAGGAAGAATCTGAAGAATATGAAGAAGAGGAAGAATCTAAGGAGGAATCAGAATCTGGTGTCGCTAGCCTTGCTCTCGCTACTGCTTTTGTCAGCAAGTCTATCTTCAACAATGAAGAATATGACTACTCCAACGACTCTGACGTCAGCAATGATGATTATGCTCCCACCTATTGCTTCACGGCAAAAGGCTCAAAGGTACACAAACATCATTCCTCATCTGAATCAAGTGAAGGTGAATCTGATGAATATGTGAAACCTAGCTATGCTAAACTTGTTAAAATTGCCACTAAGCAACAAAGTGCACTTGAAAAGCTTCAGAAAATGCTAGACAAAAGCGATGATCTGTTGAACTATGAAGTGGAACAGACTCAACCTCTATCTGACGACCTCAAAAGTCTTCAGACAAAGTATGATAACCTTCAGAGTCATCATAACAACCTCTTAGTCGATCATGAGAAGCTTTCTTATGAATTTCTTCAAAGAAAGCAAGATCTTGAGAAACTGAGGGTGTCACATGAGGATCTCCAAAGGGAAAACGATTCCTTGTTGGTTCAACAGATCAGTACCGCTCAGGAAGAATTTGTTCCACCTTGTTTGAAATGCATCGAACGTGAAATTGCTAATTGTTCACCTGAATGTTCAAATGCTTCTATTGCTGTAAATTCTTCAACTATTCCCATCGTCTCAAATTCCTCATCTGAGGATACCACAAGTATCACTGATGACAATGCAGGGTTGAAGGAATTGTATGTGACAGGCATGTACAAAAGTCTCAAAGGGCATCAAACCCTTTGCAATGTCCTCAAAAAGCAGATTCTGAACAGGAACCCCAGGAAAGAGGGTATTGCCTTTGTGAGGAAACTCAACGCTGATGGATCCTACTAGACACCTGAGCAGTACCCTAAAACCTCATGGGTTGCTGCGAAAGGACATCCTATAGATCCATCCACTTTATCTGGCTTTATGTGTTAAACTTCATATTCCTCTGATGAGTCACTTGACTCCAACTACAAATTCTTCAAAAATGAAGAAAGGTGAAGTATTTGCTAGGTTTGTTGGAACTAACTGCAGGAACGGTTCTCCTATGAAGAAAATCTGGGTTCCCAAGAGCTACCTACAAAATCTTCAAGTGAATGTCCTCACGACATCACTCACGAAGAATAGGAACCCCAGATCAAATTCCTCATATAAACCAAAGTCCTCACTTGGACCAAATTCCTCAAATGGTCAAAAATATCATTCTCGCGCTAATGCTTCTGTTTCGCAGGAAAAATCTAAGAGTTATGAATATGTGCATTATTCTTCAAACCATTATTTTCATAAGTCCTCGAAGAATTTCTCTGCTTATTCATTTGAGTACTCTAATCCTCGCCCTGTGAAACGAAGCTAACTTGCTTCAATGCCTCCTTTCTCACATGGTGCTCACAGAATGATGAACTCTTTGCCACCCCTCCAGATGTGGGTGGTGAAGAAATTGAACTAATTTCTTATGCAGGGTCAGGTCTCTAGATGAAACTAAACATCTGATGAACTTGCTGGAGACCTGAGGAAACGCTTGAAAGGACGCAAGCTAACCATGATGAAATGAATTCTCATTTATCACGTCCTCACACTACTTGCTTACTATATTGTGTGATGAAATCCTATGTGATGAAATTGATGTCATATTCTTCACTTTGAAGCATATGAGTTCGTAAGTTGTACTAATTCATCTACAGGATGATACTCCAAAAGCTACTGAGTGGGTCCTCGATAGTGGATGCACAAACCACATGACTGGTGACAAGAATCTACTGATGAATTTGCCACTCACTCCATCTCCTCTGAAGCATATCACCTACGCAGACAAAGGAAAAAAGCAAGGTATTGGGACTTGGTAAGGTTGCTATCTCAAAGGACCGAACCATGGATAAGGTGATGCTTGTTGAATCCCTTGGGTTCAACCTTATGTCTGTCTCAATGCTTTGTGATCTTGATATGATCGTCGTATTTGGAAAATATCATTGTGTTGTCATCATGGAATCTGACAATTCCAAAGTTTTTGAAGGCTTTAGGAGAGGAGACTTGTATATTGTTGATTTCTCTACAGGTCCTCAACCTGTCACATGCTTACTTGTAAAGTCTTCAGAAGGCTGGCTGTGGCATCGACGACTTGGACATGCGGGCATGAGGAACTTGCATACGCTCATGAAGAAAAAGCACATCATTGGCATCGAGGGTGTCAAATTCCTCAAGGACCACATCTGTGGTGCATGTGAATCTGGGAAGATGACCAGATCAAAGCATCCCTCAAAGACAATCATGACCACGACTCGACCCTTTGAATTGCTTCACATGGATCTCTTTGGCCCCACTCATTACTCCATACTAACAAACGCTTCGAGTTTGTATGGCTTTGTCATTGTTGATGATTACTCTCGTTACACTTGGGTGCATATTATTCTATACAAAAATGAAGTGCAGGATGTCTTCAGACGATTTGCTTCAAGGGCCTCCACCAACTTCGGCGTCAAGATCAAGCATATTAGGAGTGATAATGGGACTGAATTCAAGAACACTAATCTTGATGAATATCTTGATGAACTTGGTATTACTCATGAGTTATCTGCCCCTTATACTCCTCAACGGAATGGCATTGGGGAGCGCAAGAATAGGACTCTAGTTGAGATTGCTCGCATCATGCTTGATGAATACAAGACTCCTCGTCGCTTCTGGCCTGAGGCAATTGATACTGCTTGCCACATCATCAACAGGGTATATCTTCACAAATTCTTCAAGAAGACTTCATATGAACTTATGACTGGCAAGAAACCCAATCTAAGTTATCTCAAAGTCTTCGGTGCAAAATGCTGGATCAGAGATCCTCACCACAGTTCTAAGTTTGCACCGAAAGCACATGAAGGTTTTATGCTTGGTTACGGAAAGGACTCGCACACCTACAAAGTCTTCAACACCTACCATCACAAGGTTGTTGAAACTGTAGATGTGCGGTTCGATGAAACTAATGGCTCACAAGGAGAGCACCTGCCTTCTGTGTTAGATGAACAGTCTCCTGAGGAATCCATCAAGCTGAAGGCAACTGAAGATATCATACCCACTGAGGAAGTCATTCCAACGAATGAAGACTTTCATGTTGATACACCTGAAGAAAATGATGCTTAAGGAAGTCCTCAGCCATGTCAACCTGCTCATCCTAGAGTTGCAAATGAAGTACAGATTGACAAAATCATCGATGACATCAATGCACCAGGTCCCCTCACTCGCTCAAAAGCTTCACATTTAACTAACTTTTGTGGTCACTTTGCCTTTGTATCTATCATAGATCCCACCAAAGTTGATGAAGCATTCAACAAGCCTGAGTGGATTCAAGCTATGCAAGAAGAATTGCATCAGTTCAAGCTCAACAACGTGTGGGAACTTGTCAAGCGGACAAATTCTCGCAAACATAACATCATAGGTACCAAGTGGATCTACCGCAACAAACAAGATGAAAATGGCCTTGTGGTGAGGAATAAGGCTCGTCTTGTAGCTCAAGGCTACACGCAATTTGAAGGAATTGACTTTGATGAAATGTTCGCACCTGTTGCTAGACTTGAAGCTATTTGCATATTGCTTGCTTATGCTAACCATCATAATATAATCTTATATCAAATGGATGTGAAAAGTGCATTCCTCAATGGTAAGCTTGAGGAATAAGTATATGTTGCTCAACCCCCAGGTTTTGAAGACCCTAAGCATCCTGACAAAGTTTTCAGACTCAACAAGGCCCTCTATGGCCTCAAGCAGGCCCCTCAGGCGTGGTACGACACTCTGAAGGAATTCCTCATGAAGAAAGGCTTCAAACCCGGTTCACTCGACCCCACTCTTTTCACAAAATCCTATGACAATGAACTGTTCATATGCCAAATATACGTAGCCGATATTATCTTTGGTTGTACTAACAAATGTTACACTGATGAATTTGCCTATATGATGAGTGAAGAATATCAAATGTCTATGATGGGAGAGTTGAAATTCTTCTTAGTTCTTCAAATTCGTCAACAAGGCAATGGCATCTTCATCTCCCAAGAGAAGTACCTCAAGGATGTTCTGAGGAAATTCGACATGCAAGATTGCAAAGGCGTCAAAACTCCAATGCCTTCAAAAGGCCACCTCTGCACTGACGAAAATGGTAAAGATTTCGATTAGAAGGTGTACCACTCCATGATTGGTTCATTATTGTATCTATGTGCATCTAGGCCTGATATAATGCTGAGTGTTTGCATGTGTGCCCGATTTCAAGCAACACCAAAGGAACCACACCATAAGGTTGTGAAACATATTCTTCGATACTTAGCTAACACACCAACACTTGGATTATGGTATCCCAAGGGCTCAAATCTTCACCTGGTCGGATACTCTGATGCTGACTATGCTGGAGATCGTGTGGATCACAAGTCAACCTCAGGCACATGTCATTTCCTCGGACGATCCTTAGACTGTTGGTCCTCCAAGAAGCAGAACTGTGTCTCACTCTCTACTGCTGAAGCTGAGTACATTGTTGCTAGCTCATGTTGTGCTCAGTTACTATGGATGAAGCAAACCCTCAAGGACTATGGCATCAAATTGAAGAATGTGCCTCTCTACTGCGACAACGAGAGTGCCATCAAGATTGCATACAACCCAGTTCAACACTCCAAGACCAAGCACATCCAGATTCGTCATCACTTTCTTCGAGATCATGTACTCAAGGGCGACATCTCCATCGACCACATCCCCACTGAAGAACAACTGGCCGATATCTTAACCAAACCCTTGGATGAAAAGAGATTTTGCAAGTTGCGGTGTGAGCTAAATATCTTAGAATCTTCGAATGTTCTTTGAAGAAGGACACACATCCTAACACTTATGCAAAATTGATGACTTTGATGTGCAACACACGAAGTAACGTTTTTATTCAATCAATGAAGAATAACCCTCTAAGTGTGAAGAAATTAATGAAGAATTTGATTCTCAGAACCCTATGACAATTGTACGCGGTGTCTAAATTCATCATTCTTATACGATGGGTCACGCCACCAACCAAAGTTGAAATTCTTCAAAATTGAGTTTTTCGTTATTTTTGCAAATTCTTCAAATTATAAAATTCCTCAAATTTGCAAATTCCTCAACTTTTCAAATTCCTCAACTTTTCAAATTCTTCAAACTTTGAAACTCATGTTTTTCATTGACTATGTATATATATGAGTTTTCAATGTCCTCAACAGCATTCACTTATTGCTAATTCTTCAAGTTGATTGTCATCTAAGTGAGTGTGATTGGACCCTTTCCCCCTCTATGCTAAACTCAACCCAGTCTATTCACAAATTCTTCATATGCGTTCTACTTTGAAACTCGTTCAAAGTCTTCACTGTGTTCTTGACAGCTGAAGAATTTGCGAACGGAAACTTCAAAATTTTCACTATCAAAATTTTCAGTGGTTCCCACTCAAACGGTTCCGATTCCCACGACTGGATAACCCACGATCCCCCATAATCTCCACTACTCAGAACGTGGGAGACACCTATCGCGTGGAGAGCAAGGGTCAGGGGCAATCTTGTCCAAAATCTTCGGGCAGATTGGTTTTCATCCCCTCTATAAATACCCCCTCCCCTTCAACTGTGCTCGGTTACTCCTCATCTCATCCCTCTCCTGAGCTCCAACCTAGCACCACCGGTAAATTCACTATCGCCGGTGAGGAAGAGCTTCACTGCCTCGACCTCGTCGTCGTCGTACTTGCATCGGCCACGGAAGTCCTCATCCCACTGCCGCTGTAGTTGTCTCCCTCTGCCAAGCTAGGGCGTGGGAGATCTGAACGAACGAACTTCCCAATCTCATCTCTTGTTCGTCGTGTTCTTCACCAGGGTGAATAAAATTTATTTTTACTACCCTTGTTTGATCCTCAAATGCTCTTCATATTCCTCAAAAGGTGTTTATTCTTCATGAACCTTATTCTAAAAGCACCTTACTTCTTCACATACTTGATGTTTTTCCCTAAGTAATGATTTTCTTAAAGATTCCTCAATTGTGTGAATCCTCAAAATTTGCACAACTCTGGAACCTGAGACAAAGAACGCTTAGTGAAATTCCTCAAGACACCCATGGTCAAATTCCTCTCACCTGTTTTATTTAAAAAATTCTAAGAACGCATATGAACTCTTCAAATTCCTCACACCTATACTCTGTTCATAGGTACAACATGTCCGCTGATGAATCACTAGGTTCTCATCAACTTAACTCATTTGCAGCGCTCCTTGAGAAAAAACTATGTACTTCCTTAGAGTCCTCAAGAATTCATATTCCTCAAGTGAAGAACATGACTAACGGAAAGAAACCTCAGAAAGGTGAAAAGAAGCCAGATGTGCACACTTCCTTTGAGATCCCAGATGACGTGTATGAGGAATACTGCACACCCGATGAAGAAACTCATGGCAAAGAAACGACCAAGCAGAGAAAAAATTGTCTGCAGAAAATTGAGAGGAGATGGGCAAGGGAATGGAAGGAATATCGTTATGTAACTCCAAAATACATGATGAAATTCGCAGTGGAACCTCCTTGCATCAGACCTCCCCTTGCTCCAAATTAAATTGTTGATCCCACTAGCATCAAGACTGGTGAGGACTTTCCTCACATGTGGGAGAAGCAGCAAGCCAAGCTGGCGAGGAAAGCCAAAGAGGCAGTGAAGAAATTCAATGAAGATTCTGCTGCTGCTACCTCTGCCGGAGCAGTGCTTCGAAGAAAATCACGAGGAAGAATTCTGCATTGAAGACAAGTTCTTCAACCTCAAAACCTTCACAGCAGAGCCCTCAAGGTCAAAGGCCTCGGCCTACAAAGTCTTCAGCTGCTGGAACGGTTGCTGCTCTGTCTTCTGCGACATCTTCAACTAGCCCTTCTGCGTTGAAGCTGAAGAAAATTGCTGGACGAGGTCAAAGACCAAGTCCTCACTCAAGCAAGGCTGTGGTGACCATACCCTCAGGTTCTAAGGATGATAGTGATGAAGCTGATGATGAGGAATTGGAAGAAATCATCAAGCACACTCAGCAAAAGGCTGCTATAGCAAAGGGCAGCTTTGTTCCTCTCATGCTGGATCCCAAGATGATCCTCAACTTCATCGATATATGGCATGAAGACCCAAGCACCCCACTTTCTTCACTAAATCTGCCTCTTGGAGTGGATCATGTTCTCACCCACTTCATCTCTGAAGAAAAATGGAAGAGAGAGCAAGCTTTGAGAGCTAAGAGGAACAGGGTTCGGAAGGAAAAGTTTCTGAGAGACAATGTGATGAATTTGACCCCAAATCAACTCGTCACTGTTCGGTCTGAAATTCGCACACTCTCCGAGGATCAAGAGAGATACGATGCTGAATGGAAGGGCACCAAGGTGAGATTCATCAGGGCTACTCAAGCCACAGTGAAGGATCACAACACTAGGGTTGCTGCTCGATCGCAACCACAAAATCCTCAGGCTGATGAAATTGCTCAGCCTGATGAAACTACTGATGACAATGCTTCTGCACCAGAAGCAACGACCAGTGCTGCTCAGGAAACTCAGACCACTGATGACCATGTCAGGACAACCATCACTGTTGTGCCTGAAGAAATTGAAAGGCCAGCTGAAGCTTTTGCTGCGCCTGAAGGAACTGAACACACCAGGGCGGCTGCATCAGTCGTTCCTGAAGAAACTGACATTGCTGAGGAAAAGACTCTCAAGAGAAAAGCATCAGATTCAGAAACCTCAACCATGAAGAAGTTGAAGACTATTCCAAGTTCTTCAATTGGACCTATTGATGCTACACCAATTTCCTCAGCACCTGCCTATGAAATTGTACCATTTGGGGTGGAATATGTCATCCCAGATGAAGATGAAGATCAGTCTGCTGCTTCGACAGAGCAGATTGATGAACAAATTGAAGTTGAAGACATTGCTTCAACCCCAAAGGCATCATCGCCCCAGCCTCAGTTCACTGCTGAAGAGGTTGGAGTTGAAGAAATTGATGAGGACGTAGACATTGGCAATACAACGCCTGTCATCAATGATGAATATTGGGAACCAGCACACCCAAATTCACCAATGACTACTCCTCTGACACAGATTCTCAGTCGCCTGCTCCGACTGAAGAAATACATGAAGAATCTGCCAATCTGAACACCCAAGTCACTGAAGAAATTCCAGCCACAATGGTTGATGATCTTGATGCTCCCACCGCAACTGAGGAACCAGCTCTCCAAATCGTTCTGTCTGAAGGTGTTCCTCCCATGCTAAAGGAGATTACAGGGCGTTTCAAGCCAAATCTTCAACCGAAGCCAAGAATGCCATTCAAAGGCTCAGCACGCCCCAAATTCCCCAAGAGAAATTTCTTCAATGAACGAATGTTCTTCACTGGTCCAAATCCCTCTGACTTTGCAAGGGTCGGTCGCAACAGATTCTGGACGGCAACGCAGCTCAACTACTATGCATCAGTTCTGTTTGAGAAGAAGAAAGTCTTCGAGCACCACCAAATTCCTCATGCTGACATGGAAACCCTTCCATCATTCACACTGGTGCTCCAGGTTCTTCATGATGCAGGCATTCTCCCATTCTGTGTCGACATCTACGACTGGAATGAAGAACTCATTCTTTAGTTCTATGCCACATTGCATATCAGCGGAAATGCTTCAGACGTCAACTCCTGGATATTGGACTGGATGACAGGATCAACAGACTTCACTGCTCAAGCTTCTGAATTGCTTTAGTGTGTACCAGTTCCAATTCCCTCAGATGAAGCTTGCAAACTGTTTGATGAGCCTGCACTTCCAAATCAGCTAATGCAAGTGTTGATGAAGACATTGCCTCCTGGAAAGCCTCAACGAAAAACCTTCCTTGTGAAGGATCTGCTATATGTGCCCAGGACTGTCTATCGTATACTCACAAATACATTGTGTCCTCATAAGGGCCACAATTCCGAAGAAGAAGAAGTGGAAGGAGTCATGAAGAATATGCTCTTCAACATCATTCATGGTATTCCGATTGACTTGCATGAATTCTTCATGAGGACTTTGGCCAATGCTGCTTTAGCTCCATTTGAACAGAAGCCCTATGCGCCTTGTATAATGAAATTCATCAGGGCAAAGTCCTCAGTTCCCTTCAAGGCTGATTTCCAGAACCACTTTGGCTTCCTGCCTCCAATTGAAGTCATCAAGAGCACAATTGCCTCAGTTGAAGGAAAAGGCAAGGCCGTCATTGATGAAGGCACTCGTCCATTGGATGGAAAGTTTTGCAAAGCCGCTTCCTTCTCCACCAATGATGACACTACCAATCAAGACTCCGATGCAAAGGCCTCTGCTCACAAACCTCAAGAGTCTGCCCCTCGTGTGATGACTGATCGCGAGCTTCTCATAAGTCTTCATCAGAAGGTCGATCGCAATCACAAGTGGGTGAAGCGTCAACTTGGATACATTGTGCAGAACATGACTATGACGCAGAATACCATGAAGAGGAATCACTACTATGTGCATGAAAACCTCAATCGCTCTTGGGCCATATTGTCTCATCTCATGTCTTTTGAAGAACTGGATGAGCTGGATCTTGAGGAACATCCTGACTGGGCTCGTCGACCTTAGAAGAAATTCAAGGAAGTTCAAGTTCCTCTGATGGTCACAAGTTCATTTTCTTCATCTCGAGAGCGCGATGACGATGAAGACATTGACGACACTGCGGCAGGCCCTGTATCGACAAACGACCCCGACAACACTGGTGCTCCTTCCTCACCAACACGATGAAATTCTTCAAAGGGGCGTTAGTCCTCACTTTTTAGTCCCTTTTGGTCTTCGATGACAAAGGGGGAGAAAATTTGATTTAGTCTTCAAGCGGGTCTCTCTATATATATGGGCTATTTTTGTTTAAGTTACAACTCTCGCTCTTCTGAAGCTTTTGTTGATTGAGTTGTAAACTTAAGTCCGATGGTGGTCTGACACTTTTGAACTATTTCCTCGCTTGTTTATTTCCTCAAGTACCTTAATGCATACATGCTGAATTTCATTAGACACCATTTTCCTCACGCATTTCAAATTCTTCATATCATATGTTCAAATGCGTGTATGAATTACAAGATATAGGGGGAGTTCTCCATGTTTTAACCTGCCATGTGCATTTGCAGTCCAAAGCAAATTCCTCAAATATGCACATCTTCAGGGGGAGTTCTTCTATATCTTGCAATCAAATTCCTCATAATCTATACTTTCACTTCATATGTTTATCCCCGTTAAAAACTTAACCTATTTGTCATCAATCACCAAAAAGGGGGAGATTGTTAGTGCATCTAGTGCCCTTTAGTGATTTTGGTGTATTGAAGACTTATAGGTTAAGGCACTAATGTGTTTGTGAGTGTACACAGGCTCTATAAGTCGATGAGGAGTTTGATATATCCGGAAATTATCGACCCCTAAAAATGTATGTCTTCAACTAAAGACTTTGCTGAAGACTTTGTGAAGACTTTGGTGAAGACTTTGAAAATGAAGAAGTTGGTGTGACCTTGAAGATATGAACGAGGAATATGAAGCGTGAAGACTTTTGTTTTCGTAGTTTCATTTCTTTTATTTGAGTCATAGGAAACATTGTACTGTTAAAGTGGGCCGAGGTAATACTAAGGAAAATTTCCAATTGATGCTCAACTCCAAAATCCTCAACCTATACAATCCTTCGAGTGAAGCCTTTGGAAATCTCTTACGGTTTAGACAAGTTCTTCAGTGACAGAGACGAAGTTCGTCTGGTCTCTGAGGAAATTGACCTGACTTAGGAGTTAGTATTTCGCCAGTGCGAATTGCCTACAAGTGAGGATCATGATAAGCTTGAGGACTTTCATAGTTCGAAATTCCGACCGTTGTTGTGCTTAGTGCCAGCTGTCCCCAATCATTCTTATCCACATAATGGTCATATTATTGGGGGCATTTATGTCTTATCATGTCAGGTTGCACCCTGGCTATAAATAGCCACCCCCCACAACCACTAGTTGGTTGGCTGCTCCGAGAGAGAACTGACACTTGTCATTTGAGAGCAACCCATCCTCCGAGGACTTTGAGTGAAAATCATCAGTGAGGAAAAACCCACAACCAAACCACCAAACCCAAAGTGATTGAGCATCACTGAAGAAATTCATGTGTGGAACCGACGCTTGTTACCTTTGAGGACTGTGCATCCTCCAGACGGTTAGGCGTCATGGTCTAGTGCTCGTGCAGTCAATTGGGGATCATGAAGTGACCTTGGTCTAGAGCATCCAGCAATAAATTGTGGATCGCCGGGTGACCAGTTTGTGAGGGTTTTGGAAGTCTACCCTAAAGACTTACCACGAGTGTTGGGCGAGGATTGTGTGACCTTAGCTCAAGGAGAATACGGTAAGGACTGTGTGTCTTGGGACTGTGTGTCCTCTGGTTTAAATACCAGGCCGCTCCAAACCAGACGTACGACTATCACCGCAGTTGGAACTGGGTCATCAAATCATTGTCTTCATCAAGCTACGTGGTTCTATTTCCTCAACCGTTCCATTTCCTCGTATAACTGTTGATGAAATTGAACTTTATTGTTTGAAGAATTTGACTGAAGACTTTCACAATTTCCTCACCTCAAATTCTTCAAGTTACCTTCTTCCTCACCTGCTTATCCTGTATCACGCTACTTGTAATCTGTGCATGTTTCATTTCATCATGATGACTATGTTGTCGCTATGTTCCTCGTGCACTTGAGTACTTATTCCGCTGCTAGTTATTCATCACATTTCAAATTCCTCAAAGTTGAAATTCCTCAAGTGATGAATTTGTAAAAATCGCCTATTCACCCCCCTCTAGTCGATATAACACACTTTCACAAGACAACTTCCACTGCATTGGCCTAGATGAGTTCTTTGGCAAAGAATTCACTGCATGGAATGATGAGATGATCATGCAATTCTACTCCACTGCTCACTTTTATGGAGATGGTAGGATTGTGTAGATGACTGAAGGAGCAAGATACGAGTCAATTGTTGATGAATGAACTGCCATCTTAGGAGTCCCAGAGGTGCAAGATGGAGATGTCTATGTGTACTCAGAGTCCAATGCAAGCCATAATGCCATGAAGGACATGTACAATGCTATCCCTGTTGCACATCTTCAGTCTCATAAGCTAGGATCTATCTATCACCTCCAATCAGGTCTCCGCACCATCAACACTATTCTGAGCCATACTTTGATGCCCAAGTTAGGAGACGAGAAGATGATCCGAGGCTACTCCATCAACTTGCTACTTCTTATTGACTAGCATCAGAGATTCAGAGTGATGGATCTGATTGTGGAGACTATGAAGAGGGTTGATGCTGATCAGAAGTGCTCATGCTGCTATGCACCCTCAATGACATATTGGAGAATCAACATAGTCTTGTGAGGATCATTTACAATAGGATCAAGACCCTCAATGACAAGGTGGATGGGCTGACCAAGACCCTGAACGAGCTCAAGAAGGAAGCTGATGTTGTGCCTCTTCCTCATTCTACAGATGATGATGATGATGATGATGATGATGATGATGATGATGATGATGATGATGATGATGATGATGATGATGAGGAGGAGGAGGAGGAGGAGGAGGAGGATGAGGATGAGGATGAGGATGAGGATGAGGATGACTCTCCTCTCGGGTCAGACACTCACTTCACTACCCAGGCCAGATCAGCCACAGTGCCAGCTCCAGAGTTGAGGCCTTCTTCATCAGCACTTGCTACAGTCACTTCAACTCCATTAGCTCCTACAGTACCTCCAGTTGCTACTCCAACTACATCCATGACATGAGCAGAGGTCTTCGCCAACGCGGTTCTCTCGACTCCGACATCGACCACCGGAGGAGATCAGCCTCAGAAGAACGATTAGCTATATCTCCTTGAACTTTTTGGTAACTTGTTGCCAAACAGGGAGAAGTTGTATATAGATCTTTAGGCTTCGAGTGAGAGAGAGTTGGTTTTTATTGGTTTTTATTGTTGTTTCAAAAAAAATTGGTCCTTTGGTTTGCTTGTGTTAAACTTTGTTGGTGTTTGATCATACGCTTAATGTGTGTTGCTACCATTTCTTATCCTTTTGATGCTTATGAGATGATCATTCAGTTTTCTTGATTGTGTTGTGCTATGATATTCATTCTTATTACTCTCGCACACCACCAAGATGTATGTGACATGGAAGAGGTGCCCCATGTACCTAATCGATTATGCATTTGCATTCAAACACAAATTTAAAATAATGCACAAATTTAGGGGGATATCTTGCTTATCACATACTTCTCAAAGCGATGATTATATTCATTAATTCTATCATATGTCGAAGCTTTGATCTATATGTTTTCATTAGTTACCAAAAAGGGGGAGATTGAAAGAACATTTGCTCCCTTGGTGGTTTTGGTAATTAATAACAACATATATGCCATTGAACTAATGTTTCCACTCAGCATATTTCAGGAAAAGTTCAATGATAGGGATGGAAAAAGGATTGTGGAATACCCCAAGATGCAAGGAAATGGATTGGAAAAGCTTCAAGCAAGAGGACTCTACATTTTACTTTGTGAGAGATCACTTTGAGTTCATAGGAAAGCCAATACTATTAAAGGGTGGTAAGGTATTGTTGGTAAACAAAATGCTCATACATGCACAAGTGATAGTCACCAAAAACACCCACAAGCTCTTACACAAAAGTCTGTCCAAAGACAAATATGCAAAATCGGTGCAACCAACAATTCCCACTCGGTGCCACCGATTCTCAAACTCAGACAGACCCATGCCAAACCCTAGCCATTTGGTGCCGCCGAGTTTGGGTTGCCAACATTCTGTTACCCCGATTCACAAAATTAGTCCCACCGAGTTTGTTAGATTGGCGTCACCGAGTTGCGCAATCTGACCGTTGGTCACCTAATCGTTGCAACCGAGATTTATGTGTTGGTCTCACTGAGATTCAAAAGTTGCTACCTTTGGAGCAACTCGGTACCACCGATATTCACACATCGGTGTCACCGAGTTGGTCACTTAAGGTGTAACGGTTGGATTTTGGGAGATGCCTATATATACCCCTCCACCACCACCTACTTGCAAGAGAAGCACTTAGAACAGATCCCCATTCATATCAACTGATTTTTCTAAGAGAGAGCCACCTACTCATGTGTTGACATCATGTCATTCCATTCCAACCATATGAATCTTGACCTATAGCCTCCCCAAGTTGCTTCCCACCCAATCAATCTCTTCCACCAAAGCCAAATCTGTGAGAGAGTGATTGAGTGTTGAGTAGTCTATCATCTTGAAGGACAAGAGCAAGGAGTTCATCGACATTATCGAGCCTATTACCTTTTGGAGGGTGGTGCCTCCTAGATTGGTTAGGTGTCGCTTGGGAGCTTCCTACTTCGTGTTGTGGAGTGAATCAAGAAGTTTGTAAGAGCAAGGAGATCGCCTACTTCGTGAAGATCTACCCCGAGTTAGGCTAGTCCTTCGTGGACGTAGTCCATCATGGTATAGTCAAGGTTGCTTCTTCGTGGAACCCTCCATGGGTAGAGCCACCATGGACTCTCGTGATCGTTACCCTCTGTGGGTTAAAGACTCCATAAACGTGGACGTACGATAGCACCACCTATCGGAACCATGGGAAAAATAATCATGTCTCCAAATTGTGGTTGATCTTCCTACCCTTCCTTTACTGCTCATGCTTGTCTTTACTTTCCACTGCTATACTCGTAGACATGCATGTGTAGGGTGTGCTTGACTTGCTATGAATGCTAAAATCTGCCAACACTTAAAATTGGGAAGTGTAGTTTTTTATTTGGTCAAGTAGTCTAATAACCTCCCTCTAGACCTACTTTCGATCCTACACTAGCCACTCCAAGCCCTAGGGCCATCAGCCAAGGGGGAGGAGGTGGAATCCTAGTCCTCCTCCTTCCCTTGCACACAAAGGTGGACTTTCCATCTTTCCCAACCGCATTGGCCTTGAGGGACTTGTGCGCCTGGCCCAATAAGTCCAGGGTGCCTCCCATCAGCCCATGAAAATCCTTGGGACGTGGTGGAACCCTTGGTAGACTTGTGGACTCCTTCGAAAGTTTCCGGAACCTTCTGGAAGCTTCCTGGTACAATACCAAAAAAACCAGAACTTTTTCTAAAACCGTGAAAACAACTTTCCATATATAAATCTTTACCTAGAGACCATTCCGGAGATCCTCGTCATGTCTGTGGTCTCATCCGGGACTCCGAACAACATTCGGTCACCAACATACATAACCCAATAATACTATATTGTCATCAAATGTTAAGCGTGCGGACCCTACCAGTTTGAGAATCATGTAGACATGACCGAGACACCTCCCCGGTCAATAACCAATAGCAAGACCTGGATGCCCATATTGGTTCCTACATATTCCATGAACATCTTCATAAATCGAACCACGATGCCAAGGATTCAATCAATCTCCTATGCAGTTCCCTTTGTGTATCGGTATGTTACTTGCCCGAGATTCGATCGTCAATATCTCATACCTAGTTCAATATCGTTACCGATAGATCTCTTTACTCGTTCTGTAATACATGACCATGTGACTAACTCCTTAGTTAGATTTCTTGCAAGCTTCTTGTGATGTTGTATTACCGAGAGGGCCCAGATATACCTCTCCATCATATGGAGTGACAAATCACTGTCTTGATACATGGCAACCAAATAGACACCCTCAGAGATACCTGAAGAGTACATTTATGATCACCCAGTTACGAAGTGAAGTTTGATACACATAAGGCATTCCTTCGGTGTCAGGGAGTTGCATGATCTCATGGTATTAGGAACAAGTACTTGACATGAAGAAAGCAATAGCCATAAACTAACTAATACGATCAAATGTTATGCTTATGGTTGGGGTTTATCCATCACATCATTAGGACCATTATAAAATTACAACTCATGTCTATTAGAAAATCTTAACCATCTTTGATCAACGAGCTAGTCTTGTAGAGATCACTAGGGACACGGTGTTGTTTATGTATCCACACATGTATCTAAGTTTTCGGTCAATACAATTCTAGCATGGATAATAAATGCTTATCATGAACAAGGAAAAATGATAATAACAAATTTATCATTTTCTTCAGGGCATATTTCCAAGAGTATCCCACTTGCACTAGAGTCAATAATCTAGCTCACATCGCCATGTGATTAACACACAATGAGTTCTGGGGTTTGATCATGTTTTGCATGCGAGAGAGGTTTTAGTCAAAGGGTCTACAACATTTAGAGCCGTGTGTAGTTCGCAAATCCTTATTTCATATTGTAGATGTTGCTATCATGCTCCACTTGGAGATATTCCCAATGATTGTTCCACTATACATATCTGGTTTGCTACTCAGAGTCATCCGGATTGGTGTCAAAGCTTGCATCGATGTAACACTTTACGACGAACTCTTTATCACCTCCATAATTGAGAAACATTTCCTTAGTCCTCTAAGGATAATTTTGACCATTTTCTAGTGATTGGATCTCTCTTGTACCCCCTTGTGAGAATCATGGTAAGGCACACATCACATGCGGTACACAATATGGCATACAGTATAGAGCCTATGGCTAAGGCATAGGGGACGACCTTCGTCCTTTCTCTTTCTTTTGTTGTGGTCGAGCTTTGAGTCTTACTCAACTTCACACCTTATAATACAGGCAAGAATTCCTTATTTTGCTGATCCATTTTGAAATCCTTCAAAATCTTGTCAATGTATGTGCTCTGTGAAAGCCTTATCAGGCATCCATATCTATCTCAATAGATCTTGATGCCCAATATGTAAGCAGCTTTACCCAGGTCTTCCTTTGAAAAACTCCTTTCAAATAACCCTTTATGTTTTCTAGAAATTCTACATCATTTCCAATCAACAATATGTGATCCACATATACTTATCAAAAATGATATAGTGCTCCCACTCATTTTCTTGTAAATACAAGTTTCTTCATAAACTTTGTATAAACCCAAAAACTTTGATCACCTTATCAAAGCGTATATTCCAACTCCGAGATGCTTGCACCAGTCCATAGAAGGATCACCGAATCTTGCATACCTTTTAGCACCGATAGGATCGACAAAACCTTCCGGTTGTATCACATACAACCTTTCCTTACGAAAACCGTTAACGGAACACTGTTTTGACATCCATTTGCTAGATTTCATAATCAAAAAATGCAGCAACTGCTAACATTATCCCAACAGACTTTAGCATCGTTATGACAGTCTCATCGTGGTCAACTCCTCGAACTTGTCAGAAACCTCTTTGCGACAAGTCAAGCTTTATAGATAGTGACATTACCATCAACATTTGTCTTCTTAAAGATCCATTTACCCTCAACAGCCTATTGGTCACCGAGCAAGTCTACCAAAGTCCATACTTGGTTATCATACATGGATCCTACCTCGGATTACATGGCCTCTAGCCATTTGTCGAAATCCAGGCCCATCATCGCTTCCTCATAGTTTGTAGGCTTATCGTTGTCTAACAACATGACTTCCAAGATAGGACCACCGTACCACTCGGGGCAGTACGTGTCCTTGTCGTCCAAGAGGTTCGAAAGTAACTTGATCCGAAGTTTCGTGATCATCATCATCAACTTATTCTTTAATTGGTGTACGCATCACATGAACACCTTTAGCTTGTGACCCCGTAGGTTCGATAAATCATAGACACGAACGAAACTCCTTCGTGCAATGACCGATAGCGGAACCATGGACGTCCGTATCGATTCCTATGAGTACAAGCATGATATTCGAGTGAAACCATTGGTTACCATGTGACATTCCCTTTGCTTCGCAATACTTTACAAAACCCGAGAAGCATTGGTATCCTCTTGAGTCATTCACATGCTCACTATACCGTTTTTCTCGTTACCGATTTTGTTCTTCTTTCTCATTGATGTATTCCGACATCCTCGTGACATAGTCACATCTGTTTGGCCAGACGATGACGAATGTCATCACACCAAGAGGTACCTAAGAATATATCTCCATCATCGTAGGAGCAAATCCCACTCTCAAGCTATCTAGTCCCTTGTCAAACTTTCTGATGAACCTAAAAGTTGTTGTTATGATCACCTACTTACAAATGACATTTGAGCAACCCCAAAGCTCATCGTATGGTAAGAAGTGACTATGATACTTTCATGGCCTAAGGAACATAAAACACATGTTAATACTCCTTGTTATAACAATTGATTTCAGACGATATTATCTCAAAGTATAACAAAAAAAAGTTTTGGGTCGATTCAGTATGATCGTTCTTCCAACATCATAATCTTAATGTTGTTTTAGGACTATCGTTACACTTAATGATATCCTATGTACCGGAAACCATGATCACTAACAACACTTGAGATAATCTTAGAGGCAAGACTAGGAACATTTATTTTACCGTTTATCATTCCACAATTCATATGATTTTTCCACTGGATCGCATATTCCAAAATCATATCAGTTATAGCATAGAATATAAACTCTTAATTGTGAATATGGAAATTTAATAACACAATATTATTGCCTCTAGGGCATACTTCCAATAGAGCAACGGTTGGAGTGGAATCCTCTTGATCTCAATACAAGGGTATGTGGTTCACTCTCAGAAAATGGATAGGGGAAGTGGTAGCATCGTCTTGGCTTCTCTCTGAGAGTTGATGGAAGTGGTGGGGTATATATAGGCAACACCAAAAATCAAACAATTACACACCTTTATGCACTACTTGGTAGGACCAGGTGAAACACTCGGTGAGACCGACTGGTATAAAAGGTTTGAACTTTTGGATTTTTGGTGAGGCCGGATGAAATAGCTTGGTGGGACCGAATGGTGATGACCTAATCACTTTCCACACTTCAGTGATACCGATTGAAACCACTCAAAAATTACGAAGTAAAACCAATTGGTAACAGGAGGTTGGCAAGTGATCTTTGGTGGGGCCAAAGGGTCATCTCAGTGAGACTGGGTTGCTATGGTTTAGGCAGTGGCTATGTCAAGTGTATCTCGGTGAGTCGGGGTAGATGTGTGAGAGTATGGCTAAGGGTTTTGGATCAATATCGGTAAGCACTTGAACGTTAGACCATGATCAAAATCTCACCCCCTTTTACTAGTATTGGCTTTCCTATGGACTCAATGTGATCTTGGATCACTTAACCAAAAATGTAGAGTCTTGAAACTTTGCAAACACATGTCCTTTGCATTATGAGGGATCCACATTCACATCCCATTGCCAAACCTAAATTGAACTTTTCTAAAATATTCGTTGAGTAGGCATTAGTTCAATAATGTATATATTCTTATGAATTACCAAAACCATCCACAGATTTGTTGCACTGTCAAAGGTGGCTACGAAGACGAACAAGTGGGTGACTCCCAACCAGAGGAAGAGCTGCAAGTGGACTCCCAATATACGTGCACCTAGCGGCCATGTATCCCAAGTAGTTGTGGGCTCCGGTTGCCGACACAAAGAAGAAGAAGATGGGACTAAATTTCTCTCCAAAGAAGGATGAATTGTTGCGTGAGGTACATTTGGCAAAATATTGTATCAAAAGCCACATGCACGAAGTAATACCGATAAAGGCTTTCACCGTGCCTTGTATAGAAAGCAAACCACCACATACAATTAGTTCCACCGAAAATAGAGGTCCACGACAAGGAAAAAACAAAGAAATCGAGAGCAACATAGAATGGTACTCGATGTGGGTCTCAGCCTAATACAGCCCCTAATAAATAAAGAGGTTCAAGGAGTATAAGTGACAATAATAAGACATGAGTCCAAGTGCTTGTAGTTTCTCGTCAAGTTGTCGATGAGTGGCCAATCACGCCACTTGCTCAAAGGTCTTCCTGTATGTAGTAATTAAGCTCTCTAATCACGAAACTCTTTTCCAAATCTTAGCACAATCATACGGCTGCGTGCCCGCCCCTGCGTGCCACAAATCATCTGCCACATGGCACACATCGTCTTCTGCGCCAGCCAATCGGGAAAGTGTTCAAATCAATCTCAAATCCTACTTAGCGATTGTAATCTAGTGCATGTCATTGTATAAGCCTTAACCTAGGTGGCTAGGGCAAACTTTTCTCTACGGACTTCACCGGTCAGCCCATGGATTCACCGCCTCGTTGCCTGCCGCTCCAGCGGCCGGTGGCGGAGAGGGGAATTCCGATGCCTCTCCCTGGTTAGTAGTTTAAGTTAGGGTTTTTAGTCCTCTTGGATGCGTCGTCCGGACGGATGGTGGCGTTTCTTCTTCGAGTTTGTATTACATGATTCAATTCTCATCGACTTCGTCCATTTGGACGTACTCGACGAAGCACCGACATGGATTACTATTGTCTCATTGAGCCAATGAGGATAGGATTTCTCGTTATGTGGCGAGATTTGGTGTCGGGTGCTTCAATCTATGCAAGAATTAAGCGACGATGACTGCGGCTCCAGGACGATGGTCCATAGGGGCACGTGCACAAAGATTTTCTGGCTGTCATCGACAAGGTCAAGCTGGCTCCGATAAGAGAGATGTGACAACAGTGCGGCGGTGGCTCGTTTTGGTGGTAGTAGTGGTTTTCGGTAGTCTCGAAATCTCGATGCTATTTTTAATAAATCTGATCATTTTCAAAAAGAAACTTGTGTTGTTTCATCTACGAAATTATTATTTTTAAGTTTATCTAGCAAATTCTAGTAAACAAAAATTTACCACCAGGCGATCGAAGATATGGTTAACAATAAGCATGTCTGCCTTATCATTTGTGCCCCCTAAGAGCATCTACAATTGGACGCCTCAAACGACCTCTCGTACGCTCGCGGACGTGTCCGGTCAGTGACCGGACATGAGAGAGAAGGAAACAAATTACTTAACTGGACCCTCATTTACATCTTAAATATAGGGAGGATATGAGGGCTCGCAAAGCGCCGGGACGCGTCCCGTCATTCTGCCACGTAGGACGCGACACTACCCCGGATTATTATTTTTATTCATTCTTTTCTTTCTCGCCCTTCCTTTTCATAATCACGTGCAAGTGACGGAACATACGAGAAAAGAAAATGAGGAGTATGATTGTATAGATGGGCAAATAGAAACACATTCGGTCACTGATCGGACGTGTTCGTAAACATTTAGAAAATCATATTTGCT
The DNA here is from genome assembly GCA_022496015.1 of Hordeum marinum. Lineage (NCBI taxonomy): Eukaryota > Viridiplantae > Streptophyta > Magnoliopsida > Poales > Poaceae > Hordeum > Hordeum marinum. Next base: position 68,241,316 of record CM039676.1, read on the forward strand.
AAGTTTGATTGTAGATACTTTAAATATCCGCCGTTAAACGAGACACACCTCGTGCGGCCGATAGACTTTGCGCGGCCGTGTCACGCTCCGTCTGAGTTTTGTATATAGGGCGTCCGCCGGAGTTGCCGTTGGCAAACAAGGACGGCATGTGACCATGGGTGTATGTCAACTGTCGAGCGATAGTGCTTTACCAATTAAATGATCGAGCGCCACCAAACTGTCTACATGGGGTTTGACCCAGTAATGGGAATAAATGTGTAGTGACCCATGGATATGTACGTGATACATTTTCAATTGTTATCTCGCGATATTATAAGATGTCCAGGAACGGTGCACCGCGCGTTTCATCCTGTCCTTTTCTTTCTCAATAATTGAGTGATGTTTTCTTCAGATTTACTCCATCTGTTCTTAAATATTTGTCTTTGTAAAGATTCAACTATAAACTACATACAAAGCAAAATGAATGAATCAATACTCTAAAATATGTCTAAATACATCCGTATGTAGTATGTAGTTCATAATAAAATTTCTAAAAAAACAAATATTTAGAAACGGAGGGAGTACAACGATAGCACAAGCCGGCTGAATTGTCGTATGCCCAGAAATGGGTTAATTGGTTCTATGTGAGGAGTAAAACACATTAAGTATAAGTTTTAAAACTATTGAAGGTGTGTTAGTTTGATCCTATATTTTTAAAACTGTAATTTTAGATTCTAAAACTATTAGAGACTTTAGTCCTATCACTTCGAAATTACAGTTTTGGATCCCAAAATTATGCAAGTTTTTTCATCTCATGTCCTAATCTTGCATGTCTAACATTGACCGCTGGCGTGTCGCTTGAAGATGTTTGGACTGTTGCCACCTTGACCCAATGGACCCATCAAGTTAATTTATGAAAAGTAAATATGAAAGAAAAACCCATAGAACGTTGTCTCTCCTCGTTCTCACACCTTCGTTTTCTCCCACGCACAGAATGCTCAGAGGCAACGGTATAGAGGTCATTAGTGGCATGATGGCCCGAGCTCTAGCGAGGAGAGTAGAACGGTCATCATAGCCTCACTCTGTAGTAGCAGAACGACATGTCGTACAATGTCCAATTACTAGCCACATGTGGTTGTTGTTGGGGCTGCACCATTCTCACTGACCTTTGCGCTAGTTTCGTGATTTTGACCCATTCCTTCGCGTCGTCCAGCAGCAGCGATGATTCCCCACTCGTGGCCATGCTCATTCCCATACAATAAACTGCATGATCAACTCTAAGGCAAGTGTGTTGGGGCAACGACGATGTCATGAGAGAGAGAGGTGGGATGGCCTCCTCCATCCCAATTGGCTCGGGGTCTCCCCAACAACGACACTGAGGGAGAGGGATGTTGTCCTCCATTCCGACTGGCTCGGGGCCTCCCTGGTGGTCGCACCAAACCTCTCAACGAGGCTGCTCTGCAGCTCATGGCACACAAGTGGGGGATGTGCAGGTTGCAACACACACTCTAACATGGAGGTGCATGGACTACTTTTGAGAAAGTAAACACATATAAGGGGTCTTTTGAAAAAATGCACCATAGATGCTGGCCATGCAAGCTTACGTCGTGAGATGAACAGACTTACATAGCTTTAGGACTCAAAACTGTAGTTTCAAAGTTATAGGACTAAACTAACACACTTTCAATAATTTAAGGACCCAAAACTGCAGATTTGAAGTTATAGGATTATACTGACACATTTCCAATAGTTTTAGGGTGCAGAACTACAGTTTTCACTAACACATTTTCAATAGTTTTAGGATGCAGAACTACAGTTTTAAAGTTATAGGACTGAACTAACACATCTTCAATAGTTTTATAATTTATGTTGCAGTTTACTAATAAAAGATGCAAACATTGTGATGAAGCATGCGTTGTAAAACGCGTTGACATACATAACCTTTTTATGAGTAAAGTCGTACAAGCGTGGAGGTATGTACGCGTAGTTGCATGCAAACACGACTCTCTCTCTCTCATTCTCTCCAATTTAAAGATTTAGATTTTATTTTGTTAATTTTTTATTCACTAGTAACTTTTGAACAATTTTTTGATTACTTTTTTACATAATTCGATTCGGGTTGACGAGATTTTTTAAAACGACAACAATCTTGGATATTTTCGACTAGTTTGAATTTTCAATCATATCTTATTTTCAATAATACTTTACAATGAAGCTGCTTATTTCATTCGAATTCAAATTTGATATTTGCGAAGATGTAAAGTTTTTGGTGTAAAACTATTTTTTTGTGAATTATACTTGACATTTAAATATGATATTAGGAAATATATTTACCGAATACCAGTTCAGACACCGAAATGAGCATATTTGCAATATCATATTCCAAATTCTAATTTCACTCAATTAAAAAAATAATTCCAAAATTCCAAAATTCTGTTTTGAAAAAATCAGATTTAAATTCTTTGGATAACCATTTTCACGTCTTTGACATAACAAGTTTCACATATTTCACACTGAATTCTACTCCATATACTGTATCAAAACTAATTTCCTTAGAAAAAGTATATCACTTATTTCAAAAGAATGATTTCACTCATTCAAAAAACTAATTTCACTCATTTTGTAAACCTGTTTTCACTCATTTTTTAAAGATGATTTTGCTTAATTGAGAAAACCAATTTTACTAATTTCATAAAACTGTTTTCACTCATTTCAAAACACATATTTTAGTCATTTTGAATAATTCGTCTCACTCATTCTAAAGAATTGGTTTCACTTGTTTCAAAAAACTTATGTCATTCACGTCAGTTAAAAGCCATGTTTCATTTTTTTCAAAAGCAAATTTACACCTTTTAAAAACTAATTTACTCTTTTTTTTAGGAATCATTGGGGGATGAGTCCCTCCACCTGAATATATTATGCAGTGGCCAATATGCGAGGAGAGTGATCCAGTTTATAAGGGAAATCAGATCAAAAACCTGAACAAGTTGACCCGTTTATAAGAAAAATCGAGCCAAAAACCATACAAGTAACAAGGTTAGAAGAAGAGAAGAACATAACACCCAACATAAGGTAGGATATAGCTAGCAGACTAAAATGACCATCATAACAAAATACACAAGTAGTTATGGGGTGTCGTCGAGGGATCACAATACTTAGACTTACAAGAAAGCTAACGCACCGCACCGGCGTGCGTACCAAACCCACAACGCAACACATGAGCACCACAATCAATGAGCGTCACATACGAACCTTGACTAGGAGCTCTAATAGTGAAATTCGGAACGATTAGCAAGTTGGGGAGGGTGCTTGCGCGTCATTGAGCAAAGGTGAACCGAGACAATACCAAGACCACGAAGCTCGCCACGACAAAACAATAGCCATGTGAGGGTCTTGAGCTTGCATAACAATAGGGACGACACAAAGGCACCACCTTTGAACCCGTACAGAACACCGCAAAACGAACACCATTGAAAAACCCACGCTAGTCACTTCGGTTGGTCCCTACTCCAAAATGATGCCCCCAAGAGGGATACAGCGTGATCCGCAGCCATCATCTGATCCAAGAGAGAACGGCTCTAAGGTTTCCCTTGGAGCAAGGGGCGGTAAGGGAGAGGAGTGCATCACCATGGCATCGTCTTCATGAAGGCAGTGATGCCCATAGGCATCGTCGGTGCTGGCTCTGACCATAACGAGAGACAGACTGTGTCCGACATCGTCTCCCACACCACTTACCAAACCAGACGGTCCGCCACATCCACCACCCACCAAACTCAACCCTCCTGCCATGCCTAGTCATGCTCCCCATAGCAAGACGACACCATGCACCAGGCAGAAACCACCACATTGCCCCACTACTCTTCATGGCCGCCCCGAGCCAACAAGGATGCCAAACCTGGGCGGTCCTCGGCCAACGTGCATCGTCACCTCCGGTAGAGAGTACAAGAGCCAACAGTAGCCGAGCTCCATTCCTCACCACCACTGATACATCTCCAACGTATCTATAATTTTTGATTGTTCCATGCTATTATATTATCAATCTAGGATACTTTATATGCAATTACACTCTATTTATATCATTTTTGGGAACTAACCTATTAACCCAGTGCCTAGTGTCAATTGTTGTTTTCTGCCTGTTTTTGGTTTTCCAGGAAATCGGTACCAAACGAAGTCCAAACGCTACGAAACTTTTTGAGGATTTTTTTTCTAGACAAAAGAGACCTTGGAAGCTTCGAGAGGAGTCAAGAAGATAGACGAGTCTTAGAGTACATACCTTGATAATGTTTTGAAGAAGTTCAAAATGGGTCAGTCTAAGAAAGGGTTCTTCCATGTCTTAAAAGGTGTGAAGTTGAGTAAGATCAATGCCCAGCAACTGCAAAACATAGAGAAAAGATGAGAGTCGTCCCCTATGCCTCAACTATAGGCTCTATCATGTATGCAATGTTGTGCACAAGACCAGATGTGAGCCTTGCCATAAGTATGCCTGGAAGGTTTCAAAGTGATCCAGGAGTGGAACACTAGACAACGGTAAAAAATATCCTGAAGTACCTAAAGAGGACTAAGGAGATGTTTCTTGTTTATGGAGGTGAGCAAGAGATCGTCGTAAAGGGTTACGTTGATGCTAGCTTTGACACGGATCCGAATGACTCTAGGTCTCAAACCGGATACCTATTTATTCTGAATGGTGGAGCAGTCAGCTGGTGTAGCTCCAAGCAAAGCATGGTAGCAGGATCTACATGTGAGGAGGCACACATAGCTTCTTCGAAAGCAGCGTGGGAAGAAGTCTGGATGAAGCAATTCATGACGGATCCGGGAGTTATGCCTAGTGCACTAGATCCGATGTATCTCCTTTGTGACAACACTGGTGTCATTGCCCTTGCCAAGGATCCTAGGTTTCACAACAAGTCCAAACATATAAATTGCCGCTTCAATTCTATTCGCGATTACATCAAGGAGGAGGACATGGACATTTGCAAAGTACATACGGATCTGAATGTTACAGACGTATTGACTAAACCTCTCTCACAAGCAAAATATGACCAGCACCAGAACTCTATGGGTGTTAGATCTATTACAATGTAAAGTGACTCTAGTGCAAGTGGGAGATTGTTGAAAACATGCCCTAGAGACAATAATAAATTGGTTATTATCATATTTCCTTGTTCATAATAATAATTTATTTTCCATGCTAGAATTGTATTGACCGGAAACTTAAATACATGTATGGATACATAAACAACACCGTGTCCCTAGCAAGCTTCTACTAGACTAGTTCGTTGATCAAAGATGGTTAAGGTTTCCTAACCATAGACATGAGTTGTCATTTGATAACGGGATCACGTCATTAGAAGAATGATATGATGGACAAGACCTAACCGTAAGCATAACACTTGATCGTTGCTACTGCTTTCTTCATATTAAGTATCTGTTCCTAAGACCATGAGATCGTGCAACTCAATGACACCGGAGGAATGTCTTGTGTGTATCAAACGTCACTTCTTAATTGGGTGATCATAAAGGTGCTCTGCAGGTATCTCCGAGGGTGTTCGTTGGGTTGGCATGGATCGAGACTGGGATTATTCGCTTCGTATGACGAAGAGGTATCTCTGGGCCCTCTCGGTAATACACCATCACAAGAAGCTTGCAAGCAAGGTGACTAAGGAGTTAGTCACGTGATCTTGTATTATGGAACAAGTAAAGAGACTTGTCGGTAAAGATATTGAACTAGGTATGAGATGTCGACGATCGAATCTCGGGGAAGTAACACAGCGGTGGATAGAGGGAACTACATATGGGATTGACTGAATCCTTGACATCGTAATTCGACCGATAAAGATCTTCGTGAAATATGTAGGAACCAATATGGGCATCGAAGTCCTGCTATTGGTTACATACCGGAGAGATGTCTCGGTCATGTCTAGATGATTCTTGAATGCCTAAGCAAACAAATAGAGAACCTTTTAAGTTTAGCTTTGAATGACATGCTTCTGTATCATATCCAGGGACATAGTCCAGACGTAAGAAAAAAACATTTGTAGCATTTGTTTGCGGGCAAGTGTTGGAGTTGGAGATACCCTTAGAGTATCTACAGTCGGACCCCTCAAACCCGCCTCAAACGTCCGGACAGGCCGCCCGGTCACTGACCGGTTATGAAAATGCAACCCAGACTGACCCCTCAAACCGGCCTCAAATGCTCAGGCTAACCGGCACCCCTCATTTCTAGCCCAAAAATGGGGCGGATATGAGGGGTGCTCCGGCATGCCTGCCCGGCCCACACCAGCCCGTGCTGGCCCGCATCTACCCCACATATATTCATCCCCATCCGTTCGTCGGACTGAACCCTAGCCACTTCACTCTAGTCCCCTCCACTCCCATCTGCCACCCAAGCTCACCTCCGCCGTTCTCCGACCTTCTCGGACATGGAGGGCAGCCGATCAAATTCCTTCACCTCCAGATCTGTCGACCATGAGCTCATCCCATGCAGCCCCGAGGAGGAGATGGTCGCCCGGCTTGCGCTCCGCCGCTCCCGGGAGGCGACCGCACGACAGCAACGCTTGGACTCGCAACGCCGGGAATCCATAGCATCTGCACAACCGATGCTTGGATCCGGCATCGCTGCCTCACCAGAGGCGGTGCGGTCCGTCTGGCGTCCGAACGTCGTGGCGGAACCTCAACACTTTCATTGGCGCGCCGAGCACTAAGCATGGCCGTCCTCGGACGATGTCATGGTGTGGCGTGCCCACCGGGCGAGGCAGCGAGCACAAGATGCGGCGGATGCCCTCGCGGCGGTGGATGTTGAAGAGGCGGAGTCACGCTCTCCGGCACCCCGTAGAGTGCACTAGTGCGGGCGACGCAACCGCGTCATGGTGGACGTCGGCTCCTCCCAGGAAGGATCCCTCATCGACTAGCACCGTCCGGGCTACGGGCTTCGACGAGGAAGAGTAGGACATGGGAGACAAAGGTGGATCGAGTCCCGTGAGCCGGTTAGTGTCCCATGTCCTACTGTACCTTGCTGACGGCCGGACCGACACTACGAGGGGCGCAGCCAGCCGTCGAGCATGGGCACGGCGGAGCAGGATGACCTTCGCTTAATAAGGTTTACGTTGCATGTAATAATATGGATTTGATGTTTCTAATTTAAAATATCCAGATGTAGAATGCATTATTAGAAACGTGATCAGTCAATATCCGTTCGCGGATGTTTGAGAGACCAGATTTGCAAGGTTGGATTAAAGTTGCTCTTAGAGTGCACTTCACATGAAAAAAAATGTGTGTGAAATGAAACCTTGAGTTCTCCCGATCACAGAGAGATATGCACGCCTGTACCTTGGGTGCGGCCATCCGACCAGCATCCAGTACAGACCCGGATAGTCGTGACGGTGTTTACTAGCTAGAAGTACTTTACCAACCGACGGTCGCCACGAGTATGTCAAAGCATGGCACGAACACATGCTAAATAAGCGTCAGTCCTACCGCCGCAGGGAATAGAATATGCCATCCAACCGAGGCATCCAGATCCGGCATGCACACGATCCGAGCGTCCATCCCTTTCCCAGAGCGATTTCATTATTTCCTCAGCCTACATGCACTTATGTGGCGTATGCAGAGTTCGTGGCTCCGATTCCTTTCAGTGAACCTGGTCAAAGTTTTGGACCGGGGACCCGTCTGGCCGGTAGCTCCTTGACCTTGACCCAAATCGTATTTATCCTCCAATTTGATATTGTCCACGCATGAAAAAGAAATCGCAACGGATGTAACATGTCACGAACACAAATTTTAAATGCATGTCGACGAGAGCATGTGGTAAGCTACGCTGCTGTGCAGTGGCGGTACAAGCACAAAAAATCTGTGGGTTCAAGTCCACTGGTCCCTTGATAATGTTCTATTTTTTGCACAAATATGAATATAGCTAGGCTTTTTTTAGTAAACTTTAGACTAACTCATCGTCAATCGTGGTAATACGATGAACAACAGGATAATAAAAATTACACCCAGATTCATAAAACACGTAGCAAGGACTACAAACATTGTATCGAGTTAAATGCACGTCGCCGTCTTCGCCCCTTCGTTGCCAGAGCTAGGCAAAACCTGTTGCAGTAAATAACTAGAAAGTCGTCATGCTAAGACTTCATAATAGCAACGCGCCAGACCGACGAGAGACGTGTAGAACGAAAGGATCCAATCTAAAGACACACAAACTTAGACTGGATCTGATTAGCTCCACCAAAAACAACAACCGACCTAATCCAACGAGATACGCTGGAGACACAACTTCACACACCCTTTGATAATGCTAGACACACCACTGGAATGGTGGCTAGACAAGAAAAACCTTGTTCCATCTTCAGGTAGCCGACATCATCTCGTCTTTCCTACACAGGACACAAAATTTAACAAAATAAAAATAAATATCTAAAAGCAGACCCCTTTCGTCGACAAGGGCCAGGATTCACCGCGCCTCGTGACCCTAGGACCACCCGAGACGAGGCGTCGGCGGGAGACAAAGGAACCCTAGCTTTCTGGAAAAGGCGGTGGCGTCGGCGAGAGACAAAGGAACCCTAGCTTTTTCTAGAAGAGGCGACGACTGCGTGTGCATGTTGTTCGTGGTGTTCCCTTCATGGGGACTTGCAATCAAAAAAAGATAGGGTCAGCTTCATTTCTTGGATGCATTGACAACCAATCTATGGGTACATGGTTGGAAGGGTCGTGGTATTCTCGACCAATTAGGATCAAACCATATTTGATGTTCTGGCGTGACATAAATGTATAATATTTGTTCAAAGGGAGGCAAACGTTTTCGTTGATAATAAGGTGTGTGTAACTTCGTTAATTTTAAAGCCATTCATTCAGTCTTTCATAGGTGTTCATAAGCAGTGTGTGCGCCTTACTTTTATAGGGGTTTGTATACATACATATGCATAGCTAGCGTACATTTATATACATAGATGTCAAAAATATATACATATACATAGCTAGCGGCCGCATGCGACAGCGTGGTTAGCAAACTCAAAATTCAGATAGCTAGCGTACATTTATATCTTCTTTTTTAAATGGAGGCAAAAACATGTACTAGTAAGTTGCGTCGCTGTGTAGTTATGTCCGTCCATTCCTTGGATGCATCGACGCTCAAAGCTTCGCATAATGAAGCCGTTCAGCCGTGCACGAATGTTTTCTCGACGAACAAGAGATGGGTCAAGAAGCAAGATGAGCGCGTCCGGTCTCGTCTCGGATCTCATGCCGATCGTGTCCCCTCCATTGTCCCTCCCCCCTTCACTGTTGTTGCCCTCAACCTACGTCCATCGATCGGCCGTAGCTTTGTCCGGGACGAAAAGGCAGACGGGGTCGCCGCCCCGGAGCACGATCGGTCGAAGTCGAGGGCGAAAGGAGGTCAAATTGTTGGGCGTTTGCAGCGATTATTTCCCCAGATCCATGGCCTGGCGGATGTGATCACTCCGTGTGTATGCATCCGCATGCAGCAGAGAGTACACGGCAGTGAGCAGGACACGACCCGCCCTGCTTTTCGAGAGGGAGACGCGTCATGAGCAGATCATGCGTTCTCGCCATTCTTATCAACTTGCACCCGACTACCCGAGCGAAATGTTCGTCGGCTTCCCTGACCGTATCGCTGCGAGTCCGCTGTCGACGCTCGGGGCGCGGTTGGTTGCTCGTATCGCTTTCCCATCAAGTAGGATGGGTGGTGTACAGCATCTGTCTATCGAGCATCGAGCCATGTCGAGGTCGACGAATTATTTTTCGAAACCGAGACGAAAGATTTGTCTCATCATCGATTAATAGAGCGACGTCGAGGTCGACAGCGGCGATGAATTATTGGAGGGAAAAGGATAACAACCCGAGATGAATGGCAGTGCCTCTCTGCAAAGCGATGGCCATCTTGCCTGACGGTTATCGCCGACGTGAACGGCGGCAGGGAGTTCATGTCCTGATGCGGAGGCGACGAGAGTGGCGTCATACTTACCGGAAAAACGGCAGTACGTCACGTATAGATAGCAGTGGCGTGGCGTGGCGTGGCGTGGCCTTTGGGTTCGCCGCACGCCACGCCTTCTTGGGAATTCCGGTGACCGGTGCGAGATTCGTGGCGGTCCATGGCGAATCATGCAGAGGCCCGGCATAGAGGGTGTCGCCTTCGGCAATTTGTGTCTTCTTCCGGGTTTTTCTACTCTGTTGAATGGTGTTTTGTCTTTGGAGCCACAAGCGCTTTAGGGTTCACACTAACCACTGCCACTTATTACAGTGGACTCGTTAAATCACACACGGTATGTATCATCGATGGCCACTTTTGCTCAGCTCGAATCAATTCATCAGTGCTTGTGCTTGGTCAAAACGATCTCGACTATACTAGTATGCTAGAAGATCCGCAGCAGCAGCTTTGCACAAGTAGCTAGTGATGGCAGTTCGGAGTTCAGACATGGCACCCATACTGGTGCTCACGCGCGCGCATGACCAAGAACGGATCAAAAGGTCCCGAATCTCGTGGTGTAAAAACTCTGGATCGTCAACTAAGCTGGTAGCTCTCCGTGCCAGGTGCCTACCGTCCTTGATGATGCTGTGGTACTGCGATCGGTATTGAAACCGGAGCAGATAACCAACGTCAGTTGGTAAAAGGAATGGACACCCGGACTAACACGACAGCGCACGCGCGCACTCGTTCGCGCCCGAGCACAAGCACGAGCACTACCACATGAGCGACAGGAATTTCAAACATGTCTGAAAATTGTGCCTCCATCCACTACGCCCAAAGTCCGAACCCGGAAAGCCGATGAACTTTTCTTCGTCGAGTTGATTTTTTAGCAAGATGAGCCTCCTGAACTATATCAAAAATGAAATAAATAACCAAAGATGATCGAGCATCCATCCACTGGCTTCCAGAACCTGACCTAGAAAGTTGATGAGCATTGACTCTGAAGAAGAGAGAACAAAAAAAAAAAAAACTCATGCTAGATCTAGCGGCAGTTGTTGTTGTATTTGTAGTACCCTAGCAGCGTCGATATCACATGCATGCCGATCGCTCACATGCTCGAATGCACCATGTATCTGCAGGACGCCGCGACATGTGTTGCCCACCAGTATTAAAACACCACGTACCTACATATGATCCATTGCATCTGATCCTATACCTTTTTTTCCCACTAATAAAAAAAAAGATGCAGCATTCATTCAGATTCAGGATAAGAACCGGAGCTCCTGCAATTATGTGCGCGCGCGTGTGTCGCCTCGAGAGGAGGCCTGCTCCGGGAAGCAACGTCTAGAAGAGGCTCATATCGATCACGTGCTGAATTTCATGAAAAACAAAGGTGGCCACAATTCTTCAATAATAGATTCCTTGCTGGCCAGCGACGTCGACCGACAGCAACCCTTTGCCTTCTCCTCCTCCGTAAGCTTCTGTTCCGAGGTCAACAATTGCGAATGGTGTCGATCGAGCACGCACGCACGAAAAATATCCGGTTGTGAAACTGAGAGCTGGCTGGCATTAGTAGGATGGCACTGAGCTTTCTCGTCCAAACATGCCTTGACATGTGGGTGTATCAGTAACAAGGAAAAAATGAAAAAACACCCTTGGTTTTGAAATTTTACCGCTATACCCGTCGATGTCGGAAAAATCGTCGAGATCCGGGGGTAGAATTCGATAGTTTTATTCAAGTTTTGTGGTTCATTTTTGTTTGGATTACGTTCTGTAACCTGCGCTAAATATCATTTTCATGATGCTCCCCTGCAAGTGGGTCCATCCGTGCCGAGCGTTAATGGTCTTGTGTTTGAGTGTTTCTGAATTTAATGTGGCGAAGATGCAATTTTGGGGAGTCATGTTGCAATCACTCATTTGGCCTATCTGAAGAACCACTATGCTAAATAGTTTGTTACACTCCTGATGTTGATGGCCATGGACCCCTCTTCCTCACATATGGCTGAAGAGTATGTTGGCTACTGGCTTCAAGAGATCATCACATTCAGATAAGCATCTAAAATTAGGCAGCCCGCTTGTCATCACCTTATGTACTACTGACAGCTCTTGAGGTCTCTGAAGTTTAGAATTTTATTGACCTTAATCTGATGGACTGGTGCATGGGCCTTTGCGTTGGCACATCCACGCATGCACGCAAAATTTATGCGGTTATTTGTAGATTTATCTTTCCGGTGCCTATCCATGTTCGCACAAAATCATTGACAAGGATGTTTTTAGGCCTATACAGACTTCTAAATGTTGATCATACGAAAACTTTAGGTGGATGGAGAAATCAGGGAATATGTACAAATCGCTTAAGAATCCGACGCTTAAGAATTCGGTTGGATGACCAGGAATAAAATTAGATCAATTGCCAATTTATTAGATCAATTGCTAATTTATTTGGAAGTAGGAAAGCAAATTATGCAGCTCTATTTTTTATATTAAGAAATGCAGCTATACTAATTCCAATCGCACACATCAAACAATGTGTCCCCTCAAGCCGTATGTATCCATCTGTTACATAGGTTATTAGTTATGAACTTCTGATTGACCTGACGGTGAGACTGAAAGCAACATTTCAGTCAGATTTTCAAGGAAGAATGCACCCCCCATGTTCCATTTCAAAGATGCAAATGGATTGAAGGGTTGCAGGCAGGTTGTATCTTGTATGGGATGGAGACGAACTTGGCACAACCCACGCTGTTCACACGCAACGTCACACATACACTGAAGGTTGACAGTGGGCCCCACGCCACACGACGGTCTAGCCAAACTAGCTTGGCACCCCTCCCCAATAGTGTTTACAACAACTTTGATGCAACACAATAGTTACTGATGCCTTCCAAGCCTAACATAGAGAAGACACTAGACTAAGTGCCCTCCATGACTGTTCTTCTCTCTTGCAGCACCTCTGAATGTTTGAACTGCCCTTTTTATGGAGTTAAATAGATTGAAATATGGAGTGTGGATGTACTGGTTGATCCCATGCAGCTAATCCGCACCTGCGCAGTCCAATGCAATGTGGAACTTACCGCATCATGGGTCATGGCCATGTATATATCCTATCCATTGAAACTGTAAATGTTCTATGCCAGTTATTCAGTTCACCTCACCCGCAAACGAAAAAAAACACCCGCAAAAAAGTGTTATCCAGTTTACCTTCCAAATTTCTACATTAAAGTAGGACGTAGACGGCACATGCCACTAGATATCATAGAATCAATCTTTTGGGTGAATTGAAAAAAAACTGGGAACAAATCAGTCGGCAAAGTATGAGTCTGTCCACCGGATGTTCAATTTGGCTCTAGGAAGCACATGCTCCTGTGTGTCAAAAATGGAACTACATAACTAATTGCCACAACTCATCATACATAACACTGCATATACACTAAACCACCAGGTTCACTAGTTTAAACCATGAGTTAATGGTCATGCTTTTGGGTACCTTGGTCGACATGTCATAAAATTTGTGCGCGTGTGCGCACACGCATGAACACACATAATTCATTTACAAAAATGTGCTTTGGCCTATATGGCCTTTTAAATGTTAATCATAAGAAAATGTAGGTGTATGGATAACTCAGCAGAAACATTTTGGTTCGTTGAAAGAAAACAAATTTTATTGCGAAGCTCATACATATATAAACCGCTTAAGTACCTATTTGGAGGAAGAAACTACATCAATTTTCAAATTATTTGGAGGTAGGACAACCTATTACGCATGCCAGCATGTGCCAGAAGTTGCGCCCCGCCCAAAATAGGCGGCGCGCCTCACGGCTGTGGCGGAACGGCACGGCGTCGTCATCGTACCAGCTGAACAGGTCATGTTGCTCGACGAGGATGCCCAACTAGTACGGTATCCTGAACTACTGGAGCAGCTCCCCCTTGTGGCTGGGATAGACTCTCAACAGCTTGGTTTACGCATGGCACGAAAATCTATCTATAATATTATGTGAAAAAAGTCAAAAATAGCCTATTGAGGTTCAGTTGGCGAGAAAAGCCTTCTTCTTACATCCGGGAGTAAGGGGCAACCTTTTTAATTAATTCACATGTAAGGCAAAGTGCTTTCTTTTAAAGAAGCATCTGGTTCCATCTTTCTTTCGTTAGTTAAGCCACCTTTTTCTAAGAAGGATTTTTATAATTTTGGATTAATAGTACTTAGAATGGCTTATTCATATTGAGGAATTCTGTCTAGTGGCATTCGATCACGAAAGCCGCTAACAGTAGCATAAATCACAACAATTTGTTTTTCAATTGGAAGTGATTCATATTGTGGTTGTTTGGGCACTTCTGTAAACCTTGCACCTCTATTGAGTAATGCCTGAGTCGCAGCATCAAGGTCGTTGCTTACTCCGGTGGCATCCTCACCTTTGGCGGTATTTGCGCTTAGAACATGGCAATGGCTCACCGCATGGCGGGCGCGTCGACGTCGGGGATTGGCTCCACCGGAGTGCCTCCTAGGCTAAGGTTCTAGCCCTTAGGCAACGACATGTCCGACGGCACCATGAGGTCGAACAGTAGGAGGGCTAGTGGAAGGGAGGCGTCAGACGCCGCCTGTGAATATGTACAACGTGGGGAGTCGTGTGCGATGATGGGATGTCTGTGGTAGGGGGACATAAAGTTGAGAGATGGCGGGGAGGTTGGTTAATGCTGGTGGCTGGCGTTATACCACCATTTTCCAAACTCGGGGACATGTTTGGAAATTAGTGAACATTTTTCGAACTCGCTTAATTGTTTTTCCTGAAATTCATGGACATTTTTGGAATTCTAAAATGATTTAAAAAGATTATTTTTGAATTCATGAACATTTTTGGTAGTTCAAATTTACAAAAAAAAATGAAAAAATATTCCTTTTCATTTTGCAACCATTTTTGGAATTCTCAAACATTTATTAAAATCATTAATGTTTTTGGAATCTTGTACATTTCTTGAATTCAGAAATATTTTTAAATTCTTGAGCATTTTTTTAAGTCACAAAAAGTTTTAGATTCACAATCATTTTTATGAATAAGCGAAAAATTTATGATTTTCCGAATATTTTGGAATTTGCAAATCAAACTCATGGACATTTTAAGAATATGAATTTTTTAAATTCAAAATCTATTTTGAATTTTGGAACATTTTTTAAATCCAGACTTAATTTGAAAGAATAGAATAGGAAGGAAATGAAAAAAAAAGAAAATGAAATTTAAAACAAAATTGCGTCCCGCCCTAAACATGGGCTAGCCCCAAAACTGACGCGGCTAAGAGCATCTCCACCCGTCCCCCAGGACGCCCCCAAAGCATCTTTTTAGGCTCGGAAGTAGGCTCGGGAGACGCTTTTTGACGAAAAATGGCCCAGCCATGTCCCTAGCGCGCCCCGAGGACGTCAAAAAAGTGTCGGCATACCCAGGCGAAACCCAGCGTGCGGGGGTCTCTTGGGGACGCCGGCGAAAGTTTTGGCGAATCGCGTCCCTCCATGTGTACTTTTTCATGGCCCACTTAATCATTCCACACACAAAGTTTGGCTTGGGTTGGGATGTGGCTGGAAAGATGTCCTCTTATTTTCACGAGATGAAGCCTTTGGTCCCCCAAAACACCAACTTTTTTGGTTCGGTGGTGTCCTGGAGAGCTCCAACGGTTGGAGATGCTCTAAGCGCGAGGTGTGCGTCGTCTTTGGTTCCTTGTGCGCGAGTTGGCGCTGCTGGCGCTTGCACGTGAAGTTGGTCACTCGTTACACTCCTCACTCGTATTGTCTAAAAAGTTTGCTGCTCGTAGTCGTTTTTAAAACAGGCTTTCGCCCTACTTTATAAATAAAACAACCATCCAAACCGTCAACAAATATTAATAAGTCATACCAATAAGTCTGTTGGGATCACAACACAAGACGACCCAAAAAAACCGAAACCCAAAAAAACTGAAAAAGAAGCTGAAAAGAAGACCACCAAGTGGCCGGCGAAAGACTACTCCACTAGGAGGGCTACGAAGCGAGGCGGCGAGCCGTCACCTGGAGGGCGTCCAGCATCCGTCCAAGGCGCTCCTGATCTCGTTGCCTAACCAACAGGTGCCAGTGCTGTAGAAAGGCATGAAATTTGAAGGAGTCAGAGGCGCGCCTTAGGAAGACCCGTTCGATGACCATCTTATTGCGCATAGTCCACAGTGACCATGACATGGTGGCGAAAATCAACCAAAAAAGACGTCGTTGCCCACCAGCCCGGGAGGCGCGGGCCTGCAGGAAGCTGGGAAGGTCCGAGGCTTCCCACTCAGGCCCTAGGGCCTCCCGGACGAAGCTCCAAAGCGACCCAGCGACCGTGCAGGAGAAAGAATATGGGTCCCGTCTTCCGAGACCCCGCATAAGGGGCATCCATTGCCCAGACCGTTCCACTTACGGACCTCAGTCCCCGAGGGGAGGCGATCTCGCAGAAGTTGCCAGACAAAGATTTTAATTTAAGGGGGAGCGGGGCCTCCCAAAGAGGTGACGTTCACGAAAGCGGTAACCTCCAGCACAATGACCTATAAGCCGAGGCGCCAGTGAAATCTTGCGAGGGAGAGGGAAGCCAACGTGCACGGTCTGGGGCATGGTCCATCCCTCGTGGTAAGGAGGCCAGAAGATTAGACATTCTACCACGTCTGGGGGGCCGAGCGAACGACGAAACTCGAGGTGCCACTGCCCATCCTGGACCGCCTCAGAGACCAAGAGCGACAGGTTCCCGCAGATGGTGAACAAGCACGGGAACCTAGTGCTGAGAGGAGAGTCTCCAAGCCATCAGTCCGGCCAAAACATGGTTCCACTTCCGTTCCCCACCGCGAAAGATAAGCCAAGTCGGACCTCATGCTTAATCTTTTGGATGGATCGCCAAAATTGGAGCCATCCATGTGGCCACACGCAAGGTGTGGAACTCCCCTCAGGTATTTTTCCTGAATAAGCTGAAGCCAGAGACCCCCATCATTGCGGATGATACGCCATACCCATCTAAGCAAGAGGGCGTGATACGTCTCCAACGTATCTATAATTTTTGTTTGTTCCATGTTCTTATATTATCAATCTTGAATGTTTTATAATCATTTTATAGCAATTTTATATCATTTTTGGGACTAACCTATTGACATAGTCCCAAAGTGTCAGTTATTGTTTTTGCTTGTTTTTTACTTCGCAGAAAACCAGTAACAAAAGGAGCCCAAATGTTGTGGGGTTTTTTGTGGATTTTTTATGGACCAGAAGAAAGAAGATGGGCCAAAGAACATCAGAAGAGGTGGCCTAGGGTGGCCACCCTCCATCAGGGTGCGCCAGAGGGCCCTGGCGCAACCTGGTAGAGGGTGGGCACCTCGGGCACCCCTCAACCGACTATCGAGTCTATAAATTCTTAGCAAATCCAAATTCTAGCCGCCACAAGTTTTAGAACCTCGAGATCCAATCTAACACCATCACAGAGGGATTCATCTTCTTCATAGGTGCCTCTTCGATGATGCGTGAGTAGTCCATCATAGACCCACGCCACACGCCGGTCTAGCCAAACTAGCTTGGCGCCAATCCCCTGGTGTTTACAGAAAAAAAAAATTAAACAAGGCAAAAGACTTGCCATTCATTGATTAAGGAAAAAAAGTTTTAGACATAAGCCGCAAGACGGCAAATAAAAGGACTACTCTCGCGGCATTACAACACCTAAATATTTCGCTCCAGCCAAAGCCCAAATAGACACGTCATGTTTGATTTTGTTGATGATGACCATGAAAGGAGCCGCAGAGTTGTGAAAGATTCTAGCATTGCGTTCCGACCAAACCTCCCAAGAGATGAGCATCATGAGGGAGGCAAGCGCCTTAGGCGAGGCGATCCGGATCTAAAGGTTATCATCCACCATTCTCTTACCGAAGCCCTCGTCATCCAAGTAGACGTGGTGATGTGATGCATGCCGAGCCATGGGAGGACGTCATTCCAAATGCGCATGGTGTAGCAGCACTGGAAGAGCAGATGAGCTGCGGATGTTTACATGAACTTTGATGCAACACAATAGTTACTGTTGCCTTCCAAGCCTGGCATGAAGAAGACACTGGACTGAGTGATCTTAATGATTGTTCAGCTATCTTGCAACACCTCTGGATGTTTCAACTGCCCTTTTTATGGAGTTAAATAGATCGAAATATGGAGTGTGGATGTACTAGTTGATCCTATGCAGCTATTCGGCACATGCGCAGTCCAATGCAATGTGGAACTTACCACATCATGGCCATGTATATATATATTCGTTCCATTGAAACTATATAAATGTTCCATGTCAGTTATTCAGTTCACCTTCCAAATTTCTACATTAAAGAATAAAAAACAACAAAAAGTTTCAGAAACAAAAATCAAAAAAAGAAAGAAAGAAAAGACAGTTGGGAAGCTTCTGAAAGGTTTCCAAAACCGAGAAGAGCTCTCTCCTATTACATCCTTAAATGCGTCCGTTCAAGTCTAAACGCTTTCAACGCCAGTTAACAAAATGCATAGTAACTCATGAAGAAGGCACCAAATAGGATTCAGGCTTCTTTCCTGTTCAGCTAAATAGGAGCACCCACAATGGAATAGGTCTATTTGTACACAATGCTCATAGACACCGCCCCGACGGACGATCACTTCCCTACTGGGACGACCATGTGTTTTTTATAGCTTTTGGGAACCTCAAGTTCTTTCGCGGTTTTCTGGAGCTGTTTTCTTTTCAGTACAAGTTTAGTGCCCTTTTTTCTCTAACGAATTTGATTTTCCTTTTCGTTATTTTCTCATTTTTTTATGAACAATTTTAAAATTAATCAATGTTTATTCAAATATGTGAACTTTGTAAAGTCTTTTCAATTTCATGAACTTCTATCAAATTCATGAACATTGTGATTTTTTTAAACAATTGTACCTTCTTAAATTATAAAAACTCTTTTGGACTTCTTGTTTTTTTTCAAATTCGGGATTTTTTCAAATGTGAGATTTTTTTTTCAAATTCACATACACCTTGCAAATTCATGTTTTTCAAAGTTCACATTTCTAAATATGTGAATATTTTTGAAACGAACTTTTGCAAACTCACAGAATGTTTTTGAAGTTCACAAACTTTTTCCAAATGTGTTAACTTCTTTCAGATCTGCAAACTTTTCTCAAATGTACTGGTTAATTGCAAGGATCAAAACTAATAGTCATTGGTAGATAAATTGCAAAGTAAAATAAAAGTTTGTTTGTGTTTGTGCAGGTTCCTTGTGGCTTCATCTTATTACTCCTATTGGATTGATACTTTGGTTCTCAAACTGAGGGAAATACTTATCGCTACCTTGCTGCATCACCCTTTCCTCTTCAAGGAAAAAACCAACGCAAGACAAGAATTCTCCTATCAACTTGCCAATTTCTGGTGACTTTGTAGAGAAGTAGCAGGAAGAATTTCTAGCGCCGTTGCCGGGGAGTATTCAAGTGAAGCATATCTACCAAGTACCTGTCGCAAACTCATCTCTTGCATTTACATTATTTGCCATTTGCCTCTCGTTTTCCTCTCCCCCACTTTTAAAACGATTTTCAGAAAATACCAAAAAGATTTGCCTTTTTATTCGCCCTTTTTTGTTCGCCTTTTCGTTGCTATGTTTGCTTGTGTTGCCATGTGCCTTCTATTTGCTTGCATCTTCGCTTGCTAAAAATTTATTGATATGAATCCTCATCCACTTGCTAATCTTTTCAAAAGACCAAATTATGATGAACAATTTGCTAGTGAGTTGAGTGCACTTGACTATCTCTATGGAGTTTTGTTTGAAAATCATGAATCTGAAAATTTTGATGAAGTGTTGAAAGAAGAAAATTATAAAGTGGTTCATGATATCTGCTTGAATGAAAAACATGATTGCCATGTTGTTAGTATGAATTCTCTGAATATCTATGATGCTAATGATATGCAAAACCACAAGCTTGGGGATGCTATGCTTGATGAAGATGATATTTTTTGTTCCCCAAGTTTTGATGATGACCCTTATGCTATAATTGATCACGAAAAGAATGCTTTGTGTGATAGTTATATTGTAAGATTCCTTCATGATGTTACTGAAAATTACTATGAGAGAGGAACATATGCTTTTACATATTGCAATAATATCAAGTTTCCTCTCTATGTGTTCAACGTTTTGAAGTTATGCTTGTTTTGCCTTCCTATGCTAGTAACGCAAGAGCTGCCGCCCGAGAGAAAGCCAAGCTGGATCAACAGGAGATAGACGCGGTTACTCCATTGTATGAAGGATGCAGGCCCGAGGATACCCGCCTGAAAGTAACGTCCATGGCTCTGGAGATGAAGGTAAAACACAAAATGACCGACGCATGCTTCGACGAGAACATGTCATTCTGGCATGAACGTCTTCCCAAGGAGAACAAGTGCCCGACCAGTTTTGAGGAGACGAAGAAAACCGTGTGTCCTCTGGATTTACCGCACGTGAAATACCATGTGTGCATGAACGATTGCATCATTTATCGGGACGAGCACGCAGAGTCTACCATATGTCTAGTGTGCGGCGTCACTCGATACAAGAAGAGGAAGAAAGCTCCTCGAAAAGTGGTGTGGTACTTTCCGATCACTCCTCGTCTACAGCGGTATTTCGTGGACCCTAAGCAAGCAGAGCTCCTGCGTTGGCACGCGGATAGGGAGGAGAAGAAGCGAGAAGATGACGGAAATGATGCAGAGATAAATAAAAAAGACAAGATGCTGAGTCACCCTAAGGATGCGAGCCAGTGGCAAGCGTTGAACTTCGAACACCCAGAATTTAGGGACGATCCAAGGAACATCATGCTGGGCGCGAGCACCGATGGAGTCAATCCGTTTGGCAGCCAGAGAAGCACACATAGCACCTGGTCTGTGTTTGTGTGGATGTACAACCTTCCTCCCTGGATGTGCATGAAGAGGAAGTACATTCACATGAGTATGCTAATTGAAGGGCCGAAACAACCAGAAAACGACATCAATCTGTATCTGGGGCTGCTGAAAGAGGAGCTAGACACGCTGTGGAAAACGCTAGCCAATACGTGGGACGCCACAGCGAAACAATATTTCCCAACACAAGACGGCCCAAGAAACTGAAAAAGAAGCTGAAAAGAAGACCACCAAGTGGCCGAAGAAAGACTACTCCACTAGGTTGACGTGGTTGGCGAAGCGCGGTTGCTCGTGTCGAGGATCAACCCCCTGGTAATCTGCATTATACCTATTGTACCATTTGTAGGCCACATGGCCAACCTTGCTACAGATTTGGCACACCGGCTTGGAGCCACCAGCGTTGAGCTGTCCGTTTCGATGACCGCCGCCACTATTACCTCCTGGATGACCACCAAGAGCACCATACTGGGGAGCGCCTCCTCTGCCCCCTGGTTTGGATAGCCACCGCGGCTGCTGTGTTGCGGCCTTTGCCGCCGCGGTTTGATCCTTCATTGTCGCGTGTAGCGGCATTTGCAGTGATCTGGTAGCTGGTGCTGGACGCCTCGCGAACTGCTTCATAGTCCATCATGTGCGAGTAGAGCTCATCCAACGACATCTCTCCATTCATATTGATGGAGGTGGTAAAGGCCCCGTATGACTGTTTTTTATAGCTTTTAGAAACCTCAAGTTCTTTCGGGTTTTTCTGAAGCGGCGGTCCGGGAACGAGGAGGCGATGTGTTTGTGGCTCCCCACTCCAACAGCTCAAGGCCGTCGCCCGCGACATCTCCGTCGCCCTTGGAAGGTACGTGGATGCGGCATGCCGTATGCAAAGACGCGAGAACAAAGCAGACGGCAGGACCATAACTATACTATATTATATTACAAGATCAAGTGAAGCCGGCCGGATCCAAGTAAACTGCCACTCATCCTTTCCCACCCCGTCTGTGTTGCAAGAACCAATCAAAGGAGAAAGAAGAAGACTAGACACTCGTACCTCCTCAACCACAGGGACGGAAAGCATCGCCTCCTCTCGCCTAAGAGCAAGGTTAATAATACAGCCAGCTACTAGCTATAAAAAGTTGTCATGTCATATAGAACCAAGAATAATAGTAAGTTTGGATGTATACTATTTTATTAGTACTTGACCCACCTTACAACCTCACAAAGCGTCTTAGGTCTCGTACTACAACTAGCTACTCACCAAGAGCCCGCTTCTCTTCTCTTTCCTCTTCTCCCTCCTCCAACTAAGCAAGATATAATATTTTATTTTTTATAGCCTGCTTATGTCACCTTATTATACTTGCTCTAAGTCGCCAAGCGTCCAAAGTCCTAAGTCACACGTGCATCCCGCATGCGGATGGATGATTGTTTCTTGCATATATAAGAGATGAGATGACGGCATATGATGGAGAGAGCAAGGAGGGTGCAGGCGTGCAGCTGCGTGATGCATGTCCATAAGCAAAGGCGATGCCGTGGATCAGTGAGGTGGCACTCCCTTGGTAGTAGAGCGGCGTTTTAATTTCCTTCATACAAAGTGTGCCCGTCTTCTTATTAACTAGCAGGCAGAGGCACGCAACACGCCGCGCCCGTGCAAGTGCCCGTCAATGGTTTAGTTATGGTTCATCTAATTGTTTAAGTGAGAACAGTCTAGCAGATGGCGTTGCAAATCCTAGCAGTGAGCAGGCAACAATTTAACTGTTCTTGATCTATATAAATCAGAAACAGGCACGTTGCAGGACCAAATTTTGAAAAATGACCAAATCTTTTGCCAACCAAAACGGAATGACAGTTGACGATATAAGGAGTCAAAGAAGCAAGGAGAAAAGCAAAACTTGAGACTACAACACCATAATAGCAATATGCAGGGTACCGTTTCATACCAATATAACTCAAGAACATAACAGTTATCATTTAAGGCTTTATCAGGAATATGCTGAAAAGCAAAAGGATTAAAGAGTGGAATGGGGTTAAGCCCACAACTAAATCACATAGTTTGTACTTGAGGGAAGTTCACGTCTCGGACCTTCTCTTTGGAGAACATGTCATAAAACAATTGAGTTCATCACCAGGAAGATAAACATTATTCTTATTCATAGATGGCACGACTAATCAGTCAGGTACTATCAATCAATTTCTTGGAAGATAAACATTATTCTTATTCCAGAAGCCTCGATAGCCTCGATTTATGCATCAGAGAAACACCAGGAACTATATAGTTTTTCATTTTTATGGCAACAACCCAAATAGCACACCCGCATATAACAACAAACACTTCTGAAAATACAGAATGGTTAGTTGGATTACCAAACAATTGTCTGATATACTCACAAACCCAAGATGAATGAGACTACCTCACAGATCATGTAGGGAAATAATTATTTGATCCGCCCAGTAGTTCTTGAACAGAAAGGACACATGAGTGCTAGAGCATACCATGACAACAATTATTCTGATGGTTGTTGGTTCAATCGGCACCTGAAAAGGTAGATCAACTGCCACACATCATGCTATTGAACTAAACTGGCAAACTACAGAAAATACATCCGGTACGTACAGAAGCTAGATAGGGTCTGATAAAAGTTGTCCCCCCCCCCCCCCCACACACACACACACATTGATTAGCTTTCTACCAATATAGATTTTAGAAGAAACGTGCCCCCCTAAGAAAGACAAAGTCCATAGTCGAGAAAAAAATCCAACTTGTTTGTAATTAGACAATCTAACTGGGTATTATATCGAAAACCACAAATTCTCTTTAATCCTTCCAATGGGCGTTACTTTTAGAGGAAAGTGCTTACACATTGAATCCTCCACTTATAATAATGCACAAATATTAGAATCCAGTTTGAGTTTCTAAATAAGCAATCTATTAGCCATGGAAATTACATTTGTTCATTTTCTTTTGAACACGTTTATTTGTTCATTGGAGGGGCATAAATTACCTTTGAAGGGAGACGGTGACGAAGCAGAGAAAGACCCGGACAGAGCCGACGCAGACTTCACAAAGGAGTTAGGTGACGGCGAGGCTGGTGAGTACCGGTGAAGTAGCAAAAGTCAGAGAAGAGCTGAGCGAGGCGCCACAGCTTGTCCATTCCCCCCTACGAGAGGTCAAGCTTGGCCGCTGCCAGTTAGCTCCCCTCATGTTCCATATCCGTGGCCGCTTCTTGTCCGCATGGCCTCCTCCACACACCCGTTCTGGTACCATGTTAGAACTGGAGCACCCAAGCGCGACGATCTGGTCCCGACTCCCCGTGCCATCTCCCCTCCGCATGGGTCACGCTCGCCACACCGAGCTGCGATGTGACAGAGCAAGGTCAATAAGATGGCATTATTGGCGGCTCCTGCCAGGCGGCAATGCGCAAAGATGGCACAGTTGAATTAACTGGCAGTGAGAGGTTCAAAAAATTTATAGTTGAATCTCCCTTCTGATGTGACTCCCGAAACAAAATTCCATGAAAACCTTCTATGCAACCTAATCAGTCATTCCTTTGAAAACTTTCCATGAAAACTTTCTATCCAACTTTCTATGTGACTCCCGATAGCAAGTTATCAATCGAACTTAAGATTGATCCATCAATCATTCCTTTGAAAATATATAATTGCAGTTAACCATTGGATATGACCACAACATAGTGGCATGTCTGAGGTGATTCTGCAGCTAGAAATAGGATCTGAACTTCCAATGTGCAATATCATATCTTTGTTAAAAAGTATTAAATCCCATGATGCAGCAGGAGATTCTAAAGATGCAGCAACATAAGCTCTTCGTCTTTCCTGAACAATAAGCACCACGTACAGCCAAAACCTAGAGATATCCCATGATTGCAAAGTAAAATCTTCTGCAGGTGGGAACAAATAGGAAGTTAAAATTAGAGACTAAAACTCAAATACTCTAACCTCATGAACCAATAACTATATGTTATCGCTTACACAAGATGGATGATTCTATTACAATACAATACAGCATAGCTTGATCAAAGAGTTATCAGGTGATCAGAAAAGTTGTTATAGTATTTCTAGTTCTACTATGACACATGTGTAACACTGTTATGTAATAAAGAGTACAATTAAAACTAAAGCATATACATATCTGCAGTCCAGTCGGATCTTCAAACATGAGCAGTTTATGCGTATACCTCTTTGTAGGTTGTATTCTCGTCAAAGTGCACTGCTGCACCCGTGCTTGTTCATACACAATATTCAGGAAAAAAAACCTGGTAAGGTACCTTGCCAACTCTGCAAGGTTGCATAGGGAATTAGCAGATTAATTCAACAGAACAAAATATGTGCGAATTTCGTAATATCTGCAATACCTTTGTAGTATAGCTTTAATCTTGGGGATTGCAACATTATTATGCCGGTTTGTTGATGAGGTAGACTTGAAGGCCAACATGTCTGCATGTCATGATAGATTCTAGATTAATTCGCCAAATCTGTACAGTCACACTTCAAATAGGATGATTTGAATCAGAGTAGCACTACAGTGCGAGGCATCTACACGAACCAAAATAGAACATTAAAAAGGTCAACTGAATCAAAAACCGGAGAGGCTTGAGTAGCTTGCTAGGGTTTGCCTGAAAGATGCGTACAGCAGGGGAGGCATTGGGGAATTGGCAGGGATGGACGGGGGGCGAACGTACCAGTGATTGATGGCGAGAGAAACCACTGAAGTTGTCGGTGCTGGTCGGCCAAGGCGAGGCTCCCCTGTGGCGGCGGCCAACCGCGCGGCGCTCCCCTGCTCGCAGCCCGCTGCGAGCTATCTTCCTTCACCATGCGGCCAACAGCGGAACGACGTCCCTCCACGTGCAATGCAGCAACGCTACCCGATGACAGGGCGGTGGCGGACGAACCGATGAGGTGGCGCTCCTCCTTTCCTCTGGCCCCCTCTCGTCCCTCTCGTCGCCTCTCTCTCTGCGCGAGAAACTAGAAGAAAGGAGGAGGGATTGGCGATGGGCAGCGGGGCCCCTCGAGATATTTCGCGATGCCTTATGCGGTAAATCCTATGGAGCAGTAAAAATAAATATAAAATGTAAAGAACAAAGACACGCGGCAGCTAGGAAGAGGCCGACGCCCAACACTGAAAACGCACGACGAGAGGGCTTGCTCCATGCATGCAGCAAAGGAAAGAGCCATATTTGCTCCAGCAACGAAACTGCTGTGCACACCCATTGAAAAAAAAACAGACGCGAACCAACAAGAAGGATTTAACTGCTATATATACACAGGGATCAAAATATACCTATATAACAGAAACCTGAAGATTTTGAATCGAGCCCTCCAAACCAGAAATGGAGTAGTGATCACAAAGCGTTTGTTTGCTTGTCATTCCAGGTTACATCAGGGTTACTTGCTTTTACAACCGCATGCATGGGAAATGTTGTACCGAGTACAGTCTGCCTTCTTTGAGGATGTCACAAGACAAGTTATTACTTTCAAGCCATGTTTGATGTTGATGGCAGTCTCATTTCTATTATTTTCACAAGCAGGTGCATATGCTAGCCAGAGTTTGGAAGCAAATGAACCATAGGCAGGCATTTGACAGCAAATTCGATCCCGATAGTCGATTATATGATTGATTGTGTGATTGCATTTTCCAAGGAAACATCGCAGACAGTTGAAATTTAATTCTCATCAACCTATACATACATAGGTGTTAGATTTAGCAACATCTCCATAACAAATATATATAATTAAATGGAAAACAACAACTCTCCAAGAAACATCCCTGTAACGACCGAACGAACAAACAAAACAAACAAAGGATGGAGTCCACTAGTGAACTACTAAAACAATAAAGATAAGACAGACTGGACATGTTGAAATCAATGTGAAGTGGCCGTCCATTAAATAAGCAGATTTTTCTTTTATCAATGTGAAGTGGCGGTCCATTAAATAAGCAGATTTTTTTTAATCAATGTGAACTGGCAGTCCATTAAATAAGCAGATTTTTTTATCAAGAGTGCTTTTTCACACAAGAACTTGACAGAAAGGGGAAGGAGAGGAGGGCATACCTCAGCTGGGACCTCGTCTACAGCCCGTAGCTCGTCAAGAAGGGGTCGGAGATGCTGCTGCTCCTACCACAGCTCCTGCTACTACAGCCTGCAGCTCATCGGGAGGATGCTGGAGTGCCTGCTGCTACGAGTTCCCGCTTTCTGCTCCACGGGAGGACAAGAGGGACCTTCCATGGCGGCAGCTGCTGTAGTAAGAAACAACAAGAAATGGTTCCATCACTACGGACTTGTCCTAAGAACATCATCATGCAAGAAACAAGAGGGATTTTTATTGACTTGTCCTTCTACGGACTTGTACCGAGTTCAAGTTCCTCTATTTTGTAACAAATAGACATGCTCGGTTAGACAATTCATCGTAACTTCTATCATTGCACAGCTCAACCCATGTTTTTTACTTGTAGTTTACTCGTTACTTGACCCTGTTCACACCCCAAACAGTCTGGTCCCTTGCTATTTTCAGAGAAAATAAGAGGGGAAGCCAGCCAAGCAGGTGAATTGGGTGACTTGTTCTACTCCATGACAAATCTAGATCTAATTTAAAAGTGACAGCTATAGATGCAAATTCACAGCACTAGCAGATGGGTTGATATTACTAGCTAGGACTGGAACTACCTAGCATTATAGTGGGACTTCTTATGGAGGTAAATTCACTTCCAAGGATATCTTATTTGACCCTGATGGAAATGTTCGCATTAATTCTGCCCCTGAAAAGTTTACTCAAGAATCTGCTAAATTGGACTATGTTTCAATCGGTAAAATATTGGACGATTCTTTCAATGTCAAGGACTTTTATCCAATGCATTTCTATCAGTTGGTTGACTTCTTAAAATATGGTCCTGCTGTGGACTGCCAAAGTGAGTCTGTCATAGCGTTCGTGACAAATCACGTGTCATTGATTTCCCATTATAGAAGGGTGTCAATCAGTGAGATTTTGGTTCAGCTAATTGAAAGACTTCATCCAGATGTTGTGGCCATCCTACTAGACGAACTTGATAAATTTGTTTGGGGGAAAACTGTGGAGAAAGTTGCAGCAATGAAATTTACTTATTATTTCCATTCGCGGACCAATGAAGGACACGTTTGGGTTCCCTATACAAATGATGGAGTCAGCCTTTTGAAGTTCTCAAATAACTTTTTCAAGCATCATAAAGTAAGATTCATGTTTAATCTTCTAACATAAAGCCATGAGTGAAAACACACACTACCAACCATTGAGTTTATAACTACTAACATCGGATAATGATAACATTAAATGTCTCCAGTGGACTTAAGTGGCAGTTCCACATGATATGTTGCCAACATCTCAAATCTTCAACCTCTTTCCACTTGTACCGAACTCGCTTGCTTCTATCTCTCTCTCTGGCAAAAAAAGAACCCAGAGATGTCTGTCAAATACAATACTTTTAACATGATCATATGTCAGGTTATAATTACCTAAAAACAATTTTAAAAAGTAATAAGTGCAAGGCTGAGTACATATGCAGCGATATTAATTAATTGGGCAACACCAACAAAATTTCTAGGGTCAGTCCAGGATGCTCTGAATTAAAATTGTTGAAGAAGCAATATGCGTCAAAGGTACATTTTTGTATTTTTGACATCTTCCATTCAGACACTTCTTGGTGTTCAGCTATAGTATGAAATTATGCTTCATGTGCTGTGTCCATCTTTGAATGAACTTGACTCATGCAATTTAAAATTCAGAAACGAAATACAGGTAAGCTGATGTATTCACCGAACGCCCGGGTCAACAAATCTTAAAGTGGAGAGGTGAAGCTAATGATAACACTATCTCTATCAAGCAAAAAAGGAAGAAGAAAAAACAGCCTTAAAACATGCAAAAGAGTGTCATCATGATGTGCAAGTCCTAATATGACAAAGGGGCAGAGTGATTTTGTTGTCATCAATATCGGACTAAGGATGACATCAATATCAGACATCTACTCTTCAACATGGGGAGGTGGTCAAATATCTTGATTTCAATTAGCAAGTACTTCCTCTGTACCTAAATACTTGTTGGGGAGAACCAATATAAGTTCTCCCAGCTACAAGTATTGTGATACAGAGGGAGTATGAAGCAAACTGGATGCGATAAACAAGCATTACAATGTTACTCATTTTAAAACCTAAGCATAGCTACAGAAGCATGCAATGAAAGCATGTTCAGTGATGGCGAATATAAATAAAATGACAGTAGTATGCAAATGAAACTATGCTTAGTGGTGGTGGTTGACTGGTTGTACCGGGTTATCCTGTAAATGCTGTGAGTGCTCACTGAACTCGGTGGCAAAGAGTTGGGAATTAATACGCCTTGCAGGCTGTGGAGAGATCTGGACCTCGTCATTCTTCATGTCGACACGTAGCAAATACTGGCCTTTATGCTCTAGTCGATGGTCCACCATGCTTTCATCATTTACGACTAAGTAGACAACCCCGTCTTGATGGATGCTCAGGACAGGGAGCGACGGAAGAAGCTGTCTCAAAACAGTAGATTGGTAGTTGACATTTGCCCAGATTTTATCAACGGTGTACCTGGAGGTTTGCATCCAGCCTGAGTGATCAGTCAACAGAGTCCAGACAATGAGTTCCAATCCATATATATCCAAGGCGATGAGCTTGATGCGGCCACAAACACAGGCAATGGAACGGACCAGCTCTGAATGGACATACTCATCATCATCATAGGTTGGGCATTCTTTTGGCAACTTAATAAAGCTGAACTTGTTGCAGCCTTCTTGGTCCAGATCACAGAGCAACATACCTTTGAGCAGATCCACCCAGCAAAAGGTAGAGCCCCGATAAGAGAAGCACAAGTCAACGGAGAAGCTTCTGGATGGAAGGGGATGGCTCCCGGACAGCATGACCCATTCTTTGGTGGACGACTTCCACAGCCAGACCCCTGCTCGGGAGAATTGTGGAATGACGAGCTCGGCAAGAAGGTAGCCCTCCCCATGGGCATCGCACATGACGACGGCCGACTGGTGCCCCCTGGCTCCATGAAAGTCGTCGGAGGGGAGACGGGGGACGGCGGAGAGGGAGTTGTTCCTGGCGTCGTAGATGAGATATCCTCCCAGCAAAGTAGAGCCAGGGCGGTACCCGCCGGCGTAAAGGGCGACAAGGTACTTGTCCGTGCTGGAGATGCGGCCCCAGTCGAGGTCCATGCATGGCGGCGGGAGTTGGTCGGGTCGCGGCGGCACCAGTATGTGGAGGAAGGAGAGTTCCGGCGGGTTGGCGACGACTGCGCGGGCCTTGAAGGTCCGCAGGTACTTGTTGACATCCTCATTCAGCCCTTCGCGGGTTCGCATCCTTCCTTCCCAGAATCCCCACGGGAACTGTCTGGCGGATACCGCGTCGTCGGGGGAGAAAGCAATCTCGCGGTCGAGCAGAACCATGGAACGGGCCATGGCGGCTAGGGATTAGGGCTGGTTGGAGGGAGGAGAAAGGATTTGGGGATGGATGGTGGCGGCGCGGCTAGGGTTAGGGTTAGGGTTGGGTGGAGGAAGCAGGCAGCGATTTGCTTTGGGGATCGAGCGAGGAAGGAGAAGGCCCAGATCTAAAATAATCAGCGGACGGTGGATGATATGTTATCGCGGCAGGGCAGACACACCAGGAGGGCCGCGGTTCGGCCCAAGGTTAGCAAACCGCAGCCTTTGGGGCCGGGCCGGTCAGCAACAAAAGCACAGGAAGCAAATTAAATCCCCCTCAAAAAAAAAAGGAAGCAAATTAAATTATTCAAAAAAATATATCACAGGAAGCAAATTCCACTAACAAAGAGTCAATGTAGCAAAAAAATCAAAAAAATAAACTAGCGATTTCTCAAAAAAGGGTTTAGGGTAGCATATATCTCATACTTTTCTAAACTAATTGATTTACTTTCCATGAACCAACAAATTTGCCAAGAATAATTTTGTCTTAACATGTCAATAATTATTTTCCTTGGTCACCGTGCCGAAAATAATACACTTTACATAAAGGAACGGGAACGGGGGAGTATTAAACAAGCGAGTTGAGGCAAAAACACTACATCTTAGCCACCTATCCACCATTTGTCAATTGACCAGATTGTTTTTCAATGTTTATATCACATCATTCACATATTAATTAATTAATTTTAGTCATATCCACAACACCTTAATTAGGAATTATTGCACCATAATTATGCCTTCATTAGGAAATAAATCGTCACATCATTTTCAAAACACTTAAATTAGGAATCATTATGCCTTAATTATCCTTTATTGGGAAATAAATCTGACACCACATATCACGTAATTGGAAAAAACATATTAGCCAAAAATAACGCCGATGCACGCCTTTCACCATCGTACCTCCTTCTTCAAAACTGCCTCCGCTCAAGTAAAAATATATATCGTGAGCATCGTATTTGCATGATCGTAGCCCCAATGCCGAACCTGCGCATACGCAGCTCTCTCCCATTGCATGTCACGCCCAACTCAACCTTTTGTGGGAGAACAATAGAATGCAAAAACATCCTTTCACAGTTTCAATATGTACCTTTTGCATCAAAAGTAGGCATATGTTAGTGACTCTTATCTCCATATAGAAAATCTCATCCAATCTTTTTTAATCTCTACTCCTAAAGAAAAAGTTAGTAGCTTCCGTTCCAGGTTTATTTCGTATTTTCTTCCACATTCGTCTGATTTCTTTCGTTCGTTTTTTTAATCCCTCCTCCCATCATCTCTACTCCTAATTGCTCACTTGGTAGAATAACTTCCTGGGTTTTTTTCAACCGGTTTTTTTTCGTCTCTCCCACCCCCCTCACGTCTAATGGTTTCGTTAGGACTCCCCATCGATCCCACTCACACCGTTTTTTATTAATAAGGTTTTTTTACAACGAAATAAATCAGAAGCCCACCGGTTTTTATTCAACCAACAAAGTAAGTCGACAACCATTCAGATTCTTTTCTCGTTGCATGTATTCCTTATATAATGTTTATTCCATATATATATAACACAAATCATATCCCATTTTAAGATCGAAGTTATAGCCTTTCCATGTATACACAATTTAATATCAAGTTAGAGTCTTTCCATGTATACAAGTGAAACCTTTCAGATTTATCTCTACTACTAAAGGGGAAGTTGGTAGCTTCGTACACGCCTTTTTTTGTCCCACCATCGTAACACCGCTTTTTCTTCGTCCGTTTTTTTTCAGTCCCACCTTTCACCGCCCCCTATCAGTGGTTTTTATACCCTTTAGAAATCTCATCGCACACTAGTTTAAGCCGGTTATCAATCTTTGGTAATGCAATAAAAGTCACACAGGAATAAATCAGATCATGATCGGCAGTCAATCTCAAATTTGCCAATATATTTGGTAACAGAATAAATTTAAATGAAAGGAATAAATCAGATCACGATCGACAGTCAATCTCAAATCGGCCAATATATTTGGTAAAAGAATAAATTCAAATGAAATGGTGGGAGGACATTCATACACATAAGGGTCGTAA
Source organism: Hordeum marinum (assembly GCA_022496015.1). Classification (NCBI taxonomy): domain Eukaryota; kingdom Viridiplantae; phylum Streptophyta; class Magnoliopsida; order Poales; family Poaceae; genus Hordeum; species Hordeum marinum. Next base: position 68,273,621 of record CM039676.1, read on the forward strand.
TCTCCATTGCATCCAATTACCACAGAATCAATCACGGTCATAATCTGCATCAAATACATAATTACTCCAGAATCAATCACGATCATAATATCCATCGCATAAATAACTACTCTTTCCTAACCATACAACCACCTTGCTCCACCAATCCCACCTCCAGTTTTTCATGATGATTCTACCACCACGAGTGATTTTCTCGCGTCCTCTCCTGCTCGCACAAGAAAAATCGCCCGAGCCTCGACCGTGGGATAGGACTCAGCAGGCCGCACACCGCCGCCTCTTCGCAATGACGCCCAGCGCAACCTCTTCTTCGACGTCGCTGTGCACACCCTCGCCGCCGCCAACGCCGTCCTGCGGGTTCGCCTCTACGACCTTGATAGGGGATCGCAATAGTTTTCGAGTGTAGAATATTCAACCCAAATTTATCGATTCGACGCAAGGGAAGCCAAAGAATATTCTCAAGTATTCGCAGTTGAGTTGTCAATTCAACCACACCTGAAAGACTTAATATCTGCAACAAAGTATTCAGTAGCAAAGTAGTATGGAAATAACGATAACGGTAGAAAAAGTAACAGTAGCAGTTTTATAGTGATTGTAACAGTAGCAACGGAACAGTAACTTAGCAAAGATCAATATGTGGAAAGATCGTAGGCAATGAATCTGTGATGGATAATTATGTTGGATACAATTCATCATGCAACAATTATAACATAGGGTGACACAGAACTAGCTCCAATTCATCAATGTAATGTAGGCATGTATTCCATATATAGTCATATGTGCTTATGAAAAAGCACTTGCATGTTCTCCTGCTCGCATATATAGTCATTATGTAGCGACGACTGTCGCACATCGCATGTAGCTACTGGGTCGTATAAAAGTAGTGGTGAGAACACATGTGTGACATCGATGGTCGTGCTACTGGAGCTTCCGGTCTCGAGCTCCGTAGTGAAAGCCTAAGTCTGGACCTAGTTGGTTATACCTAAGAATGACGATGTTTTTAGGTTGTTATCTTATTGAAGGGATTGCATGGATAAGCCTCAGACTCGTTCTTCAAGATAACCTAGTTCTTTCCTTTGGTGTTTGGATCCAGTGGCAGCGACGCTTGAGTGTTCCTCCCTTTTTGAAGGTGTTGCAGTTTAAGAACTTCGTCGTTGGTGTGGTGTTGTTAAATGGTTGTTGCAGATATGGTCATTGCTATAGTTTGCAAACCGAGAATGTTAGATTTTTGGGTCTGGTTTTTCTTATAAATTGGATCATCACTCGTCTAAGTTATGAAATGCAGGAACCCCTGCCTTCGCGATGAAGAGGTTTCTCGGAAAGAAAAGGATCTGATGGCTTTAAGTTTTTTTTCTTGCCTACGCATAGGTTTGGTCTTATATGACTTTCATATTGTGTATTTTTTGTGAGCGTGGTGTTGGTTATGCGCATCCTAATCCTAACTATGCAAAGCTCGGATGCGTACTTATCGTGTTTGTATTCTTTTGATGCTCTATTCTAAGCCAATAAAATTCATGCTTTATCGAAAAAAATTGAGCTCCAAGCTAAGAACTAGGAAGTGTTCTTTTTTCTGGCAAAGAACAACGAGCTAATTTGTACTATTAACTTACTTAAGAGGAGAGATAGGATTGCTAGAGTACGATGTACAATGGGAGTAGTGGAATATACATGAATGAACTGAGAGGCCACATGGCTCCCTTGAATCCAGCTTCTTTCAAGAAGCGAAGCTCGTCGATTATCTTGCACTGGAGGGTGAAAACTGAGCAGCAGCTTGATGATCGGGCCATAATTGTAGACTAAGCAGGACAGGATTGCAAAGGAGGGGTGAAGTTGGCACTTAACAGGAGGTGCCCCTCGATTGAGGGCTTTTAGGTTTTAGGAGCAACACCGTCCAGAATATGAGACAACAAAACACATTTGTAACCCAAGACAAACGAAGTCGCTCACCTACACGAGCAGACACTCGTCCTTATGAACGCACGCACGCACTCTCGAAACAAGCTTTCTTCTCTCTGTAAATAAAGCAACAACCAAACAAAATACACAGCCAAACCATACAAGATGGTGAAGTAGTCCTCATACAATGTTGATCCTAAGATAATCGGATCACGCAGAACGGACGCGGCTAGGCTGCCGGCAAAGAACATAGGAAGAAGAGTACAACACCACACTACGTCCTATAACACCTAAGTCCGACGACAACGCCCTCGGGAGAGAGAACGGCGCAAAGCGTCGCCACTGTCGAGTCCATAGTGGACAAGGGTTTTCAAACGGAATCCTGACACGGAGAGGAGCACCACAATGACGTGTTCAGGAAGAAAGCAGCGTTGTGGTTGGCGCCTAAGCGTCGAGTCCATAAATTTGCAGGCACGTGTAACTTTGGTCTATGGCAGACAAGAGTCAAGGATCTTCTATTGTGGAATGGTATCTTGAAGGGTATGCAGGAGACGAAGCCGGCCAAGGTTGACGATGATGTGTGGGAGGATATATAATGCAGACGGCCGCCATCATATGGCTTTGTCTTGCGGATCAGGTCATGTATCATGTCATGGAGGAAGATTCTCCTAAGGAAATTTGGGACAGGTTGGCAAGCCGTTATATGTCCAAACATGCGACAAATAAGCTATATTTGAAGCAAAAGTTCGATGGACTGAAGATGCAGGGGGGTCGAATCTTGTGGAGCATGTGAATGCCTTTAATTAGTTGGTCACAAATCTAGCGCGTCTAGATGTGAATATTTATGATGAGAATAAGACACTACCTTTTCTTGTTTCGTTGCCACCATCCAGTGAGCATTTGGTCATCACATTGACACCTGGAAAGACAACCATCAATAATGGGGAAATCACTGCAGCGTTGCTTGGACATGAGTTGAGAAAGCAAAAAATGCCGCGAAAGGGAGAGTACTCAAGGTTTGGGGTTCGAAGTTAAAGGTTATCAACTCATGAAGGGACAAGAGGTGGAGAAGAAAAAGCTATAGTGCTACAGGTGTAGACCTATAAAGAGAGAATGCCCATAATATAACTGAAGGGTGGGGAAAATGCTAGCGTGGTTACTCATGATGATGACTCACACGACAATAGTGATTCCCTCGTAGTATCACACAGTCGATCAACAAAAGATGAGTTGTGAATGTTGGATTCGGCAAGCTCTTTTAATGTGAAGCCCGAGAGGGAGTGGTTCTCTTTGTACAAGTCTGATGAGTTTGGTTTACCCTATGTGGAGTATGTCACATCAAAAAATCAAGATGTTTGACGTAGTTGAGCGGATGCTTCAGTTTTTCTGAATCTTTTATGAATTAATGAAAATTTTACTAAAACATGAGAACCTGTTTAAAAAAAAATTGGGGGGGGATAGAATAAATTTTTTTCTAAAATTGTGTGGACATTTCTCAATAGATAATTCTTGCATCTTGTAAAAATATCGAGCAGTCGGTCTCTAGGGAAAAACGGAACATGAAATAACAGGAAAAAGATAGTGAAAGCAAAATGCATTTGGAGAGTGTGTGCATGAAGCACTAATATTGGTCGGTCTGCAGAGGAACATTTTGTGCATTCACTCGACTACTTATGCAACGATCATCACATAGACCTTTCCGTGTAGTGACCCAGTAAGTGCGGCCGACTAAGAACACTTCTCCAAACTTTTGAACGCATTTTAATACATTATAACATGATGAAGTTCATGTATATTATACCAAAAATATGAATATGTCCTACAATTTATAAAAATTGAAGAATTTATTTTCAAGTTCCTGAACATTTAAAAAAATTGTAATATTTGTACATACACAATTACCACTTTGAAATATATTAAAATCTAGCAGCTGGATTTTAGGGAAACAGAAAGGAAAGAAACTAAGCAAAAAATGTTGTGAAAAAAACCTTATATGGAAGGAGCCCTCACATAGCGAAAAATGTCTTCTTTAATTAAGTCATTTACAAAGCTAAAATTATGGTGAAATTGCTAATTTCTCAGAGATTACTTAGTCAGTCCTTAGAACACTCTTGCATATTTGTAAACATGCGTAAATAATCAGCCATATTTTTTTCAATTTGTGATCATTTTTATAAAATTCTGAATATTTTAGTAATTAATGATAATTTACTACAAATTGAGAACCTATTTAAAATTTGTGACATTTTAATATTTCGAAAATTGTTTGAACATTTATCAGTAGATTTTACTTACATCTAGTAAAAAGATCAAGCAGTCGGTCTTTTGTGAAAACAGGAACAAAAATATAACAAAAAAAGGTAAGGAAAGCAAAATGTATTTGAAGAGAGTCTGCATGAAGCACTAATATTGATCGGCCCGCGGAGGAACATTTTGTGCATTCACTCGATTACTTGCGCAACGATCATCACATAGGCCTTTCCGTATAGTGACTCAAGTATGTGCGACCGAATAAGGACACTTCTGCAAAAATTTGAACGCATTTTAATATATCATTACATGTTGAAATTCATGAATAAAAAATGAATATGTCTTACAATTGCCAAAAATATTTATAAAAAAGCCAAGAATTTATTTTCAAGTTCCTAAACATGTTTAAGAAATCATAATATTTGGAAATACACAATAAAAACTTTGAAATCTTATAAATTCTAGCAGCTGGTTTTTAGGGAAAACAAAAAGGAAAGAAACTAAGCAAAAAAGGTTGTGAAAAAGCATATTTGGAAGGAGCCCTCATAAATCCAAAAAACAATCTCTCCCTTAGACAGTCATTACTCATTAGCATGGGGACTGGTCCGAGGCAAAATTGCAAGTATGCTGGAGATAATCCAATTCAGTGCGAGCCCAAGCTACGGCAGAACTATATCGCGTCTTGAGCAGTAAAACCTTACATGAGATTGGGCCCATTAGACCATGCCTCTTGTTCTGTTTACTCAAAAAAATTAGTTTTTTGTTTTCCGGTATTCTTTCAGTATATTTTATTTTATTTTCTATTACTCAACATTGGGCCCATTAGACCATGCCTCTTGTTCTCATTTTGACTCTTTTAAATTCCATTAAAGTTCTATACATTCGAGTATTTTTTTTGAAATTTGTTATTGCCTTCTCATGTTTGGGAATGGATTTTAATATTCAACTATATTTTGAAATTAGTGAAACCTTGTACAAGTTTATTGATATTTGTACAAATTTGTGAACATATTTTATGAAATTTAAAGGCAAATAATAGTTATGAACATTATAGGAAATAGTAATATTTTTTAAAAAGGACATTTATTTTAACTTGCAATTGATATTTTAAAATATTTAAAAATCTAGCAGCTGTCTTTTAACAAATACCCTAAAAATATAAGAAAAATGCTGTTATAAAACCGCACTTGGAAGCAGCCTGCAGCAAATTGTGTTAACTTGCTCAACTTGTTTTTCAGTCTTGTGAACTTGTTCGACTAGACGCAACCAAGTCAATGCAGCCCATTAAGAACACTTGCAAATTTGTTAGCATATTAGTTTTCCACCATATTTCCAACTTTATGATAATATTTAAAAAATTCAAAATATTTTTAAGTTAACGAAAAATACGAAAAATTGAGCATATTATAAATTTTGGAAAAATTAAGTAATAACAAATATTTATAAATTCTGTACAATTTTTTTCTAAATTTTCAAATTCCTGATAATCTTTACAAATTTTTGAGCGCATTTTTATATTTGATGAATTTTTAAATTTTGTAAATATTTATAAAAATTATATTTAATTTTGGAAACAGTGAAATTTGATAATAAATATTATTTATATATATATATTAAAATATGTGATCATTTTTTTAAATGCGTAAATGTTTTTTTAAAATTTGCGATTGATACTACTTAAACTTATAAAAATCTAGTAGCTGCTTCTAGGGAAAACCGAAGGTAGGCAGGAGCCCGCGCGAGCACCTTGACCACGCCATCAAAAGTAGCGTCCAGTTTCGTCTCGCCGTTGTACCGCAGGCGTACCAGGGGCACATATACGCTCAGTGAAGTCGACGTTGCAAAGCCGCATCCTCATGCGCAACATCCGAAAGCATTACTACAAAACAAGAAACAAAATTAAGCCAGCAAATGCCTTTGGGTAGTAGAATGAACAAAAAGACGATAACTTACGGCAGCAGCTCTTGGAGTTTCTTTGCGAATCAATGCGCACACTCGCCGTGCTTCGGCCTGGGCCTCGGAGAGGCGCTGAGCGGTGGCCTCCTTCTTCTTCACAGAAACGACATACTCCTGCAGCGTTTTCACCTTGCCGCAAGCGAACCCTCAAAGCCGGTCACCTTCCACCGATACTCGGCGAGCTCGCCCCCGACGTCAACGGACGCATTGAGCTTACCGCACAACCTCTATAGTGACCTAGTCAGTGTGGCCCATTAAGAACAATCTTGCAAATTTGTGAACACATTTTAATATTCCATTGTACTTTGAATTTTGTGATCATTTTTACAATGTTCTGAAAACATTATAAATTAATGAAAATAATACTACAACTTTGGGACTTATTTTAAATTTTGAAAGTTTTAAAACAAGTAATATTAGTAAAATTGTGTGAAGATATTTTGAAATTCAATATAAATATTTTTTACATCTAGTAAAAAATCGAGCAGTCAGTCCGCAGAGAAAACAGAAACAAAAAAGTAAGCAGAAAAAGGTTGTGAAAGAAAAACGCATTTGGAGAGAATCTGCACGAAGCACCAATACGGTCCGGCCCGTGGAGGAACACTTTGTTCATTCGTTGGACCTTTCCGTATAGTGACCCAGTCAGTGCATCCGATTAAGAACACTTCTGCAAATTCTTGAACACATTTTAATGCATGATAACATGTTGAAAATCATGAAAATTTTAAAAAATTACGAATATGTCTTACAATCCATATAAAGTATCTATAAAAAAGTCAAGAGTTTATTTTCAAGTTCGTGAACATGTTAACAAAATCATAATATTTGAACGTAATTAAAACTTTGAAATCTATAAAAATCTTGCAGCCAGTTCTTAGGCAAAACATAAATGAAAGAAACTAAGCAAAAAGTATTGTGAAAGAAAACCGTATTTGGAAGGAGACTGCATAAAGCGGGAAAAATGGGCCAGTCGCGGTAGAACATTGCGTGTTTTTGCTCGACTACTTAACGCAATGATCCTGACATAGATGTTTTCCGTACATTGACACAGTAAGAAAAGTCCATTAAGAACACGTCGGCATATTCGTCAACGCACTTTAATATTCAACAATAAATTGAAAAGGTTGGATATTTCATAAAATTCGTAAGCATTTTTCTACAAAAATTAAGAATCCTGATCCTATAAAAGATGCGAGTTGGTGACGATGGTGTGTGTGCATTCATGCCTTCTCCCCGTTCGATTTGGAATGTGAGGCTCAGAGTTGTACCCATGCCACTTAACTTGATCTTTTGCAAAAGCATCCCACACATCAAGGCGTAATTTTGGAGAAGACCTCTAAAACACAACACCACGCCATGCTGAGAAGTCTCCTTCTCCCACGAAAGAAACGAAGCCTTACATAACCTCTCCACGTGTCTTCGCCGCCAGCTCGTCCCCTCTCTTCCCGGTGACCGGTGGAGTTGATTTCATCGAGGGCCCCGTACTAACATCAGCCGGAGGAGTCTGATCCAGTCATCTCTTGGGAACTTCTTGCACTATACTCTTAACAACGGCACATGCGCCTTCTCATCACCATTCAGGCTTGACGGATCTGCTTCACCCTCCTTCAGACTATGTCGTCGTCTTCAACATGAATCACTTCTAGCGGTGTTGCAAGGACACATCAACGATAAGTGTCGGTCACTAAGTCACTCAGATGTAACTCATAGTCGAATCAGACGGTACCTTTGGAAGCCACCGCATCTGTAGTATCAGCCTTAGTTTGGCTCTTCTTGGCGGCATCCGGATTAGGTGAGGTCATCGACGTCGCGACGCTGCATTTGCATGTTCACTCGATCACAAAATCGTCCCGGTTCATATAATTAAGGGATTCGGTCTCATTACTTATGTCGATGCTACATGCACGGTCATCTTGATTTTTCGTAAAGCCATGGCCTTTTGAGGCTCACTCAAACGCATTGGACGCGCGTAATCAAACAGAGGAGGCGAAGAGACCGCACGGACCTGAAGCGTCCGAGGAGCATGACGCCCGTGTTGAAGTGTAGTTAAGGCACCAGTTACGAATAACACATGTAATAAGTTCCTTCTTCGATGCACCTTGCAACGTAGCTATAATGAGGGGTGGTGAATTCTATACAAGCCGCCCCGTAGCGCCGAGACAAGGGTTCGCACCCATTGTAATCAGCGAACACCTGAGAAACATAGCCCCTAGGCTCGACGTAAGATTGTTACCTCTTTGTGAGGGGCCTCAACTCGTAAATTCCGAGTATGAGACATGCCCCGTAGCTAGGACCAGCTCTCTTTCGTACTCCTATTACTCAATGCCGGGTTCCTCGCCTTGACAGCGCCCGCGAGCATCACCGTCGTTGGCGCCTAAGCGTCGAGTCCAGAAATTCGATGGCACGAATAACTTCGGTCTATGGTACACAAGGGTCAAGGATCGTCTAACCCAGCATGGTATCTTGAAGGGTATGTAGAAGACAAAGTCGACCAAGGTTGAAGATGGTGTGCGGGAGGATATGTAAGTGCAGATGCCTGCCACCATACGACTTTTTCTTGTGGACCAATTCATGGAGGAAGATTCTCCTAAGGTAATTTGGGATAAATTAGCAAGTCGTTATATGTCCAAATCTACGACCAATAAGCTATATTTGAAGCAAAAATGCTATGGACTGAAGATATGGGAGGGGTCGGATCTTGTGGAGCATGTGAATGCCTATGAGTTGGTCATGAACCTAGCGTGTCTGGATGTGAAGATTGATGGTGAGGATAAGGCACTAGCTCTTCTTTTTTTGTTGGCACCGCGCATCGACACATGGAAACACTACTGGGGAAAACCCTAGTAGTAGCGTTTGAAACATGCTTATTAGTAGCGTTGGGTCCAACACTATTGCTATCGCGCTACAACTAAGTTTTAGCAGTAGCGCTGGCCTGCCAAGCGCTACTACTATGTGCTGTTAACAGTAGCGCTTGCCCGGAGAGCCCTACTACTAACTATCGATAGCGCTTGGAAGAACGAAGCGCTGTTGCTAATCCAACGCTGCTATTAGATGATTCCCAGCGCTACTGCTAGTATTCCTGCTTTCGCATATTTACACCAAATGTATTTATACAGTATCTATACAGTAGTTTCATCAGATTATCATAATACATCATTGTCATATAAGAACTCCTCCTCCTCCTCATTTTCGTCAATGAGACATCATATAACAAGTTGGTCGCTAGTCATAATTACAACTCCTCCTCATCATCATCATCAACTCTAACACACTATAGCACATAATGACACATTGTACCTAGGACCTAGTCCTCTCTCATAGGACCTACTCTACCCTCTCTTAGGTACAATATCATAAAACAAAATAGGCCGTGACTCTTCATTATGGAGAACAGAGATCATCCTGTCTCCCAGTCTTGGCCTACGCACAATGTTGGTTCCAAGTAGCTCTCTACGATTGAGCATACATTTTTTCCAATCTTTGATTGTCATGACTTCATCAGTTTTAGAAATCCGATATGGACAGGAGTGATGCGTAGGCTGACCTGGCTGTGGTGGCCCTAAGCTCATAACAACAACGTGGCCTCTCGGAAACATTAGATGAGGCACACAATCCTCCGGGATTTTCTGTTGAAAAACATAGTAATAACTTTGTAGTTAGCAATGTAGTTTAGTTTTAAAAGAATTTATGCAAAAGATGCACGGATGTTGTAATAGTAGAATTAAAATCTTACCATGCAATCTCCATGGATGTTACTATAGTTAACCGCGTGCACTAGTGGCACGTATTGACCATAATGTGCAGAGTTTGATAATAGCTATTGTAATTCTCAAGATGACTAAGAAATGCGATAAGATGATCTTTCTCCTTATAAGTCAATTCTGCTTCATCGTTGTAGTAGTAGGTTTCTGTCTACCATCTTCCATACATTTTTTGAAGAATAAAAATAAGCTGTAAATGCAAATAAGTTGTCAACTATTTTAAAATAAACAATATAAATTACTTAATAAATATGGTTGAGAAACTCACATAATGGTAGAACTGGAGGCGTCTGCACATCGACCCAGATGTCGATATTACCTTCTATTTCATCTTCCAGACGAATATCAAAGGTGATAAGCATATTAGCTCAAATGCATAAGCCTTGCATAGTGCTTGCCAATTTTTGCATTCAAAATAGCAATAGGTGTCTGCATGGAACAATTTTACCGCAAAAGTAAAACCATGCTCGGTCCTCAAGTGAACTATCTTTACCTCCATTTCTTTTTTAGTATCGAAACCAATCTTATCCAAGACAACAATTCTTGCATGGCAGGGGATACGCTAGTAGAACAGTAAAAAATTAAAATTAATTATAAGTTGAAGCAAAAGCGGCAGAAGTCATGCTTAATCACGAAAAAAGACTTTTCATTGTGACTTACTGTATCCACTTCGAAGTTCTCATCCAGCATGATGCTGAAGCGCCTACCATCAACTAGGAAAGTCTTGTCACAGAGGCCGCGCTCGTCTTCGCATAATTCACACATACCGAATTCACTTTCTCCGTCAGACATTTCCTATGTTCATAGTTGAAACATTTAAAATCGATCGAAGGCAACACCAGGAAACTGATCAACACACAGATCACTATTACTCAATATGCAACGGGTAGACTTTAGGTCTGTCGAGTCTTTCCTTCCTAAACTCTCATCTCACGTATATGGTGGGCACTCCCTCTGATATTGCGACAGTCGGTGATGGTGGCTCCTCCATTCGTCCTCGAGTGCATTACATCAAAATGTCTAGCACACGAGAACGAAGGAGAAGCGACCCTCATGAAAATAGTCGGGATTCTTCCTCTCTCATATATATATAGTGGACACTCTCCCTCACTGAAAGAAACACAAAGAGCCGAAATAGACCTAAAGTCAACCCGTTCCATATATCAAACAGACGTGCATTCAATAAGCAAAACTAAATCATAAAACAAATTAGTATTCAAATTAGCATGCATTCAATAAGCAAAACTAAATCATCTCTTGTGTCCGTACATCATCGAATAGTATCACTAATACATCACTAATACAATTATAACCATAGAGAACGACGGGTATCGGCACGGGCGATGGACACCCAAAGATAAGGAACCATCACAGGATCATAGCTCGGATGAGATCCCTGAAGAACCTGCCAGGTATTGGAGAACCTGGCATCCAACGCAGCCATATAGCGTCGGACGTGCTCGTCCTCCTCCCTAACACGGCGACGTATCACCTCCGCGGGGGCGGGCTCCCTCTACACCGATAGTGGCCTACGCGACCGCCACCAAAGAACCTCCGGGTCGACGACGTGCTGCGTCCTCACCAAGTTGCGTGCCCCGAAAGGTAGGACCTCGCAGTACCAGCCCGGCGGAGCCCAGTCCCGTACATGGCCCCTATAATCAAGCAGGCCTCCTCCGCCGATTCAACGACGAGGATGCGGGCCAGGCATCGTCGACGTCGAGAACAAATGCTTAATTATGAAAACAAATTTAATAAACTTCTAAACTTAAATATATGTACTACAAAAACTAAATTAGATCATTATTATTCATCACGGGTTAACTATCGGTCTGTCAGGATTCTCCTTCCTCTCTCATATATGGTGGACACTCCCTCACTGATTTTTCGACCGTCGATGATGGTCGCGACTCCTTCTTCCCCTAGTGCATAACAAAGGTCTAGCACAAGGAGAAGAAGGAGAAGCGACCCCCACGACAACAGTCGGCATTCTTCTTCTCTCATATATGGTGGAGACTCTCCCTCACTGATTTTTTGATTGTCATGTATGGAGCCCCGACAAACTTATAGTCAACTCAAAATGTCGTTTAATTCTCTTTCTAGCAAATCTGGGTCACTCGATATTTCCTACATATTCTAGCACAAGTCATGCTAAAACTCATGAAAAAAAATCCGGCATGACCTTTGCTAAAATAGGACATATTGAGCGCCTGAAATTTACCGGAACGAAAATGAATCAACAATCCGGCAAAACATAGGCCACTATGAGGTGTTCCCTGCAAACATAGGCCACTTGGGCAAGCACTAGTACTACAAAACACTACATATCACATATTCCATGAAAATTGTCATAGCTACTCATGTAGCTACTACTCTATTATAACTATCAAAACATCTACATCGTCATCGACATGGGGATTTGGCTGGTCTCACCTCGAGGTCAGAGGTGGTCGGTGACGGGGACGATAGCGGGGATGATGCAGGGGCTCCTTGATTTCTGCAAAAACAAAATATAAACAAAAACATTTCCTTAGTTAACATATTCATTCTAGCAAATGAGTCAATAGTTTCAGGATCACTAGAAACTATCAACTATGTCTAAAAATAATATACTAAAACCCTAGTAATAATTCAGTTAACTAGAAACTATCAACTAAACACTAGAAACTATCCTAAATCAAAGTGTTATATATGAACAGAGGCTTATATCAACTAAAAAGAAGAAAAGGTGCAGTGCTACATATGCAAGGAGTGTGGACCTATAAAGAGAGAATGTCCATGAGGGACAAGATGTGTAGAAGAAAAAGAAGAAAAAAGGGTAGTGCTACAGGTGCAAGGAGTGTGGACTGTAGGAGATATGCCCTAGAGGCAATAATAAATGTTATTGATTATCTCCCTATTCATAATTATGTTTATGTTCCATGCTATAACTGCAATGATTCTCGAGTCTGCAAATAAAACGAGGCTTGAAGGAAGACTCATATGCACGTGTGGAATAATAAACGATAAAATGTATTCCTAGTCTGGCCTCTAAGACTGGCTCAAGTATTGCATGATGATCCTGTTTTCCTGATCATGGGCATGGCTATGCCGGCAATTTTGAGGGCACAATGTTAAAAGAACATTTGTGTTGAATCGACCTGAATTGATGTTATGCTATGAGGTACATTCGTCATAAGTTAATGGTTAATAACACAGAGAAGTTAATGTTTGCATAATTCCTTAGACCATGAGAGTATCGAGTTTCTTCATGCTTGCTCCATGAACTTTGGGGTTTGTTAAACGTCATCCGTAAATGTGTGGCTATTACAGCGGCTTACGGGTTCATGGAAAAGTATGTCAAGTAACTTGATAGCTCAAGATTCGGATTTGCTCCTCCGACGATGGAGAGATATCTCTGGGCCCTCTTGGTGTTACGGTATCCATCATCGTCTGGCCGAACACTTTGTGATTTGATCACGGGGATGCCGGAACACGGGAACGAGAAAAGAGAACAATACCGGCAACGAGGTAACTGGCATAGTGGACAAGTTGTTGTTCCACGGGGATGCCAACATGTCTCACCTCGGGTATTTGTAACATACCGTGAAGCAACAGGAATAGCACACGACAACTCGAGGTTCACTCGAATATTCATTCGTGTGGGTATAGGGGTCAATATGGGTGTCCACGGCTCCGATGTTGATCATTGATCGGAAGGGGTTCCGGGTCATGTCTATACTTCACCAAACCTATAGGGTCACACGCTTAAGGTTCATCTATCTGCTGAATACTAGATAAGGAGTCCGAGAGAAAGTCACTGGAAAAGTTTTGAAGACAACGGAAAGGTTCCGGAGAGAACACCGAAAAAGTTTCGGTAAAATCGAAAAGTTGTTTCGGATAAAACCATTGATCCAAAATGGTTTCGGCAAGCACCAGGAATATTTTGTAGGTTGCCAGATTGGTCTGGTAATTTCCGGATTTTTTTCGGAGAATAAACCAAAAAAGGTTTTCGGAGCTGCCGAAATTGTTTACCGGGTAAACGAAGATGGTTTTAAATTAGACCACCATACCGAAAATGTTCCGGAGCGCGTCCAGATAATTTTAGAGGGTGCCGGAAATGTTCTGGAACCTGTCGAAATGTTCGCGGAAAACATCTTGTCCCAGCGTGAGGGGACAAGATCCCACGATTCATGGGGGTTGTTTTGGGCTGTTTTGGGGGCGCCCCCTTGTGGTTGGACAAAGTGTTGGGGTCCCCCCCATGGTGGGGGGCAGCCCCCACAAAAGGTGGGGCTGGTTGGGAGGAGGTGGGGCGACATGTGGGGCCCCCATGTTGGGGTGCCATGGGCAAGGGGACATGCTTTCCCCTTGTTTTGTGGGTGCTTGTCATGTGGCTGAAATCTCAGCCACCACCACCCCCTCCTTCCCCTGTAAAAGGAGGTGGATAGGAGCTCTCCATCCTCACTCCAACTCTCTCACACAAGCCATGCTTGATCTGGCATTTTCTCTCCCTCCGAGCGAAATAGTTTCGTAGAGCCGAAAGGCTGTCTGGGTTCCGGTGGGAACTAGTTCTGGACGACGAAGCCCTGCTAGATAGATGACACCGTATGTGTGCAACTCTGTAGAGAGATCATAGTTTCGGTCTTAGTTCGAGAGTGCCTCCCGAACGGATGTCCGTGTGACCGTCCGAGTTTTGGAGGTCCTCCCGAAGGGCTGTCCGAGTGACAGTCCAAGTTTCGGAGGTCCTCTCGAAGGGCTGTCCGCGACACCGTCCGGGGGACTGTCTGACCGCCTCCTGGAGGGCTGTCCTTGGGGCAGATGAAGGTATTCATCCTCGCAGTTGGGAGGTTGTAAAATCCTAGCTGCGGGGATTTGCACCGCCGTTCGTCATCGACTCTACTTCCGCTGTGCTACGAGTCGGTAACGAAAAGATCAAACCTTGTATGCAGTCTTCATAGTGGTCCTAGGCTGATGGTAGGTCGGATTTTTTTGTTTTTTGCTGCGTTACCCTACATGGACCTATAAAGAGAGAATGCCCAGAACTGAAGGGTGGGCCAAGTGCTAATGTGGCTACTCATGGTGATGACTCGAACAACAGCAGTGATGCCCTCGTAATATCAAATAGGCGATCAACAAAAGACGAAGCGTGGATGTTGGATTCGGCAAGCTCTTTTAGTGCGAAGCCCAACATGGAGTGCTTCTCTTCGTACAAGTTGGTGAGTTTGGTTTAGCATATTTGGACGATGACACTAGTTATCATGTTGCTGGAGTAGGTGACATCAGAATCAAGATGTTTAGTGGAGTTGAGCGGATTCTTCGGGAACTCACGCATGTTGCTGGGCTAAGCAGGAATCCAGTTTCGCTTGGTGTTCCTCATGATGGCAGTATGAAATTCCGTTGTTATCAAGGTAAGAAGACCATGAATATAATAAAAGATTGGGTGATTGTAATGAAAGGAGAGAGGACGGTTTTGCATCTTTACAATTTGCAAGGAAGCACTATTGCAGGTGGAGCCATCCAGAGTGGAGCTACAACAATAGCAGTGGGGTCTCACGGTTGTGATAGGTTAGACCCGTCAGGTAGCTCTCCATAAGCTACAAAGAAGACAATTCAAGTCCAGAGTACATGGAGGTTTGACGCATATACAACTTCTAGGTGGTGGATAATATTCGTCAAGGTGGACTTTTGTTATATTTGTGTCGAATATTATGTACGCAAGGGGGTTACATGGACTTGGAGTTGTAATTGGTGTGGATAGGTACGAATGTGTAGAAGTCGGACACTTTTTATCCTATGTCTCTTATATATGGAGGGGCACACATTTTATCCTATGTTTCTTATATATGGAGGGGCACCACACGTTGTAAAAAAATTGATCATTTGGCCTTTAGGGAAAACTGGAACAGAAAAGTAGGCAAAAAATGTTTTGAAAGAACAAAAACATATTTGGAGACTCTCTGCATGAAGCACCAATATGGGCCGGCCCGCGGAGTCATCACATAGACATTTCCGACTTTCCATATAGTGACCAAGCCAGTGCAGATAATTAAGAACACTTCTATAAATTCTTGAACACATTTTCATATAAGATAACATTTTGAAATTTGTGAAAAATTATGAATCTCTCTTGCAATTGGTAAAAATATTTATAAAAAAGCAAGAACTTATTTTCAAGATTGTGAACATTTGAAAGAAATCATAATATTTGGAAATACGCAATTAACACTTTGAAATCTATAAAAAACTAAAAGATGGTTTTAAAGAAAAACAGAAATTAAAGAAACTAAGCAAAAAAGATTGTGCATGAAAACCGTATTTGGAAGGAGCCCGCATAAAGCAAAAAGATGGGTCGGCCCGCGCAAGAACGTTGCGTGTATTTGGTCGACTACTTGACACACGATCATGACATAGACGTTTTCCGTATATTGACACAGTAAGATCAGCCTATTAAGAACACGTTAGCAGATTCCTCAACACACTTTGATATTCTACAATATTTTGAAGTACTTGAATATTTCTGAAGTTTATGGCTATTTCTTAAAATCCATGAGCATTTTTTAAAATCATTAATATGGTGTGAGCATTTTTTTTAAAGTTGGCAGTTCATACTTTTAAAACTTGTGAAAATCTAACAGCTGGTTTTTTGGGGAAAACCGGAAAAAAATTACTAGGCAAAAGGTGGTTATGAATGAAATTTCATTTGAAGGAGCCTGAATGAATCGCCACCATAATTCGCCACATGGAAGAATGTTGCTTCCACTTGCGGCACATTAATAACACTTTCTCACATTCATGAAGGCATTTTAATATTCAATGACATTTTTAAAATTGTGAAACTTTAAAATAATATATGTACTTAACAAAAATCATGAATGTTTTTATAACACAGAGAGAGAGAGAGACACACACACAGACACACACATAAACACAAATATTTTAAAATGTATACTTTTTTGTAAAATTTGCGATATATATTATTTAAACTTATAAAAATCTAGCAGCTGCTTCTGGGGGAAACCCAAACAACAAACAGTAAGCAATAAAAGATTTAAGAAAACCGCATTTGGAATAACCTGCATGGCAAGCCAATATGAGCCCGGGGAAGAACATTTTGTGCATTTTCAGAACACGTTTTCAAATTGGGACGCTTTCCCCATAGCGACCTAATAAGTGCGACCCATTTAGAACACATTTTCTAATTCGTGAATTCATTTAAATATTGTACATTATTTTGTTTTTTTCATAAATTAAAAAACCGGTGGTGAAGAAGAGACGAAAAAACCAGACGATGGTGGGAGGTGAGACGAAAAACAACCGGTGGACGCCAACTACCAACTCCTCTTTTAGGAGTAGATATATGCTACGTCCAAGTGTGAAACACTGGGTTGGTGGTGAGGTAAGTCGCGCAGGATTATGGCACCAAAGGACAGGAGGTCTCGGTCGTGGTACTCGCAATTCCATCAATAATGATTGCAACCATACGACTTATATTGTCCCATTAGCTAGCACCCTGTTCTCGGCTTCTGTTATCCCATTAGCTTGCCCCTTCTACTCGACTTCTGTCAATGAACGTGACACTGTCGGTTGCTTCCACGCATTCCACGAGATGAGGTTTGGACCAAATAGGACAACGAAGCCACTGGTGGATTGTCTAACGTTCGTACAACCTCACCAGTTAACGTCGGTGAAAATGCTCAGGGGTTTCGATGGTAACTTGTGTATACCAGTGCATGCGTCCATTGTCCCACGTACCGCATATATCGTTTTATGACCTCTCAATGCAAATCAGACGATCTGGAGAGGAACTGATAGACCTTGTTGACGGTAAATGAAATCTTGATGTGTAAGAGAGATATTGTAGACTACCAATCGTGCTATGGTAGCGGAAGGCATCTTCATTGCCAAGTAAATGCCAAAGATCAGTAGATAACTTGCCACGATTACACATTGGGGTTTTAACTCTACTCCAAGTGAGTGCAGTGAAGAAGGTCCAGGGCATACTTCTTCTGAGTGAGGCTGATCCCTCGGGAATCCCAAGAAAACACCGAAGGGGACCAAGATCCTTGATAGGGAACGAGATGTCGAGTCAATGAAGAAGGCGATCGATTGCAGTAGAACATGAAGCCGCAATGATGATGTCGTCGACATAGATAAGGATATAAATGGTAAGCCTGGTGGTGTTAAAGACGAATAGAGATATGTAGGAAACAGAGGGCACAAAGTCGAGCTCCTGCGCAGAATCACTAAGCAGTGAGTACCAGGCACGATGCGACCGAATGAGAATGTAAAGCGCCTTGTGCAGATTGCACACATAGGTCGGATGGCGGACATGGATGAAGCCCTGGTTTGTTGCATGTAGGCGGTGTCGGTGAGCACACCATGGAGGAAGGTGTTGCTGATGTCGATCTGACGAAGGCATTAATTACCTGTGTGTGTGGTGAAGGCATCCCATCTACGCTCTGTGGGTCTTTTTTTTAAAGATAAACCAAACTTTTATTCATCAAAATCCACAAGTTGTGGGATACATCTAGGATCATGGGGTTGGTCAAACCAGACATAACACGACGTGTCTTGCTGGCTCTTTTTTGAGGGAGAGCCAGTCGGGAGCTCCTATACAGCGTTGCAAGCGCCTGTTAACGACTGGGCGCCTGGAGTTGGCATGGGCCGGCCCACTAGCGTGCGGCCAAGTTTTTTTTTGTTTTGTTTATTTTTTCTATTGATCCAGTAGAGAAAAATCACTCAGATTTTCTATTTGTTACAAAAAGAAAAATATGAAATAAAGAAACATTACATATTTGAACAAAAGGTTTCATCCATTTAAGAAAAAAGTTCATATCTTTAAGAAAGTTTCATCAATTTTGAGAAAAGTTCATCAATTTGAAAAAAAGTTGACTGAAATTTAAAGAAAAGTTTATCCAATTTGGAAAAAGTTCACTAAATTTGAAAAAAGTTCATAGAAATTCAAACAAAGTTCATGTATTTTTTTAAGTTCATTGAACTGAAAAAAAAGTTCATCAATTTTGAAAAAAATCATCCATTTTAAAAAATATGTTTATAAAATTTCAAAAATGTTAATTATTAATATTAAAAAATTCATTGAATTTTTCAGAAAAAACGTCAATTGGCGGCTAGATGGGTCGGCCCATTTACGAATGCCAGAGACGCCAGTTAATAAAAAGGAACGTTAACTGGTGCCTGTGGCGCAAAATAGAAAATGCCAAGCCAACCTCGTCCCATGCTGGTGGCTGGCCTGTAGAGACGGAGTGGGCTGTAGCTGCCGGCCCACCGTGCATGCATGGCCTATCATGCACGGACGCTCGAGGGAAACATGAGCGTCCTCCAGCTCCAGCCGGTGTGCGATTTCCGCCGCAAGCTGGCAGAGAGGAACCTGCACCAGACGAAGAGCTCGGGGCAGCGTGCCTACCGTCCTTGATGATGCTGTGTGTGGTACCGCGGATCTTTGAGGACAGTGACACGAATGAGAACAGTGGCACGAGCAGATAACCAACGTCAGTGGGTAAAAGGAATGGACGAACACGACAGCGCACGTGCGCACTCGTTCGCGCCCGAGCACCAGCACTACCACGTACATGAGCGACAGGAATTTCAAACATGTCTGAAAATTGTGCCTCCATCCACTACGCCAGAGTCTCAACCCGGAAAAACGATGAACTTTTCCTCGTCGAGATGATCTAAAAAGTTGATGAACATTGATTCCGAAAATTCTCCAATTGATTCCTTGCTGGCCAGCGACATCGACCGACAGCAACCCTTCGCCTTCTCCTCCTCCGTAAGCCTCTGTTCCGAGGTCAACAATTGCGAATGGCATCGATCGAGCACGCACGCACGAAAAATATCCGGTTGTGAAACCGAGAGCTGGCTGGCATTAGCATTAGGGTGGCACTGAGCTTTCTCGTCCAGACATGCCCTGACATGTGGGTGGATCAGCAACAAGAGAAAATGAAAAAACACCTTTGGTTCTGCAATTTTACCGCTATACCCGTCGATGTCGCAAAAATCGTCGAGATCTGGGGGTAGAATTCTGTGGTTTTATTCGAGTTTTGTGGTTCATTTTTTGTTTGGATTACGTTATGTAACCTGCGCTAAATATCGTTTTCATGACGCTTCCCTGCAAGTGGGTCCATCCATGCCGGGCGTTAATGGTCCTGTGTTTGAGTGTTTCTGAGTTTAATGCGGCGAAGATGCAATTTTGTGGAGTCATGTTGCAATCACTCATTTGGCCTATACGAAGAACCACTATGCTAAATAGTTTGTTACCCTCCTGATGTTGATGGCCATGAACCCCTCCTCCTCACAGATGGCTGAAGAGTATGTTGGCTACTGGCTTCAAGAGATGACACTGGTGGCCATGGTGCTTGGGCTGGCCTTCATCCCGGCCTGGAATGAACCCAACTGAACAAAAAAAGAAGCCGCACAAAAAAAATCCATCAGCTGGACATTTTGCTAACTGAACAAACTATTAGACTGCAGATAGGAGATGTATGTACCATCACAATGGTGTCTCGGATCTCTAGGATGGTGTTCCCTGGCTCCAAGATTCCTAATGCATGCAGCTTGGGAGCATCAACAATCCTGACTCCGGTGCACAAGCCACCTGCGTTGCTCCGAATGCCCTCCAGGATGAGCCGCTCGAGGCGAGGAGCCTTCATCACGGCAATGTCCTCCAGAACAGAGCTGCAAATTTGGACGCACCGGAGGCTCTGGCTGACGAGGCGAAGGCGCAGCCCCTTGTTGCATCCATGGATGTTGAGCGTCTCTAGGATGGGGCTCTTGGCGACAACAAAGTCGATGTCCCTGCCCTCCATGACGACGCTGCAGATGCCGAGCTCACGGAGATGGGGGAAGGAGGTGCGGGTTGGTAACCTGGCCACGTTCGGGAACCTTCAGAGGCCGATGTAGAGGCGAGCGAGGCTGGTGATGCCGAAGAGCGCGGGCGGGAGGGGCACATCGAGCGGCCACGGACGGGTCAAGGCCCGTCCGTCGCGGGGTCCACGTTGGTGAACGGCAGCGAGGGTTTGGGGATTTGGGGGTGGCGAGTGAAGCGGAGTGAGTGGGTGGACTATGGAGCGAATGACCGTTGTACAGGGCTTCGGTATTTAGTTGGGCCGAGATCCCACACAGGCCCACCAGTCAGTTGCTTGCATCTCATTCTCAATGCATATGTCTCAAAAGAATACTTAAAAAATGTCTCAAAAGAAAAAAATTCAATGCATCTCCTCCCCTCAGAAAAAAATAGTCATCTCGATCACTTAAAGCCATTCTCATCCGTCGATGCATTTCTAATCCGTTCCTAATAATCTGGGTATTCATTAATAATCTTGACTCCCAATTTTTCACCCGCAATGACAAATGGGTCCATTCTCACCAATCCCCTTCTTTTCTACTCGCTAGCACGCACGCACGCAGCAAGAAGAAGAAGAAGCTCGTCGAGGATAGGGAGCTTCGTCGAGTGCTCGTCATCACTCCTCGGCCACTCCTCATCGCATGCAGCATTATTCCACCAAACCTGTTTACATTCGATCGAGTAAACATTGTCAAAACAACAAATCATGCTATTCCTAAATTTCCAACCACACCAAACAACCGCGCAACTAATGACTGGGTTAAGCATACGCAGCAGGCTGTTTCTTATTGCAAACCAAGATCTAGCTAGCAACCACGGGATTCAAAAGAGCCATCAACAGACATGTTAAAAGTAAGCAGACATCACCGACCTAAGCACATTGGCACCCACACATGTTCAAAGAGATCCATATGCTCGGTGCAATGCAAAACATGCAATCTTGAGGCCTAGCAATATTTCCTTTTTTTCAGCATGTCTTTTGTCATGAGCTTATTATTGGCCAGCGGCCACAAGAAGATATATAGATCCTCGGACACACGGCTTCCAAGCAGCAGGAATAAAGATTGGCTGCACACCTATAAAATCTATAATCTTGTATAAAGAACTAGTACTAGTTGAATAAATGCCCTTCTTCTCAAGATGCCAAACTAAGGAATGCGTGTCAGCAGATTAAACAACACTGCTACCTATTTGCTCTAATTCATCACATTTCTCTGTCGTCGTATCTGACAAGACTCTCCTCCAAGTATGTTTCAGGGTGGGAGCCTCCCAAACTTTTTTGAACGACATCATTTTTCTCATTGCAAATAACATAGATATCCCAAAACTGAACGGCCAAGGGGGAAGAACCAAACCAGGTATCTTCCCATAATCTCACTTTGAGCCCATCTCCTGCAAGCCATCTCTATATCATAATTTGATAGATTTCACTATAGCTAACACTCCCTTCCAAAAAAACAGAAGAGTTGGTGGATGAGCAAGTGAAAATGTTTGGGGAGGTAGTATTATACTTGCCATCTACTGTATTTGCTATTATACTCCCTTCCAAGTGCAGGCTTCGACAAGGTTAGCAACAACTCATCCAACAACTGCTTGTATTTAGCCAAGAGCTCTCGAACAACTGACAAGGCCATGCACCTCGTGTCACATGGTGCCTTGAATTTGCTGTTGCTAACACGGCATTTATCTTTACACTGAAAAGTTCATGTTCAGCCAACAAGCTGAGAAGCAAAAGCTCTTGGCTTCTTGCTGCAGCACAACGATCCTCATGGTGATCATGCACCAGCCATTCTTCAGATCGGTGGTGCCGTGATAGGAATGAAAACTTTGGTTGTTCATGTGTGTGGCGGCCAAAGGGTTCGCTTACGCTTCTTCTGTTTTACACTTCAATGGACACAACCTTATGAGGGTACTTGACAATGGAAGGACCATGTTTGGGAATTGGGATGGTTCTGATATAGGTGCCATAAAAATTGGCACATGAAGCAATATCATCATCATGAGTAGACTTCAAAGGCTAGCTTGATTTGGATCGGTGAAACCAATTTTCCTAACCGTTCCGTCTTATGACAAGTTGAGGTACCACAAGACACTAGTATTTGGAAGCATAGACCACGCACAGCATCCACGGCTCGTAGAAATAGCAGATGAATATGCCAAGGTGTTGCGATGTACGCAAGGTTCACTTGCCACTACGAATATGTTTATGGATGTTGAGAAGGAAACCTCGACGTCAGTTCTGGCGTAGCATACTGTTGAAGGGAGTAAGAATGATTAAGAAAAACATCTCCATATATGGTGTGCACCCAACCATGCTTATAGAAAAAGGCCATCCGGTGGACATGTTGGACTTTGCTTTGCATCCACTTAGCACAACACGTTGCACAGTTAATGTTTCAATCAAGAAGGAATCACCAAATGTGACATTTAGGAAATTGCTAACAGATCCTAATGTTAGACCAAAAGAAGACTTCGTGTTATTTTCATGGGAATCAAGGATAGCCCCTCATAACTCATTTGCTACTCTGTTACAAGCCATGCTCAGGATACACATGAAGGTACTGCCTTGCAAGGGAAAAAGCGGCGAGGAGTGCCAATCTAATTTTGGTTCAGAACTCAGATCATGTAACCCTTGTTGTACTTTTTTTATATTACATGACAAACAGATGTGTTCAAGTGGCCATGGAGAAACCATTTTACGGAGTGATTGTATACCATTCAACTAAATGAGTTGGAGATCTCGATTATAAATAAAATTGTACTCCCTCCGTTCCAGAGTTATTGAATGGAGGGAGTATGTTCTATCCAATCCACCCCCCCGAACTTTCTAGATAACAAACAACATCATCTCGCACCATTGAATGAATCCTGATCCATATAGGAAGGTGAGAAAACTTAACTGAAATAAGAAAAGAATATTTAAGAGTTTTCTATTTTAAGGACTCTGGAACTTCTGAACATTCAGAACACACTTTAAATTTGAAGCTGGCCAAAACAGGAGAAAAGCATCATTTGCTTAGCCAACCTCTCTCAAGGTTCACCGATGATTCAGGAGTGACCAAGTGTATCCAACGGCATGATTCTACTCGTCATTTACCATTTCCTTGTTGTCTCTAGTTTGTTGTTTAAGCCCATTTTAAGCCGCTAATCTTATATGAACTAACTACCAAGTGCCTAATGTGATTGTTGCAGAAGTATATAGACCCAGCATATCTTTGGCAGAGAATTCATTTTGGGTCACTCGGTCCTCCTTGAGGCCTTCCTGTTTGATTTTAGGCCACAATAATGAAGCATTTTTTTCGTAAATTTTAGACTGGCTCGTGCTTTGGTAACTGTTCTGACCATACTCGGTACATGGAGATAATATAGAGGTGATACAAAACAATTTCTTGTAGGAAGACTATTTTTTGTTTTTTAATAACAAAACCAAGTTGGATCACAGTATTTGCTTTCCCAATTTTACCATTGTGGAGATCAACGTCAGGCAAAGCCTGGAATCTAAAAATGCACACAGTGCAACAATTCCGATTAAAAACAGAATAAGTACAAGATAAACCACACAAAGATCAACAGGTTTTGACAAAACAAAAGGAGCAAATGTGGAAACAAGCTAGTTACATGTGCTCATAAAAATTAGAGTTGTGATTCTCACTGACCAGGATAAAGGGGCCCATATTTTGTCAATGAGCTGTGCGCTGCTTCTCCCCACTGAAGTTATTTGTTAAAAACCCAGACAATGTCCATGGTCAAACCGTGCAATAGTAGACTGCACATATATGGGATGCCATTCCCTTGTAGGTAAATGTAAAAGTCAAACCAAAGAAAATTACAAAGACAATTAAATATACATTTTGCAACGGGACAATAACTGATTTGGACATATTGTGAACATTACAAATACTGGTCGGTTAATTCTTTTCCAAGCTGCTTGGAAAGTTGACAGGTCCCGGTCACGTCTTTGGGCCTTTAAACTAAGTATCAATGTCTTCCACCCACCCACCCACCAACCCATTGAGGGATAGTTTGTTTGAATGAACGAATATTTCATACTTGGCAGAGGCCAGCTTAGTTAAATTTGTCCAGAGATCAACCAACAGCTTATCTCATGAATCCCGGCCATGGAGATTGCCATATCTGCAATACAAGTGTAAGTCGGTTCATCTCCTTCCTGATGAACAGTTACCACTCCTCCATCCATGCATGATCAGAGGAGAAGGTGATGGAGAGGTTGCAGCATCTCCTGATCAGAGTTGGTGCCATCGTCCAGGAAGTGGACGCTCGATACATAACCAACTCTGGGATGATGATGCAGCTCAAGATGCTCTCAGAGGCCATGAGAGGACACCGTCTGTTTGATACCTCAAGGTACTGAGCCCTCCAAGACGATGCAGGCAATCGCTTTGCCACCTTCACTCAAGGTTCATTGACAGTTCAGGAGTGACCGAGTGTAGCCAGCAGAATGATTATACTTTTCATTTATCATTTCCTTGTTGTTTCTAGTTAGCTGTTAAAGCCAGGTTTAAGCTGCTTATCTTATGTGCACTAACTGCCAAGTGCCTAATGTGACCCCTGCGGAAGTATTATATGCCTCTATTTTCGGTAGCAAAAACTCCTTATATGCCTCTACACAAATATATGTTTCCCTGCGCTGATTCTTTTGAAATGCAAAGCTATGCCAACATCGTCTTTTATTTAGTGTTGCACATCTAGTTGTATAATTTTAACTCTGTAAATCTGGATATTTTGTAGTTCAAAAAAGGTCCTCAATTTCTTGAACAGGGCTGGCAATGGCATTCTTTGGATGTAGCTTGTCTATGTAATTGACATGTATGGAAGTAAATGTGAAGACCATATCCAAATTAATAGTTGCGTCAAGCCTGAGAGGCAGGTCGAAAGGGAAGCAGGATGAAAAATACACTTGAGAAGTGTTTGGTTGGCAACATCACTTCGGTAACAGACATATGTGTTGTAACCTCCAAAAATGCTTGCTGCTTGGTTTGGCTACGTTCTGCATGAGTGAAGAGAGAAAGAGAGGTAGCCTGCCCCATAGGGCCAGCCGCGCATGCCATGGAGAAACAGACGATTTAAGTGTTTCTCCACGGCCAACTTTCAGGCTTGACTCAAGAACTTGTGTACATAATCAGACACAAAAAAGATAAAGATATTGTATTTGACGTAATGGACCAAGCTCATGCAGGAACCAAACACACAATCAGTTAGCAAGGATAGGGGTGGAGAAGGGGATATACAACAAGGAGGAGATGCCCGGATGGGTGTATGGCAGTCTTTGGGGGAGAGCGAGGTGTTTATTTTTGTTTGGAATCACACGGTTGCTATGTATGGGCAAAGCAAAAAAAATCACTATTACTTCTTAGTAATGCATGGGTATCAAGTTAGTAGTTGTAAATAATACCAAGGCCAGAATTAAACTTTTGATAAATAAAAAATGTACATTTGATGATGAGTTGATGATATTATTGTATGTAGTCAACGTCTTGCTCAGAAAATGAATAACCTCTTAAAACACTATGTGCTAAATGTTAGTCTTGAATTGTTTGTACGTATATGTGCTAAGGAAATGTGATTGAAAAGATTCAAACAATGCATGGCCTAATAGATGCGGACACAATGAATCACAAAATAAAATAACAAACTGAGACAGCAAACAGTTCAAAAGATATGGGATTCATATGGGCAGAAATAAAGATAAGTCACCTGTCTGCTTGTTCTGGAAGATGAGCATGCATTAGTCTCCATGAGTGATCCTCTGGATGTCTACACAGAGCATATGAGAGAGGTCCTGGTCTTGCCATTCCTTCAGAGAATGTAGGAGTCCAACAAAAGACAAATCTGAAGATGATTAAATATAGATGGAACAAACAATTAAACTGGACATAACTATAGTGAATATTAAAAATGCTAGTCGGTTTCTTCATTAAAATGCTTGGACAAGTTGGCTTGTCCTTGTCACGTGTTTGGACATTTAAATAATTAACTGTGTGTGATCACGCATCCTTGAACTCATCAGTCAATGGTTTGAAAACATTTCGCATGTCTTCTAAATATAGTATTCATCTCTATCTCTTATCATCCAGCATTTCTCGTTGCAAAACAATTCTCATGTTCAGACCAGTATTTTTCTTCTCAAAAAATAAAATAGAACTATACTCTAGTATAGGACATCAGAATTGTAATGATTTCATCATAAATATTATAGCAGATTTTCCTAGCAAAAATACTATAATAAGTACTGGTGATAACGATCACCTGTATTGCAAAGGCGGTTATGGTTGATGATTTGGTATCCCTGGCTGTATAGGACGGTTAATGATGAAACCATCATCTTCTGTTCTACAGCACCCAGCTCATCATCTCAGCTCCCTATTTTCCATGTCTTGTTATCAAGAATAGAAGCCGAGAAGAATCATGGTATCTAAATATATTTTCTGTATAAGGCTCTAGAGTACAGAACAGTGCATGTATGTATCCCCATTTCGCCAATAGTGATTATGACACCTTTGATTCTAGTTTTACTACTAATTGATGATGTTGACCTTTCATTCCAGTAGCTTTTAAGACTTTCTGTTGCTGTACATGCATATACCAAAGTAGTAGCTACTAGCTAGACCTCTTGACATTTTGTACAGGGGCTACCAGACAATTTCTTGTAGGAAGACTACTTTTAGTCTTTGAATAAGAAACAAAACCAAGTTGGGTCACACTACTTGCTTTTACATTTGTATTTCCATTGTGGAGATCAACATCAGGTCAAGCCTGGACTCTAAGAATGCAAACAGTGCGACAACTTCCGATTAAAGACTGAATTGTTAAAAAAAATATGACACGGATAGATTGATTGGGTTCTGACAAAACCAAAGGAGCAAATGTAGAAACAAACTATACGTGTACTCTGATAGAAGTGTGCGTGTCATTTCTCTGTCAATGAGCTGTCCGCTGCTTCTCTCTACTGAAGTTCATCTGGAAAAAACCCAAACAATTTCCATGGTCAAACATTTCAATAGTAGACTGCACATATATGGGATGTCATTCCCTCGTATGTAAAACGTAAGGAGTCCAAAGAAGGACAAATGCAAAGATGATTAAATATACATTTTGCAGCGGGACAGCGATCGATTTGGACCTACTGTGAATATTACAAATACTGGTCGGTCAACTTTTTGTATGCTACTTGGAAACTTGGCTTGTTCTTGTCACGTGTTTGGGCATTTAAAAAAAAATATCTGTGCTTCCCACCGACTCACCCACTCTTTGTAGTCACTGGTTAGTCATCCCTGGAGCACTTTCAATTTTAACAATAGTCTCTTCAAGACATGGCAGAGGCCAGTCTAGTTAAATTTGTCCACAGACCTACCGGCAGCTTACCTCATCAATCCGGCCATGGAGGTTACCATATCTGCAGTTGCACGTGAACTTGTGAACCTATTCATCTCCTTCCTAATGAGTAAGTACCACTCCTCCAGCCATGCACAATCAGAGGAGAAGGTGGTGGAGAGGTTGTGGCATCTCCTGATAAGAGTTGGCACCATGGTCAAGGAGGTAGACAGTCAATACATAAGCAACTCCGGGAAGATGATGCAGCTCAAGATGCTCCCGGAGGTCACCGTCTGCTTGATACCTCGAGGTACAGAGCCCTCGAAGACACTGCAGGCTTCGACAAGGTTAGCAGCAACGACTCATCTAGCAGCAGTTTGTATTTAGCCATTCCCCTCAAGTGTTCTCTAACAACAGCGGAAAAAGACGACAAAGTCATGCGCGTGGAACCTGATCCGGGACTTTGGTTGCTCATGTGTGTGGTGATGATCAAAAAAAGAACCTGATCCGGGACTGAGGATCTATGTTGTTCCATCTCTCTGTGAGACTGTAACCTAACTCCCCCCCTATGTTGCCTCAGCTACTGCCTTGTAGATGTACTTTGCTTATGATCAATTGATGGCCCGCCGTAGAAACATCAAAAAATGTAAGGGTTTGCTCAGACTTCTCCTCTATTTTGGACTTGAAAGGTGACATTCTTTTGGGGATACTTTACAATGGAAGGACCATGTTTGGGATGATGTTGATGGTTATTGAGTTTGCTTCTAATGTAGGTGATGATGACTGAGAAAAGTTTCACTCGTTTCTCATAAGAATAGGCAAAGTAAAGAAGATCGTCATCGTAAGAAAACTTAAAGGATTAGCACTGATTGGATGGGTGAAACCGATTTTCCTGTGTGTGCTATCTTACAACCAGTTGGGGTGCCTTTTCAAGACACTGGCATTCAGAAGTGTAGACCCGGCTGAACTAAATAGCACATGAATTTGCCAATGTGGCCACAGTGCGCAAGTTTCACTTGTCGCAACAAATATGTTCACGGATGGATTGACAAGCAGCCTCGATGTTCAGTTCTGGCATTACATATTTTGGACAAGGCGATAAGAATGGCTAAAAGATACCTCTACATACATGGCGTGCACCCAACCATGCGTATGGAACAAAAATGTCATATCCGTGAGTAGAGGTACACTGGGCTCAGCGGACATGGACCATGGGCTAACGGACTGGACTTGTGGTTTGGCTTGGTGATGACAAGATCGACTCAGCAGCTGCCAAGGAAAATCATCAAACTGAACTGAAGAAACTTTCTACATATCCTCTTGCTTCTTCTTCCTTGGTGTGGCTGCTCTCCACAGAAGCTTGCATCCTCTGCTCATGTTCGGCGACCGCCATGGCAATGTGTTGTGACAAAGACCATCCAGTGGACATAACGGGCATTGCTTTAAATCCACTAAGTATGGCACCTTATAGTGTTAATGTCTCAATCAAGAAGGAATGGTGAAGTGTGACATTTGGGGGACTTATAACAGATCCTAGTGTTATCCCAAAAGGAGACTTCACTCTAATTGCATGGGAATCAAGGATACCCCCTCATAAATCATTTGCTAAATTTGTTATAAGTCATGCTCGGGATACATATCAAGGAAGTGCCTTGCCAGGGAGGAAGCGACAATATTTTATCTTCCTGATACATGACAAACGGATGTGTGCGTATATACCATTCAACTAAATGTATTACAAATCCCAATTAACGACTTAGCGTACAACAAACTTGTATGTTTAATCAAATCTACCAAACCCTCCTGTGCTTCTTAGATAACCAACAGAACAATTGAAGTTTAATTACTTGCTAGTACTACTCAGTACCTCTAGCTAGTCTCAATAAAGTGGGTTACTAAACGAACCAGAAATTTAATAAAGTAACAAGAAAGAAGCATAAGCATGATCATCATGGCATAGTTCTAAACTTCTGACTAGCATTTTGCTATAGTTCTAAACTCCATGGCACCATCCCATCAAACCGACAATGCTATATGTAGGAAGATGAATCTCTGTGATGTGTCCTGCCGTTGTGTGGATTCCACAGACTTGGATCGGATCGGATTGCAGTTGCAGTCAGTAAAATTCAGATTAAGAAGTCTGTTAGGTGCCTCCGACGAATTCGGTAAATTTAGCGTGATTTCGGAAAACGGGACAGGTTTAGATTCAAATTACCGCCGATTTCGAAGAGCTCGCAGGGCATCGCGGCGGCGCACGTCGCCGTCGGCAGCCCCTAGGGTGCTCGATCGCAGTTGACCTAGCGAGGTGCCTCCCCTCCCTCCATCCCCTCACTTGAATCCGGCGACCACCATGGGTCCGCGCGAGGCATGACGGGGATGCTACGTGCTTGGCGGCGGCGTGACTCGCCGGTGGAAGTGGGGCAGGCAGGAGGAGATTGGGGAATTCTGACGAGTGGGTCCCGCGGACAACGGAGATGGCTGCTGCAAACTTTTTGTTGGCTGGGAGGCCCCACGCGTCAGCGGAACAAGAAGTTGGGCCAGCGTCGAGGCAAGATGGCTCCAAATTTCGTGGACACATTTCGACGAATCAAAAATGTCTCGCGGTGTATGGACAGTTGATGATACTACTAAATAGAGAATTGCTTTTATAAGTTGTGTCAAAGCTAATGCTAATTTTTCATGTGTTTTCTTGCTAACAATCACCCAGGGGAGAGGGCCCCACCCGAATCATTACTCAAAATGCCTACAAGGTAAGTTCTTACAAGCCAAATACATGGTGGCCACCTTTAGAAAGGGCGCATTGTCTTCATTAATGTTTTGAATTGTTACATTTTTTATTTATTGTCATTACATTTGAAGCATGCAAATCATTGTGGAAGACATGCCCATATCGAGAGTCCCAAACTTTCGTGGGATGGATAGGGACATGATGGGCCACAAGTTGATTCCTCAGCCGGTGAGCGGAGGTGGCCCAAATGTTGCGGATGGTGTTGGGCGTCTGGAGGCCCGGCTGGTGCCACACTAATGTGGTGAGGGGGGCAGTCGAGGAATGAGCATTTGAGTGTCTTCACAGAGCGCACTACACCAAGGGCGTGCCTTGTAAGGGGCGATATGCTTATGGAGAAGATTTCTTTTGGTGTACAACCGGCCTCGAAAGAGCAGCAAGCCGAAGATCTGAACTTTGGTTGGAACCTTTGAGTCCCAAATAAGCATCGCACTGGGTGTCGATGTCCTGAACCTCATGACGGACATAGGCATGATAGGCGGAGAAGGGGGCGTGGAGTAGGAACGTGTTGGCATTGCCATCATTAAAAGCAAAGTCGTGCAACAGAGACATTATGGAATCTAGCTTGTTTGAGGCAACACTAGTACGGCGGTTTTGAGGGGGGGGACGAAACAGAGGCAAAGATTGCATCATATATTAATTAAGTAGAAAAAACGCCTAATTAATTATGAAAAAACGGGCGAAAACCAAAACAATGAAACAAAGACATTGCGGAATCTAGCTTGTTTGAGGCAACATTAGTACGACGGTTTTGAGAGGCGTGGGGGTCGAAAAGGAGGCAAAGATTGCATCATCTATTAATTAAGTAGAAAAATTGACTAGTTAATTACGAAAAATCGGGCGAAAACTGAAACAACGAGGGTCAAGCCCACTCCCAACGACTAAAACCCACGGGGCAAAGCCCACCCTTATAGACGATATGTCGAACGCGATAACAAACGCCAACCAACCAAAACACACCCCAACGGAAGGACCCGCTCCACCGATCAAGCTGACCTTCCATCACAGTCGGAGAGAAGAAGTCGTGACTGCTAAAGGAGGAATGGACCTGGAACTCACCCGCAACGATGGAAAGGCAAGCACTCGGTACCACTGCGATAGTTGCAACACCCGACATGCCGAGGACCAACATCGATGGCAACCACATTGCCCACCTGACACGAGGTTCATGCCCTCGAGACTCTTCCTGGCGATGTATCTTAAGGAGGTGTTGACAGCGTAATAGAGATTCAAATATGGTAGCTCACTGGCTAACTCAGCAGGGTTGGGATGATCCACCGTCTATGTGGTTGAACTCCCCCCTCCCCCCTCCCCCCCTGCGGTTTTAGTTTCTGGTTTACTTCTGCAGATGACATAACCGTTGTTTAAAGTTAATAAAGCTAGTTGTAAAGGTTTGTGAAAGTTTAGGGTAAGTGAGTTGTTTCCACTCCGCATTAGTGAAACGTGAATCAGAATTCCCAAATAATCAATCGGGAATTGACTTTGCGCACAACTAAACAGGTAAGCATACTCACCCGTCGCCTCATTGGATTTTCCAAAGCAAACCAATTCGTTTTTATGAAAGTTAATTTTAAGGCATGACATCTACTCAAACGATGAAAGCAAGGATTTCATGTTTTGAGGCTTGTCCAAGTCATGTTTCATAAAAAGAATTGTACCATTTACATATTGAAGAATAACTTTAACAATCTCTTGTGGCTGATCCTCGTTCTTCCAACGGATCGAATAAGAGATATGAACAGTCCTTTTTTGTCCTTTCCAAGTAGAGGATGCCTTGCATTAGGCATTGTTTCGTCCAGCCTTTCCATCAGTGGAGGCAGGCCATGCACGTACGTACCGAAGAGAGGCACGCACTTCCCTCAAAAAAATAATAATAAGAGAGGCACGCACGGAAGGACTGACTTGGTTCCAACTTGCAAATGTTCACTCCGAGCTCCGGGAAGCCAGGGCATGCGTTGCTGGCTCCCTCACGGGACTTGACAGGTGCGCCGAGTCGCTGGTCAACACCTGCGAGCTCCTGTGCGTTGCGCCTCGGCCGCCGCCCCGGTCCGTCCTTGCATTGCATCCACGCCCACGCACCAACGGACACGTCGGGCTTCCTCCTTCCAGCCCCACCAACCAGCGGCGAGTCTTTTTTTCTTTTTCTTTCTGAGGGAACGCGGTGAGTCTATTAGGTAGGCATCATCAGGCTTAAGCCTATCCTTCACAAACATATTTCAGCTAACCAGACCACTTAAAAATTATATTCAGGTGCTTTACATGCAAGAATCACAATGCAGTTGCTAATTTGCCTTAGAAACTTGGTGTTTTTAGCCTACCCTTCATTGTAATGCTAGATTCGTCACTGCATGCCAACGAGGCGTTGTGAACCGGGCGATCCAAATTGTTCGTTGTGTCCCCATGGATCGAAACGGATCAAAATGATCGGCATAAAGTGCAAACTCAAATTTAGAACGCGTCCGTTCAATATAAACGCATTTTAGGTTCAAAATTACTTAACATGTGTCCGTCGTGAATCCATTTGTCGGCCATCTAACCACCGTCCGTAGTAGTATTAAATGCGGTCTACCATAGGCCTGCATGGCGGTGGGTCAACGTCCTTTTTAATGCAAGCGTGCGGGAGGGAGGGCGATCTCATCCACTTCCCTCTCCCATCCACCCCCGTCCCCAGCTCCTCCTGTGTTCCTTCCTTCGTCGTCATCGTCGGCTGCTCCACTCGACGTCTCACGGGACTGCCTGTACATTTCGGTGCACCAAGCACGCTGGCATTACGAGTACTGCCAGCCGTTGTTGTACGCAGATGTCAACCTGCCCCACGGGTGGCATCTGGATCCACAACGCATCCTGGTGTCGGTGGTGCCGCGGTCACAACGGGCTCACGTCGAGGAGGTATGCAGGCTCCACGAGCTTCTGACGCTGGCTTAGCGGCGGGCCCTTGCTGACGTGTCAAACTCTCCCAATTGCGGAGGTCGGCTTTGCGTTCGAGCACAAAGAGGAATGTCGTCGCGACGTCTAGCACAACATCCCCCCGCCTCCCCTAGAGGTCAAGCCATAGGAGGAGGAGCAGGCCACATTGAAGACGGCCATGCAGAGATCCATCGAGGAGACCTGGCACAAGGAGGAGGAGGAGGAGGCTACGTACCAGGCGAGGGTGGCGGAGACTCTCGCCTGTCTCCTCTCACTGTATGGCGGCCCAATCATGTTGTTGTGTGCCCGTGTCGGTCTGGATATAGGATTGTTGTGTGTCGATTGGGTGTATAGTCCTGCTGCGTGTGGGTGTAGTTACCGGACTGGCCACGTGCCGGTTCTCATAGCCACCTACTCCCCCGCCTCCATCGTGGATCGCCCAAATGATGGCGCAAATGTAGTGGTTTCTTGCCTTTGACTCGTTTTACTTAGTGGTTTCTTGTCTTTGACTCGTTTTACTTGGATACACCACCTTCAAAGTTTACACGAATCTTAGGGTATTCTCCGACACTCATAATCAACTAATTTTGATTCTCTTTTTTTTTGATAAATGATACTTTATGTAATTATCTATGAGAACAAACATCGTCGCCTCGTCAGACAAGGTTTAATTTCCTCCCAAAATCGTCGCCTTGCCTTGCCGGCCTCGCGCACGACGGTGCAGGAGTCCCCAGCGTCTTGCCGTTGAGCGGGATCACCGTCACCGACTCAAGGGGTGATCCCGCCGGTATCTCGCCCACAGCGGTGCTGCTTGCGCTTGGCTGCGTCGCGTGGCCTCCAGCTCTGTGCCGGTCGGGTATCGTATCAGGCAACCAATCAATCAAGAAAACACACAAGCAATGCAAGAAGCAGAGCACCGAGGATGGGATGGGGGTCTCTGCGGGCTCTGCCGAATGGCGATCATGTGATTTCTGCGGGCTCTGGCGATTTGGAGATGGAGAGAGAGAGAAAGAGAGAGAGCAAAAAGCAGGCCGAGATTCGAGGAAAATGTGTGTGTAGAGAGAGCGAGAGAGAGACAAGGGCTGACCTTGTTTGCCGGTTTGAGACAGGCAAGGGCTCTCTCTCTCTCTCTACCGCTCCGGTAAACAGGCGTCTACTACCCTTTTGACCGTATGACCGTTGACCCTCTCTGTCCT
Source organism: Hordeum marinum (assembly GCA_022496015.1). Lineage (NCBI taxonomy): Eukaryota > Viridiplantae > Streptophyta > Magnoliopsida > Poales > Poaceae > Hordeum > Hordeum marinum. The sequence goes on from CM039676.1 coordinate 68,308,541, forward strand.
GTGTCACGGGTGTGCATATGGACAAGTGTTTGTTTGTTTATTTCCTCCTTTGATTGATTGAATGAAAATATTGCACTTAAAAACACTGGAAGTTGGACTTGAAAATTTGAGATATAAAATGCCAAAGATTAGATTATATATATGAAAATAATAAAAGTACGTATTTTGAAAACTAACCTACCGCATTTTGCTTTTTCATTAAGCCTTCCAAGGTGACTAATCTACTCACTACAGTTCTAGAAAGTTTACATTATTCTTCTTCTTTTTTGCATTATTCTTATTTGCATTACATTAATTAGACACTGATTTTCTTTTCAAAGAATTGGAAATAAAAGCCAAAGATTAGACAAAAAAATAAAGTACGGACTTTGAAAACTAACCTACATTATTTTGTTTTCCATTATAGGCTTCCAACACTGTTAATCTGGACTACTTACTATGGTTTCATAAAGTTTACTTTATTCCTTTTGCTTTACACCACTTTTTCTTTCTTATTAATACACATTGTTAAATAAATTTTCCTTGTTACAAAATCAGTGGAGATGGAGACTGTTTGTTCTTTCTACATTCTTTACCCCTTTTCTACGAAAAAGGCATCACACCGTTCTAGAATAAACAAAAATTACACCAACGTCCCTAGTCTCTGACTGTCTTCTTCCTCGAGAACAGGCTGATGGCACGCCACCTCTGATACCTCTCCATCTTCAGAGCCAACTCGTCATTTGACTGCGTGTAGTAAACTATCAGGGCCACATGCCTGTGAAACAGACGCTCTCGAGAAAAAAACGAAGGTACAACAACGAAGGGAGTCAGTGGGTGAAGAAAAAGGAGTTGATGAAGCATTGGCGGCCTCCGGCGAGGAGGACCGCCGGGACAAATGAGGATCATAGGATGGACCTGCCGTGGTATGCCCTCTTACTACGACATTTCGTGAGCTCTTGGATCTCTAAGGGCGGATTCGTGCAAAGATGATTTTTCTTTCCGAGTCCCACTTGTACAAATGTAAAGTCGATGAGGTTCGATGTCTTTTAAAGTTTGATTATATGTTTGTAGTGGAGAGCGGGTCGGGCCGGTGGCCTTGTTTTATTTCACCATAAAGAGAATAAACTTGACTTAAATTATGTTTCACCTAATTTTGTTGACATTATGTTTATGAATGGTGAGGTAGTCCTTTAGCGCTTTACAGGTTTTTACGGTCATCCGACTTGGAGTGATTGATATAAGTCTTGGGATGATTTACCTAGTTTGTATAATAAGGGTGCTCACATGTGGTTGTTTCTAGGAGATTTTCATGAAATTATCTATTCTTCCGACAAAGAAGGTGGCAATGTGAGATCTAATGCAATGATGAATTATTTTTGTGACTTTCTTGCCAAGTGTGGTTTAGAAGATGTGGGCTATATTGGTGTCACTTGTACTTGGAGAAGAGGTGGTATCAAGGAGAGGCTCGACAGGGCTGTTTGTAATATGGAGTGGGCTCTTAAATTTCCAAGGGTGACAGTTATAAATGAGGAACATGTTCATTCTGATCATCGCCCATTAATTTTGAATATGGAATATTTCGATGGTAATATTTTCAAAAACAATTTGAAGCTAAATGGCTCAAGGAAGAAACGGTCGAGGAAACTGTGAAGTCGGCTTGGATAAGGCTAAGTTGGTAGGTACTGGACCGTCTCTCATGGTGCGTACAAGAGCGTTGCGTGCGGACTTACACTCTTGGGACCATCATACTCTCAAGGGACCAAAGAATAGAATAAACAAATTAAAAGAAGAATTAGACAAGCTTCAAGGTGGTCCTTTGAACATTGGTTCCCGCGCATGGCAAAAGGAAGTTCTTGTTCTTATTGAAAATGTTTTGGATAAGGAAGATTTGTTTTGGATTCAGAGAGGGCGTGTTAATTGGTTGACGCATGGAGATCGCAATACTTCTTTCTTCCATGGTGCAGTTACAGCCAGGGAGAAAAGGAACAATATCAAAAAACTTCTTGATGATTTTGGGGTATGGCAACAAGGTGCGGAATTGAAGAATCATATCAAGGACTATTTTTCAGGTTTGTTTACACAAAAGTCTTGCATCGATGTTCTTTACCTTTAGATAAGAGTGACGACTATGAATAATGCTCTTCTTGCTCCCTGTACTGTTGAAGATGTTTGCAAGGCTCTTTTTCATATTGGTGATTTAAAAGCATCACGACTGATGACCTCCATGCTATTTCTATAAATGATTTTGTCACATGTTGGGAGATGATTTGGTTGAGGAGGTTTTGCCAGCGGCGAATACTTGTACTATTCCTTTTGGATGGAATGACGCCACGGTTGTGATGATTTCCCAGATTAACTCTCTAGAAAAGGTTACCCGGTTTAGATCTATCAGTTTTGCAACATGGTGTGTAAGGTTATTGCAAAGATGATGGCAACCCATCTGAAGGCTTTTCTTGCAAATATTATCAGCACGAACGAGAGTACTTCTGTTCCCGTAAGAATGATTATGGACAATGTTTTAGTGGCCTATGAGTTCTTCTATACAATAAAAAATAAGAGGCAAGGAAAAGAGGGGTTTTGAGCTATCGAACTCTATATGCATAAAGCCTATGATAGGGTTAGTGAACTTTCTTTAAGGAGATTATGATTGAACTGGGTTTTCAAGATAATTGGGTGAACCTTATTATGCAATGTGTATCCATTGTGAAATATCGATTTCGGTTCAACGGGGAAGAAAGCGAAAGTTTTAAACCTACGGGAGGATTACGTCAGGGAGACCCCTTATCTCCTTACCTATTTCTATTATTTGTACGGAGGGTCTGGCTGCTCTATTGACACACGCGAAGGAGAATGTGAATATTGGGGAGTAAAAGTTTGTAGAGATGCTCCATCGATCAACAACCTTCTTTTGTTGACGATTCTCTGATCCTCATGAGGGTGAATATGTAAAATGTTGAGACTTTGAGGTCAATTTTGGATTTGTATTGTGCTGCTTTGGGATAAATGATGAGTGTTAAAAAGTCTAGCATCTTTTTTAGCACTAACCCTAGCATCGAAGTTCGAGAAAAATCGTGTACCACTCTGAATATTATGAACGAAGCCCTCAATGAAAAATATTTGGGTTTACCAGCTAATGTGGACTTGGGTAAAACTTATTATTTCTAGTATTTGATTGACCGTGTTATTACAAAAATCCGTGGTTGAAAGGAAAAAATATTATCCGTCGGAGGGAAGGAAATTCTTCTCAAACCTGTTGTTCAAGCCATACCCACCTATGCAATGTCGTTCTTTAAAAATCCTAAAAAGACTTGCAAACGAATTATTGACACTATGTCACATTTTTGATGGGGAGACGACGAAAATTAGAGGAGGATGGCTTGGTGAAAAATGTGTGTCCCAAATAATCAACGGGGATGGGTTTCCCTAAAAAGAAAAGAAAGGCTGACACCCCTACCCTACCCGCGTACCACGGCAGCACACTCCGCACCCCACCCCCAAACCCCGGACAAATTTTCTGTTATGACCTTTTGGTCTAACAAATTCTGCATGTGACCTAACTTTTAAAAAAAATCGAAACTGACCTTTTTGGTGACGCTAAGGTCCCTGGCGTTTTGTTTTCACGGGAGACGCCGCGGTCTACGGCGTCTGGTCACGGGCCCGCACATGAAAAGTTCATCAAACACAAGAAGTCTCGAATATAATTAAAGGTTCATCGCACATAAATAACGTCCAGCTAGCTTTCTCACGTGCCCTCTGTCTACCGAGTAGTACGAGGCCAGTTTCCTTTCTTTTCGCGTGCCTCGTCCTCTGCCTGTGCATCACGAGCCCTTGCACGCTTTCTTGCCCTCTCTTCTTCACGAGCCTATGCATCACGAGCCCATCCATATCACCCTGAACCTCTTAGTTCTCCTTCTTCCCTTGGTCTCCACCTTCATGAGTGGGTCTGTCTTAATATGGTGGCCATGATACTCAGGCCACTTTGATTGGTCTAAAAAAGGATGAAGCCGAGGCGCCCATGTCAACCTTGTAGCTTCCACATGAAACTCTTGCATCCGAATGGTTTTCCCATCACAAACTGATATGTGAGCCGCCCTTGTCGCTGTTATCAAATGAGAGCATGGCCAATGATACTTGCTAGGTCTTTCGCACTAGCACCACCGTGACTTGAGTTTTACCTCAAAGGAGGCACCACCATATGAATAACTGTCTCGTGTTGTGCCACATGGCTTGTCAATTTGATAGATCATTTTAGTTCTGTCGAATGTGATAATTTGTTGCTGCGAAGACTTGCTTGATTGTACCTGAAGCCATTCATCAACCTTTTGCGGATAATCCATGATTTCACCAATCCAATTGGCGGTCTCTTCTAAATGCATCTGAAAGTAATCATTAAGCTTGAAGAAGGTATACTCCACAATTGCAGTCACCGGCAATGAACATGTGCTACTTCTCTACAACGTCACCAGAAATTGGCGAGTTGATGGGAGAGTTCTTGTCTTGCGTTGGTTTTTCCCTTGAAGAGGAAAGGGTGATGCAGCACGGTAGCGGTAAGTATTTCCCTCAGTTTGAGAACCAAGGTATCAATCCAGTAGGACTAACAAGATGGAGCAAAAAGGAACCTGCACAAACGCAAACAAACTTGCACCCAACGCGATAAAGAGGTTGTCAATCTCTTCACGATTGCTTGCAAAGTGAGATCTAATAGTAGTAATAGATGAACGTAAATAAGTAAATAAAATTGCAGCAAAGTATTTTTTTTGTTTTTATGTTTAAATCTGAATATATAATTTGTAAAATAGACCCGGGGGCCATAGTGTTCACTAGAGGCTTCTCTCGTGAAAGCAAGTATTACGGTGGGTGAACAAATTAGTGTTGAGCAATTGATAGAATAGCGCAAAGTCATGACGATATCTAAGGCAATGATCATACATATAGGCATCACGTCCGAGACAAGTAGACCAATACTTTCTACATCTACTACTATTACTCCACACATCGACCGCTATCCAGCATGCATCTATTCACTAGTAGAATGTCTGTCAGTAGTCCCGGTCGGGCTGGGCCTTTAGTACCGGTTCCCCAACCGGTACTGAAGGGTCGGGACTAAAGGTCCAGACCTTTAGTACAGGTTGGCCCACGGACCGGTACTAAAGGCCCTCCACGTGGCTACCTGCGTGGGCTGTGGTGGAGGACCTTTAGTACTGTTTTCCAACCGGTACTAAGTGTTCCACGTGGCTGCCTGCGTGGGCAGGACCTTTAGTACCGGTTGGTGATACCAACCGGTACTAAGCGTTCTGTTTTTTTCGCTTTTAACTAGGTTTTCCATTAATTTCAAATTTATTTTACGGTGCTACATACTATAAACATTAATTACACAAGTTGATGCATATATATATGTAATATAATATACAATATCTCATACACAGTACATATATACAAATGGAATTACGCATCCATATATATTCTGGACTTATAACTTCCCAAAACCCGGCCGGGACTAGCTACCTAGTGCTCCGGATGAATCTCAGTTTTCTACTACTGATTTGCTGGCATTATTGAGGCGGCGGTAGGTAATAGTGTTCTCCGTTTACATCAATGACATGTTGAAGAAGAAATGCCGTAAATTCCTTTTGAAGTGCTATGAAGCGTTTCTTGGGTGATAGCTTTGATGACAATTACCAAAGCTTAAGTTATCTTTCACGTGCTCCTCTGCGACGTATATGATCTTCGGTCTGGATGCGAATGTTCTCGCAGAGGAATTATCTGTTGGGAGACGTAGTAGTAAATCAAAATTTTCCTACGTGTCACCAAGATCTATCTATGGAGAAAACATCAAACGAGCGGGGAGAGGTTGGATCTTCATACCTTTGAAGATCGCTAAGCGGAATCGTTGCTAGAACGCGGTTGATGGAGTCGTACTTGCAACGATTCAGATCGCGGTGGATTCTGATCTAAGCACCGAACAACGGTGCCTCCGCGTTCAACACACGTGCAGCCCGGTGACGTCTCCTATGCCTTGATCCAGCAAGGAGGAAGGGGAGGTTAGGGAAGAACTCCGGCAGCACGACGGCGTGGTGGCGGTGGAGCTGCGTGGTACTCCGTCAGAGCTTCGCTAAGCACTACGGAGAACGAGGAGAGGAGGAGGTAGGGCTGCGCCTGGGAAGAGATGAACTCGTGTGTTGTGTAGCCCTAAAACCCACCACTATATATAGGAGGAGGGGAGGGGAGGGGCTGCGCCCTAGGGGTGGCGGCAACCTCCAGGAGCCCATCTGGCCGGCGGCCAGGGCAGGGAGAGGTGGAGGCGCCCTAGGGTGGGCCTTAAGGCCCATCCACGCCTAGGGTTTGCCCCCCTCCACCCTTGCTGCGCCTTGGGCTGGGGTGAGAGGCACACCAGCCCTCCTAGGGGCTGGCTGCCTCCCACTCTTGGCCCATGGAACCTTCCGGGGCAGGTGGGCCCACTTGATGGACCCCCGGAACCCTTCCGGTGGTCCCGATACACTACCTGTGACACCCAGAACACTTCCGGTAACCAAATCCTCACTTCCTATATATCAATCTTCGTCTCCGAACCATTCCGGGACTCCTCGTGACGTCCGGGATCTCATCCAGGACTCCGAACAACCTTCGGTAACCACGTACACTATTTCCCTATAACCCTAGCATCATCGAACCTTAAGTGTGTAGACCCTACGGGTTCGGGAGACACGTAGACATGATCGAGACACCTCTCCGGTCAATAACCAACAGCGGGATCTGAATACCCATGTTGGCTCCCACGTACTCCACGATGATCTCATCGGATGAACCACGATGTCAGGGATTCAATCAATCCCATATACATTTCCCTTTGTCTATCGGTATGGTACTTGCCCGAGATTCGATCGTCGGTATCCCTATACCTTGTTCAATCTCGTTACCGGCAAGTCTCTTTACTCATTCCGTAATACATCATACCGTGGCTAACTCCTTAGTCACATTGAGCTCATTATGATGATGTCTTACCGAGTGGGCCCAAAGATACCTCTCCGTCACACGGAGTGACAAATCCCAGTCTCGATTCGTGTCAACCCAACAAACACTTTCAAAGATACCCATAATGTACCTTTATAGCCACCCAGTTACGTTGTGACGTTTGGCACACCCAAAGCATTCCTACGGTATCCGGGAGTTACACAATCTCATGGTCTAAGGAAACGATACTTGACATTGAAAAGCTTTAGCAAACGAACTACACGATCTTGTGCTATGCTGAGGATTGGGTCTTGTCCATCACATCATTCTCCTAATGATGTGATCCCGTTATTAACAACATCCAATGTCCATGGTCATGAAATCGTGACCATCTATTGATCAATGAGCTAGCCAACTAGAGGCTCACTAGGGACATGTTGTGGTCTATGTATTCACACATGTATTACGGTTTCCGGTTAACACAATTATAGCATGAATAACAGACAATTATCATGAACTAGGAAATACAATAATAACCATTTTATTATTGCCTCTAGGGCATATTTCCAACAGTCTCCCACTTGCACTAGAGTCAATAATCTACTTACATTGTGATGAATCGAACACCCATAGCATTCTGGTGTTGATCATGTTTTGCTCGTGAGAGAGGTTTAGTCAACGGATCTGCGAAATTCAGATCCATATGCACTTTACAAATATCTATGTCTCCCTCCTGAATGTAATCACAGATGGGGTTGAAGCGGCGCTTGATGTGTCTTGTCTTCTTGTGAAACCTGGGCTCCTTCGCAAGGGCAATAGCTCCAGTGTTGTCACAGAGTAGAGTCATCGGGCCCGACGCATTTGGAATCACTCCTAGGTCGGTGATGAACTCCTTCATCCAAACTCCCTCCTTCGCTGCTTCCGAAGCAGCTATGTACTCCGCTTCACATGTAGATGCCGCCACGACGCTTTGCTTGCTGCTGCTCTAGCTGACTGCCCCTCCATTCAAAATATACATGTATCCAGTTTGCGACTTGGAGTCGTCCGGATCTGTGTCGAAGCTAGCATCGACGTAACCCTTTACGACGAGATCTTCGGCACCTCCATATACGAGAAACATGTCCTTTGTCCTTTTCAGGTACTTCAGGATATTCTTGACCGCTGTCCAGTGTTCCGCTACGGGATCACTTTGGTACCTCCCTACCAAACTTATGGCAAGGTTCACATCAGGTCTGGTACACAGCATGGCATACATAATAGAGCCTATGGCTGAAGCATAGGGGATGACACTCATCTCTTATCTATCCTTTGTCGTGGTCAGGCATTGAGTCATACTCAATCTCACACCTTGCAACACAGGAAAGAACCCCTTCTTGGACTGATCCATATTGAACTTCTTCAATATCTTTTCAAGGTATGCGCTTTGTGAAAGACCAATGAGGCGTCTCGATCTATCTCTATAGATCTTAATACCTAATATGTAAGCAACTTCTCCAAGGTCCTTCATTGAAAAACACTTATTCAAGTAGGCCTTTATACTTTCCAAGAGTTCTATATTATTTCTCATTATTAGCATGTCATCCACATACAGTATAAGAAATGCTATAGAGCTCCCACTCACTTTCTTGTAAATACAGGGTTCTCCATAAACTTGTACAAACCCAAACGCTTTAATCACCTCATTAAAGCGAATGTTCCAACTCCGAGATGCTTGCACCAGCCCATAGATGGAGCGCTGGAGCTTGCATACCTTGTTAGCATCTTTAGGATCGACAAAACCTTCCGGCTGCATCATATACAGTTCTTCCTTGAGGAAGCCATTAAGGAATGCCGTTTTGACGTCCATTTGCCAGATCTCATAATCATAAAATGCGGCAACTTCTAACATGATTCGGACAGACTTCAGCATCGCTACGGGTGAGAAAGTCTCATCGTAGTCAACTCCTTGAACTTGTCGATAACCCTTAGTGACAAGCTGAGCTTCATAGGCGGTCACATTACCGTCCGCGTCAGTCTTCTTCTTAAAGATCCATTTGTTTTCAATGGCTCGCTTATCATTAGGCAAGTCCACCAAAGTCCATACTTTGTTCTCATACATGGATCCTATCTCGGATTTCATGGCCTCAAGCCATTTGTCAGAATCCGGGCCCGCCATCGCTTCTTCATAGTTCGAAGGTTCACCGTTGTCCAACAACATGATCTCTAGGACAGGATTGCCGTACCACTCTGGTGCGGAACATGTCCTAGTGAACCTTCGAATAGCAACTTGATCTGAAGCTTCATGATCATCATCATTAACTTCCTCTCTAGCCGGTGTAGGCTTCACAGAAACAACTTCCCGTGCTATGCTACTCTCCGGTTCGAGTGGAGGTACAATTACCTCATTAAGTTCTATTTTCCTCCCACTTACTTCTTTCGAGAGAAACTCTTTCTCGAGAAAGGATCCATTCTTGGCAATAAAGACTTTGCCCTCGGATCGTAGGTAGAAGGTATACCCAATAGTCTCTTTGGGATATCCTATGAAGACGCACTTTTCCGCTTTGGGTTCGAGCTTCTCAGGTTGAAGTTTCTTCACATAAGCATCGCATCCCCAAACTTTTAGAAACGACAGCTTAGGTTTCTTTCCAAACCATAATTCATACGGTGTCGTCTCAACGGATTTAGACGGTGCCCTATTTAAAGTGAATGCGGCAGTCTCTAATGCATATCCCCAAATGATAGCGGTAAGTCGGTAAGAGACATCATAGATCGCACCATATCCAATAGAGTGCGATTACGATGTTCAGACACACCATTTCGCTGAGGTGTGCCGGGCGGCGTGAGTTGTGAAACAATTCCACATTTCCTAAGGTGTGTGCCAAACTCGTGACTTAAATATTCTCCGCCACGATCAGATCATAGGCATTTTATTTTCCTGTCACGTTGATTCTCGACCTCACTCTGAAATTCCTTGAACGTTTCAAAGGTTTCAGACTTGTGCTTCATTAAGTAGACATAACCATATCTGCTCAAGTCATCAGTGAGGGTGAGAACATAACGGTAGCCACCGCGAGCCTCGACACTCATTGGACCGCATACATCGGTATGTATTATCTCCAATAAGTCAGTTGCTCGCTCCATTGTTCCGGAGAACGGAGTCTTGGTCATCTTGCCCATGAGGCATGGTTCGCACGTGTCAAATGATTTGAAATCAAGTGACTCCAAAAGTCCATCAGCATGGAGCTTCTTCATGCGTTTGACACCAATATGACCAAGGCGGCAGTGCCACATGTAAGTGGGACTATCGTTATCAACTTTACACTTTTTGGTACTCACACTATGGACATGTGTAACATCACGTTCGAGATTCATCAAAAATAAACCATTGACCAGCGGGGCATGAGCATAAAACATTTCCCTCATATAAATAGAACAACCATTATTCTCGGATTTAAATGAGTAGCCATCTCGCATCAAGCGAGATCCATATACAATGTTCATGCTCAAAGCTGGTACTAAATAACAATTAATAAGGTTTAAAACTAATCCCGAAGGTAGATGTAGAGGTAGCGTGCCGACGGCGATCACATCGACCTTGGAACCATTCCCGACGCGCATCGTCACCTCGTCCTTTGCCAGCCTCCGCTTATTCCGCAGCTCCTGCTTGGAGTTACAAATGTGAGCAACTGCACCGGTATCAAATACCCAAGAGCTACTACGAGCGCTGGTTAGGTACACATCAATAACAAGTATATCACATATACCTTTAATGTTGTCGTCCTTCTTATCCGCTAAGTACTTGGGGCAGTTCCGCTTCCAGTGACCGGTACCCTTGCAATAAAAGCACTCAGTCTCAGGTTTGGGTCCATTCTTGTTCTTCTTCTTCCCGGAAACTTGCTTACCGGGCGCGGCAATAGCTTTGCCGTCCTTCTTGAAGGTTTTCTTACCCTTGCTTTCTTGAAACTAGTGGTCTTATTTACCATCAACACTTGATGCTCCTTTTTGATCTCGACCTCCGCTGATTTCAGCATCGAGTACAACTCAGGAATGGACTTCTCCATCCCTTGCATGTTGTAGTTCATCACAAAGCTCTTGTAGCTAGGTGGAAGCGACTGGAGGATTCTGTCAATGACCGAGTCATCTGGGAGGTTAACTCCCAGCTGAGTCAAGCGGTTGTGAAGCCCAGACATCTTGAGGATGTGCTCACTGACAGAACTCTTCTCCTCCATCTTATAGCTAAAGAACTTGTCGGAGACTTCATATCTCTCGACCCGGGCATGAGCTTGGAAAACCAGTTTCAGCTCTTGGAACATCTCATATGCTCCGTGTTGCTCAAAACGCTTTTGGAGCCCCGGTTCTAAACTGTAAAGCATGCCGCACTGAACAAGGGAGTAATCATCGCAGCGAGAATGCCAAGCGTTCACAACGTCTTGTTCTGCTAGGAGAAGGGGTGGGTCACCTAGCGGTGCATCAAGGACATACAGTTTCTTGGAAGCTATGAGGATGATCCTCAAACCACGGACCCAGTCCGCATAGTTGCTTCCATCATCTTTCAGCTTGGTTTTCTCTAGGAATGCGTTGAAATTGAGGTTGACATTTGCGTTGGCCATTGGATCTACAATATAGATAGTAAAGGCAATTTTAGACTAAGTTCATGATAATTAAGTTCACATAATCAAATTATTCAATGAACTCCCACTTAGATAGACATCTCTCTAGTCATCCAAGTGACACATGATCCATGTCAACTAGCCCGTGTCTGATCATCACGTGATACGGACTAGTCATCCATGGTGAACATCTTCATGTTGATCGAATCTTCTATACGACTCATGTTCGACCTTTCGGTCTTCCGTGTTCCGAGGCCATGTCTGTACATGCTAGGCTCGTCAAGTCAACCTAAGTGTTTCGCGTGTGTAAATCTGGCTTACACCCGTTGTATGCGAACGTTAGAACCTATCACACCCGATCATCACGTGGTGCTTCGGAACAACGATCCTTAGCAACGATGCACAGTTAGGGCGAACACTTCTCTTGAAATTTTATTGAGAGATCATCTTATTTACTACCGTCGTTCTAAGCAAATAAGATGTAAACATGATAAACATCACATGTAATCAATATAGTGACATGATATGGCCAATATCATCTTGCTCCTATGATCTCCATCTTCGGGGCACCATGATCATCATTGTCACCGGCACGACACCATGATCTCCATCATCATGATCTCCATCATTGTGTCTTCATGAAGTTGTCTCGCCAACTATTACTTCTACTACTATGGCTAACGCTTAGCAATAAAGTAAAGTAATTACATGGCGTTTATGATTGACACGCATGTATACAATAAAACAAGACAACTCCTATGGCTCCTGCCGGTTGTCATAGTCATCGACATGCAAGTCGTGAACCCTATTACAAGAACATGATCAATCTCATACATCACAATGCATCACATCACATCCTTTTGGCCATATCACATCACAAGGCATATGCTGCAAAAACAAGTTAGACGTCCTCTAATTTGTAGTTGCAAGTTTTTACGTGGTTGCTATAGGTTTCTAGGAAGAATGTTTCTTACCTACGCCAACAACCACAACGTGATATGCCAATTGCTATTTACCCTTCATAAGGACCCTTTTCATCGAATCCAATCCGACTAAGGTGGGAGAGATAGACACCCGCTAGCCACCTTATGCAACTAGTGCATGTCAGGCGGTGGAACCGGTCTCACGTAAGCGTACGTGTAAGGTTGATCCGGGCCGCTTCATCCCACAATACCGTCGAATCAAGATAAGACTAGTAACGACAAGCATATTGACAAAATCGACGCCCACAACTGCTTTGTGTTCTACTCAAGCATAGATTCTACGCATAGACCTAGCTCATGATGCCACTGTTGGGAGACGTAGTAGTAAATCAAAATTTGCCTACGTGTCACCAAGATCTATCTATGGAGAAACCAGCAAACGAGCGGGGAGAGGTTGGATCTTCATACCTTTGAAGATCGCTAAGCGGAAACGTTGCTATAACGCGGTTGATGGAGTCGTACTCGCAGCGATTCAGATCGCGGTGGATTCTGATCTAAGCACCGAACAACGGTGCCTCCGCGTTCAACACACGTGCAGCCCGATGACGTCTCCTACGCCTTGATCCAGCAAGGAGGAAGGAGAGGTTGGGGAAGAACTCCGGCAGCACGACGGCATGGTGGCGGTGGAGCTGCATGGTACTCCGGCAGAGCTTCGCTAAGCACTATGGAGAACGAGGAGAGGAGGAGGTAGGGCTGCGCTTGGGAGGAGATGAACTCGTGTGTTGTGCAGCCCTAAAACCCACCACTATATATAGGAGGAGGGGAGGTGATGGGTTGCGCCCTAGGGTTCCACCCTAGGGGTGGCGGCAGCCTCCAGGAGCCCATCTGGCCGGCGGCCAGGGCAGGGAGAGGTGGAGGCGCCCTAGGGTGGGCCTTAAGGCCCATCCATGCCTAGGGTTTGCCCCCCTCCACCCTTGCCGCGCCTTGGGCTGGGGTGAGAGGCGCACCAGCCCTCCTAGGGGCTGGCTCCCTCCCACTCTTGGCCCATGGAACCTTTCGGGGCAGGTGGGCCCACTTGGTGGACCCCCGGAACCCTGCCGGTGGTCCCGATACACTACGTGTGACACCCGGAACACTTCCGGTAACCAAATCCTCACTTCCTATATATCAATCTTCGTCTCCGGACCATTCCGGGACTCCTCGTGACGTCCGGGATCTCATTCGGGACTCCGAACAACCTTCGGTAACCACGTACACTATTTCCCTATAACCCTAGTGTCATCGAACCTTAAGTGTGTAGACCCTACGGGTTCGGGAGACACGTAGACATGATCGAGACACCTCTCCGGTCAATAACCAACAGCGGGATCTGGATACCCATGTTGGCTCCCACGTACTCCATGATGATCTCATCAGATGAACCACGATGTCAGGGATTCAATCAATCCCGTATACAATTCCCTTTGTCTATCGGTATGGTACTTGCCCGAGATTCGATCGTCGGTATCCCTATACCTTGTTCAATCTCGTTACCGACAAGTCTCTTTACTCGTTCCGTAATACATCATCCCATGGCTAACTCCTTAGTCACATTGAGCTCATTATGATGATGTCTTACCGAGTGGGCCCACAGATACCTCTCCGTCACACGGAGTGACAAATCCCAGTCTCGATTCGTGTCAACCCAACAGACACTTTCAGAGATACCCATAATGTACCTTTATAGCCATCCAGTTATGTTGTGACGTTTGGCACACCCAAAGCATTCCTACGGTATCCGGGAGTTACACAATCTCATGGTCTAAGGAAACGATACTTGACATTGAAAAGCTTTAGCAAACGAACTACACGATCTTGTGCTATGCTTAGGATTGGGTCTTGTCCATCACATCATTCTCCTAATGATGTGATCCCATTATCAACGACATCCAATGTCCATGGTCATGAAACCGTGACCATCTATTGACCAACGAGCTAGCCAACTAGAGGCTCACTAGGGACATGTTGTGGTCTATGTATTCACACATGTATTATGGTTTCCGGTTAACACAATTATAGCATGAATAACAGACAATTATCATGAACTAGGAAATACAATAATAACCATTTTATTATTGCCTCTAGGGCATATTTCCAACAGTATCCACATAAATTTGTCCCCTGTGGCTGCTTCGTGCACTTTGCAAAAGAATAGAATTCAATAAGATAATTAATACTCAAGCATGATAATGGTATTGAAAATTGAATTAAAGAGATGCGCGGACCTAGTAATTTGTACTACTTAATTACCTGCATCCTTCTCCACTTTAGCTTCGTGGGCCATTGATGACGACGACCGCTATGTGTTTTTTCTATCATTTTTTCCAAACACTACGCGGTAAAGAAAAAGAACGAAAGAGTTATTATAATTACTTTTGATATCAGGAAATAATGAAAGAAAGCGAGGTCGATAAAGATTGAAATTACCGTTCCATCATAAAATACAAGTCCACGTATGATTGTTCTGGTGTATCTAGTGAGTCGTACACTTGAACAAGTCCATCCGCGAGGATAATATATAGGAGGATATAATGGTCTCTGCACAGAAGTTTATATAATTAAGCAGGCATGCATATAACTCATCAACTACACTTGACAACGAGCTAGTAAGCAAAAATAGAATTGGTAGTATACAAGAGAGTAAACACTCACCCCATGTTGTAAGGAAATATTATAGTAGATTTGGTATTCATTGCCTCTAGAAATTTTTCCAAGAGATCTTCTGTCCTTGGCAAAATGTTTTACCACATGAGCATGAACGGTACTTGGGTCGATGAACCCAACTTCATCGACTCCCTCTTGTTTCAATTCCCACATCTTGCATCTGCATAATAGCATAGAAAATAAACATATATAGTGAGGATAAGCCAATGAACGATATCTTAGCTAGAGACTTAAATTATTAAAGATATAATTCACTTACAGACAATAGCAACTGGCAAGAGTTTTTTCGATAGAGTCCATGTGGTATAACTGGAAAAGTTCTAAGAATTCAAGCATTATGTCACATGCATTGACGTAATGCTCTTTCCTTACTTTGACCTGGACCGCGATCTGCCCTCGCTTTGATTCACGCAGGTACCAATCATGCAACCGCCGCATCGCAGTAGGTAGTTCCTTGTACTGCTCGGGTTTGACAAGTGGTTTTCCGGCGGCATATTTCATTGCATACTCAGTTGCATCGAACCTGCGGATTTCCTTGGTGTCAAGGATTTGTTCAAGAGTGAGACCTGCAGCCTCTAATTCTTTGAGGTCGATTGGGTTGCCTTGCAAGTCGACTGGTTGGATCGATTGCTTTCTTGGATTGGTACTCACCTTGAGCGGAGAGATCGATTGCTTGGATTGTTCTCCGAGCTGGGGAACTGTTTTCCCGCTAGTTGATGTCGTACTTCCAGACTTCTTCCTTGGGCTGGGCCGACTTCTTCGCTCACTTGCCTTCTGAATCTGTCGATCATAGTCTGTTGGCATATGCTCGACATATGCCGGGGGTCGATCAATAAAGTTTTCCATAAAGTACTCTTGGACTTCCTTGGGTATGACATCCTTTGGTGGCACGGTCTTCTTTAACTGTGCAAAAAAGGCTTTCACATGAAGATCACTCTCAGTTTTGTTTTCCTCCGGTGTCATTTCGTAAGGCAGCTTCCTTTTGGCCGGAGGCTCGCGTGTCTTCTTTGCTTTCTTCCGAAGAGGACTGTTGGTGGCCTTCCTCTTTTGGGAGCCCTGCTTGCGGGACCACTGCCGATGATATGGACTGGCGTCGTGCTCCATCCCGAGGTTCGGAGGACTGCTTATGGCGAGGTGGGGAGGACTGCTGGCGAGGTGGGACGCCTCTCGAGGTGGGGAGGACTGTGGGGGAGCTCGAGGTGGGGAGGACTGCTGGTGAGGTGGGGAGGAATGCTGGCGAGGTGACTGCTGGCGAGGTGGGGATCCATGCTGGCGAGGTGACTGTTGGCGAGGTGGGGAGGACTGCTGGCGAGGTGGGGATCCCTCTGGTTGTGATCCCTCGCGCTGGACATCGATACTCGGAGGAGCCGGTGGCCTTAGCGCCGAGTGTGGAAAGACGATGCAGTCCTTACTCCATAGAATGAGACCATGGTCGGCTTCTCCCAATGTGGACTCCCCCTCACCTCGAGGGATGTCAAGCAATAGTTCATCATATCTTGGCTCAATTGTGTTCACCGCGACACGAGCATACCCAGCTGGAACCGGATTGCAATGCCAGAGAACATCAGGTGTATTTGTTAAAGCATAGCCCGTCGTGACCCGCATGGGTATGTTCTTCATTTTCTGGATTAGCTCACAAGATGTCTTCTCGGTGATATCATCCACGGGGGTGTGACCCAGCGGTGCCCCCGTGGAACCCACGCTGCTTTTCGGCATTGTAGATGGGACGGGCCCGGGTTCCCCTGCTTCCTGCTGTGGAGTTTCCCTTTGTTGGGTCAGTACCTGTATCTGCAGCAGCTGCTGCTCGTACATCTGTTCCAACTTTGAAAGCCGGTCTGCTTCCACCTTCTTTTTTCTCGAACGGCTTTTATAAGTGTCATTCCATCCCGCAAACCCCTCGTACCACGGAACAACGCCCATGCCTCATGTTCGTCCTCCATGTTCGGCATTCCCGAGGGCGCGTGTAAGCTCGTCGTTCTCTCTATCGGGGTGAAACCGTCCTTCTTGGGCATCTTTTATTGCTTGAATCAACTCCTCTGATGCATTCTTCAGACTGGCCAGTGCAATAATCTTCATGTTGCTGGGTCCAACTTTCCCCCGTGAGCAAAAAACCAATTCTTGCACCTCTTGGCCCAGTTCAAGGTTACTGGAGTGATCCCTTCAGCAATCATCTTATTCTCGAATGCATCCCACTTAGGAGTGGTTGACTTGTATCCACATGTCCCTAGTTTATGGTGATACTTTTTTTTCTCAGCATTTATCTTATTCTTTGCCGACTTCTCCATAGCAGCTATCGATGTCTTGTACTCGATAAATGCGTCCAAGTGATTCTTTACCTTCTCGTATATTCCTTTGAATTCGGGCGCCTTCTTGCCTCTAGCGTTGTACTCGGTCCATAATATTTTCTTCCAAGTCTGGAACGCGCCGGCCATCTTATGGAGAGCAAACTCCTTGACTTTGTTCCTTTGACGCTCCGAGAGAGAATCTGGTAGGATGAAATGCTCCATGAGCTCTCCCCAAAGGATATCTTTAATTCTTGTATCGACATAATTCACTCCTGGTTTTGGTTCGTTTGGCTGAATCCATTCATGCATTGTGATCGGGACTCCGTCCCTAACAACCCCTCCGCGTTGACGCACAAATGTCTTGACATTGGCTTCAGGGTGAGTCGGTTCGCCATTAGGTTTGAAAGCATCAAGATTGAGCTTTACGTTCTCGTCCAATATTTTGGCACCGCCTCGTACATTTTTACTAGATTGGCTCGATCCGGAGGGCTGATAATTAAAATAAGAAAGATTTGTTAATATATATATATACTCAAATCAATTAATATACATGTAATGATCACCAGAGGTTAATATGTGTACATAATATATCGACCTAGCTAGAACCGTAGCGCCCGGCGAATATCGGGGCAGGCGGTGGACACCCAAAGAGAAGGAACCATCACAGGAACATAGCTCCAGTGAGATCCCTGAAGAATCTGCCAGGTATTGTCGGACCTGGCCTCCAAAGCTGCCATGTAGCGACAGACGTGCTCGTTCTCCTTGCGGACATTGTACTGTACCACCTCTGCGGGGGACTCATGCCTCTGAATCGTCCTGGCCCATGCGACCGCCACCACAAAACCTCCGGGTCGACGACGGGCTGGCTCCTCACCAAGTTGCGCCACCCAGAAGGCAGCACCTCCCAGTACCAGCCCGGCGGAGCCCAATCCCTGACAGGGCCCCTCGACTCAAGCAAGTGGCCTCCTCCGGTGACTCTATGATGAGGATGCGGGATCGGCATCGTCGACGTCGAGAAGAAACACTTAATTATGAAAACAAATTAAATTAAACTTAGCAAAATTAACACTTAGCATGTAGCAAAATCAATAATTACGACATGCTATGGATCCTAATGCGTGTGTGACTATCGGTCTGTCGATGCTTTCCTTAAATAACTTTCATATGTCATGGTGTGCGCTCTCTCTCACACTGATATGGTGGTGTATATATGTTGGTGGGCACTCTCTCACATCAATAGTTCGACCATCGGTGATGGACGACCCAGTCTCCCCTCATGCCGCGATTCAGGAAGACCAATCGGCTTAATGTCAGGAAAAAAGTCAACACAAAACTCAATAACCTCCTCTGTTCCATATCCCTTGGCGATGCTTCCTTCTGGCCTAGCACGGTTATGAACATATTTCTTTAAGACTCCCATGAACCTCTCGAAGGGAAACATATTGTATAGAAATATAGGACCCAGAATGTTAATCTCTTTGACTAGGTGAACTAAAACGTGTGTCATAATATTGAAGAAGGATGGAGGGAACACCAACTCGAAACTGACAAGATATTGGACCAGGTCATTTTGTAACCTTGGTAGGATTTCTGGATCGATTACCTTCTGAGAAATTGCATTGAGGAATGCACATAGCTTCACAATGGCTAATCGAACATTTTCCGGTAGAAGCCCCCTAAGTGCAACCGGAAGTAATTGCATCATAATCACGTGGCAGTCATGAGACTTTAGATTTTAATTTTTTTTCTGCCATATTTATTATTACCTTTATATTCGATGAGAAGCCAGACGAGACCTTGATACTGAGCAGACATTCAAAAAAGATTTCCTTCTCTTCTTTCGTAAGAGCGTAGCTGGCAGGACCTTGATACTGCTTTGGAGGCATGCCGTCTTTTTCGTTAATTCTTTGCTTGTCCTCCTGTGCATCCGGTGTATCTTTTGTCTTTCCATACACGCCCAAGAAGCCTAGCAGGTTCACACAAAGATTCTTCGTCACATGCATCACGTCGATTGCATTGCGGACCTCTAGGGCTTTCCAATATTCAAGTTCCCAAAATATAGATTTCTTCTTCCACATGGGTGCGTGTCCGTAGGCGTCATTCGGAACAGATTGTCCGCCAGGACCCTTTCCAAAGATTACCTGTAAATCCGTGACCATATCAAATATATATTCACCAGTATGGAGGCCATGCTTCTTCCGGTTATCTGGCTCACCTTTGAAATGGTTGCCTGCCTTTCTTAAGATATGCTTGATCGGTAGAAATCGACGATGTCCCAGGTACACAATCTTCTTACATTTATCCAAATATATACTTTCAGTATCATCTAAACAATGCGTGCATGCATTGTATCCCTTGTTTGTATGTCCTGAAAGGTTACTAAGAGCAGGCCAATGATTGATGGTTACAAACAGCAACGCTCGTAGATCAATTTCCTTCTGTGTGTGCGCATCCCACACACGTACACCTATTTTTTTCCAGAACTGAAGAAGTTCATCAACTAGTGGCCTTAGGTATACATCAATGTCGTTGTCGGGTTGCTTAGGGCCTTGGATGAGCACTGGCATCATAATGAATTTCCGCTTCATGCACAACCAAGAAGGAAGGTTGTAGATACATAGAGTCACGGGCCAGGTGCTGTGACTGGAGGTCTGCTCCCCAAAAGGATTCATGTCGTCTGTACTAAGACCAAACCATAAGTTTGTTGCGTCAGCTGCAAAGTCCTCAAACTCCCTCTCGATTTTTCTCCACTGTGACCCATCAGCGGGTGCTCTCAACATGCCGTCTTTCTTACGTTCTTCTTTGTGCCATCGCAACAACTTGGCATGCTCTTTGTTTTGGAACAAACATTTCAACCGTGGTATTATAGGAGCATACCACATCACCTTGGCAGGAACCCTCTTCCTGTGGCATTCGCCCTCCACATCACCAGGGTCATCGCGGGGGATATTATAGCGCAGTGCACCGCATACCGGGCATGCATCTAAATTCTCGTACTCCTCGCCGCGGTAGAGGATGCAGTCATTAGGGCATGCATGTATCTTATGCACCTCTAATCCTAGAGGGTAGACAACCTTCTTTGCTTCGTACGTACTTTCAGGCAATTCGTTATCCTTTGGAAGCATCTTCTTAATCATTATCAGCAATTCTTGAAATCCCTTGTCAGTTACACCATTCTTCGCCTTCCATTGCAGCAATTCCAGCGTGGTACCCAGCTTTTTCTGGTCATCTTCACAATTTGGATACAATAATTTCTTGTGATCCTCTAACATGCGTTTCAACTTCAACCTCTCCTTGTCACTTTTGCAGTTTCTCTTTGCATCAACAATGACCCGACCCAAATCATCAGCGGGCTCATCTGATGCCTCTTCTTCAGCTTTCCCCATTGATGCCTCTTCTTCAGCTTCCCCCATTGTTGTATCGGCGAAAGGATAGTTGTCATCATCCTCTTCTTCTTCATTGTCTTCCATTATAACCCCTCTTTCTCCGTGATTGGTCCAACAGTTATAGCCGGACATGAAACCGGACTTCAGCAGGTGGTAGTGTAGGGTTTTTGAGGTAGACTAATTCCTTTCATTCTTACAGTCACGACATGGACAACACATGAAGCCATTATGCTTGTTTGCCTCAGCCACACGAATAAAATCATGCAGGCCATTAAGAAACCCTGGACTTAGTCGGTCATCGTACATCCATTGTCGGCTCATGTTTACTACACAACATCGAAGTGACCAAATTAATACAACTTCATCATCACATTACAACCAAAAGTAGAGCTAGCATTGACCAAATGTTATTACTGCAAATAATAGATACTTAGAGTTCATACATACATCTCATAAAATAACATACAACTATCTAAACCATGTAAATACAACAACAAATGTGATCATAATCGCAACTAAAGTTACAATTGAGCCAACGACATAATGATACCAAGCCTCTTTATCAATGGCATATTTTCTAATCTTTCTAAGCTTCAAGCGCATTCCAGCCATCTTGTTCTTGTGATCATCGACGATATCGGCAACATGCAAATCCAATCCCATCTTCTCATCTTAAGTTCTTTTCAATTTTTCTTTTAAATGATCAATTTCTTTTTCAGCTTGTGTTAATTTCTCGAGCAGAATTGCATAGTCGGTTGGAATTTCTGGTTCAACTACTTCCTATAGATAAAAACATCTACGTCAATTTGGTGGCATAATTAATTGTCATAGACATTAGATGATGTGTCAAATAATTATAAAATATAACGACATACCACATCTGAATCATAGACTGGACGAGGGCCGACGTGGGCTGATACCATAACCATGACACTATATAATAACTAACAATAATACAAGTAAGTAAATCGTACACGCAGCTATCTAAATCATACAAGTAATTTTTTTAACAAAAATATTTTAAGAAGAACAAGAGGCTCAAAAAGGTGGTGGGTGCCGTGATGAGACGGTGCGGACGATCGACGGTGGTTAGGACGGGAATGGGAAGGCGCACCAAATAAACCACACCTACACATGTACATATGCAACCTAACAAGTTAATTTGAGCTCAAATTGCATATAAATCAAATAAACTCCCACAAATCACATATCACATATCTTTGAACATACCACAAGCTAATCTAGCAATGAGAGATGAATGAGCAAAACCTAACAAGTTAATTTGAGCTCAAATTGCATATAAATCAAATAAACTCCCACAAATCACATATCACATATCTTTGAACATACCACAAGCTAATCTAGCAATGAGAGATGAAGGAGAAAAGTTGCTAACCTTTTGAACACTTGGATAGATGGGGTGCCTTTAAATCTTGACAAATCATTGGCAAAATGGAGGATGAGCTTCGAGCAAGAAGAAGAGAACAGGGGAGAAAACAGAGTAATGAGAGCCCCTTCAATCGCCCTTCGATCGGCTGCGGATGAAGGAGATTATGTAGGAAGTCTTTAGTACCGGCTAATGATACTAACCGGTACTAAACGTTGCACTTTTAGTACCGACTGGTGTCACCATCCGGTACTAAAGGTGCAAGCGGGGTCCAGGTCTGACCAAAAGCTTGCCACGCCCCCTTTAGTACCGGCTCGTGACACGAACCGGTACTAAAGATCGCTCACGAGCCGGTACTAAAGGTCGCCCTGCTCCTAGCCGTTGGAGCCGGCACGAACCGATACTAATACCGTCTTTAGTACCGGCTCGTAACCAGACCGGGACTAATGCACGGGACAGAAAGTCTGTTTTCTACTAGTGAGTGTATTAAGTTCATGATAAACGGAGTAACACTTTAAGCAAGATGACATGATGTAGAGGGATAGATTCATGCAATATGATATAAACCCCATCTTTTTTACCCTTGATGGCAACAACACGATACGTGCCTCGCTACCCCTTCTGCCACTAGGTGAGGACACCGCACGGTATGAACCCAAAACCAAGCACTTCTCCTATTGCAAGAACTATAGATCAAGTTGGCCAAACTAAACCTATAACTCGAAGAGAATTATAAGGATACGAAATCATGCATATAAGAAATCAGAGGCGACTCAAATAATATTCATAGATAATCTGATCATAAATCCACAATTCATTGGATCTCAACAAACACACCGCAAAAGAAGATTACATCGAATAGATCACCATGAAGATCATGAAGAACTTTGTATTGAAGATCAAAGAGAGAGAAGAAACCATCTAGCTACTAGCTATGGACCCGTAGGTCTAAGGTGAACTATTCACGCATCATTGGAGAGGCAAAGGAGGCAATGGTGTTGATGAAGATGGCCTCCGACGATGAATTCCCCTCCGACAGGATGCCGGAACAGTCTCCCGATTGGTTTTTGGTGGCTTTGGAGGTCTGCAGCGGTGGAACTTGCGATCTAGGTTTATTTCCGTGGGTTTCTGTATTTATAAGGCCACCTGGAGTCGGAAACAACTAAAGAGGGGCCACGAGGAGGTCACGAGCCCCCTAGCCACGGCCAGGGGGATCGTGCCTCCCAGGCTCGTGACTCCCTATGACAGCCCAAGTGATGTCCCTACCTTTTATGGCATGTAACCCATTGTATGACCTTGTGACATGAGCTATGTTGGAGTTGAACCTTGTCATTCATGTGTTGGTGGCATTTATGCATCATATCATGCATCATTCTCATTTCATTCTTTGTGCCATGTTGGTTCTTGTGCTTGCTTTGATGAGTGGTAGAGTGTGTGTTGTATGTGGTGTTTGGAGTGTGGTGCTTGTATGTGGTGGAGCCATGTGTGCAAACCCTCTTCCTCCCCCCTCTCCTCCATCTCTCAAACACCACCTTCTTCTTCCCTCTCTTCCTATTATTTTTATGACCAGATTTTAATTGCTGTTTTACATGGGTAAAAATGTTCAAGTGGTGGCCCTTTAGATCTAATGAATTGGTTATGTATTGCTAATTATGTTTGGGGTTGTTTGCTTGTTGTTTTCTTTTAAAACAGGAGCTGCCATTTTATATATTAAATAAATTACATGCTCTATAAATCAACTTAATATTTTTATAAAATAGGTCTCATTATTTCATTCACCAAAATATTTTTGTTTTCTCCCAAACCCTTTTGTTTTTCTCTGGGCTTTTAGTTCTTGCCTCTGTTTACTTTAAATGAATAAAACTCTTATGTGCTGTGTGTCAGCGAGAGAGAGAGGGCAGGTGGGCCGAGGCCCAGCCCATCGCCACAGTAAACGGCGACCTGCCCCATCGTCCTCCTCCGTTAGGGTTCAGAGTGAGAGAGCGTCGCCCGAGCCGCCTTTTCCGTCGCCGTCGCCATCAGCCCCTAGTATTTAGGTCCCCCTCGGCGTGTGTGCGTCCCCGCCTAGGGTTCCTCTTCCCTCTGCCGCCGCCGCATCCTCTCTCAATCCTTTCTCTGATCTCCCTCCTCTCTTCTTCCTCCCTGCTTGAGTGAGTTTCAGAGAAGTGCAGTGAGCTCCACCGTCGTCGTCGCCATCGCAGAGCGTCTCCGGTGGGTCCCCGCCGTGTCCAGGATGGTGTGGTGGTCGGGGTTCGTCCCGGCAATCCATTCCCGTCGCTAGGGGCCCTGGAGGAGCCCCGCAGCAAGGAGCTCGACGTCGCCGGACGCCCTGCTCCGCCATCTTCTTCCCCTCCGTCGTCGTCGCGTCCCCGCCTCTTCTTCCCCTTCGTCGTCGCTCTTCGCTTCTCCCCGAGCCCCTCGAGGTGAGCAATCAGAGATCGTCCGTCCCCTCTTCGCTCTGTTGTCGTGTCCGCGCGTTGCTGTCGCCGCCGTCCGCCGATAAGCACCGGCCGGTCGCCTCCGTCCCACTCGTCGCAAGATGAGCAAGGTGATGAGCTCGCTGTAGTTCCTCCGTCCTTCCCCTAGTGCCAATTGCGCCGTAGATCGCCTGTGCAGCTCGTGCAGGGCTCTGTTTCGCCGCCGTTGCCTCGTTGTTAGCTGTCGCCGCCGGTGCCTTTCGTCGAACGTGGGCTCGCCGCCAGTCCTTCTCGTCGCAAGAGGATGGTGGGAACGGGTGCGTGGGTTGTCTGAGAGTAGGTAAGTGCCGTTGGGGTCGCTGATTCGGTCGTGCATCGCCGGAGAGCACCGCCGCCGATCCCCTGTCGCTGTTGCTATTGATTTCGTCAGTTTCGTCAGAGAGTGGTCGAGCGTGTGTATATGTTCAGTGATCTCCCTCCTCTGTTGTCGACCGAGCCGATAGCCCAGTGGTAGAGTTGTGTGTGTGTATGCACGGGGTCTGGGGTTTGATTCCCACTACTCCCACCTTTTGTTTTCTTTTTTTTTTCTTTTTTTTCTTTTGCTTGTGTGTATGTATGTATACAGGTATGTATAAAGTCAGGGTATTGCACTATTATTTTGCCATGTATTCACTTGTGGTGAGTGCCTTGCATGCATACATATATATGGTGTGTGTATACCTAGTGTATACACATACATATGTATGTGTGGTGATGTATTCACTTGTGGGGTGTGCTTTGTGTGTGTGTAGTGTAGAGGGGTGTGTGTGTAATGCTCCATGTGCATACACACCCATACATGTGTGTGTTGTATGATGCATGAGAGTGTGTGTGTTGTGTGTGTGTAGATGCACCCATGTGCATATACCCACATATAGGGTGTGTTGGTGTGTAGAGAGTGGGTGTGTGCATGTTGCACATGCTCTTGTGGTGAGAGCAAGGTGAGTGTGAGTGTGCATGCACTATGTGCATGTGCACCCATGCTTGTGTGTGTATGTATGCTTGTGTGTAAGTATGGATGCTTGTGTGTGTATGTGTTATATATGAGATGAGTGTATATGAGTGTGAGTGGTGTGTGTATGATCCACATACACTCATCCATGTGCATTGTAGCTCCATGTGTAGGTTTTAACCTATGTGGTCAAATGAGCATGGTTTCTACTCTAGCTAGTTCCTTTCTTGTTTTTGATGATAGACTATGTTATCATGTCCCTAAAATGTTAAATAATTACTTCTAACATGTATCTATGGAGCACATGTCAATTTGGGGCATTTCCATTAAGTTTCAAAAGTGACATAAGTCACCCATGCCTAGTGTGGGTCAAATTTAGACCACCCTTTGCTCCCTCTTGTTCCATGCAAGCATATAGGTATGAGTAATGATTTTGGGGTAAAATCAACCCATCTATGCACTTGTGAAGTCAGATTTGACTTTGGGGCAACTTGACAAAACTGCATTTTTATGTTGTGATGCCCTTTTGTCTTTTTCATATGAATTAATCCATGCATGCTTTGGAGTTCTTATCAACATGAGATTGCTAGTCAAAGTTGCTAGGAACATCCAGGTATTTTTTTTATCTGTGCTAAGTCACCATATCAGTGGGAACCATGTTGTTTATCTAGCTACTTTCTGTTTCTGCCAACCTGCTCTAGAAATGGCTAAGTCTGGAGAGTCTGCTGTTATTGTTTTGCCTTGAAGATCAGGGTGTATCTAGTGATGTGTTGTGAGTTTCGCCATGTTCAGTGTTAGGTATTTGTAGTAGATATTGCCATCTACCATACTGTTAATTTTCATGCCATTTAGAGCTTCCTAGCATATTTAACCAGTGCTGTTAACTTGCTACTTTATTAACCCAGATTCCAGAAAACTGGAATTTTCAATCCCTAAAAACCTGTTTCATCATGCCTACTTGCCAGCTCCATGCATAGTGTTGTGTTGATCTTTTGCTGATTGTATAGTTGGATGAATTGATGTGGGTGTTGAGTAAAACCTGTTCATGTCTTGGTTGTGGTTGCAGAGTTCCTGTAGCAATAGTTGTGAGCCTTTCAAATTGCTATGTTGCTGTTTGGTGGCAGATTGAGTGCTATTTTGTTTTGGGTGTTGTGGGAGCTATACTCCATGGAATTGAGTGATTCTTGAGTCTATTGTGATTTTTTTTTCAACACCTATCCATTGGCTACCTTGTAATGCCAAGAATTAGCCCAGGTATTTGGTGATCTTGAGTTTTGCCTTCGTACCTTGTCGTGAGTGTATCTCGAGAACCGTAGCTCCGTTTCTCGCGATATTTATATGAATTTCTATCAATTTTTCATGATGCATCCATATTTGCCATGTTCATGCATGTCTAAATAACTTAACATGAGGTTCTGTCTAGATTCATTAGTCTACCACCTTTGCATGTGAAACTTGAATAGAATTGGATTGCCATGTTAAATTCTTCATTAAAATGATCATGCATCATCTTGGTTGTGCATTGCAACTTGTTTGGTTATTTATTTGCTGTTTATCTTGGGTAGACGCGAGTGTCGAATCTGAGTTCGAGGACCCTCGAGAGTACCACTACGAGGATCCCGCTACTTGTTCCGCTGAAGAACCATCAGGCAAGATGATCGTACCCGGATCCCAATACTATATTTGCTTGCTAGTTTCTCGATCTTATCGTTACAATTGCGCTACCTACCACCTGATATCAGCCCCCATGTTACCATGATAGCCTCTAACCTCCACATCCCAGCAAACCGTTGATTGGCTAAGTTACCGCTGCTCAGACCCTCTTATAGCGTTCTTAGTTGCAGGTGCAGGTTGTTCCATGTGATAACATGGATTGGATATCACAATAAATTCTGTTATTTAAATTAATGAACATATATATCTTGTATTGGTGGAAGGCTTGGCCTTTTGCTAAGTGATTTGTTCCGCTCGTGCCGTCATTAGTTCCTTGTTACCGGTATTATGTTTTCCATATTTTGTGCTCCTAACACGCTTGGGGTTGTTATGGGGACCCCCTTGTTTATTCGGTTGAGATTAAAACTTGTCCGGCAAGACCCAACATTGGTACTACATTTGCTAATAACTTAATGAACCTGCATAGGACTTTGCAACCCCGTGGATAATTTAATCAACCCCCGGGCCAGTGCTCCTCATGAGTGTTGGTCCAAATTAGAGCCACTTGCGGGGCCACCTCGGGGAAACTCGAGGGATTTCTATCAGGCCACCGTACGTACTGCTCATCTGTCGTGTCCTGAGAAGGAGATACGCGGCTCTTATCGGGTTCGTCGACACGTCGAGTGGTCTTGCTGGATTTGTTTTACCTTTATCGAATGTCTTGCGTGTGGACTCTGACTTTCTTCGGGTTTACTCGAGGTGTTGGAATTCCTTTGGAATTACCGATGAAGATCACAAGATCCGTGGTCGAGGAATTCCCGCGGAGTGTGGTTATTTGTGATGGACTAGTTGGAGCACCCTTTGCAGGGTTAAATCTTTCGGAAAGTCGTGCCCGCGGTTATGTGGCAACTTGGATATTTGTTTAACACCCGGTTCTAGCAAACTTGAAGTAAACTCTAATTAAAATACACCAACTATGTGAGTAACCGTGACTGTCTCTGCTCGTGAGCATGATCCAAGAAAGAACACGGTGGGGTTATGACTGACGTAAGCAGGTGTTCAGAATCTCTTAGAGATCATGTTAGAAATCGACCGATTGTCGTAGACCACTCACTTTACATTCTTGCTACGTAAGTTAGCCACCATAAATGCTTAGAGCTGCTGCAGACTTAAACATCACCCATTCCATCCTAAAGCTTATATAGTGTTGGCACCCGGGTTACTTGATTGCTGAGTCCTGTGTGGCTCACAGTTTACTACAACAATTCAGGTACATGTTCAGATGATTGTGTTCAGGATGATCTTACGCAGCTGCAATGGGAGTATGATGAAGAGAGAGGACGCATGTATGTGACGTACCCCGACGAGTAGAGGACTTGGTCGTGATCTTGGGCAGCTTGATAGTATCATCGCATTTGCTTTTATCGTTTGTTTTCGTCCGTAGCCGGACCCTATGTTCCTCTTGGTGTATGAACTAAGTGATATTGTAATTTAGCATGTGGCGAGTGTAAGCCAACTTTATATACTCTTCCCTTCAGTACATGTATGATGTGATGATGCTTATCTTGCTAACGGCAAGATGCGCTTCTATCCTTTGCGAGGTCCTCGTGCCTCAAAACGGATAGGCACGCATCTTGGGCGTGACACTCCCTCGGGCCACCTCTCCGGTATTTTTTACTTCAGGTATTTTTGATATTTTCCATAAAAAATCACGGCGAAAGTTTTATTCCGTTTGGACTTCGTTTGATATTCCTATCTGAAAATGGTCAAAAACACGGAAAAAACAGGAACTGGCACTGGGCACTGGATTAATAAGTTAGTCCCAAAAATAATATAAAACAGCATATTCATGCATAGAAAACATCCAAAGTTGATAATATAATAGCATGGAACTATCAAAAATTATAAATATGTTGGAGACGTATCAAGCATCCCCAAGCTTAACTCCTGCTCGTCCTCGAGTAGGGAAGTGATGAAGAACGGATTTTTGATATGGAATGCTACCTAACATATTTGTTTTATGTAATCTCTTTATTGTGGCATGAAGGTTCAGATCCGTAAGATTCAAAACAATAGTTTAATATTGACATGAAAACGATAATACTTCAAGCATAATAGCAAAGTAATCATGAACTTTCGAAATGACAAGGCCAAAGAAAGTTATTCATACAAAATCATATAGTCTCGCTATGCTCCATCATCCCCACACAACGAATTTAAATCATGAAAAACCCCGTATTGGCCAAGTAAATGTTTTCGCACTCTTATTTTTTCAAACTTTTTCAACTCTCACGCAATACATGAGCGTGAGCCATGGATATATCACTATAGGTGGAATAGAGTGTGGTGTAGGTTGTGAGACAAAAAGGAGGAGATGGTCACATTGACTCGGCATATCAATTGGCTATGGAGATGCCCATCAATAGATATCAATGTGAATGAGTAGGGATTGCCATGTAACGGATGCACTAGAGCTACAAGTGTATGAAAGCTCACAAATGAAAACTAGTGGGTGTGCACCCAACTTGCTTGCTCACGAAGACCTAGGGCAATTTGAGGAAGCCCATCATTGGAATATACAAGCCAAGTTATATAATGAAAATTTCCACTAGCATATGAAAGTGACAAAACAAGAGACTCTTTGTCATGAAGAACATGGTGCCATTTGAAGCACAAGTGTGGAAAAAGATAGTAGCATTGTCCCTTCTCTCTTTTTCTCTCATTTCATCATTTTTTTTGTTTGGGGTCTTTGGCCTCTTTTTATTTGGTGGGCATCTTTGGAATCTTTTATTTCCTCACATGGGACAATGCTCTAATAATTATGATCATCACACTTTTATTTACTTACAACTCGATACTTAGAACAATAATGACTTCTATATGAATGCCTCCGGCGGTGTACCAGGATGTGCAATGATCTAGCATAGCAATGACATCAAAAAACGGACAAGCCATGAAAACATCATGCTAGCTATCTTACGATCATGCAAAGCAATATGACAATGATGGTGCGTGTCATAATAAACGGAACAATGGAAGTTGCATGGCAATATATCTCGGAATGGCTATGAAAATGCCATAATAGGTAGGTATGGTGGCTGTTTTGAGGAAGGTATATGGTGGGTTTGTGCACCGGTGAAAGTTGCGCGGCACTAGAGAGGGTAGCAATGGTGGAAGGTGAAAGTGCATCTATACCATGGACTCACATTAGTCATGAAGAACTCATATACTTATTGCAAAAGTTTTATTAGTAATCGAAACAAAGTGCTAAACGTATACTCCTAGGGGAAGGGTTGGTAGGAGTTAACCATCGCGCGATCCCGGCCTCTACACAAAGGATGACAATCAATAAACCAATTATGCTCCGACTTCCTAACATAGCAGTTCACCATACGTGCATGCTACGGGAATCACTAACTTCAACACAAGTATTTCTAGATTCACAACATCCTACTAACATAACTCTAATATTACCATATCCATATCTCAAAACTAATTGCGAGGAATCAAACTTATCTTACTTAATCAATGCACTTGAATATGAAAGTTTTTATTATGTCCTCTTTGGATGCCTATCATATTTAGGACTAATTTGATAACACACGCCAATTACCAAGTTACTTTAGAGAGATCACTCTCAAAATGATATAAGTGAAGATTCGAGAGTTTGTATTTCTACAAAATATGACACCACCATGCTCTACAATGATTTAAGTGAAGTACTAGAGCAAAATTATCTAGCTCAAAAGATATAAGTGAAGCACATGGGAGCAAAATTACCAATCTCAAAAGATATAAGTGAAGCTTATTGAGTATTCTAACAAATTCACGATGAGTGCGTGTCTCTCTAAAAAGGTGTGCAGCAAGGATGATTGTGACAAAACAGAAAGCAAAGACTCTTATAATACACGACGCTCCAAGCAAAACACACATCATGTGGTGAATAAAAATATAGCTCCAAGTAACGTTACCGATGGATTGAAGACGAAAGAGGGGATGCCTTCCCGGGGCATCCCCAAGCTTAGGATTTTTGGTGTCCTTGAATTTGGCTTGGGATGCCTTGGGCATCCCCAAGCTTAGGCTCTTGCCACTCTTTATTCCATTGTCCATAAGAACATCACCCAAAACTTGAAAACTTCACAACACAAAACTTAAACAGAAACTCGTGATAGCATTAGCATAAGAAAACAAACCACCAACTTTTAAGGTACTTTAGTAAACTTTAATTCCATTTATATTGTTTCATATTACTGTATTATCACTCCTCCATGTCTGATACCCCCCGATATTACCCATAGATTCATCAAAATAAGCAATCAACACAACAAAAAAAGAATCTGTCAAAAACAGAATAGTCTGTAGCAATCTGTATATTTCGTATACCTATGTTAACTCAAAAATTCTGAAAAATTTATGAAAATTAGGAAAATTTGCATATCAATCATCAGAAAAAAGAATCAACTCAAAAGCTCTTTCTGGATAGGAATTAAAAATAATTTCGTGAGCAAAAAGTTTCTGTCTTTTTCCAGCATGATTAAACAACTATCACCAAAACTAATCATAAAGGTTCTACTTGGCACAAACACTAATTAAAACATAAAAAACACAATCATAACAGAATCATGATGGTGTTTACTCAACAAAACAGAAAGTAAAAGAGCAAAAATAAACCTATTCATTGGGTTGCCTCCCAACAAGCGCTATTGTTTAACACCCTTAGCTAGGCATAAGGCAATAGAATCAAGTATTATCATCTTTAGTGCTCAAACCATAAGTATATCTCATAATAGATTCATAAGGCAATCTTATTCTATTTCTAGGAAAAATTTCCATGCCCTTTCTTTATTGGAAATTGAAATTTAATATTCCCTTCCTTCATATCAATGACCACACCAGTAGTCCTAAGGAAAGGTCTACCAAGAATAATGGGACATGTAGGATTGCAATCAATATCAAGCACAATGAAATCTAAAGGCACATAATTCATATTTTCAATAAAAATAACATCATTAATCCTTCCCATAGGTTTCTTAATAGTAGAATCCACAAGATGCAAATTAAGAGAGCACTCATCAATCTCATTGAAACCTAGAACATCACATAAAGATTTTGGAATTGTGGAAACACTAGCACCCAAATCACACAAAGCATGTCAATCATAATTTTTAATCTTGATTTTTATAGTAGGTTCCCACTCATCATGAAGTTTTCTAGGAATAGATATTTCTAACTCAAGTTTCTCTTCAAGAGATTTCATCATAGCATTAACGATATGTTTAGTAAAAGCCTTATTTTGGCTATAAGCATGTGGAGATTTTAGCATGGATTGCATCAAGGAAATACATTCAATCAAAGATCAACTATCATAATTAAATTCCTTGAGATCCAAAGTAGTAATTTCATCACCATTCAAAGTTTTGACATCCTCTACTCCACTTTTAGTATTTTTAGCATCAAGATAAATCGACTCCGAATTGTTGGGGTGTTTCTCAACCAAAGTGGATTCACATCCAGCCCCATCATAATTAAGATTGACATTAGAAAACAAGGATTCAATAGGAGTCACATCAAGCACTTTAAGATCTTCGTGATTCTCATCACGAGAACACGCCTTTTTGAGCCATTCATGTCTGGCACGAATTTGGGCGGTTCTTTCTCTACTCTCATTCATAGAAATACGCATAGCTTTAAAAGTTTCATCCATATTAATCTTGGGAAGAACACATCTCAATTTCAAAGCATCAATATCAAGAGACATTCTATCAACATTCCTAGCCAAGTCATCAATCTTAAGCAGTTTTTGTTCTATGGAAGCATTCAAAATCTTTTGCGAATTAATAAACTCCTTAATATTACTCTCAATATCAGAGGGTATTTTATTATAATATCCATGAGCATTTTTGTAGGAATTTCCAAAATTATTAGAGGGATTACTAGGAAAAGGCCGAGGATTAAAGTTACCTCTATAAGCATTGTTGTTACCAAAATTATTCCTACCAACAAAATTAACATCCAAATTTTCATTGCTATTCTCAATCAAGGAAGATAAAGGCATATCATTAGGATCTAGAGGAACACTCTTACTAGCAACCAATTTCATTAACTCATCCATCTTAGTACTCAAAGAGTTAATTTCTTCTATAGCATGCACTTTTTTACTAGTGGGTGACCTTTCAGTGTGCCATTGAGAATAATTTGTCATGATATCATCCAAGAGTTTTGTAGCTTCTCCTAATGTGATTTCCATAAAAGTTCCACCGGAGGCGGAATCCAAGATATTTCTAGAAGCAAAATTCAAACCAGCATAGAAAATTTGTATAATCATCCAAAGACTTAGACCATGAGCAGGACAATTTCTAATCATCAATTTCATTCTTTCCCAAGATTGGGCAACATGTTCATGATATAGTTGCTAAAAATTCATGATATCATTATGGAGAGAGATAATCTTAGCAGGTGGAAAATACTTCGAAATAAAGGCATCTTTACACTTGTTCCATGAATCAATACTATTTTTAGGTAAAGATGAAAACCAAGTTTTTGCTCGATCTCGTAGTGAGAACGGAAATAGCTTCAATTTAATCATATCATTATCCACATCTCTCTTCTTTTGCATATCACATAACTCAATAAAGGTATTAAGATGGGATGCGGCATCTTCACTCGGAAGGCCGGAAAATTGCTCTTTCATAACAAGATTCAACAAGGCAGCATTAATTTCATATGATTCTGCACTAGTGGCGGGAGCAATTGGAGTACTAATAAAAGCATTGTTATTAGTATTAGAGAAGTCACACAATTTAGTGTTTTCAGACATGATGACTTAGCAAGCAGACAAGCACACAAGCAAATAAAGAAAGGAAAATATTTTTGTGATTTTTGTTTTTTATAAGTGGGGGAGAGGAAAATGAGATGCAAATAATGTAAATGCAAAAGATGGGTTTGTGATAGGTACTTGTAGGTGTGCTTCACTTGAATACTCCCCGGCAACGGCGCCAGAAATTCTTCCTGCTACTTCTCTACAACGTCACCAGAAATTGGCGAGTTGATGGGAGAGTTCTTGTCTTGCGTTGGTTTTTCCCTTGAAGAGGAAAGGGTGATGCAGCAAGGTAGAGGTAAGTATTTCCCTCAGTTTGAGAACCAAGGTATCAATCCAGTAGGAGTAACAAGATGGAGCAACAAGGAACCTGCACAAACGCAAACAAACTTGCACCCAACGCGATAAAGAGGTTGTCAATCTCTTCACGATTGCTTGCAAAGTGAGATCTGATAGTAGTAATAGATGAATGTAAATAAGTAAATAAAATTGCAGCAAAGTATTTTTGGTGTTTTTATGTTTAAATCTGAATATATAATTTGTAAAATAGACCCGGGGGGCATAGTGTTCACTAGAGGCTTCTCTCATGAAAGCAAGTATTACGGTGGGTGAACAAATTAGTGTTGAGCAATTGATAGAATAGCGCAAAGTCATGATGATATCTAAGGCAATGATCATACATATAGGCATCACGTCCGAGATAAGTAGACTGATACTTTCTGCATCTACTACTATTACTCCACACATCGACCGCTATCCAACATGCATCTAGTGTATTAAGTTCATGATAAACGGAGTAACGCTTTAAGCAATATGACATGATGTAGAGGGATAGATTCATGCAATATGATATAAACCCCATCTTTTTACCCTTGATGGAAACAACACGATACGTGCCTCGCTACCCCTTCTGACACTAGGTGAGGACACCGCACGTTATGAACCCAAAACCAAGCACTTCTCCTATTGCAAGAACTATAGATCAAGTTGGCCAAACTAAACATATAACTCGAAGAAAATTACAAGGATACGAAATCATGCATATAAGAAATCAGAGATGACTCAAATAATATTCATAGATAATCTGATCATAAATCCACAATTCATCGAATCTCAACAAACACACCGCAAAAGAAGATTACATCGGATAGATCACCATGAAGATCATAGAGAACTTCGTATTGAAGATCAAATAGAGAGAATAAGCCATCTAGCTACTATCTATGGACCCGTAGGTTTGAGGTGAACTACTCACGCATCATCGGAGAGGCAAAGGAGGCAATGGTATTGATGAAGATGGCCTCCGACGATGAATTCCCCTCCGGCAGGATGCCGGAACGATCTCCCGATTGGTTTTTGGTGGCTCTGGAGGTCTGCGGCGGCGGAACTTGCGATCTAGGTTTATTTCCGTGGGTTTTTGTATTTATAAGGCCATCTGGAGTCGGAAACAACTAAAGAGGGGCCACGGGGAGGTCATGAGCCCCCTAGCCGCGTCTAGGGGGCCCGCGCCTCCCAGGCTCGTGACTCCCTCGGGCCACCACTCCGGTATTTTTTCCTTCACGTATTTTTGATATTTTTCCATAAAAAATCACGACAAAAGTTTTATTTCGTTTGGAGTCCATTTGATATTCCTATCTGGAAAAGGTAAAAAACACGAAAAAACAGGAACTAGCACTAGGCACTGGATTAATAAGTTAGTCCCAAAAATAATATAAAACATCATATTCATGCATAGAAAACATCCAAAGTTGATAATATAATAGCATGGAACGATAAAAAATTATAGATATGTTGGAGACGTATCAACGTGCATCCTTGAGCACGTTGTTGAAACATTCAACCAGGTTGCTCGTCATGTCACCATATCGCATACCTCCATCGTCGCCCACTTGTGCTTCTCACTAATATTCCTTGTTAGGAATTCTTTGCCACCTTCGTTCACCGCTGCGAAGAGTTTGTTGTACCGAGCATCGAAAGCTTGGGTGGTGAAGGCCACACATACATGGGTAAGGTCTTTGCTTAACTCCTTGCTCTTGCATGCATGATAAAAGTTGGCTACGAAATGCCTCATGCACCATCTGTGATGAAGCTTTGGAAAACCTGGAATATCTATGTCCACTACCTTCAGTATGCCATGGTGCCGGTCCGATATGATGCATACCTCTCTAGCACCAATCACATTGTGCATCACATGACCCATGAACCACTCCCAGTTGTCTTGGTGCTCGGAAGGTACCAAAGAAAATTCCACTGGCAACACATTGTCATTCGACGAGTGAGCCATTGCTACCATTAATGTGCCCTTGTATCTCCCCGTCAAGAAAGTGCCATCTATAGACAAGACCGGACAACAATGTTTAAATGCCACCACACATTGTCCATAACTCTAGAAGGCACGGTGGAACACTCCATGATTATCATCGACCACATGATACATGCCTGGGTTCTTATGTGCAATAGCTCCCAACAACCTCGGGAGCTGGTTGTATGCTTCTTCGTAACCACCATACAACATCCTAATAGCATTTGCCTTAGCCTTCCATGCCTTTCCATATGTGACTTGATAAGCAAATTGTTTTTTCACCATCCGCATGAGAAACCTCACTTTGATAGTGGGATCAATGGCTATGTCTCTCATAAATTTGTATCCGAGGTACTCTGACATGAGTTGGCGGTGTGTCGTACGATGTTCTTTCTTTGGCGGTTTGCACCTATGAGTGGGAACACAACTTCTTAAGACCCATTCTCCGGTTTCTTCAATCTTTCTGCAACGAACCTTGCATTGACATCCATCTCCTGCTTTCTCACACTTCACGGTGTAACGCAATTTTATGTCGGAGTGCTCAACCAAAAATGGCCTATGGTTCTGAATGGCATAGTCAGACAACCAAACCTTCATCCTAGCCAAACTTGTAAACTTCACTCATTTCTTCAAATAAGCATTCTCATCCTCATTCTCCTCCCTGGGCTCGGCTTGATCCGGGCAAGGTTTTGGCTCAATCGTCGTCATTCTAAGGCCGCCATCAACCATGGCTTCATGAGCAAGGCTGAGATCTCGAAACAAATGAGTTTTTTTTCAAGCCGGTCAGCTCAAAGTGAATTTGGTTTTCCTCCTTAGTGAATCCATCCTCGTCCAATTCTTCCTCCGGACCTTCGTCATCAGAGTCATACCCATATGCACGCCTAAAAGGTAACTCACGATCCATTTCCTTTTACGCTATGTACGCATCCAAGTCACCAACATCAGTACCATGAAACCCTTCCTCTAGCTCATCCTCATCATCATGTTCAATTACTTTGTCACTATCAATCACCTCAACTTCATTTGCTTGGCTAGTTGGTGGTTGGCTATAAGCATTGGGGGCATACAACTCAACCTCATTTGCTTCAGTGGTTGGTGGTTGAGGATGTGGTTTGCGATAAGCATTGGAGGCATCAACCATAAACCTATCCTCAACAAGAGGCATACTTGTCCTTTCTGCCAGTGTGGAAGAGACATGTATGTTCAAGTCAATTGCAAACCGAGGAGGTTCAACCTTGGTGGCAAACAATTCAAGTGACTTGTCTTCCGATTGAGCAACATTTTCCTTGTACACATCCCAATGCAAATCCGATGTGATAGGCATACTTTTTAAGCGAGATTTGGCTCCTACTCCAACATCATACCTTCCTATTAACTTAACATCATCATCGGGGTCCATCCACTCTAAAACATGTCTCACTTTTGCAACAACCTCCTCATAGCTAGAGGTTGTTTCAAAAACCATTGTTTCTTCATCTGGGTCGACATTGTTACTAAAAAATGCCTCCTTGTCCATATAATGAACATTAACAAGTCTCTCTATCTAAAAACAACAACACGATTTTAACGCATCAATGACAATTGTTAGTTATCTAAAACCATATATTATACCCAAATAATATCAACCCTTCATGTGTCATTAATTAAGATACACTAAGAAAAGTTAACCCTAAAACACTAACTAACCCTAACCCCCAATCTTCCTACTCATAAACCAAATATTATTCCTACACCAAGCATATCCCTATTACCAAACATAATAAGCAAACTAATCAAACACACTAAAATTGGGAGATCTCATGAACTAGGGTAAGATTCCAAATTTTTTTGAAAGGTAGGTCAGGTTCGAAATTTGTTAGCCCAAAAAGTCATAACAGAAATTTTGTCCCAAAACCCCTGCAAAAAAGCCATCGGAAGGAAAAGGAAAGAGAGGCAAACCAATCATTCACCCCCGCGGCCTCCTCACCTTCTCCCCTCTCTCTCTCCCTCCCTT
Organism: Hordeum marinum; assembly: GCA_022496015.1. Classification (NCBI taxonomy): domain Eukaryota; kingdom Viridiplantae; phylum Streptophyta; class Magnoliopsida; order Poales; family Poaceae; genus Hordeum; species Hordeum marinum. The sequence continues at coordinate 68,346,920 of CM039676.1, forward strand.
CTCCCCTAGGGTTTAGAGGCGGTTGGGAGCCTCGGCATGGCGCCGTCCAAGGGGTGGGGCGGCGACCCGACCGCGGGAGAGGGGTCGACCAGCTTCACCCTCTCCGCCAGATCCGGCCGCGTCGGCCCGACCCGGCGCCACCCGGACGACGAGGCCAGGCCAGCCGCTCCTACCCCGGCGGGCGAGGGCGGGAGCCGGATGCGCGTGGTGCCGGTGGAGATGCGCGTCCTGGAGGCGGTGCCGACGTGCGGCTACTACATGGAGCGCTACGACGACCACGACACGGCGCTGGGCTGCAAGGGCGGAGGGCGGGGCCTGATGAACTTCCGCAACCCGCCGCGCGCGCAGACGGCGGGGCCTGATGAACTTCTGCAACCCGCCGCGCGCGCGTCATTCATCCATGTGGCAGGGCGAGGAGGCGCAGGGGGTCGCGGCCACAGGGACACCTATGCCTACGACGGCACCTCCCGAGCTACCACTACTGCAGATCCGTGCGCCAAGGTACGGGGCTCTGGCTCACCGTCTCTTTCATGCTTGTGCCCAAATATTCATCTGTGCCGTCTCGTCGAATCAGCACTATCCGTTGCTTTGCATGTGCCCCCCCCCGTAGGCATATACGTACAATTGTTGTTTCTAAATCATATATAATCCTCTATCTTGTGTGGGGTTTCGTGTGGGAGTATATATATAAACTTTTTCTTGTCCTACTTAAAATGTATGCACCTCTGCTGCATGTTTGAGAGTCGTGTCATGCATTGCATTAATTCTTTTCACATGCCATATGTTATGTCTGGATTAGATCTATGACACTTGGAGTATCCAGGGGCCATCTGGATCTTTCACCGTGAACAATGTCCAAGTGTTTGCTGGCTATGCCCTGCATGTCGGTTCATTTCTGGAAGGGCTTGACTCCAAGGCATTGTCTGTAGGCGATGAAGTGAAATCTTGACTGATTAATTCTTCATACTGAATCAGTTAACCTGTGAAATTTGCTAAATTACACTGCGATACTATTAAAACTTATTGTGAGTGCTTTTTTGTTAAATTGGATATTATTAAAACTTATTGTGAGTTTTGTTTGTTTCTTAGATACATTTGTCCTTCGCCTTTATATGAAAGATGATGTCAATTGTACTCTATAGCCATTTCCTGTTGATCTGCTTTGTATTAGATTGTAACCAAGAATCTGTTTCTTCACCAGAAAATTGGGTCCATCAACAATACACTGGATGCAGCTGCTATCCCAACTGCAAAAAAAGCGGATCTAAAAGGCAATGTCTCAAACTTGGAGGTCTGTAAATGCTTCAGTTCATTTGCCACATCTGTCAAAGAATATTTACGATATTTGGTATTCTATTGGTAGTTAAAATGAAAGCTGATTATAGCTGTTGCATGTATCAGGATCAACTTAGGGAGGCAAAGAAGAAAAGCAAAGAAAATATTCAAAAGGCTGTCAAGAGTAACATAGATGCCGCAGAAGCTCCTGTTTCTGAAGGAAAACTCTTCTGTGTTACTCATGCTGATGTGGGTTTTGATACCACTGCTGTCCGGAAAGCAGTTGTCAAAGCCATGGATTGTTTCAAGGTCGGCACTCCAATCCATTTCTGTCTACTCCACATCATCTAAAAATAACTATAGATTGAGCATAACCAACTTACTCCAACAATTTTATTTTACTTATGAATTAGAAATCAAATTTGTGTCAAATATTGGATGTGCTGTGGACCTTGTGGGTTTGATTTTTCCAGAGTCTGCCAATAGTGATATTATATTTTGTCTGAACATCTGAGTTTTATTCTGAATTTCTGAATCTTACTGAATTTCTCAATTCAACGATCGTGTTAGTTTTATACTGAATTTCTCAATTTTACGATGCTTGCTGCATGTACTTCTGAAATGCTATGGATTTTATATGTAACTTTCTTTAAATTTTCCTAGATTGCACAACAAAGTTTGGCAATCAATTTTAAGCCGTGTCTATTATTCTATTGTTTCTAAATATGTTTGTGGTTGGATATCTACTGATCTGATGTATGGACATTGTCTTCTTTTGTGTATTTGTATCGCTTTGGCTTTGTATTACTCGTGATCTTTAGAGCATTGATGCACTTCTAAATGTGTTTGTGATATATAGGATCCAGAGACAAGGAAACCCCGAGTAAATATCCGTTCTGACAAGGAAACAGGCAGGGTAAGTAATACTCATTATCTCTTGACATTATGTGGGGTTTCTTATTTCGATAGTTAGGGTAAGCTAGTCAAAACTAGCTAGTTTGGGTTGTGCATTTTTTTCTTTCCCTTTTCTAACTCATTACTTGTGTTGCAGGATAGAGACAAGAAAGGACTTGGTACAATTGGTGAGGAGGTGAAGCAGTTGGCTCAAAGAGCAAGTGAGAGCAGCTTAAAACCACAAGATTATGAGGTAGAAAGGCATATCAGGCATAGTAGATGATAAGTGATGATAAGTATGAAATCAACATTATTTTTCATTGACACTTTACGTTCTCTTTCAGGGTGGCACGTTCGCGGTATCCAACTTGGGAGGTCCTTCTGGAATTAGACAGTTCTGTGCTATCATAAATCCTCCTCAGTCAGCAATCTTGGCCATTGGTTCTGGTAAGAACCCGTGTTACCCTTCCGGCATGTATACGTTGACCATAAGAATCTAATTGTGGTTCAGCTGAGAATCTCATTGTCTGACCATACGTTGACCATGGTGTTACTTTAGTTTGCACTGTGTAGTAGTAACAGAGCAGTTTGGCTTTTGTCACTGTTTTTCCATTGTGGAAAACATAGTTGTGTCGACCTTGTACTGGAATCTGCTATTGGAAGCCCAGTACGTCGAACCAGACATACTGCATGATCATCTTCTCTTTATTACGTGCATTCTTCGAAGCAAACTAGCTTTGTCTTGAGATTAATTTTTTATTTATTTATTACGCAGGTAACGATTTTCTGTCATTAGGTGGACATGATGATAAGAAGGTGATGCTTCTTACTCATGTGATTTTGGCGAATACGTTCTGCTCAAATTTGTAATAATTATGTTTTTTTTTCTTATTTCAAAGGCAGGCATATTGTAGTTGTCTGAACATAATATCATCATATTAATGTTGTAAATTGCGGTTCAGCTGAGAATCTAATTTAGTTTTTCAGAGTTATTGGCAGTATAGTCAGTAATATATCATCATATTTTAGTTTTTCATATTAATGCCTTATTCTTTAGGCCTAGGTGACATTCTTTGGTAGGCTATATATATTCTGTATTGCACCAGCTGTTCTTCCTTTCGAAAGAAGTACTTTCTCTTGTTCCTCTTGTTTAATTTTCCTTATTATCGGTATTCACCAGATAACCTGATTGGTTGTGTACCTTCTACAGCATGCTCTGTCTGTCAAAATGGACAACAATGGAGAGGATGAAATATCATGGAAAAAGGAAGGAGCTCAACCATCAGATATTCATGGCTCATCCACATTAGATGGAAGCCATGCTGAGTTCAGAGTAAGTAATGCGAGTATGTTTAACATGTATAGAAATAACGTTCCCTTTTCATATTGGAAAAATGCGTTGTATTACATTAATCATATTAGATTATTAAGAATTATATAGAAATTTTCTGATTATTGCAGACATTCAGCGAGGTACCAGACTTCGTTTGCAGTGATAGAGGAGGTCTTTTGGGCTCTAAGAAGAGAAAATTGAATTATATCTCGAAGATGAACTTCTATCTAAGGGCTGATTGTGTTAGTGATATCAATCCAATTTCTAATAGAGAAGCAAGAAGTAGCTATTCTCTTCGATACGAAGAGTTGAAGGAAAGAAGTCGCGACTTAGGTACCATGCTTATATTCCTTTTCACAACTTGATAATATTTTGTGGTGTTTATTTGGTCGTTGCTTTAGAAACCAAAATAGTAGTTCTTTCTCAGAACTCTCTTTCTATCCCTGCAGCAAAAGATTCTGTCTTGTTATCAACTTGCACAAGCATCAAAAGTTCTGGCATTGATACCGTAACTCAGGTATTTATATCTTGGTTTATTGAGAACTTGTATATTCTATGGAGAACTTATTTGTATTCAACATCTGACTTAGCTTTTGCTTTTTAGATATTTATGGATATTTGTGGATTAACTATCTCCCTTCAGAAGAATTTGAGCAAACTCGACATAAATATGTTGAGTGAGGCTGCTTTTGCTAGAGCAGGAATCAAACCGAAGGACTTTTATTCAACTTTTGCTGGAAAAATTTTGGAGCCAAAACGTCTTCTTTCATGTTACGAAATTCCAAATGATTCAACAATCAGAGTGAATGCTCGTCTGCGAGGTGGCTGGTACGTGTTGAACTGAACCCTAATTATCCATTCACCTTTTGTGATAAATGTGCCTTGCTATTTCACATTTTACACATTTTTGTGTCTGTTCTAGGCTTCTATCATGGCTTAACTAGTTCTTTTTTCTTTTTGCAATACTTTCAGCTCCTTGTGTACTTGAAAATCACTGATTATGTTTGTTTTCCAGTGGTCAGGACAGAACATGGGATGATATAATCAGACTTCAGCAACGTTATGAGACGGTGTCATTACCACCTGAAGACCTAGTTCTCCTGCGATCGGATGGCTCGGCCAAGCAAGATCCAGTGCTGGTGAAGTTCTTGGCAGCACTTCTGCAACTTCGTTCTAGAGATGTGCTCACCCAATTGTGCCGTAAGCATTATAGTGGGACTTCTTATGGAGGTAAATTCACTTCCAAGGATATCTTATTTGACCCTGATGGAAATGTTCGCATTAATTCTGCCCCTGAAAAGTTTACTCAAGAATCTGCTAAATTGGACTATGTTTCAATCGGTAAAATATTGGACGATTCTTTCAAGTTCAAGGACTTTTATCCAATGCATTTCTATCAGTTGGTTGACTTCTTAAAATATGGTCCTGCTGTGGACTGCCAAAGTGAGTCTGTCATAGCGTTCGTGACAAATCACGTGTCATTGATTTCCCATTATAGAAGGGTATCAATCAGTGAGATTTTGGTTCAGCTAATTGAAAGACTTCATCCAGATGTTGTGGCCATCCTACTAGCCGAACTTGATCAATTTGTTTGGGGGAAAATTGTGGAGAAAGTTGCAGCAATGAAATTTACTTATTATTTCCATTCGTGGACCAATCGAGGAAACGTTTGGGTTCCCTATACAAATGATGGAGTCAGCCTTTTGAAGTTCTCAAATAACTTTTTCAAGCATCATAAAGTAAGATTCATGTTTAATCTTCTTCCTCTTTGTATACAATACAATTTCCCTTGTACATATTTTTATGGCACCTGAGTATGATACAAACTAGTTTTGATTGATGCAGTGGGCCTCTTTAGACAAGCTTGATGCAGCTTTTTCATTGGTGATGCAGCAGCAAAACTTTATACCTCGATTCCTGTTTACCATTCTTGTGACTTTGAAAGACACACTGAATCATTGTCCTGAACTGATACAGTCTTTTATTGATGAAGTGATTGAGATGTGAGTTACTATGAACTTGGTAGTTTATACTACTCCCTCTGTTCAGAAATATAATATGTTTTAAAGACCTGTGACAAGTCTCTAAAACGTCTTATATTTCTGAACAGAGGAGTACTTGTATTTACGCAATATTTGAAGTTGGCTGATACATTTGTATCGTTAATTATTTGCAGGCTAGGGAACAATGTAATTGACCTCGAGAGGGGGTGACCTGCAGGTCCCAGGGAATGCAAGTTGTTTGTTGGGAAGTGCTATTACCTTGTAATTCTGGTTTTGTATGCCTAACATGAAGTGAAGATGTATAAATACTTTGTACTGGTCTTCTTGAGTTACTATATCAACTCTTGCACGTTCTTTGATCATTGAGTTTTTTTTTAACTATATAAGTAGCATCGTGCTGGACCAGGCTTTGACATATCGTCAACGATCTCCAGGATTCTTCACTTGTTATATCAGCCATGACCGAGTTCATTTATTGTTTTATACATAATTAGACAGATGCAGGTCACAAGGCTAGTCGACGCGTGGTGTGATCATCTGTCGTTCCTTGTTTGTTCCACATGCGATTAAACAAGTATATACAAGGATAAGTGAAAGATGCGATTGTCATCCATGGGACCTTTTAGTATTTTTAGCTTGAAAAGGATATTTTGTTCTCATGACCAACAACAAATTACAACCAACAAAAACTATGCTGGTTCATTTCTTCTTTCTACGACTGCATGCTGCCCGTCTGTCCAAACTCGAAAATGAACAGCGCCATAAATACCAGTTTTTCAACAGTTTTCCGAGACTGTAATAGCCACTTAGAGCAGCTCTAACAGATCCTGTAAAAGAGGCCATCCGAACGAGTGTTTTTTAGTCCTACATAAATCCCGCAAAATCATCCGTCCGCTAATTTCTTTTGTGGGATACTACAAATTCCAGACCGTTTTCTTTTCTATGGGATTTGGGGCAATTTTTCCCGAACCTGATGCCGACAACAACCTATCTTTGCCACAAAAGGAATCTAACAAAGTGGGCAAAACTGCCGAACCAAGAGCCAATACCTCACGTCTAGCAACACACAACAGCTTACAAAATCCAGAGAGTAAATTATTTTTCTGTTGAAATACCAGTTAAATTATGAGCAAGCAAACAGCAGAGCAAGTTCCAAATTTTTAATATCGCTTTTCAAAACAAACCAGTAGGATTCATGCAGGAAAATGACAATGATGCATGTAGCCAGAATCAACACAATCACAACAATAGACAAGCCATTACCAGTTACAAATCCAAAACAAGCCACTCACTAGACATAAAGCCATGAGTGAAAACACACACTACCAACCATTGAGTTTATAACTACTAACATCGGATAATGATAACATTAAATGTCTCCAGTGGACTTAAGTGGCAGTTCCACATGATATGTTGCCAACATCTCAAATCTTCAACCTCTTTCCACTTGTACCGAACTTGCTTGCTTCTATCTCTCTCTGGCAAAAAAAGAACACGGAGATGTCTGTCAAATACAATACTTCTAACATGACCATATGTCAGGTTATAATTACCTAAAAACAATTTTAAAAAGTAATAAGTGCAAGGCTGAGTACATATGCAGCGATATTAATTAATTGGGCAACACCAACAAAATTTCTAGGGTCAGTCCAGGATGCTCTGAATTAAAATTGTTGAAGAAGCAATATGCGTCAAAGGTACATTTTTGTATTTTTGACATCTTCCATTCAGACACTTCTTGGTGTTCAGCTATAGTATGAAATTATGCTTCATGTGCTATGTCCATCTTTGAATGAACTTGACTCATGCAATTTAAAATTCAGAAACGAAATACAGGTAAGCTGCTGTATTCACCGAATGCCCGGGTCACCAAATCTTAAAGTGGAGAGGTGAAGCTAATGATAACACTATCTCTATCAAGCAAAAAAGGAAGAAGAAAAAACAGCCTTAAAACATGCAAAAGAGTGTCATCATGATGTGCAAATCCTAATATGACAAAGGGGCAGAGTAATTTTGTTGTCATCAATATCGGACATCTACTCTTCAACATGGGGAGGTGGTCAAATATCTTGATTTCAATTAGCAAGTACTTCCTCTGTACCTAAATACTTGTTGGGGAGAACCAATATAAGTTCTCCCAGCTACAAGTATTGTGATACAGAGGAGTATGAAGCAAACTGGATGCGATAAACAAGCATTACAATGTTACTCATTTTAAAACCTAAGCATAGCTACAGAAGCATGCAATGAAAGCATGTTCAGTGATGGCGAATATAAATAAAATGACAGTAGTATGCAAATGAAACTATGCTTAGTGGTGGTGGTTGACTGGTTGTACCGGGTTATCCTGTAAATGCTGTGAGTGCTCACTGAACTCGGTGGCAAAGAGTTGGGAATTAATACGCCTTGTAGGCTGTGGAGAGATCTGGACCTCGTCATTATTCATGTCGACACGTAGCAAATACTGGCCTTTATGCTCTAGTCGATGGTCCACGATGCTTTCATCATTTACGACCAAGTAGACAACCCCGTCTTGATGGATGCTCAGGACAGGGAGCAACGGAAGAAGCTGTCTCAAAACAGTAGATTGGTAGTTGACGTTTGCCCAGATTTTATCAACGGTGTACCTGGAGGTTTGCATCCAGCCTGAGTGATCAGTCAACAGAGTCCAGACAATGAGTTCCAATCCATATATATCCAAGGTGATGAGCTTGATGCGGCCACAAACACAGGCAATGGAACGGACCAGCTCTGAATGGACATACTCATCATCATCATAGGTTGGGCATTCTTTTGGCAACTTAATAAAGCTGAACTTGTTACAGCCTTCTTGGTCCAGATCACAGAGCAACATACCTTTGAGCAGATCCACCCAGCAAAAGGTAGAGCCCCGATAAGAGAAGCACAAGTCAACGGAGAAGCTTCTGGATGGAAGGGGATGGCTCCCGGACAGCATGACCCATTCTTTGGTGGACGACTTCCACAGCCAGACCCCTGCTCGGGAGAATTGTGGAATGACGAGCTCGGCAAGAAGGTAGCCCTCCCCATGGGCATCGCACATGACGACGGCCGACTGGTGCCCCATGGCTTTATGAAAGTCGTCGGAGGGGAGACGGGGGACGGCGGAGAGGGAGTTGTTCCTGGCGTCGTAGATGAGATAGCCTCCCGGCAAAGTAGAGCCAGGGCGGTACCCGCCGGCGTGAAGGGCGACAAGGTACTTGTCCGTGCTGGAGATGCGGCCCCTGTCGAGGTCCATGCATGGCGGCGGGAGTTGGTCGGGTCGCGGCGGCACCAGTATGTGGAGGAAGGAGAGTTCCGGCGGGTTGGCGACGACTGCGCGGGCCTTGAAGGTCCGCAGGTACTTGTTGACATCCTCATTCAGCCCTTCGCGGGTTCGCATCCTTCCTTCCCAGAATCCCCACGGGAACTGTCTGGCGGATACCGCGTCGTCGGGGGAGAAAGCAATCTCGCGGTCGAGCAGAACCATGGAACGGGCCATGGCGGCTAGGGATTAGGGCTGGTTGGAGGGAGGAGAAAGGATTTGGGGATGGATGGTGGCGGCGCGGCTAGGGTTAGGGTTAGGGTTGGGTGGAGGAAGCAGGCAGCGATTTGCTTTGGGGATCGAGCGAGGAAGGAGAAGGCCCAGATCTAAAATAATCAGCGGACGGTGGATGATATGTTATCGCGGCAGGGCAGACACACCAGGAGGGCCGCGGTTCGGCCCAAGGTTAGCAAACCGCAGCCTTTGGGGCCGGGCCGGTCAGCAACAAAAGCACAGGAAGCAAATTAAATCCCCCTCAAAAAAAAAAGGAAGCAAATTAAATTATTCAAAAAAATATATCACAGGAAGCAAATTCCACTAACAAAGAGTCAATGTAGCAAAAAAATCAAAAAAATAAACTAGCGATTTCTCAAAAAAGGGTTTAGGGTAGCATATATCTCATACTTTTCTAAACTAATTGATTTACTTTCCATGAACCAACAAATTTGCCAAGAATAATTTTGTCTTAACATGTCAATAATTATTTTCCTTGGTCACCGTGCCAAAAATAATACACTTTACATAAAGGAACGGGAACGGGGGAGTATTAAACAAGCGAGTTGAGGCAAAAACACTACATCTTAACCACCTATCCACCATTTGTCAATTGACCAGATTGTTTTTCAATGTTTATATCACATCATTCACATATTAATTAATTAATTTTAGTCATATCCACAACACCTTAATTAGGAATTATTGCACCATAATTATGCCTTCATTAGGAAATAAATCGTCACATCATTTTCAAAACACTTAAATTAGGAATCATTATGCCTTAATTATCCTTTATTGGGAAATAAATCTGACACCACATATCACGTAATTGGAAAAAACATATTAGCCAAAAATAACGTCGATGCACACCTTTCACCATCGTACCTCCTTCTTCAAAACTGCCTCCGCTCAAGTAAAAAATATATATCGTGAGCATCGTATTTGCGTGATCGTGTCCCCAGTGCCGAACCTGCGCATACTCGGCTGTCTCCCATTGCATGTCGCCCCCAACTCAACCTTTTGTGGGAGAACAATAGAATGCAAAAACATCCTTCCACAGTTTCAATATGTACCTTTTGCATCAAAAGTAGGCATATGTTAGTGACTTATCTCCATATAGAAAATCTCATCCAATCTTTTTTAATCTCTACTCCTAAAGAAGAAGTTGGTAGCTTTCGTTCCAGGTTTATTTCGTATTTTCTTCCACATTCGTCTGATTTCTTTCGTCCGTTTTTTTAATCCCTCCTCCCATCATCTCTACTCCTAATTGCTCACTTGGTAGAATAACTTCCTGGGTTTTTTTCAACCGGTTTTTTCCGTCTCTCCCACCCCCTCACGTCTAATGGTTTCGTTAGGACTCCCCATCGATCCCATTCACACCGTTTTTTATTAATAAGGTTTTTTTTACAACGAAATAAATCAGAAGCCCACCGGTTTTTATTCAACCAACAAAGTAAGTCGACAACCATTCAGATTCTTTTCCCGTTGCATGTATTCCTTATATAACGTTTATTCCATATATAACACAAATCATATCCAATTTTAAGATCGAAGTTATAGCCTTTCCATGTATACACAATTTAATATCAAGTTACAGTCTTTCCATGTATACAAGTGAAACCTTTCAGATTTATCTCTATTCCTAAAGGGGGGGTTGGTAGCTTCGTACACGCCTTTTTTCGTCCCAGCATCGTAACACCGCTTTTTCTTCGTCCGATTTTTTTCGGTCCTACCTTTCACCACCCCCTATCAGTGGTTTTTATACCCTTTACAAATCTCACCGCACACTGGTTTAAGCCGGTTATCAATCTTTGGTAATGCAATAAAAGTCATACGAGAATAAATCAGATCATGATCGGCAGTCAATCTCAAATTTGCCAATATATTTGGTAACAGAATAAAATTAAATTAAAGAAATAAATCAGATCACGATCGACAGTCAATCTCAAATCGGCCAATATATTTGGTAACAGAATAAATTCAAATGAAATGGTGGGAGGACATTCATACACATAAGGGTCGTAATCTCCATTGCATCCAATTACCACAGAATCAATCACGGTCATAATCTGCATCAAATACATAATTACTCCAGAATCAATCACGATCATAATATCCACTGCATAAATAACTACTCCTTCCTAACCATACAACCACCTTGCTCCACCAATCCCACCTCCCGTTTTTCATGATGATTCTACCACCACGAGTGATTTTCTCGTGTCCTTTCCTGCTCGCACAAGAAAAATCGCTCGAGCCTCGACCGTGGGATAGGACTCAGCATGCCGCACACCGCCGCCTCTTCGCAATGACGCCCAGCGCAACCTCTTCTTCGAAGGCGTTGTGCACACCCTCGCCGTCGCCACCGCCGTCCTGCGGATTCGTCTCTACGACCTTGATAGGAGATCGCAATAGTTTTCGAGGGTAGAGTATTCAACCCAAATTTATCGATTCGACGCAAGGGAAGCCAAAGAATATTCTCGAGTATTCGCAATTGAGTTGTCAATTCAACCACACCTGAAAGACTTAATATCTGTAACAAAGTATTCAGTAGCAAAGTAGTATGGAAGTAACGGTAACGGTAGCAAAAGTAACAGTAGCAGTTTTATAGTGATTGTAACAGTAGCAACGGAACAGTAACTTAGCAAAGATCAATATGTGGAAAGATCGTAGGCAATGAATCTGTGATGGATAATTATGTTGGATACAATTCATCATGCAACAATTATAACATAGAGTGACACAGAACTAGTTCCAATTCATCAATGTAATGTAGGCATGTATTCCATATATAGTCATATGTGCTTATGAAAAAGCACTAGCATGTTCTCCTGCTCGCATATATAGTCATTATGTAGCGACCACTGTCGCACATCGCATGTAGCTACCGGGCCATATAAAAGTAGTGGTGAGAACACATGTGTGACATCGATGGTCGTGCTACTAGAGCTTCCGGTCTCGAGCTCCGTAGTGAAAGCCTAAGTCTGGACCTAGTTGGTTATACCTAAGAATGACGATGTTTTTACGTTGTTATCTTATTGAAGGGATTGCATGGATAAGCCTCAGACTCGTTCTTCAAGATAACCTAGTTCTTTCCTTTGGTGTTTGGATCCAGTGGCAGCGACGCTTGAGTGTTCCTCCCTTTTTGAAGGTGTTGCAGTTTAAGAACTTCGTCGTTGGTGTGGTGTTGTTAAATGGTTGTTGCAGATATGGTCATTGCTATAGTTTGCAAACCGAGAATGTTAGATTTTTGGGTCTGGTTTTTCTTATAAATTGGATCATCACTCATCTAAGTTATGAAATGCAGGAACCCCTGCCTTCGCAACGAAGAGGTTTCTTAGAAAGAAAAGGATCTGATGGCTTTAAGTTTTTTTCTTGCCTACCCTGTAGGAGATATGCCCTAGAGGCAATAATAAATGTTTTTGATTATCTCCCTGTTCATAATTATGTTTATGTTCCATGCTATAACTGCAATGATTCTCGAGTCTACAAATAAAACGAGGCTTGGAGGGAAACTCATGTGCACGTGTGGGATAATAAACGGTAAAATGTATTCCTAGTCTAGCCTCTAAGACTGGCTCAAGTATTGCATGATGATCCTGTTTTCCTGATCATGGGCATGGCTATGCCGGCAATTTTGAGGGCATAATGTTAGAAAAACATTTGTGTTGAATCGACCCGAATTGATGTTATGCTATGAGATACATTCGTCATAAGTTAATGGTTAATAACACAGAGAAGTTAATGTTTGCATAATTCCTTAGACCATGAGAGTATCGAGTTTCTTCATGCTTGCTTCATGAACTTTGGGGTTTGTTAAACGTCATCCGTAAATGGGTGGCTATTACGGCGGCTTACGAGTTCATGGAAAAGTATGTGAAGTAACTTGATAGCTCAAGATTGGGATTTGCTCCTCCGACGATGGAGAGATATCTCTGGGCCCTCTCGGTGTTACGGTATCCATCATCGTCTGGCCAGACACTTTGTGATTTGATCACGGGGATGCCGGAACACGGAAACGAGAAAAGAGAACAATACCGTTAATGAGGTAACTGGCAGAGTGGACAAGTTGTTGATCCACGAGGATGCCAACATGTCTCACCTCAGGTATTTGTAACATATCGCGAAGCAACAGGAATAGCACACGGCAACTGGAGGTTCACTCGAATATTTATTCGTGTGGGTATAGGGATCAATATGGGTGTCCACGGCTCCGATGTTGATCATTGATCGGAAGGGGTTCCGGGTCATGTCTATGCTTCACCGAACCTATAGGGTCACACGCTTAAGGTTCATCTATCTGTTGAATACTAGACGGGGAGTCTGAGAGAAAATCACCGAAAAGTTTCGGACACCGGAAAAGTTTCGGACAGTGGAAAAGTTCCGTAGACAGGTCACCGGAACAGTTTCGGTGAAACTGAAAAGTTGTTTCAAGGGATACCATTAAGTCAAATTGGTTTCGGCACATGCCTGATAATTCTTGGAGGGTGCCAGAATCATTCTGGAAACTTCTGGGAATTTTCCGAAAGAATAACCGGAAATGTTCCGGAGCTGCCGGAACTGCTTCAGATGCTTTTCGCAGATGAAAATCACTATTCCGGAATTGTTTCGGATCGCATTGAAAATTATTTTAGTGGGGTACTAGAATTGTTCTAAGCCCACGTAAATATTTTCAGTTCGATCAGACGCTGAAAAATGTCATCGTGAATAGTGAAATCAGCTTTATGGTTACTTTTTGGAAAGCCACCTTTTTGGGCTTTTGCTCCAAAATATCTTGGAGATGACATGGATGGATGTGGCTGAAATTTCAGCCCCTCCACTCCTCCTTCTCCTATAAATAGAGGTGGAGGGGGCAGCCCAAAACTCATCCCTTCTCACATACAAGTGCCATGCATGATCTGGCTTCTTCTCTCCCTCCCAGCGAAATAGTTTCGTAGAGCCGAAAGGCTTTCTGGGTTCCGGCAGGAACTAGTTCTGGACGGCGAAGCCCTGCCGGATAGATGACACCGTATGTGTGCAACTTTGTAGAGAGATCGTAGTTTCGGTCTTAGTTCGAGAGTGCCTTCCGAAGGCTGTCCGTGTAACCGTCCGAGTTTTGGAGGTCCTCCCGAAGGGCTGTCCGAGTGACAGTCCAAGTTTTGGAGGTCCTCCCGAAGGGCTGTCCGCGACACCGTCCGGGGGACTGTGTGACCGCCTCCCGGAGGGCTGTCCGAGGGGCAGATGAGGGTATACATCCTCGCGGTTGGGAGGTTGTAAATCCTAGCTACGGGGATCTGCACCGCCGTTCGTCATCGACTCTACTTCCGCTGCGCTACGAGTCGGTAACGAAAATGATCAAACCTTGTATGCAGTCTCCATAGTGGTCCTGGGCTGGTGCGTAGGTCGGGAAATTTTTGTTTTCTGCTGCGTTTCCCTACATACGCATAGGTTTGGTCTTATATGACTTTCATATTGTGTATTTTTTGTGAGCATGGTGTTGGTTATGCGCATCCTAATCCTAACTATGCAAAGCTCGGATGCATACTTATCGTGTTTGTATTCTTTTGATGCTCTATTCTAAGCCAATAAAATTCATGCTTTATCGAAAAAAATTGAGCTCCAAGCTAAGAACTAGGAAGTGTTCTTTTTTCTGGCAAAGAACAACGAGCTGATTTGTACTATTAACTTACTTAAGAGGAGAGATAGGATTGCTAGAGTACGATGTACAATGGGAGTAGTGGAATATACATGAATGAACTGAGAGGCCACATGGCTCCCTTGAATCCAGCTTCTTTCAAGAAGCGAAGATCGTCGATTATCTTGCACTGGAGGGTGAAGACTGAGCAGCAGCTTGATGATCGGGCCATAATTGTAGACTAAGTAGGACAGGATTGCAAAGGAGGGGTGAAGTTGGCACTTAACAGGAGGTGCCCCTCGATTGAGGGCTTTTAGGTTTTAGGAGCAACACCGTCCAAAATATGAGACAACAAAACACATTTGTAACCCAAGACAAACGAAGTCGCTCACCTACACGAGCAGACACTCGTCCTTTTGAACGCACGCATGCACTCTCGAAACAAGCTTTCTTCTCACTTTGTAAACAAAGCAACAACCAAATAAAATACACAGCCAAACCATACAAGATGGTGAAGTAGTCCTCATACAATGTTGATCCTAAGATAATCAGATCACGCAGAACGGACGCGGCTAGGCTGCCGGCAAAGAACATAGGAAGAAGAGTACAACACCACGCTACGTCCTATAATACCTAAGTCCGATGACAACGCCCTCGGGAAAGAGAACGGCGCAAAGCGTCGCCACTGTCGAGTCCATAGTGGACAAGGGTTTTCAGACGGAATCCTGACACGGAGAGGAGCACCACAATGACGTGTTCAGGAAGAAAGCAGCGTTGTGGTTGGCGCCTAAGCGTCGAGTCCATAAATTTGCAGGCACCTGTAACTTTAGTCTATGGTAGACAAGAGTCAGGGATCTTCTATTGTGGAATGGTATCTTGAAGGGTATGCAGGAGACGAAGCCGGCCAAGGTTGACGATGATGTGTGGGAGGATATATAATGCAGACGGCCGCCATCATATGGCTTTGTCTTGCGGATCAGGTCATGTATCATGTCATGGAGGAAGATTCTCCTAAGAAAATTTGGGACAGGTTGGCAAGCCGTTATATGTCCAAATATGCGACAAATAAGCTATATTTGAAGCAAAAGTTCGATGGACTGAAGATGCAGGGGGGCGAATCTTGTGGAGCATGTGAATGCCTTTAATTAGTTGGTCTCAAATCTAGCGCGTCTAGATGTGAATATTTATGATGAGAATAAGACACTACCTTTTCTTGTTTCGTTGCCACCATCCAGTGAGCATTTGGTCATCACATTGACACCTGGAAAGACAATCATCAATAATGGGGAAATCACTGCAGCGTTGCTTGGACATGAGTTGAGAAAGCAAAAAATGCCGCGAAAGGAAGAGTACTCAAAGTTTGGGGTTCGAAGTTAAAGGTTATCAACTCATGAAGGGACAAGAGGTGGAGAAGAAAAAGCTATAGTGCTACAGGTGTAGACCTATAAAGAGAGAATGCCCATAATATAACTGAAGGGTGGGGAAAATGCTAGTGTGGTTACTCATGGTGCTGACTCACACGACAATAGTGATTCCCTCGTAGTATCACACAGTTGATCAACAAAAGATGAGTTGTGAATGTTGGATTCGGCAAGCTCTTTTAATGTGAAGCCCGAGAGGGAGTGGTTCTCTTTGTACAAGTCTGGTGAGTTTGGTTTACCCTATGTGGAGTATGTCACATCAAAAAATCAAGATGTTTGACGGAGTTGAGCGGATGCTTCAGTTTTTCTGAATATTTTATGAATTAATGAAAAATTTACTAAAACATGAGAACCTGTTTAAAAAAAAATAGGGGGGGATAGAATAATTTTTTTTCTAAAATTGTGTGGACATTTCTCAATAGATAATTCTTGCATCTTGTAAAAATATCGAGCAGTCGGTCTCTAGGGGAAAACGGAACATGAAATAACAGGAAAAATATAGTGAAAGCAAAATGCATTTGGAGAGTGTGTGCATGAAGCACTAATATTGGTCGGTTTGCGGAGGAACATTTTGTGCATTCACTCGACTACTTATGCAACGATCATCACATAGACCTTTCCGTGTAGTGACCCAGTAAGTGCGGCCGACTAAGAACCCTTCTCCAAACTTTTGAACGCATTTTAATACATTATAACATGATGAAGTTCATGTATATTATACCAAAAATATGAATATGTCCTACAGTTTCTAAATATATTTATAAAAATTGAAGAATTTATTTTCAAGTTCCTGAACATTTAAAAAATTTGTAATATTTGTACATACACAATTACCACTTTGAAATATATTAAAATCTAGCAGCTGGTTTTTAGGGAAATAGAAAGGAAAGAAACTAAGCAAAAATTGTTGTGAAAAAAACCTTATATGGAAGGAGCCCTCACATAACGAAAAAATGTCTTCTTTAATTAAATCATTTACAAAGCTAAAATTATGGTGAAATTGCTAATTTCTCAGAGATTACTTAGTCAGTCCTTAGAACACTCTTGCATATTTGTAAACATGCGTAAATAATCAGCCATATTTTTTTCAATTTGTGATCATTTTTATAAAATTCTGAATATTTTAGTAATTAATGATAATTTACTACAAATTGAGAACCTATTTAAAATTTGTGACATTTTAATATTTCGAAAATTGTTTGAACATTTATCAGTAGATTTTACTTACATCTAGTAAAAAGATCAAGCAGTCGGTCTTTTGGGAAAACAGGAACAAAAATATAACAAAAAAAAGGTAAGGAAAGCAAAATGTATTTGAAGAGAGTCTGCATGGAGCACTAATATTGATCGGCCCACGGAGGAACATTTTGTGCATTCACTCGATTACTTGCGCAACGATCATCACATAGGCCTTTCCGTATAGTGACTCAGTATGTGCGACCGAATAAGGACACTTTTGCAAAAATTTGAACGCATTTTAATATATCATTACATGTTGAAATTCATGAATAAAATATGAATATGTCTTACAATTGCTAAAAATATTTATAAAAAAGCCAAGAATTTATTTTCAAGTTCCTAAACATGTTTAAGAAATCATAATATTTGGAAATACACAATAAAAACTTTGAAATCTTATAAATTCTAGCAGCTGGTTTTTAGGGAAAACAAAAAGGAAAGAAACTAAGCAAAAAAGGTTGTGAAAAAGCATATTTGGAAGGAGCCCTCATAAATCCAAAAAACAATCTCTCCCTTAGACAGTCATTACTCATTAGCATGGGGACTGGTCCGAGGCAAAATTGCAAGTATGCTGGAGATAATCGAATTCAGTGCGAGCCCAAGCTACGGCAGAACTATATCGCGTCTTGAGCAGTAAAACCTTACATGAGATTGGGCCCATTAGACCATGCCTCTTGTTCTGTTTACTCAAAAAAAATAGTTTTTTGTTTTCCGGTATTCTTTCAGTATATTTTATTTTATTTTCTATTACTCAACATTGGGCCCATTAGACCATGCCTCTTGTTCTCATTTTGACTCTTTTAAATTCCATTAAAGTTCTCTACATTCGAGTATTTTTTTTGAAATTTGTTATTGCCTTCTCATGTTTGGGAATGGATTTTAATATTCAACTATATTTTGAAATTAGTGAAACCTTGTACAAGTTTATTGATATTTGTACAAATTTGTGAACATATTTTATGAAATTTAAAGGCAAATAATAGTTATGAACATTATAGGAAATAGTAATATTTTTTAAAAAGGACATTTTATTTTAACTTGCAATTGATATTTTAAAATATTTAAAAATCTAGCAGCTGTCTTTTAACAAATACCCTAAAAATATAAGAAAAATGCTGTTATAAAACCGCACTTGGAAGCAGCCTGCAGTAAATTGTGTTAACTTGCTCAACTTGTTTTTCAGTCTTGTGAACTTGTTCGACTAGACGCAACCAAGTCAATGCAGCCCATTAAGAACACTTGCAAATTTGTTAGCATATTAGTTTTCCACCATATTTCCAAATTTATGATAATATTTAAAAAATTCAAAATATTTTTAAGTTAACGAAAAACACGAAAAATTGAGCATATTATAAATTTTGGAAAAATTAAGTAATAACAAATATTTATAAATTCTGTACAATTTTTTTCTAAATTTTCAAATTCCTGATAATCTCTACAAATTTTTGAGCGCATTTTTATATTTGATGAATTTTTAATTTTTTTAAATATTTATAAAAACTATATTTAATTTTGGAAACAGTGAAGTTTGATAATAAATATTATATATATATATATAAATATGTGATCATTTTTTTAAATGCGTAAATGTTTTTTAAAATTTGCGATTGATACTACTTAAACTTATAAAAATCTAGCAGCTGCTTCTAGGGAAAACCGAAGGTAGGCAGGAGCCCGCGCGAGCACCTTGACCACGCCATCAAAAGTAGCGTCCAGTTTCATCTCGCCGTTGTACCGCAGGCGTACCAGGGGGGCACATATACGCTCAGTGAAGTCGACGCTGCAAAGCCGCATCCTCATGCGCAACATCCGAAAGCATTACTACAAAACAAGAAACAAAATTAAGCCAGCAAATGCCTTTGGGTAGTAGAATGAACAAAAAGACGATAACTTACGTGTGGCAGCAGCTCTTGGAGTTTCTTTGCGAATCAATGCGCACACTCGCCGTGCTTCGGCCTGGGCCTCGGAGAGGCGCTGAGCGGTGGCCTCCTTCTTCTTCACAGAAACGACATACTCGTGCAGCTTTTTCACCTTGCCGCAAGCGAACCCTCAAAGCAGGTCACCTTCCACCGATACTCGGCGAGCTCGCCCCCGACGACGTCAACGGACGCATTGAGCTTACCGCACAACCTCTATAGTGACCTAGTCAGTGTGGCCCATTAAGAACAATCTTGCAAATTTGTGAACACATTTTAATATTCCATTGTACTTTGAATTTTGTGATCATTTTTACAATGTTCTGAAAACATTATAAATTAATGAAAATAATACTACAACTTTGGGACTTATTTTAAATTTTGAAAGTTTTAAAACAAGTAATATTAGTAAAATTGTGTGAAGATATTTTGAAATTCAATATAAATATTTTTTACATCTAGTAAAAAATCGAGCAGTCAGTCCGCAGAGAAAACAGAAACAAAAAAGTGAGCAGAAAAAGATTGTGAAAGAAAAACGCATTTGAAGAGAATCTGCACGAAGCACCAATACGCTCCGGCCCGTGGAGGAACACTTTGTTCATTCGCTGGACCTTTCCGTATAGTGACCCAGTCAGTGCATCCGATAAGAACACTTCTGCAAATTCTTGAACACATTTTAATGCATGATAACATTTTGAAAATCATGAAAATTTTAAAAAATTATGAATATGTCTTACAATCCGTATAAAGTATCTATAAAAAAGTCAAGAGTTTATTTTCAAGTTCGTGAACATGTTAACAAAATCATAATATTTGAACGTAATTAAAACTTTGAAATCTATAAAAATCTTGCAGCCAGTTCTTAGGCAAAACATAAGTGAAAGAAACTAAGCAAAAAATATTGTGAAAGAAAACCGTATTTGGAAGGACACATCGATGTGTCGGTCACTAAGTCACTCAGATGTAACTCATAATCGAATCAGACAGTACCTTTGGAAGCCACCGCATCCGTAGTATCAGCCTTAGTCTGGCTCTTCTTGGCGGCATCCGGATTAGGTGAGGTCATCGACGTTGCGACGCTGCATTTGCATGTTCACTCGATCACAAAATCGTCCCGATTCATATAATTAAGGGATTCGGTCTCATTACTTATGTCGATGCTACATGCACGGTCATCTTGATTTTTCGTAAAGCCACGGCCTTTTGAGGCTCACTCAAACGCATTGGACGCGCGCAATCAAACAGAGAAGGCGAAGAGACCGCAGGAACCTGAAGCGTCCAAGGAGCATGACGCCCATGTTGAAGCGTAGTTAAGGCACCAGTTATGAATAACACATGTAATAAGTTCCTTCTTCGATGCACCTTGCAACGTAGCTATAATGAGGGGTGGCGAATTCTATACAAGCCGCCCCGTAGCGCTGAGACAAGGGTTCGCACCCATTGTAATCAGCGAACACCTGAGAAACATAGCCCCTAGGCTCGACGTAAGATTGTTACCTCTTTGTGAGGGGCCTCAACTCGTAAATTCCGAGTATGAGACATGCCCCGTAGCTAGGACCAGCTCTCTTTCATACTCCTATTACTCAATGCTGGGTTCCTCGCCTTGACAGCGCCCGCGAGCATCACCGTCGTTGGCGCCTAAGCGCCGAGTCCAGAAATTCGATGGCACGAATAACTTTGGTCTATGGTACACAAGGGTCAAGGATCGTCTAACCCAGCATGATATCTTGAAGGGTATGTAGAAGACAAAGCTGGCCAAGGTTGAAGATGGCGTGCGGGAGGATATGTAAGTGCAGATGCCTGCCACCATACGACTTTTTCTTGTGGACCAGTTCACGGAGGAAGATTCTCCTAAGATAATTTGGGATAAATTAGCAAGTCGTTATATGTCCAAATCTATGACCAATAAGCTATATTTGAAGCAAAAATGCTATGGACTGAAGATATAGGAGGGGTCGGATCTTGTGGAGCATGTGAATGCCTATGAGTTGGTCATGAGCCTAGCGTGTCTAGATGTGAAGATTGATGGTGAGGATAAGGCACTAACTCTTCTTGTTTTGCTGGCACCGCGCATTGACACATGGAAACACCATTAGGGAAAACCCTAGTAGTAGCGTTTGAAACATGCTTATTAGTAGCGCTGGGTCCAGCGCTATTGCTATTGCGCTACAACTAAGTTTTAGCAGTAGCGCTGGCCTGCCAAGCGCTACTACTATGTGCTGTTAACAGTAGCGCTTGCCCGGAGAGCGCTACTACTAACTATCTATAGCGCTTGGAAGAACGAAGCGCTGCTGCTAATCCAGTGCTTCTATTAGATGATTCCCAGCGCTACTGCTAGTATTCTTGCTTTCGCATATTTACACCAAATGTATTTATACAGTATCTATATAGTAGTTTCATCAGATTATCATAATACATCATTGTCATATAAGAACTCCTCATCATCATCATTTTCGTCAATGAGACATCATATAACAAGTTGGTCGCTAGTCATAATTACAACTCCTCCTCATCATCATCATCAACTCTAATACATTATAGCACATAATAACACATTGTACCTAGGACCTAGTCCTCTCTCATAGGACCTACTCTACCCTCTCTTAGGTACAATATCATAAAACAAAATAGGCCCTGACTCTCCATTATGGAGAACGGAGATCATCCTGTCTCCCAGTCTTGGCCTACGCACAATGTTGGTTCCAAGTAGCTCTCTACGATTGAGCATACATTTTTTCCAATCTTTGATTGTCATGACTCCATCGGTTTTAGAAATCCGATATGGACAGGAGTGATGCGTAGGCTGACCTGGCTGTGGTGGCCCTAAGTTCGTAACAACAACATGGCCTCTCAAAAACATCAGATGAGGCACACAATCCTCCGGGATTTTCTGTTGAAAAACATAGTAATAACTTTGTAGTTAGCAATGTAGTTTAGTTTTAAAAGAATTTATGCAAAAGATGCACGGATGTCGTAATAGTAGAATTAAAATCTTACCATGCAATCTCCATGGATGTTATCATAGTTCACCGCATGCACTAGTGGCACGTATTGACCATAATGTGCAGGAGTTTGATAATAGCTATTGTAATTCTCAAGATGACTAAGAAATGCGGTAAGATGATCTTTTTCCTTATAAGTTAATTCTGCTTCACCGTTGTAGTAGTAGGTTCTGTCTACCATCTTCCATACATTTTTTGAAGAATGAAAATAAGCTGTAAATGCAAATAAGTTGTCAACTATTTTAAAATAAACAATATAAATTACTTAATAAATATGGTTGAGAAACTCACATAATGGTAGAACTGGAGGCGTCTACACAGCGACCCAGATGTCGATATTACCTTCTATTTCATCTTCCGGACGAATATCAAAGGTGATAAGCATATTAGCTCAAATGCATAAGCCTTGCATAGTGCTTGCCAATTTTTGCATTCAAAATAACAATAGGTGTCTGCATAGAATAATTTTACCGCAAAAGTAAAACCATGCTCGGTCCTCAAGTGAACTATCTTTACCTTCATTTCTTTTTTAGTATCAAAACCAATCTTATCAAAGACAATAATTCTTGCATGGCAGAGGATACGCTAGTAGAACAGTAAAAAAATTAAAATTAATTATAAGTTGAAGCAAAAGCGGCAGAAGTCATGCTTAATCACGAAAAAAGACTTGTCATTGTGACTTACTGTATCCACTTCGAAGTTCTCATCCAGCATGATGCTGAAGCGCCTTCCATCAACTAGGAAAGTCTTGTCATAGAGGCCGCGCTCGTCTTCGCATAATTCGCACATACCGAATTCACTTTCGCCGTCAGACATTTCCTATGTTCATAGTTGAAACATTTAAAATCGATCGAAAGCAACACCAGGAAACTGATCAACACACATATCACTATTACTCAATATGCAACGGGTAGACTTTAGGTCTGTCGAGTCTTTCCTTCCTAAACTCTCATCTCACGTATATGGTGGGCACTCCCTCTGATATTGCGACAGTCGGTGATGGTGGCTCCTCCATTCGTCCCCGAGTGCATTACACCAAAATGTCTAGCACACGGGAACGAAGGAGAAGCGACCCCCACGACAACAGTCGGGATTCTTCCTCTCTCATATATATATATAGTGGACACTCTCCCTCACTGAAAGAAACACAAAGAGCCGAAACAGACCTAAAGTCAACCCGTTTCATATATCAAACAGACGTGCATTCAATAAGCAAAACTAAATCATAAAACAAATTAGTATTCAAATTAGCATGCATGCAATAAGCAAAACTAAATCATCTCTTGCGTCCGTACATCATCGAATAGTATCACTAATACAATTATAACCATAGCGAACGACGGGTATCGATGCGGGCGGTGGACACCCAAAGAGAAGGAACCATCACAGGATCATAGCTCGGGTGAGATCCCTGAAGAACCTGCCAGGTATTGGAGAACCTGGCATCCAACGCAGCCATATAGCGTCGGACATGCTCGTCCTCCTCCCTAACACGACGACGTATCACCTCCGCGGGGTCCGACTCCCTCTGCACCGATAGTGGCCCACGCGACCGCCACCAAAGAACCTTCGGGTCGACGACGGGCTGCGTCCTCACCAAGTTGCGTGCCCCGGAAGGTAGGACCTCGCAGTACCAGCCTGGCGGTGCCCAGTCCCGTACATGGCCCCTATAATCCAGCAGGCCTCCTCCGTCGATTCAACGACGAGGATGCGGGCTAGGCATCGTCGACGTCAAGAACAAATTCTTAATTATGATTTTTTTAATAAACTTCTAAACTTAAATATATGTACTACAAAAACTAAATTAGATCATTATTATTCATCACGGGTTTACTATCGGTCTGTCAGGATTCTCCTTCCTCTCTCATATATGGTGGACACTCCCTCACTGATTTTTCGACCGTCGATGATGGTCGCGACTCCTTCTTCCCCTAGTGCATAACAAAGGTCTAGCACAAGGAGAAGAAGGAGAAGCGACCCCCACGACAACAGTCGGCATTCTTCTTCTCTCATATATGGTGGAGACTCTCCCTCACTGATTTTTTGATTGTCATGTATGGAGCCCCGACAAACTTATAGTCAACTCAAAATGTCGTTTAATTCTCTTTCTAGCAAATCTGGGTCACTCGATATTTCCTACATATTCTAGCACAAGTCATGCTAAAACTCATGAAAAAAAATCCGGCATGACCTTTGCTAAAATAGGACATATCGAGCGCCTGAAATTTACCGGAACGAAAATAAATCAACAATCCGGCAAAACATAGGCCACTATGAGGTGTTCCCTGCAAACATAGGCCACTTGGGCAAGCACTAGTACTACAGAACACTACATAACACATATTCCATGAAAATTGTCACAGCTACTCATGTAGCTACTACTCTACTACAACTATCAAAACATCTACATCGTCATCGACATGGGGATTTGGCTGGTCTCACCTTGAGGTCAGAGGTGGTCGGTGACGGGGACGACAGCGGGGATGATGCAGGGGCTCCTTGATTTCTGCAAAAACAAAATATAAACAAAAACATTTCCTTAGTTAACATATTCATTCTAGCAAATGAGTCAATAGTTTCAGGATCACTAGAAACTATCAACCATGTCTAAAAATAATATACTAAAACCCTAGTAATAATTCAGTTAACTAGAAACTATCAACTAAACACTAGAACCTATCCTAAATCAAAGTGTTATATATGAACAGAGGTTTATATCAACTAAAAACTATCAACAATGTCTAAATTTTTACTAACCAGTTAATCATACTAAATCAAAATTGTTATATATCAACTACAAACCATTAAGTAAATCAAAATGTTGCATATCAACAAGAAAATATCAACTAGCCTACTAAATCAAAATGTAGCACGGAGGAGGGGTTGTGGATGGAGGATGGAGGAGGAAGGAGGACGGAGGAGGAAGGCGGAGCGACGAGGGGCTGGCCGGCGGCGAATGAAGGAGTGAAGGGAGGAGGGAGAAGGAGGGGCGACTGATGGAGGGAGGAGGAAGGAGGACAGAGGAGGAAGGCGGAGCGAGGAGGGGCCGGTTGGCGGCGAATGGAGGAGTGAAGGGAGGACGAAGGAGGTGGGGCAAGGAGGAGGGAGGAGGGAGGAGGGGGAGGATTACCGAGTCCAGGGAGGAGGGGGAGGTGACGGCGACAGAGGAAGGAGGGGGAGGCGACGATGGCGGGGAGCGGCGGGGGGCAGAGGGGGAGTGACGGAGTGAGGAGACGGGAGTGAGGAAGAGAGACGGAGCGCATGGGGTGGATAAGGTTGGCATAGCAGCAGCGCGGGTCGATAACAAGCGCTACAGCTAAATAGAATAGCAACAGCGCTGGTTGAGGAAGGGCGCTACTACTATACCTAGCCTGTCGGGAATGGTGTGGCAATTATAGTAGTAGCGCGTTTTATACGTGCTATGCTACTGATATGTGTTTACTAGTAGCGTTGTTGTTTTACACGCGCTACTGCAAAGTAGCAACAGCGCCTCCTTTTAAAAAGCGATGCTCGTAAGTTTCTGTGTATAAGGTTTTCCCTAGTAGTGAAAGACAACCATCAATAAGAGGAAGTCGCTGCAACGTTGCTTGGACATGAGTTGAGAAAGAAAAAAATGCCGTTGAAAGGGAGAGTACTCAAGGTTTCAGGTTTGCAGTTAAAGGTTATCATCTCATGAAGGGACAAGAGGCGGAGAAGGAAAAGAAGAAAAGGTGCAGTGCTACAGATGCAAGGAGTGTGGACCTATAAAGAGAGAATGTCCATGAGGGACAAGATGTGTAGAAGAAAAAGAAGAAAAAAGTGTAGTGCTACAGGTGCAAGGAGTGTGGTCTATAGGAGATATGCCCTAGAGGCAATAATAAATGTTATTGATTATCTCCCTATTCATAATTATGTCTATATTCCATGCTATAACTGCAATGATTCTCGAGTCTGCAAATAAAACGAGGCTTGAAGGAAGACTCATATGCATGTGTGGAATAATAAACGGTAAAATGTATTCCTAGTCTGGCCTCTAAGACTGGCTCAAGTATTGCATGATGATCCTGTTTTCCTGATCATGGGCATGGCTATGCCGACAATTTTGAGGGCACAATGTTAAAAGAACATTTGTGTTGAATCGACCTGAATTGATGTTATGCTATGAGATACATTCGTCATAAGTTAATGGTTGATAACACACAGAAGTTAATGTTTGCATAATTCCTTAGACCATGAGAGTATCGAGTTTCTTCATGCTTGCTCCATGAACTTTGGGGTTTGTTAAACGTCATCCGTAAATGGGTGGCTATTACGGCGGCTTACGGGTTCATGGAAAAGTATGTCAAGTAACTTGATAGCTCAAGATTCGGATTTGCTCCTTCGACGATGGAGAGATATCTCTGGGCCCTCTTGGTGTTACGATATCCATCATCGTCTGGCCGAACACTTTGTGATTTGATCACGGGGATGCCGGAACACGGGAACGAGAAAAGAGAACGATACCGGCAACGAGGTAACTCGCATAGTGGACAAGTTGTTGTTCCACGGGGATGCCAACATGTCTCACCTCGGGTATTTGTAACATACCGTGAAGCAACAGGAATAGCACACGACAACTCGAGGTTCACTCGAATATTCATTCGTGTGGGTATAGGGGTCAATATGGGTGTCCACGGCTCCGATGTTGATCATTGATCGGAAGGGGTTCTGGGTCATGTCTATACTTCACCGAACCTATAGGGTCACACGCTTAAGGTTCATCTATCTGTTGAATACTAGATAAGGAGTCCGAGAGAAAGTCACTGGAAAAGTTTTGAAGACAACGGAAAGGTTCCGGAGAGAACGCCGAAAAAGTTTCGGTAAAATCGAATAGTTGTTTCGGATAAAACCATTGATCCAAAATGGTTTCGGCAAGCACCAGGAATGTTTTGTAGGTTGCCAGGTTGGTCTGGTAATTTTCGGATTTTTTTCGGAGAATAAACCAAAAAAGGTTTTCGGAGCTGCCGGAATTGTTTACCGGGTAAACGAAGATGGTTTTAAATTAGACCACCATACCAAAAATGTTCTGGAGCGCGTCCAAATAATTTTAGAGGGTGCCGGAAATGTTCTGGAACCTGCCGAAAGTTTTCAGAAGTAATAGTCGCGGAAAACATCTTGTCCCAGCGTGAGGGGACATGATCCCACGATTCATGGGGGCTGTTTTGGGGGGGCGCCCCCTTTGGGGGCATCCCCCTTGTGCCTGGACAAAGTGTTGGGGTCCCCCCCATGGTGGGGGGCAGCCCCCACAAAAGGTGGGGCTGGTTGGGAGGAGGTGGGGCGCCATGTGGGGCCCCCATGTTAGGGTGCCATGGACAAGGGGACATGCTTTCCCCTTGTTTTGTGGGTGCTTGTCATGTGGCTGAAATCTCAGCCACCACCACCCCCTCCTTCCCGTGTAAAAGGAGGTGGATAGGAGCTCTCCATCCTCACTCCAACTCTCTCACACAAGCCATGCATGATCTGGCATTCTCTCTCCCTCTGAGCGAAATAGTTTCGTAGAGCCAAAAGGCTGTCTAGTCTGGGTTCCGGTGGGAACTAGTTCTGGACGGCGAAGCCCTGCTAGATAGATGACACCGTATGTGTGCAACTCTGTAGAGAGATCATAGTTTCGGTCTTAGTTCGAGAGTGCCTCCCGAAGGGATGTCCGTGTGACCGTCCGAGTTTTGGAGGTCCTCCCGAAGGGCTGTCCGAGTGACAGTCCAAGTTTCGAAGGTCCTCCCGAAGGGCTGTCCGCGACACCGTCCGGGGGACTGTCCGACCGCCTCCTCGAGGGCTGTCCTGGGGGCAGATGAAGGTATTCATCCTCGCGGTTGGGAGGTTGTAAAATCCTAGCTGCGGGGATTTGCACCGCCGTTCGTCATCAACTCTACTTCCGCTGCGCTACGAGTCGGTAACGAAAAGATCAAACCTTGTATGCAATCTTCATAGTGGTCCTGGGCTGGTGCGTAGGTCGGATTTTTTTGGTTTTTTGATGCGTTACCCTACATGGACCTATAAAGAGAGAATGCCCAGAACTGAAGGGTGGGCCAAGTGCTAATGTGGCTACTCATGGTGATGGCTCGAACAACAGCAGTGATGCCCTCGTAATATCAAATAGGCGATCAACAAAAGACGAAGCGTGGATGTTGGATTCGGCAAGCTCTTTTAGTGCGAAGCCCAACATGGAGTGCTTCTCTTCGTAGAAGTTGGTGAGTTTGGTTTAGCATATTTGGACGATGACACTGGTTATCGTGTTGCTGGAGTAGGTGACATCAGAATCAAGATGTTTAGTGGAGTTGAGCGGATTCTTCGGGAACTCACGCATGTTGCTGGGCTAAGGAGGAATCCAGTTTCGCTTGGTGTTCCTCATGATGGCGGTGTGAAATTCCGTTGTTATCAAGGTAAGAAGACCATGAATATAATAAAAGATTGGGTGATTGTAATGAAAGGAGAGAGGACGGTTTTGCATCTTTACAATTTGCAAGGAAGCACTATTGCAGGTGGAGCCATCCAGAGTGGAGCTACAACAATAGCAGTAGGGTCTCACGGTTGTGATAGGTTAGACCCATCAGGTAGCTCTCCATAAGCTACAAAGAAGACAATTCAAGTCCAGAGTACATGGAGGTTTGACGTATGTACGACTTCTAGGTGGTGGATAATATTCGCCAAGGTGGACTTTTGTTATATTTGTGTCGAATATTATGTACCAAGGGATTACATGGACTTGGAGTTGTAATTGGTGTGGATAGGTACGAATTGTGTAGAAGTCGGACACTTTTTATCCTATGTCTCTTATATATGGAGGGGCACACATTTTATCCTATGTTTCTTATATATGGAGGGGCACCACACGTTGTAAAAAAATTGATCATTTGGTCTTTAGGGAAAACTGGAACAGAAAAGTAGGCAAAAATGTTTTGAAAGAACAAAAACACATTTGGAGACTCTCTGCATGAAGCACCAATATGGGCCGGCCCGCGGAGTCATCACATAGACATTTCCGGACTTTCCGTATAGTGACCCAGCCAGTGCAGATAATTAAGAACACTTCTATAAATTCTTGAACACATTTTCATATAAGATAACATTTTGAAATTTGTGAAAAATTATGTATTTGGTCGACTACTTGACACACGATCATGACATAGACGTTTTCCGTGTATTGACACAGTAAGAGCAGCCTATTAAGAACACGTTAGCAGATTCCTCAACACACTTTGATATTCTACAATATTTTGAAGTACTTGAATATTTCTGAAGTTTATGGCTATTTCTTAAAATCCATGAGCATTTTTTAAAATCATTAATATGGTATGAGCATTTTTTTAAAGTTCGCAGTTCATACTTTTAAAACTTGTGAAAATCTAACAGCTGTTTTTTTTTGGGAAAACCGGAAAAAAACTACTAGGCAAAAGGTGGTTATGAATGAAATTTCATTTCAAGGAGCCTGAATGAATCGCCACCATAATTCGCCACATGGAAGAATGTTGCTTCCACTTGCGGCACATTAATAACACTTTCTCACATTCATGAAGGCATTTTAATATTCAATGACATTTTTAAAATTGTGAAACTTTAAAATAATATATGTACTTAACAAAAATCATGAATGTTTTTATAACAGAGAGAGAGAGAGAGAGACACACACACACACAACACAAATATTTTAAAATGTATACCTTTTTTGTAAAATTTGCGATATACATTATTTAAACTTATAAAAATCTAGCAGCTGCTTCTAGGGGAAACCCAAACAACAAACAGTAAGCAATAAAAGATTTAAGAAAACCGCATTTGGAATAACCTGCATGGCAAGCCAATATGAGCCCGGGGAAGAACATTTTGTGCATTTTTAGAACACGTTTTCAAATTGGGACACTTTCTCCATAGCGACCTAATAAGTGCGACCCATTTAGAACACATTTTCTAATTCGTGAATTCATTTAAATATTGTACATTATTTTGTTTTTTTCATAAATTAAAAAACCGGTGGTGGAGAAGAGAGGAAAAAACCAGACGATGGTGGGAGGTGAGACAAAAAACAACCGGTGGACGCCAACTACCAACTCCTCTTTTAGGAGTAGATATATGCTACGTCCGAGTGTGAAACACTGGGTTGGTGGTGAGGTAAGTCGCGCGGGATTATGGCACCAAAGGACAGGAGGTCTCGGACATGGTACTCGCAATTCCATCAATAATGATTGCAGCCATACGACTTATATTGTCCCGTTAGCTAGCACCCTGTTCTCGGCTTCTGTTATCCCATTAGCTTGCCTCTTCTACTCGACTTCTGTCAATGAACGTGACACTGTCGGTTGCTTCCACGCATTCCACGAGATGAGGTTTGGACCAAATAGGACAATGAAGCCACTCATGGATTGTCTGACGTTCGTACAACCTCACCAGTTAACGTCGGTGAAAATGCTCAGGGGTTTCGATGGTAACTTGTGTATATCGGTGCATGCGTCCATTGTCCCGCGTACATACCGCATATATCGTTTTATGACCTCTCAATGCAAACCAGACGATCTGGAGAGGAACTGATAGACCTTGTTGACGGTAAATGAAATCTTGACATGTAAGAGAGATATTGTAGACTACCAATCGTGCTATGGTAGCGGAAGGCATCTTCATTGCCAAGTAAATGCCAAAGATCAGTAGATAACTTGCCACGATTACACATTGGGGTTTTAACTCTACTCCAAGTGAGTGCAGTGAAGAAGGTCCAGGGCATACTTCTTCTGAGTGAGGCTGATCCCTCGGGAATCCCAAGAAAACACCAAGGGGACCAAGATCCTTGACAGGGAACGAGATGTCGAGTCGATGAAGAAGGCGATCGATTGCAGTAGAACATGAGGCCCCAATGATGATGTCCTCGACATAGATAAGGATATAAATGGTGAGCCTGGTGGTGTCAAAGACGAATAGAGACATGTAGGAAACAGAGGGCACAAAGTCGAGCTCCTGCGCAGAATCACTAAGCAGTGAGTACCAGGCACGATGCGACTGAATGAGAATGTAAAGCGCCTTGTGCAGATTGCACACATAGGTCGGATGGCGGACATGGATGAAGCCCTGGTTTGCTGCATGTAGGCGGTGTCGGTGAGCACACCATGGAGGAAGGTGTTGCTGATGTCGATCTGACGAAGGCATTAATTACCCGTGTGTGTGGTGAAGGCATCCCATCTACGCTCTGCGGGTCTTTTTTTTAAAGATAAACCAAACTTTTATTCATCAAAATCCACAAGTTGTGGGATACATCTAGGATCATGGGGTTGGTCAACCCAGACATAACACGGCGTGTCTTGCTGGCTCTTTTTTGAGGGAGAGCCAGCCGGGAGCTCCTATACAGCGTTGCAAGCGCCTGTTAACGACCGGGCGCCTGGAGCGTCGCTGGCATGGGCCGGCCCACTAGCGTGCGGCCAAGTTTTTTTTTGTTTTGTTTATTTTTTCTATTGATCCAGTAGAGAAAAATCACTCAGATTTTCTATTTGTTACAAAAAGAAAAATATGAAATAAACAAAATTACATATTTGAAGAAAAGGTTTCATCCATTTAAGAAAAAAGTTCATATCTCTAAGAAAGTTTCATCAATTTTGAGAAAATTTCATCAATTTGAAAAAAGTTGACTGAAATTGAAAGAAAAGTTTATCCAATTTGGAAAAAGTTCACTAAATTTGAAAAAAGTTCATAGAATTCAAACAAAGTTCATGTATTTTTTTAAGTTCATTGAACTGAAAAAAATAGTTCATCAATTTTTAAAAAAATCATCCCTTTTAAAAAATATCTTTATTAAATTTCAAAAAAAAATCATTATTAATATTAAAAAATTCATTGAATTTTTCAGAAAAAACATCAACCGGCGGCTAGATGGGTCGGCCCATTTACGAATGCCACATACGCCAGTTAATAAAAAGGAACGTTAACTGGTGCCTGTGGCGCCAAATAGGAAATGCCGAGCCAGCCTCGTCCCGTGCTAGTGGCTGGCCTGTAGAGACGGAGTGGGCTGTAGCTGCCGGCCCACCGTGCATGCACGGCCTATCATGCACAGACGCTCGAGGGAAACATGAGTGTCCTCCAGCTCCAGCCGGTGTGCGATTTCCGCCGCAAGCTGGCAGAGAGGAACCTGCACCAGACGAAGAGCTCGGGGCAGCGTGCCTACCGTCCTTGATGATGCTGTGTGTGGTACCGCGGATCTTTGAGGACAGTGACACGAATGAGAACAGTGGCACGAGCAGATAACCAACGTCAGTGGGTGAAAGGAATGGACGAACACGACAGCGCACGTGCGCACTCGTTCGCGCCCGAGCACCAGCACTACACTACCACGTACATGAACGACAGGAATTTCAAACATGTCTAAAAATTGTGCCTCCATCCACTACGCCCAGAGTCACAACCCGGAAAGCCGATGAACTTTTCCTCGTCGAGATGATCTAGAAAGTTGATGAACATTGATTCCGAAGAGGAGAGGACAACGAAAAAAAAATACTCATGCTAGATCTAGCGGCACTTGTTGTTGTATTTGCAGTACCCTAGCAGCATCGATATCACATGCATGCCGATCGCTCACATGCTCGAATGCACCATGTATCTGCAGGACGCCACGACATGTGTTGCCCACCAGTATTAAAACACCACGTACCTACATATGATCCATTGCATCTGATCCTATACCTTTTTTCCCACTAATAATAAAAAAGATGCGGCATTCATTCAGATTCAGGATAAGAACCGGAGCTCCTGCAATTATGTGCGCGTGCGCGTGTGGCCTCGAGAGGAGGCCTGCTCCGGGAAGCAACATCTAGAAGAGAGGCTCATATCGATCACGTGCTGAATTTCATGAAAAACAAAGGTGGCCACAATTCTCCAATAATAGATTCCTTGCTGGCCAG
Source organism: Hordeum marinum (assembly GCA_022496015.1). NCBI lineage: Eukaryota > Viridiplantae > Streptophyta > Magnoliopsida > Poales > Poaceae > Hordeum > Hordeum marinum. The sequence goes on from CM039676.1 coordinate 68,380,047, forward strand.
CGACGTCGACCAACAGCAACCCTTTGCCTTCTACTTCTTCGTAAGCCTCTGTTCCGAGGTCAACAATTGCGAATGACGTCGATCGAGCACGCACGCACGAAAAATATCCGGTTGTGAAACTGAGAGCTGCCTGGCATTAGCATTAGGGTGGCACTGAGCTTTCTCGTCCAGACATGCCTTGACATGTGGATGTATCGGCAACAGGGAAAAAAATGAAAAACACCTTGGTTCTGGAATTTTACCGCTATACCCGTCGATAGTCGCAAAAATCGTCGAGATCTGGGGGTGGATTTCGGTGGTTTTATTCAAGTTTTGTGGTTCATTTTTGTTTGAATTATGTTATGTAACCTATGCTAAATATCATTTTCATCATGCTCGCCGGCAAGTGGGTCCATCCATGCCCGGCATTAATGGTCCCGTGTTCGAGTGTTACTAAATTTAATGCCACGAAGACTGTTGCTAAATTTAATGCCACGAAAAGTGTTACTAAATTTAATGTGGCGAAGATGGTTTTTAACGAAAGAGCATCTTGGTGTGCAATTTTTGGGAGTCATGTTGCAATCACTCGTTTGGCCTATCTGAAGAACCACTATGCTAAATAGTTTGTTACACTCCTGATGTTGATGGCCATGGACCCCTCTTCCTCACAGATGGCTGGAGAGTATGTTGGCTATTGGCTTCAAGAGATCATCACATTCAGATAAGCATCTAAAATTAGGCAGCCCGCTTGTCATCACCTTATGTACTACTGACAGCTCTTGAGGTCTCTGAAGTTCAGAATTTTATTGACCTTAATCTGATGGACTGGTGCATGGTCCTTTGTGTGGGCACATCCACGCATGCACGCAAAATTTATGCGGTTATTTGTAGATTTATCTTTTCGGTGCCTATCCATGTTCGTACAGATTCATTGACAAGGATGTTTTTAGGCCTATACAGACTTCTAAATGTTGATCATAAGAAAACTTTAGGTGAATGGAGAAATCAGGGAATATGTACAAATCGCTTACGAATCCGGTTGGATGACCAGGAATAAAATTAGATCAATTGCCAATTTATCGGATCAATTGCTCGTTTATTTGGAAGTAGGAAGGGAATATGTACAAATCGCTTACGAATCCGGTTGGATGACCAGGAATAAAATTAGATCAATTGCCAATTTATCGGATCAATTGCTCATTTATTTGGAAGTAGGAAAGCAAATTATGCACCTCTATTTTTTATTTTGAAGAAATGCAACTATACTAATTCCAATCGCACACTTCAAACAACGTGTCCCCCCTGGTGAACGAAAGCATTGAGGGCGACCTGGCGACCGGCGGCCGATCCACGGCCACGCCGGCAGGCGACTCGGCAGGGATTTCAACATGAGGAGGCGCAGTCACCGGTGAGATCCTCTACACCGCCGTGTGGGATCAGATCTGGCCGGAGTTGTGACGTGGGGACTTCGGCCCCGCTCGATCCGGATCGATCTCGCGTCAAGCAGGTTAGGTGGAAAGTGCATTTCAAAATGGATCGATCTGGCTCTGGCTGGAAAGAGGGCTCTGTAATCTCAAGCACACATTCACGATGGACGACATTGCTGGATGCCGATGATGATATTCTAGCCGGCCGGTACCTGGGAGATGACGAGATCTTTGTCGCAGGTATGGTGTTCAAATTTGATATTTTCGTCTTCCGACTCCTTTGTTTAATTCAGCACCAGAACTCTATGGAGAGGCCGATCGATGTGATCAACCTAGAGCCGGCGAAGGAAATACATGCTGCTTCGGGATCGCCAGAGCGGCAGAGACACTTTGGTAGCAGGTTTTGGGCGCTTTCATGCGCTTCAGATGATTCGGGTGACGATGGATCTATCGGGGAGGATGTCCTACCATCAGTACCATCACCAACTCCCTCGGATTGTGTATGTGAGTCGATCTGAGCTGGTTACTCAGAAGAGGAGGTCAGAGCACTTATCGATGGACTGGTTCCGCAAGAAGATCAAGCTTGGGTCGGCCTTGGCAAGGCGGACGGGGTCGAGGTTCTCCGGAGGGTTGTTCATCGCCGGACGAACCCGTCACCTATCCGGCCATGGAAAGGGCCGCTACCCAAGGTGTCATTGCCTTCTCTTACATTGGGTGATTTCTTAGGATCTTGGAAGGTCATTGACCGCCGTCGGGAGAAGAAGCAACTGGCGGCGGTACGGCCACCAGCGCCGACACCGGCGAATGATCGGATCGGGATCGGGGCTGCAAGAGCGCTGCGTTTGAACGACATACTGGGGCTTGATGGACCGCCAGTTCTCGTTTCGGGCCAGGACGCAGACGGACCCGGGCATGTGGCCCAGGTTGCGTTCGAAAACAAACCTGAATTTGAGCCCAATACGCCACGGCAGACCGATGGGTCGCCTGTCCAAGATATCCAGGGTTCTTCGATCGCTAGGGTTCGGGGTAAGCGGAGACCTGGCTTCCCGAGACTTGGCGTTGGTCGAGCGCCCATCATCCGTCCGCCCGTCATAGCAATACATCATGCCAAGGGCAGCTTCGCCGGGATGGCGGGGCGAGGTTACGGGCCGCCTCCACCGCGTAAGCCAATGGCTGGTCATCACAGGGCTCCGCCGGCGGGCCTCGAATGCGGTCAGCCTTCAGGACATCGTCAGGGGGATGGCAGAGGTTGGCAAGTGGGAGTGATCGGTGAATACCACCCAGAGGGCAATGTGGCGACGATGGGTACGATGCGTACAACGATGGACAGCACCGGGGGTCCTCTTCCACGGGAGCGGGCCGCGGATACAGTTGGCAAGGCGACGAGGGAGCTGCAAGGGACTTTCAGGGTCCTCCCGGCGGTTTCGTGCAGGGAATGGCTGGGCCAAACCAGCGTCAACGCTAGCATAATCAGTGGTATTACAGGGGAGGATGGGGTGATGGCAGACGGCCTCTACCTCCTCGACATCTTCCGGAGACGTCTTATGATGAAGGGGCTAAACCCCCAGGGATGCAGACAGTTGAGAAAGGTGCAAGCCAAACAGGGCTTTCCGAGAAGGCATTGGACACCATCAAAGCTTTGCCTGCGGTGAAGGTGCCCGTAACTAAGCAAGTTGCAGCAAAGCCGCGTGACACTTCCTCGGATAAAGGTTCTGAGAAATCTGAGGGAGAAAATATTACTAAATGGGCACGTAAAAAGGAGAAACTATCTTGTTTTCGATGTGGTGAACCTGGGCATTTTGTGGCTGAATGTATGATGGAGTTGTGTGATATCTGTCTCAAACCCAAGCATGCGTCAGGTCAGTGTCCATTGTTACTCGGACCAAAACCTGTGGTCACTATTTATGGAGTTTGTTGTGCGGAACTGATGTTCTTTGAATCATCTGAGGTTGAGCAGTTTTTGCACGTAAAAGATGTTTCTTTCCCAGGCATCGTTAAGATAACTAACGGTACTATGACTGAGGCACAGATTGAGCAGATGATGAGAGAATTGGCTCCTGGGAAGTTCGACTGGCATGTCGTGAGAATCGAGGGGCAAACATACAAGTTGGAGTACCCCTCTAGAGAAGACCAGGTCCGTATTCTTAAGTATGGCATGTGCAGAGTACCAAAAACCAGTATAATCATGGAATTTGATGAGTGGAAATAGAAGGAACCGCAGGGCATACCTTTGACTCAGGTGTGGGTCAGGTTCTCGGGTGCGCCACCCAAGCATATTAATAACTTCCTTGTGACATGGAGCTTGGGTTCACTCATCGGCAAGACGGATAAGGTTGATATGCCTTTTACTCATGCGAATGGAGTAGCACAGTTACTTGTCAGTGTGACAAACATTGAGTTTGTGCCAGACGTGGTGTGCTGGACGTATGCGGGACTCACATATGACCTGGTTGTGGAACTAGAGGACACTCCGATAGGACTACCAGATGATGGACCCAAGGACATGGATACAACTGAGGGGAATGGACCTTCCGGAGGAAAGGATAAGGACTTACAGGATAATCCAAAAGATGCATAGAAGGGTCCGGAATCGCAGGCTGAGAAAAGTTCTAACATGTCTACTGGCGGTACGAACGTGGTGCCTTCACAGTCGTTGCGATTTGGTTCTTTTGGGTCGTTCTCTGCTCCTAGCAAGGTGTGCAACCAGAAGGTGGGCTGTGTGAGTTCAACCATGGCGGATGTCTCTGCGGCTCACCAAGAACGATCGCTGCACTCAATTACTGAGGTAACACCGGTGTTGGTTTCGGGTCTGGAGTCACCCATAGCGAGTGATGCAGCCAACGCGGCTGGTGGTGTGTATGGGAAGGAGGCACGCACACATGCCTGACCAGTGGAGAACCAAGTGATGGATGCGTCACTTCCAATGGTCGGCAAGAATACCGAAACAAGGGAGGAGGTAAATCTTGTGTTACAACGTCATGTTTTACCCTTGTGCTCGACCATGAATTCCTCGTGTGTGCATGATGGAAATATGGAGCAGCGTGAGTGCTCTATGACCATGTTCAAAAAGGATGAACATCTTCAGGCTGCGACGTCCGTGCGTGGGCACTCCGGCAGCACGGGTTCAGGTGGAAGACCTGACAGGCCGAGACTGACCAGCTCCGAGCGTCGCGTCGGGGTAACGGCGGCGGCTGGGGATAGCGCATCCGATGTGCAGGTAAAATGTCCGGAAATGGGAACTAGGAACATTCCTATACCGGCTATCTCTGGGGATTGTTTCACGCCGGTTGTACAGCAGAGTGCAACGGCCGATGCTGATTTACCATGTGAACCTTCGCAGGACGAGATTATCACCTACGGAGGTATAACCGACCCCAGGTCTGAGGGTAGACGGATGAGTAGCCGTCTACAAGAGCAGCCAGATGCTGAGGACTTGCAGCTTGGGCCGGCCATGCGAGCTGCGAAGCTTTGTGACATTGAGGTCACTACGGGTATGACATTTAACACCGTGAATTCTATTTTGCATTTCTCTGAGAAAGAAATTATTCATAATGCAAACAAGTTGGGAGTATTGCTAGGGAGTAATGGTAAAGAAATTGCACAGTCCGTCAATGACTTGCTTGATCGCGAGGCAAAACGCGTTGTGGAAGTAATTAGGAACCTAGCGGCCGTTAAACCTTTAAATGATTCAGAATTCGAGGCTTTAGGGGTTTTCAGTAATTTTTGTGACGACTTAGAATCATCACCTACACGGTCTCACGGGGACGATGATAGTCCTTCTCGGGAGGGAAGTGTGTCCAGAGTACCCGAGAGGGTAGATTTACACATTGAGCTTGGTTGTAAGGACCAGGTTGATGAGTATAAGAAGCCTAAACGAAATTGGAATAGAAAAATTTACCCGGCATCGGCGGTGCGTAGGAGTGTTAGGATTAGGACTGCTAAGAAATTTCATGATGATAAATGAGAGGAATATTTTGGAATAGCAGAGGTCTGGCAGACTTGGCTAAACGAAGGTTCTTGGCTGACGCTTCTATTAAGTAGAAACTAGATTTTATTGCCATCTCCGAAACAGGGAGAGATAACTTTACACCTCAGTTTCTTAACACCTTATCGGGAGGGGTGGACTTTACATGGCATTGCCTACCTCCAAGAGGAAGATCCTGAGGGATCTTACTTGGGGTCAAGGGAGATACTTTGGAAGTTAGGGATGTCATAATGGGGGATTTTGCAGTGAAATTTAAGGTTAGGTCAAAGGTTGATGGGTTCCAGTGGGCACTGGTGGCGGTATATGGGGCTGCACAACCGGAATTAAAGTCGGATTTTCTGGCCGACCTTGTCCGAATTTGTGGAGATGAGACTCTTCCAGTTCTAGTCGGGGGTGATTTTAATATCATCAGACGACAATATGAAAAGAATAACGATAATTTTGATGGCCGATGGTCTTTTATGTTTAACACCATTATTGAGAGCCTTGATCTTAGGGAGATTGAGCTCTCAGGCAGAAAGTTCACATGGGCCAACACACTTCCAACTCCCACCTTCGAGAAGTTAGATCGGGTTCTCACAAGTGTGGAGTGGGAACAGAATTTTCCATTAGTAACGGTGCAAGCGTTAACAAGGGGAATTCGGATCATACTCCTCTCCTGGTTGATTCCGGAGAGGCGAAGTTTACGGGGAACAAGACTCTTTTCTCATTCGAGTTAGCTTGGTTTGAGAGAGAAGGCTTCATGGATCTCGTTGCCCGTGAGTGGGAAAAGGATTCTGGGGGTGAATCAAATATGGAAAGATGGCAGAATAAGATTAGACACTTAAGGAAATAGCTACGCGGGTGGGCTAAACATTTGAGCGGAGCTTATAAGATTGAAAAGGAAGGTCTTATCCAACTTATTGATGACTTAGATTTGAAAGATGAGTCCTCCATTTTAGATACCACAGAAATGCAGACTAAAGTGGAGGCGGAACAAAGACTAAAACAATTGATGCGTGAGGAGGAATTAAAATGGGCACTAAGAGCTAAAGTGCGAAAAGTCGTCCAGGGGGACAACAACACACAATTCTTCCATTTGATCGCTAATGGAAAACATCGAAAGAAGAAGATCTTTCAGCTCGAGAAAGATGAAGCGATGATTGTGGGTCAGGAAAACCTTAAGTTATACATCACTAACTATTATAAGCAGTTATTTGGGAAACCAGAAGCAAGTTTTGTATCCTTAGATGAATCGAGGGTACAAGATGTCCCACAATTGGCGGCGGATGAGAATGAGATCTTATCCGCCCCGTTTACCGAGAAAGAGGTGTTTGACGCAATCTCACAAATGAAGAATAGTAAAGCGCCTGGGCCAGATGGGTTCCCAGCGGAATTCTATAAGTGATGTTGGCACATTATTAAGGGTGATCTGCTTCCAATGTTTCAAGATCTGTTCGAGGGGAATCTACAGTTATTCCATTTAAACTTTGGAACGATCACATTGCTGCCTAAAAAGATTGAGGCAGTAAAAATTGAACAGTTCCGACCAATATGTCTTCTCAATGTGAGCTTTAAAATATTCACAAAGGTAGGGACGAACAGGCTCACACAAATTGCACATAGTGTGGTGCAACCATCTCAATCTGCTTTCATGCCAGGCAAAAATATCCTAGAAGGGGTAGTGGTCATGCATGAAACATTACATGAGATTCATACAAAAAAACTAGATGGTGTAATATTTAAGGTAGATTTTGAGAAAGCTTATGATAAGGTCAAATGGCCATTTCTCCAGCAAGCCTTGAGAATGAAAGGGTTCGATGTTGCTTGGAGAAAGCAAATTGAATCTTTCATGCAAAAAGGCAGTGTCGGAATAAAAGTGAATGATGAGATAGGTCATTACTTTCAGACACATAAGGGTTTAAGACAAGGGGACCCGATGTCACCGCTCCTGTTTAATATCGTGGTAGACATGTTGACCATATTGATAGGGAGAGCTGAAGAAAATGGCCAAATTGGTGGTCTTGTTCCGCATCTGGTAGATGGTGGAGTGTCTATCTTACAGTATGTTGATGATACCATCCTTTTCATGGAGCATGATTTAGCGAAAGAAAAGAATATGAAGCTGCTATTATGCTTATTCGAACAACTAGCTGGACTCAAAATCAATTTCCATAAAAGCGAATTGTTCTGCTTTGGAAGAGCAAAAGAAGAACAAGATGCATATAGACAACTGTTCAGTTGTGAACTGGGGTCCTTGCCATTCTCATATTTGGGAATACCAATACACCATCGTAAGCTTTCAAATAAGGAGTGGAAATGTATAGAAGACCGATTTGAAAAGAAACTGAGCTGCTGGAAGGGCAAGCTTATGTCATATGGAGGCCGGTTGATTTTAATTAACTCGGTGCTAACAAGTATGCCAATGTTTATTTTATCCTTCCTTGAGGTACCAGTCGGGGTACGGAAAAGATTGGATTTCTATCGGTCCCGTTTCTTTTGGTAAAGTGACAAGTTAAAACGGAAATATTGCCTCGCAAAATGGGATATCATCTGTAGACCGAAAGACCAAGGAGGACTCGGTATTGAGAATTTGGAGATAAATAACAAATGCCTTCTTAGTAAATGGTTGTTTAAGTTATCAGTTGAGACTGATGCCATTTGGGCCCAGATTCTGCGTAATAAGTATCTTCAGTCCAAAACCTTAGCACAGGTGATGGCTAGGCCGACTGATTCACCGTTCTGGAGAGGTTTGATGAGGGTGAAATCAGCCTTTTTCCATAGGACTAAATTCATCTTGGTTAATGGTTCCTCTACGAGATTCTGGGAGGACACGTGGTTAGGGGAGACGCCTCTAGCGACCCAATACCCATCTTTATATAATATTGTTCAACGTAGGGAGGCCTATGTTGCAACGGTATTACAGTCCACTCCTTTAAATATTCAATTTAGAAGGAACTTAGTAGGAAATCGTTGGGAAGCATGGCTCCATCTAGTAAGACGACTGATGGACATCCGGTTATCTAACCAACCAGATCGTGTGCATTGGACACTGACGAAGAATGGGTCATTCTCTGTCAAATCCATGTACACAGATATGATAAATTCGATAACTATACCTCGTACAGCGAATATCTGGCAGGTCAAAGTTCCTATAAAAATCAAAGTGTTCATGTGATTTGTACACAAACAAGTTATTCTCACGAAGGACAATTTGGCAAAACGAAATTGGGCTGGATCACGTAGATGTAGTTTCTGCGACAATGATGAGTCAGTCAAACACCTTTTTCTAGAATGCCCATTGGCTAAACTTTTATGGCGGTCGGTCCATATAACATTTAACATTGCTCCTCCCATTACCATTGGCATGTTGTTTGGGACGTGGCTTAATGGGGTGGAAGTTCAGACGGCAAAACACATTCGTGTAGGCGTATGTGCTGTACTGTGGGCTATTTGGAATTGCATGAATGATTTGGTCTTTAACAAAAAAATCTTTCATCTTTTGCAGGTTGTATTCAGGGCCACAACATTAATCCGTATGTGGTCGCTACTCACTCCGACGGAGGCCAGGGAGCGTTTGGTTACTGGGTCTATCCGATGGGAGATGGTAGCACGGGGTATCTTCAACCGGTTTGGATGGCAGTCATGTAATAGGATAGGAGAGTAGTTTCCGATATTATTTTTGATTCATTGGTTGAGGCTTCGTCATTTTTCTTTTTAGTCTGATGAGCACCATTTGATTTTTGGAGATTATGTAATCACAACTTTGTTGGACTACTTGAACTTTTAATAAAGTGGTTGCATGCATCGTAAGATGCAGAGGCCGGGGGATACCCTCCTTTTCGAAAGAAAAAAACAACGTGTCCCCTCAAGCCGTATGTAACAATTTGTTACATAGGTTATTAGCTCTGAACTCCTGATTGACCTGACGGTGAGACTGAAAGTAACATTTTCAGTCAGATTTTCAAGGAAGAAGGCACCCCCCATGTTCCATTTCAAAGATGCAAATGGATTGAAGGGTTGCAGGCAGGTTGTATCTTGTATGGGATGGGGACGAACTTGGTACAACCAACGCTCTTCACACGCAACGTCACACATACACTAAAGGTTGGCAGTGGGCCCCACGCCACACGACGGTCTAGCCAAACTAGCTTGGCGCCCCTCCCCAATAGTGTTTACAACAACTTTGATGCAACACAATAGTTACTGATGCCTTCCAAGCCTAACATAGAGTGAGTTCCCTCCATGACTGTTCATCTATCTTGCAACACCTCTGAATGTTTCAGCTGCCCTTTTGTATGGAGTTAAATAGATCAAAATATGGAGTGTGGATGTACTAGTTGATCCCATGCAGCTATTCGGCAGTTGCAGCCCAATCCAATGTGGAACTCAGCACATCATGGCCATGTATATATCCGTTCCACTGAAATTGTAGACGTTCTATGTCAGTTATTCAGTTCACCTTCCAAAGTTCTACATTAAAGTAGGAGGTATACGACACATGCCACTGGATATTATTGAATCAGTCATTTGGGTACGCTGAAGAAAACTGGGATCAAATCAGTCGACAATGTCTGAGTCTCTCCACAAACTACACAACTAATTGCCACTAGTACTTATCATACATGCCACTGCATATATATACTAAACAGCAGGGTTCACTAGTTTAAACCATGACCGAATGGTCATGCTTTTGGGTTCATTCTTTCTCGAAATAGGCTTTCGCCCCGCTTTATAGATAAAACATACGTCCAAACAACCACATCTCAAGCACAGTCATAAAAGAGAAATGCTGGGGCCACAGCACAAAGATGCCCAAATGAAAGAAGAAGAAATGAAGCGGCCTCCAGAGGCAAGCTACTAAGCAGGCGAGCGGTCAGAGAACCGACGTGTAACAACCCGGCACTGACGCTCCAGAAGATTCCCCTTTTATTTCCGTTCTCGTCTGTGGTTCGTGTGGTTGTCGCATTCATCATCGCATCATTCGCATCATCTGCATAGCATCATCACTCATTTCCAAAACTTGCATCCGTTTGTAGTTGTCGGTTCTCTTTGTTTTGTCGTTGACCGTTTTGAGACAAACCACACACGCCCGCGCCCGCGGCGTCGTTAAAAAACTGTTTTTAAAGCGCGTGAAAAATATTCTTGGATTGGGTCGAGAACTGGCGTGCGGTCTTATTATAGTGTAGGTAGGCCGCGTGCCAAATTTCGTCGCATTCCGAGTTCGTTTGATACCCCGTCGGTCAGTCCTAGCAGTGCGGTCATCAGTTTATTCGTCGGATGTTTTTTGTTATTTAAAACTCATGTCACGGGCCACCATTCTCCCTCTCACCCCCTAGCCCTACTACATAGCCCACTAGCCCACCTAACTAGCTCCCTCCGTTTTTGGGCGTCTGATCGAGATCGAATGGTCCGAAAACAGACTAATTCCCTAACCCTAGCATCCCTACCTATATATAGACGCCCCTAACCTGCCTATTAGGGAAAAACCTAGCCTTAGCCTCAAAATCCGTGCCCCCAGCATCCCCAGTCGTGCCTCTGCCTCCCACCTCCCGCGTCGAGCACGCCAGGCCCGAACCGAGCCCGCCCGCGAAGCCCATTGATACGTCTCCGACATATCTATAATTTTTGATTGTTCCATGATATTATATTATCAACTTTGGATGTTTTATATGCATGAATATGCTATTTTATATGATTTTTGGGACTAACTTATTAACTCAGTGCCCCGTGCCAGTTCATGTTTTTTCGTGTTTGTCATCTTTTTCAGATAGGAATATCAAACGGAGTCCAAATGGAATAAAACTTGCGCCATGATTTTTTATGAAAAATATCAAAAATACCTGAAGGAAGAAATACCATAGAAGTGGGCCGAGTGAGCCACGAGCCTGGGAGGCGCCCCCCATAGGCCGCGGCTAGGGGGCTCGTGGCCTCCTCGTGGACCATCTCCACTTGTTTCTGCCGCCATACGGTCTTATAAATAGCCAAACGCACAGAAATAGACCTAGATCGCAAGTTCCGCCGCCACAAGCCTCCAGAACCACCAAAAACCAATCGGGAGACCATTCCGGCATCCTACCGGAGGGGAATCCATCTCCGGTGGCCATCTTCATCAACATCCTTGCCTCTCCGATGATGCATGAGTAGTTCACATCAGACCTTTGGGTCCATAGCTAGTAGCTAGATGGCTTCTTCTCTCTCTTTGATCTTCAATACAAAGTTCTCCATGATCTTCATGGTGATCTATCCAATGTAATTCTCTTTTGCGGTGTGTTTGTTGAGATCCGATGAATTGTGGATTTATGATCAGCTTATCTATGAATATTATTTGAGTCTCCTCTGATTTCTTATATGCATGATTTCATATCCTTGTAAGTCTCTTCGAGTTATGGGTTTCGTTTGGTCAACTTGATCTATGATTCTTGCAATGGGAGAAGTGCTTGGTTTTGGGTTCATACCATGCGGTGTCCTCACCTAGTGACAGAAGGGGTAGCGAGGCACGTATCGTGTTGTTACCATCAAGGGTAAAAAGATGGGGTTTATATCATATTGCATGAACTTATCCTTCTACATTACTCCGTTTGTTATGAACTTAATACACTAGATGCATGTTGGATAGCGGTCGATGTGTGGAGTAATAGTAGTAGATGCAGACAGTATCGGTCTACTTATCTCGGACGTGATGCCTATATGTATGATCATTGCCTTAGATATCATCATGACTTTGCGCTATTCTATCAATTGCTCAACAGTAATTTGTTCACCCACCGTAATACTTGCTATCATGAAGGAAGCCTCTAGTGAACACTATGGCCCCCGGGTCTATTTTACATATTATATATTCAGATCTAAACATAAAAACACCAAAAATACCTTGCTGCAATTTTATTTACTTATTATATTTACTCATTATCACTATCAGATCTCACCTTGCAAGTAATCGTGAAGGGATTGACAACCCCTTTATCGCGTTGGGTGCAAGTTTGTTTGTGTTTGTGCAGGTTTCTTGGTGCCTCATCTTGATACTCGTACTGGATTGATACATTGGTTCTCAAACTAAGGGAAATAATTACCTCTACTTTGCTGCATCACCCTTTCATCTTCAAGGGAAAAACCAACGCACGCTCGAGGAGTAGCAGGAAGAATTTCTGGCGCCGTTGCCAGGGAGTATTCAAGTGAAGCATATCTATCAAGTACCTATCACAAACTCATCTCTTGCATTTACATTATTTCCCATTTGCCTCTCGTTTTCCTCTCCAGCACTTCTAAAACAAAAATTTACAAAAATATTTGCCTTTCTTTATTTGCCTTTTTTGTTTGCCCTTTTCTTCGCTTGCTCTTTGTTTGCTTGTGTGTTTGTGTGCTTGCTAAGTCACCATGTCTGAATCATTCAAACACAAGATTACTCTGCCTAGGTTTAATGCCTGGGATAGCCCCTCTGTCCTCCCCAAACTCAAAAATAATGAGTCTATGGGAAGACGTCCTGAGGTTGCTAAAGATGCTTTCAGTAATGGGGATGATGGGGATCCTGTACTCTTTCACTACTCACTTAATGAATCCTTGAAAGACGCTTGGGACAGACTACTGAGAATTCAAGCTAGTCATATCCCCCCTTATCGTATTGGGTTATATTTAAAAGGATTTTACACCGGATTTCCCCACTCGTTTAAGCAAATCCTTGATTCTATATTTGATGAGGGTTTCCTTGTAGGAGATGCCTTTGACACTTATGAAAAAATGAAAGCTATATTTGGGCATCCCAAGGGAGAAAATGACACCACTACCCTCATCTATTTCTACCAAAATGAATCAATAAAAGAGATGAAGGCTAGTTTAGACACAAACTTTCGTAATGTGCTTAATCTTTCTTCCCTATAAATGGTCATGTGCTTTAACAAAATAGGAAGATAGATGCTCTTGACAAAAAGGTCTCCCCTTGTTTTCAAAGGAAGGAGTATGACAATACTTGATTCCATTGCCTTATGCCTAGCTAAGGGCGTTAAACGATAGCGCTTGTTGGGAGGCAACCCCATGAATAGATTTATTCGTACTTTTCACTTTCTGTTTTGTTGAGTCAACACCATAATGATTAGTGTTTGTGCCAAGTAGAACCTTTATGATTAGTTTTGGTGATAGTTGTTTAATCATGCTGGAAAAAGACAGAAACTTTCTGCTCACGAAATTATTTTTAGTTCCCATCCAGAAAGATATTTTGAGTTTATTATTTTTTCTGCTGATTGATATGAAAATGGCCCTAAGTTTCATAATTTTTTCATAATTTTTGAGTTAGCAAAGCTTTTCGAAATATACAGATTGCTACAGACTGTTCTGTTTTTGACAGATTCTGTTTTTGTTGTGTTGATTGCTTATTTTGATGAAACTATGGTTAGTATCGGGGGGGTACGAGTCATGGAAAAGTGAGAATACAGTAATATATCATCAATCTAAATGGAAACCAATTTTACTACAGCACATGAAAAGTTGGTGGTTTGTTTTCTTATGCTAATGCTATCACGAGTTTCTGTTTAATTTTTGTGTTGTGAAGTTTTCAAGTTTTGGGTGATGTTCTTATGGACAATGGAATAAAGAGTGGAAAGAGCCTAAGCTTGGGTATGACCAAGGCATCCCAAGCCAAATTCAAGGACACCAAAAAGCCTAAGCTTGGGGATGCCCTGGGAAGGCATCCCCTCTTTCGTCTTCAATCCATCGGTAAAGTTACTTGGAGCTATATTATTATTCACCACATAATATGTGTTTTGCTTGGAGCGTCGTGTGTTATAGTAGTCTTTGCTTTTTGTTTTATCACAATAATCCTTGCTACACACCTTTTGGGAGGGACATGCACTCATCGTGAATTTGTTAGAATACTCAATGAGCTTCACTTATATCTTTTGAGTTAGGCAATATTAGCTCACATGTGCTTCACTTATATCTTTTGAGCTTGATGATTTTGTTCACATGTGATTCACTTATATATTTTGAGATTGGTAATATTAGCTCACATGTGCTTCACTTATATCTTTTGAGCTTGATGATTTTGCTCCCATGTGCTTCACTTAAATCCTTCGAGCGTAGTAATTTTGCTCCCATGTGCTTCACTTATATCTTTTGAGCTAGATAAATTTTGCTCTAGTGCTTCACTTAAATCTTTGTAGAGCACGGTGATGTCATATTTTGTAGAAATCAAAACTCTCTAATATTCACTTATATCATTTTGAGAGTGCTCTCTCTCTCTCTGAGAAACTTGGTAATTGGCGTGTGTTATGAAATTAGTCCTAAATATGATAGGCATCCAAAGAGGATATAATAAAAACTTTCATATTCAAGTGCATTGATTAGTAAGAGAAGTTTGATTCCTCATGATTAGTTTTGAGATATGGATATGGTAATATGAGAGTTATGTTAGTAGGGTGTTGTGAACCTATAAATACTTGTGTTGAGGTTAGTGATTCCCGTAGCATGCACGTATGGTGAACCGCTATGTTAGGAAGTCGGAGCATAATTGATTTATTGATTGTCACCCTTTGTGTAGAGGTCGGGATCGCACGATGGTTAACTCCTACCAACCCTTCCCCTAGGAGTATGTGTTTAGCACTTTGTTTCCATTACTAATAAAACTTTCGCAATAAGTATGTGAGTTCTTCATGACTAATGTGAGTCCATGGTATAGATGCACTTTCACCTTCCACCATTGCTAGCCTCTCTAGTGCCGCGCAACTTTCGCCGGTGCACAAACCCACCATATATCTTCCTCAAAACAGCCACCATACCTACCTATTATGGCATTTTCATATCCATTCCAAGATATATTGTCATGCAACTTTCACCGTTCTGTCTCATGACATGTGCCATCACTTTCATTCATATAGAGTCATTATTGTTCTAAGTATCGAGTTGTAAGTAAATAAAAGCGTGATGATCATCATTATTAGAGCATTGTCCCATGTGAGGAAATAAAATAGGCCAAAGATACCCACCAAAAAAAGAGGTCAAAGAGCCCAAACAAAAAAATGAGAGAAAAACAGAGAAGGGACAATGCTACTATCTTTTTCCACACTTGTGCTTCAAAATAGCACCATGTTCTTCAACATGGAGATTCTCTTGTTTTGTCACTTTCATATGCTAGTGGAAATTTTCATTATGTAACTTGACTTGTATATTCCAATGATGGGCAAGCAAGTTGGGTGCACACCTGATAACCCACAAGTATAGGGGATCACAACAGTTTTCGAGGGTAGAGTATTCAACCCAGATTTATTGATTCGACACAAGGGGAGCCAAAGAATATCCTCGAGTATTAGTAGTTGAGTTGTCAATTCAACCACACCTGAAAGATTTAATATCTGCAGCAAAGTGTTTAGTAGCAAAGTAATATGATAGTAACACTAACAGTAGCAGCAGTAGCAGTAGTGATTTGTGTAGCAAATGTAACAGCAGTAGCGGTCAAGTAACGTAGCAAAGACCAGTATAGGAAAAGCTCGTAGGCATTATATCGGTGATGGATAATTATGTTGCATAGCATTTATCATGTAACAATTATAACATAAGGTGATATGTAACTAGCTCCAGTTCATCAATGTAATGTAGGCATGTATTCCGTATATAGTCATACGTGCTTATGGAAAAGAACTTGCATGACATATTTTGTCCATCCCTCTCGTGGCAGCGGGGTCCTAATGGAAACTTAGGGATATTAAGGTCTCCTTTTAATAGAGTACCGGAACAAAGCATTAACACATGGTGAATACATGGAATCCTCATACTATGGTCATCTCCGGGAGTGGTTTCGGCTATTGTCACTCCGGGTTGCCGGGTCATAACACATAGTAGGTGACTACAACTTGCAAAATAGGATCAAGAACACACATATATTGATGAAAACATAATAGGTTCAGATCTGAAATCATGGCACTCGGGCCCTAGTGACAAGCATTAAGCATAGCAAAGTAGTAGCAACATCAATCTTAGAACATAGTGGATACTAGGGATCAAACCCTATCAAAACTAACTCGATTACATGATAAATCTCATCCAAACCCTCACCGTCCAGCAAGCCTACGATGAGATTACTCACGAACGATGGAGAGAATCATGAAATTGGCGATGGAGGATGGTTGATGATGACGATGGCTTCGATTTCCCCTCTCCGGAGCCTAGAACGGACTCCAGATCTGCCCTCCCGAGGAAGAACAGGTGGTGGCGGTGACTCCGTATCGTAAAATGCGATTATTTCTTCTCTCTGATTGTTTCTGGGACGAATAGGGTTATATGGAAGTGGAGAGGAGGTCAGAGGAGCCACGTGGGCCCGACGAGCCCACCATGCGTGGCCTAGGGGGGCGTGGCTCCTGGGCTCATGGCCCACTGGCAGCTCCTCCTCGGTTGATTCTTTCGCCGGTATTTTTTATATATTCCACAAAAAATCCTCGTCAATTTTCAGGTCATTCCGAGAACTTTTATTTCTGCACAAAAACAACACCATGGCAGTTCTGCTGAAAACAGCGTCAGTCCGGGTTAGTTTCATTCAAATCATGCAAATTAGAGTCCAAAACAAGGGCAAAAGAGTTCGGAAAAGTAGATACGTTGGAGACGTATCAACTCCCCCAAGCTTAAAGCCTTGCTTGTCCTCAAGCAATTCAGTTGATAAACTGAAAGAGACAAAAGAAAAACTTTTACGAACTCTATTTGATCTTGTTGTTGCAATTATGTCTAACTCATATTCAGATTTTCAGCAAGATCATAAGCTAACCACATAAGCAATGACATTTAGGTCTCATGGTATACTCATATCAATGGCATAATCAACTAGCAAGCAATAATAATAAGTTTGAAACGTCTAATCATGATACAATATGAATAAATGGTATCTCGCTAGCCCTTTCTGAGACCGCAAAACATAAATACAAAGCACCTTTGAAGACCAAGGGCTGACTAGAAATTGTAATTCATGGCAAAGAAGATCCAGTCATAATCATATTCAATATCAATTAATAGAAAAGCATACAAATGACGGAGGTGCTCTCTAGCTGGTGCTTTTAATAAGAAGAGGATGACTCAACAGAAATGTAAATAGATAGGCCCTTCGCAGAGGGGAGCATTGATTTGCAGAGGTGCCAGAGCTCAAGCATTTTAAAACAGAGATGAATAATTTTGGAGTTGATATGCTTTCATTGTCAACGCGATGACCAAGAGTACTCAACATCTTCCATGCTACACATATTATAGGCGGTTCCCAAACAGAATAGTAAAGTTTTAACTCCCCCAACCACCAATCAATCACACTCCACGACTAGCCGAATCCTCGGGTACCGTCCATACCAACAACAATCCAAGGGGAGTTTGTTTGCAATTATATTTTTATTTGATTTGAGCATGGAACTGGGCATTCCGATTACCGGCCCCATTCTCGCGAGTGATAGTGAATAAACACATATCGAGGATAACACGCCTAGCATGGAAGATACTGACCGCCCCTTGTCACCACATGAGCGGTTCAGGCATACAAAACAGATTATTATTTGAAGGTTTAGAGAGTGGCAGATGCAAATTTACTTGGAACGCCAGGTAGATACCGCATATAGGTAGGTATGGTGGACTCATATGGAACAACTTTGGGTTTATGGAAGTGGATGCACAAGCAGTATTCCCGCTTAGTACAAGTGAAGGCTAGAAAGAGACTGGGAAGCGACCAACTAGAGAGCGATAATAGTCATCAATATGCATTGAGATTAACCATCATTGAGTGCAAGTATGAGTAGGATATAGATCACCATGAAAATGAATATCGTAAAGGCTATGTTGATTTTGTTTCAACTACATGCGTGAACACGTGCCAAGTCAAGCCACTTGAATCATTCAAAGGAGGATACCATCCTATCATACTACATCACAATCATTTTAAAATTCATGTTGGCATCCAAGACAAACCATTATAATCTCCTAGCTAATTAAGCATGGCATAAGAAACTATGATCTCTAAGTTGTCATTGCAAACATGTTTCTCTCATAACAATGCTGAATTAGGAACGATGAGCTAGTCATATTTACAAAAACAAAATAGGTTGAGTTCATACCAGATTTTCCAGGCTCAGTCACTTCATC
Organism: Hordeum marinum; assembly: GCA_022496015.1. NCBI lineage: Eukaryota > Viridiplantae > Streptophyta > Magnoliopsida > Poales > Poaceae > Hordeum > Hordeum marinum. The sequence continues at coordinate 68,398,515 of CM039676.1, forward strand.
ATATATTGTCATTATTGCCTTTTACTTGCACGACTGAATGATGTGAATAATAGTAAGAGTGTTCGTGCACTGGACTAAGCTGGAATCTGCAAGCAAACTCAAAGGAGAAGACAAAGCAATATGGCTCCTTGACGAATAAACAATAATGCATATGAGAGCCACTAATCATTTTAATCATGGTCTTCTACCTCGACCCAAAGAAAAAGAAAACTATTTACACGGGAAAGCTCCCAACAAGCAAAAGAAGAACAGAAAAATCTTTTTGGGTTTTCTTTTTAGTTACTACTAAGCATGCAAGAATATAAAGCTATAACTATTTTTTTTTGTTTTTTCTCATTTTTATTTTTTTTGGATTTTCTCAAGTTAACCAAAAACACAAGAAGAATTCGAGAAAAGAAAATAAACTAGCATGGATGATATAATGAAAAAGTGTGAACACCGACTATCAAAGTGAATGTGTGAACATAAATATAAAGTCGGTGAGAAACACGTACTCCCCCAAGCTTAGGCTTTTTTGGTGTCCTTGAATTTGTCTTGGGATGAATTGGGCATCCCCAAGCTTAGGCTCTTGCCACTCTTTATTCCATTGTCCATAAGAACAGCACCCAAAACTTGAAAACTTCACAACACAAAACTTAAACAGAAACTCGTGATAGCATTAGCATAAGAAAACAAACCACCAACTTTTTAGGTACTGTAGTAAACTTTAATTTCCATTTAGATTGATGTTATATTACTGTATTCTCACTTTCCATGGCTCGTACCCCCCGATACTACCCATAGTTTCATCAAAATAAGCAATCAACACAACAAAAACAGAATCTGTCAAAAACAGAACAGTCTGTAGCAATTTGTATATTTCGTATACCTCTGCTAACTCAAAAATTCTGAAAAATTTATGAAAATTAGGGAAATTTGCATGTCAATCAGCATAAAAAAGAATCAACTCAAAACATCTTTCTGGATAGGAATGAAAAATAATTTCGTGAGCATAAAGTTTCTGTATTTTTCCAGCATGATTAAAAAACTATCACCAAAACTAATCATAAAGGTTCAACTTGGCACAAACACTAATTAAAACATAAAAAACACAATCATAACAGAATCATGATGGTGTTGACTCAACAAAACAGAAAGTTAAAAGTTGGGAACAGAAGATTTTGACTTCTAGATTCATCCATCTCATGGTCATCAAAAGAAATCCATTAATGAGGTTGATCAAGTCTCCTTGACAAACTTTTTCCGAATCACATGAAACCGGAGAATTTTCGAAAAATCACTAGGGTAACTCAATGGGGATATGCATATCCCCAACAATAAGTATATCATATCTCATCTTGACAGTAGGTATAGGGAATTCAAAGCTTCCAATGATAATAGATGAAGGTTTTTCAATAGAATTTATGCAATGAACCCGATATTGTTTCTTCGGAAAGTGCACCGTGTGCTCATTACCATCAACATGGAAAGTGACATTGCCTTTGTTGCAATCAATAACAGCTCCTACAGTGTTTAGAAAGGGTCTTCCAAGGATGATTGCCATGGCATCATCCTCAGGAATATCAAGAATAACAAAGTCCGTTAAGATAGTAACGTTTGCAACCACAACAGGCACATCCTCGCAAATGGCAATAGGTAAAGTAGTTGATTTATCAGCCATTTGCAAAGAAATTTCAATAGGTGTCAACTTATCCAATTCAAGTCTATGATATAAATAGAGAGGCATAACACTAACACCGGCTCCAAGATCACATAAAGCAGTTCTAACATAATTTCCTTTAATGGAGCAAGGTATAGTGGGTACTCCAGGATCACCTAGTTTCTTAGGAGTCCCACCCTTAAAAGTGTAATTAGCAAGCATGGTGGAAATCTCAACATCAGGTATCTTTCTTTTATTAGTCACAATATCTTTCATGTATTTAGCATAAGGAGACATTTTAAGCATATCAGTCAAACACATTTGCAAAAAGATAGGTCTAATCATTTCAACAAAGCACTCAAAATCCTCATCATCCTTTTTCTTGGATGGCTTAGGAGGAAAGGGCATGGGTTCTGAACCCATGGTTCTCTTTCTTTACCGTGCTTTTTAGCAATAAAATCTCTCTTATCATATCTTTTATTCTTAAGTTGCGGGTTATCAGGATCAATAGCAGGTTCAATTTCCACATCATTATCATTACTAGGTTGAGCATCAGTATGAACATCATTATCAATATTATCACTAGGTTCAAGTTCATCACCAGATTGTGTCTCAGCATCAGAAATGGATATATCATCTTGATTCTCAGGTGTAACAGAAATGGGTTTACTAGCATGCAAGTTCCTATCATCTTTATTTTTCTTATTATCAGGATGACTAGGTGCATCAGTATTAATTCCTTGAGAATCTTGCTCAATTCTTTTAGGATGGCCCTCAGGATACAAAGGTTCTGTCATTCTACCTCCTCTAGTAACAACTTTAACAGAATTATCAGTCAATTCATTAAGCAAGTCATTTTGAGCCTTAAGTACTTGCTCTACTTGAGTAGTGATCATAGAAGCATGTTTACTAATAAGCTTAAGATCATTCACATTTCTATCCACACAAGCACTTATATGATTAATCATACGAGCATTTTGTTCCAGTTGTCTGCTAACATAATCATTAAATCTTTGTTGTTTGACAACAAAGTTATCAAATTCATCTAAACATAAGCTAGCAGGTTTATCATAAGGAATATCACTCTCATTGAATCTACGGAGAGAATTTACCTCTACTACCTGTACCGGGTTATTAAGACCATATATCTCTTCAATAGGTGGTAGATTCTTAACATCTTCAGATTTAATACCTTTCTCTCGCATAGATTTCTTTGCTTCTTGCATATCTTCAGGACTGAGGAATAGAATACCTCTTTTCTTCGGAGTTGGCTTCGGAGGTGGTTCGGGAATAGTCCAAGCATTATCATTGATCAAGATATTATTTAATAGAATTTCAGCTTGTTCCACAGTTTGTTCCCTAAAAACACAACCAGCACAACTATCTAGGTGGTCCCTAGAAGCATTGGTTAGTCCATTATAAAAGATATCAAGTATTTCATTTTTCTTAAGAGGATGATCAGGCAAAGCATTATGTAGCTGGACAAGCCTCCCCCAAGCTTGTGGGAGACTTTCCTCTTCAATTTGCACAAAGTTATATATATCCTGCAAGGAAGCTTGTTTCTTATGGGCAGGAAAATATTTCTCAGAGAAGTAGTATACCATATCCTGGGGACTACGCACACAACCAGGAGCAAGAGAGGTAAACCAAGTTTTAGCATCACCCTTTAGTGAGAAAGGAAACAACCTAAGGATATAGTAATAGCGATTTTTTCCTCATTAGTAAATAGGGTGGCAATATCATTTAGTTTAGTAAGATGTGCTACAACAGTTTCAGATTCATAACCATGAAAAGGATCAGATTCAACCAAAGTGATTAACTCAGGATCAACAGAGAACTCATAATCTTTATCGGTAACAAAGATAGGTGAAGTAGCAAACCTAGGATCATATTTCATTCTAGCATTCAGAGATTTTTCTTTCCACTTGCATAATAATTTCTCAAGATCATAACTATCCTTACAAGCAAGAAAGTCTTTAGCTACCTCTCCTTCCATAACATAACCCTTAGGTATATTAGGCAATTCATATCTAGGAGGGCTAGGTCTAATAGGTGTAACAGCAGGTTCAGTTTCAATAATTTCATCAGTTTCAGAAGTATCATTTGATTCAGTAGTAACTCTAGCAATGTGTGCATCCAGAAATTCACCAAGTGGCATCTCATTGTAAAGCAAAGCAACATCATAATTATCATGTATAGCAGAAGTAGCATCATCAAGCACAGGCGACATATCCAAATTAATAGCAGGTGGCAGCGTCGCAAATTTACTCATAATAGAAGGTGAATCAAGTGCAGATCTAGATGGCAGTTCCTTACCCGTCCTTGTAGTTGAGGGCAGAACTTTAGTTTTTGGATCTCGCAGTTTCTTCATAGTGATCAACAGATATAAATCCCAAGTAACTCAGAGAATAGAGCTATGCTCCCTGGCAACGGCGCCAGAAAAAGGTCTTGATAACCCACAAGTATACGGGATCACAAATGTTTTCGAGGGTAGAGTATTCAACCCAGATTTATTGATTCGACACAAGGGGAGCCAAATAATATCCTTGAGTATTAGTAGTTGAGTTGTCAATTCAACCACACCTGAAAGATTTAATATCTGCAGCAAAGTGTTTAGTAGCAAAGTAATATGATAGTAACACTAACAGTAGCAGCAGTAGCAGTAGTGATTTGTGTAGCAAGTGTAACAGCAGTAGCGGTAAAGTAACGTAGCAAAGACCAGTATAGGAAAAGCTCGTAGGTATTGGATCGGTGATGGGTAATTATGTTGGATAGCATTTATCATGTAACAGTTATAACATAAGGTGATATGTAACTAGCTCCAGTTCGTCAATGTAATGTAGGCATGTATTCCGTATATAGTCATACGTGCTTATGGAAAAGAACTTGCATGACATCTTTTGTCCATCCCTCTCGTGGCAGCGGGGTCCTAATGGAAACTTAGGGATATTAAGGTCTCCTTTTAATAGAGTACCGGAACAAAGCATTAACACATGGTGAATACATGGAATCCTCATACTATGGTCATCTCCGGGAGTGGTTTCGGCTATTGTCACCCCGAGTTGCCGGGTCATAACACATAGTAGGTGACTACAACTTGCAAAGTAGGATCAAGAACACACATATATTGATGAAAACATAATAGGTTCAGATCTGAAATCATGGAACTCGGGCCCTAGTGACAAGCATTAAGCATAGCAAAGTAGTAGCAACATCAATCATAGAACATAGTGGATACTAGGGATCAAACCCTATCAAAACTAACTCGATTACATGATAAATCTCATCCAAACCCTCACCGTCCAGCAAGCCTACGATGAGATTACTCACGAACGATGGAGAGAATCATGAAATTGGCGATGGAGGATGGTTGATGATGACGATGGCTTTGATTTCCCCTCTCCGGAGCCTAGAACGGACTCCAGATCTGCCCTCCCGAGGAAGAACAGGTGGTGGCGACGACTCCGTATCGTAAAATGCGATTATTTCTTCTCTCTGATTGTTTCTGGGACAAATAGGGTTATATGGAAGTGGAGAGGAGGTTGGAGGAGCCACGTGGTCCCGACGAGCCCACCAGGCGTGGCCTAGGGGGGGCGCGGCTCCTGGGCTCGTGGCCCACTGGCAGCTCCTCCTCGGTTGATTCTTTCGCCGGTATTTTCTATATATTCCAAAAAAAATCCTCGTGAATTTTCAGGTCATTCCGAGAACTTTTATTTCTGCACAAAAACAACACCATGGCAGTTCTGCTGAAAACAACGTCAGTCCGGGTTAGTTTCATTCAAATCATGCAAATTAGAGTCCAAAACAAGGGAAAAAGAGTTCGGAAAAGTAGATACGTTGGAGACGTATCAACTCCCCCAAGCTTAAAGCCTTGCTTGTCCTCAAGCAATTCAGTTGATAAACTGAAAGAGACAAAAGAAAACTTTTACGAACTCTATTTGATCTTGTTGTTGCAATTATGTCTAACTCATATTCAGATTTTCAGCAAGATCATAAGCTAATCACATAAGCAATGACATTTAGGTCTCATGGTATACTCATATCAATGGCATAATCAACTAGCAAGCAATAATAATAAGTTTGAAACGTCAACACTTCAATCAAAATAATCATGATACAATATGAATAAATGGTATCTCGCTAGCCCTTTCTGAGACCGCAAAACATAAATGCAGAGCACCTTCGAAGACCAAGGGCTGACTAGAAATTGTAATTCATGGAAAATAAGATCCGGTCATAATCATATTCAATATCAATTAATAGAAAAGCATACAAATGACGGAGGTGCTCTCTAGCTGGTGCTTTGAATAAGAAGAGGATGACTCAACAGAAATGTAAATAGATAGGCCCTTCGCAGAGGGGAGCATTGATTTGCGGAGGTGCCAGAGCTCAAGCTTTCATACACTTATAGCTCTAGTGCATCCGTTTCATGGCAATCCCTACTCATTCACATTGATATCTATTGATGGGCATCTTCATAGCCTATTGATATGCCGAGTCGATGTGACCATCTCCTTCTTTTTGCCTCACAACCTTCACCACACTCTATTCCACCTATAGTGCTATATCCATGGCTCACGCTCATATATTGCGTGAGAGTTGAAAAAGGTTTGAGAAAGTAAGAGTGTGAAAACAATTACTTGGCCAATACCAAGGTTGTGCATGATTTAGATTAGTTGTGTGGGGACGATGGAGCATAGCCAGACTATATGATTTTTGTAGGGATAACTTTCTTTGGCCTTGTTATTTCAAAAGTTTATGATCACTTTGCTACTATGATTCAAGTATTATTGTTTTCATGTCAATATTGAACTATTGTTTTGAATCTTATGGATCTGAACATTCATGCCATAATAAATAGATTACATAAAACAAATATGTTGGGTAGCGTTCCACATCAAAAATTCGGTCTTTATCACTTCCCTACTCGAGGACGAGCAGGAGTTAAGCTTGGGGATGCTTGATACGTCTCCGACATATCTATAATTTTTGATTGTTCCATGCTATTATATTATCAACTTTGGATGTTTTATATGCATGAATATGATATTTTATATTATTTTTGGGACTAAATTATTAACTCAGTGCCCAGTGCCAGTTCCTGTTTTTTCTGTCTTTTTGATCTTTTTCAGATAGGAATATCAAACGGTGTCCAAATGGAATAAAACTTTTGCCGTGATTTTTTATGAAAAATATCAAAAATACTTGAAGGAAGAAATACCAGAGAAGTGGGCCGAGGGAGCCACGAGCCTGGGAGGCGCCCCCCTAGGCCGTGGCTAGGGGGCTCGTGGCCTCCTTGTGGCCCATCTCCACTTGTTTCCGCCGCCATACAGTCTTATAAATAGCCAAACACACAGAAATAGACCTAGATCGCAAGTTCCGCCGCCGCAAGCCTCCAGAACCACCAAAAACCAATCGGGAGACCGTTCCGGCATCCTGCCGGAGGGGAATCCATCTTCGTCAACATCCTTGCCTCTCCGATGATGCGTGAGTAGTTCACATCAGACCTTCAGGTCCATAGCTAGTAGCTAGATGGCTTCTTCTCTATCTTTGATCTTCAATACAAAGTTCTCCATGATCTTCATGGTGATCTATCCGATGTAATTCTCTTTTGCGGTGTGTTTGTTGAGATCCGATGAATTGTGGATTTATGATCAGCTTATCTATGAATATTATTTGAGTCTCCTCTGATTTCTTATATGCATGATTTCATATCCTTGTAAGTCTCTTCGAGTTATGGGTTTCGTTTGGCCAACTTGATCTATGATTCTTGCAATGGGAGAAGTGCTTGGTTTTGGGTTCATACCATGCGGTGTCCACACCTAGTGACAGAAGGGGTAGCGAGGCACGTATCGTGTTGTTGCCATCAAGGGTAAAAATATGGGGTTTATATCATATTTCATGAATTTATCCTTCTAGATCATGTCATCTTGCTTGAAGCATTACTTCGTTTGTTATGAACTTAATACACTAGATGCATGTTGGATAGCGGTCGATGTGTGGAGTAATAGTAGTAGATGCAGATAGTATCGGTCTACTTGTCTCGGACGTGATGCCTATATGTATGATCATTGCCTTAGATATCGTCATGACTTTGCGCTATTCTATCAATTGCTCAACAGTAATTTGTTCACCCACCGTAATACTTGCTATCATGAGGGAAGCCTCTAGTGAACACTATGGCCCCCGGGTCTATTTTACATATTATATATTCAGATCTAAACATAAAAACACCAGAAATACCTTGCTGTAATTTTATTTATTTATTTATATTTACTCATTATCACTATCAGATCTCACCCTTCAAGTAATCGTGAAGGGATTGACAACCCCTTTATCACGTTGGGTGCCAGTTTGTTTGTGTTTGTGCAGGTTTCTTGGTGCCTCATCTTGATACTCCTACTGGATTGATACCTTGGTTCTCAAACTAAGGGAAATAATTACCTCTACTTTGCTGCATCACCCTTTCATCTTCAAGGGAAAAACCAACGCACGCTCGAGAAGTAGTACCCATCTAGCCGGCGCCGCCCTCGCTCCAGATCGGGAGAGGAGCGTTCCTGATCCGGCGTGCCTCCGCCTTCGCCCGAGGGTGTGCCCTTCCCTGCCGCGCCTAGCCAAGGCCGGACCTCGCTGGCCGGCCGTCGGGATGCCAATGCCGCCGACCAGGCCAGCTCCGCCGTCCCTCGTCTCTCCTTCCTCTCCCTACAGGAGGACCAATAGCACCACGGCCACCCGCCGCCGGTGTCCGTTGACATCACCATTCCGATGCTGGGAACTAGTTCCCTTTGCCGTGATTCAGTCGTCCTCTGCCGCGCCTTCTCCTGTGGGCACCCCAGCCTCGCCTGCCCATGCTGCACCGCCGCTTCGCCTCTGCTCGGGATCGAGCGGACGGAGGAGGACGAGCGCCCAGCGCCCCGTTGACCGCTCGCGCTCGCGTTCATGGGATGGCTCACCCGAGGCCCAGTAGCAGCTACCACATCCGGCGGCCTACCCCCGCAACACCTCAAGGCCCGGCCCAAGGTGAGCCTCTAGTTTTCCCCATCCATCACCCAAAGTGCAATATAGTATCCGTCGCTTGCCCAACTTAGTCCATTTAGAATAGATTCGGCCCATTACCCTTTTTCTGTGAATGAATTTACCAATTATCCTCAGTATAATAAAATTGCAGAAAACCGATGATTTAAAATTGCTAATAACTAATTGTCCGTGCATCGTATGAAAATAATGTAGATATGTAAAATGTCCAGAATTTCGTGTAGTTTACTAATATTCAACTTTCATGCATGTTAAAAATATTTAAACACGTTGTTTGCATGGATTGGCGTGATGCCCTTTTTAAAAAATGAATTAATTCTTAGCAACCTAACCGTGCCTCAGATCAAAATGCTTTATTTCTGAAAATTGACTAGAATTTCGCGTAGATTAATAATTTGCAACTTTCAACCATGTTTAAAACTGTTTAAACTTGTTGTTTGCTATAATTTACATTAATGCCATGTTAAAATGAATTGTTTAATAACTAATAAACCGTAGCTCCGATAAAAATGTTCCACATATGTAACTTGACTAGAAAATTGTGTAGAATCTCATGGTCACATTTATTTTACTGTTTAACAACTCTAAAATTGTGTTGGGACAGATCTGGACCAAATTCATATTATGCTTAGGGGATGTTTCAGAAATGCTATATATTGCTTCCGACCTCATTTAAAATGCCTAGATGTTGTAGTTGTTTGTGCTTCATCGTTTGCCATGTTAAACAACATTTAATATTGATGAGTACCTGACGAGAGTGAACTAAATAATTCGAACATAGAGTTTCGTAAATATGCAACTCGTTGCATATTGAACTTCACTTAATATGTAGTGGTTGTTTGTTGTGCTTGCCATGCCATGCCCTCCGTTGCATATTAAGCTGGACATGCATTATATTTGTTTGCGCATCATGTCATGCATATGTTGTGGTGTATCTTGTGTTGATTGTTGTTTTTGGATTGTTCCTTCTTGATAGAGTTCCGAAAGCGTTTGGAGTGTGAGGATTCGTTCGACTACATTGGCTTGTCTTCTTCATGGACTCGTTCTTCTTCCGAGTGGGATCTTAGGCAAGATGACACATTTTCCTGGATACCATTACTATCATTGCCATGCTAGTTGTCCCACTTTTATCGTTATGTCATGCTAGCTACCACTTGTTTGACAAGCCTCCCAACATTGCCATGAAAAGCCTCTAACCTCCACGTCCCAGCAAACCTTTGTTTGGCTATGTTACGGCTTGCTCAACCCTTCTTATAGCATTTCTAGCTGCAGGTGCAATTGCTTCCATGTGACAACATGGACATTCTTTTGTTATCACAATATTATTGCTATTTAATTAAATGCACTTATAAACTTGGTCAAGGGTGGAAGGCTTGGCCGTTTGCTCAGTGTTTTGTTCCACTCTTGCCGCCCTAGTTACTTGTGAACCGGTGTTATATTCCATATTTGAGTGCTCCTAACATGCTCGGGGTTGTTATGGGGACCCCCTTGATTTTCGTTTTAGGATAAAGCTTGTCTAGCAAGGCCCAACATTGGTAGTACATTTGCCTAATAACTAATAAACCTGCATAGGGAGTAATTAACCCAAGGATCTTAATCAACAACCCGGGCCAGTGCTCCTCATGAGTGTTGGTCCAAAATAGAGCACTGTGCGGGGCCAACCCGAGGCAACTCGGGAGATTTCTATCAGGCCACCGTACACTAGCTTATCCGTCGTGTCCTGAGAACGAGATACGCAGCTCCTATCGGGATCGTCGACACGTCGGGAGGCCTTGCTGGATTTGTTTAACCTTTCTCGAACGTCTTGAGTGAGGAACTCTGATCTTCTTTGGGCTATCTCGAGGTGTAGGATTTCCTTTGGATTTTCCTAGGATGATCACGAGATCCGTGGTCGAGGTTATTCCCGCTGCGTGTGGTTAATTTGTGATGGATAAGTTGGAGCACCCCTGCAGGGTTAAATCTTTCGGAAAGCCGTGCCCGTGGTTATGTGGCAAACTTGGATACTTTGTTTAACACCCAGTTATAGCAAGTTTGAAGTAAACTCAAATAAAATACACCAAGTGTGTCTGTAACCATGATTGTCTCTTCTCGTGAGTTCTTATCCGGAAGAAAACACGGTGGGGTTATGTTTGACGTAAGTAGGTGTTCAGGATCAGTTAGTGATCATTACTAGTTCACATCTGTTATGCGTAGACCACCATACTTTACTTTCTGTATTCGTAAGTTAGCCACTCAAATAAATGCTTAGTCGCTGCTGCAGCCTCACCACTTAACCATACCTCTCCCATTAAGCTTTAATAGTCTTGATACCCTTTGAAATGAGATTGCTGAGTCCCTGTGGCTCACAGATTACTACAACAACAGTTGCAGGTACAGATAATGCGATGATTTGACGTGAGCGCGTTGCTTGTTTGTTGGAGATCTTCTTTTTCGTCAATCTAGGATGGGTTCCAGGCGGCAGCTTGGGATAGCAAGGATGGATGTCATTTTGTCATTTGTTTTCGTCCGTAGTCGGACCCTGCTCTTCTGTATGATGTTTGAATATGTTGATGTATTGATGTGATATTGATGTAGCTTGTGGCGAGTGTAAGCCAATTCCATATACTCATCTCTTCTGTACATGTACTTGTAATGATATCCATTCTTGCAACACGACGAGATGCGCTTCTATCCCTGTCGAGGCCCTCGTGCCAAAATAAGGATAGGATAGCATCTTGGGTGTGACAAGTTGGTATCAGAGCCTGTACCGACCTAGGAGACCCCTTGATTGATCGAACTTGGCCGAGTCGAGTCTAGTGAAAAACTATTTTGTGTCTAGTTATATTAGAGAGTAGGATTCTTTTTACTCCTCTTCTATGCTCTGGTGAGAAATTACGACTTAGGAATTTTGATTCTACTCCTCTTCTCGCTCAAATTTTTTTAGGATCACGCGGGTATTTTGGATACCGATGTGACGAAGTTCTGTCTTGGTGCCTCCTGTCTGACTTGATTTCTTCCGGAGAGTTGAGCTCCTGGGAATTCTTGGCACATCGTTATCATTGAGATTCCTTAGTATCTCAGGACGGAGGGTGTTCGGAATTGCTTCAATACTTGTCATGGTGAGATAAGGTCGGAGTCACCCAGTACTGGGGAGGCGTCCAGGGTACCATCATGGTTAGTATCGTTGTGCTTTCGAGGATCCGAGTTAGATGGACTTGCGAAAGCCTCTGGTTATGTGTTGAAGGATGGATACAGTTGGGGTGTAGGTTTGTTAGTTGTGTGAGATATTTCCTCCTTGTATCCCCAACACCCGATTGCATAACCACGTAAGTTTTCGGAAGTTTTTAGGTGGTAATTCAAGTAGTTACCTAGGCTATCTTCCAACAGATCATGATGTGAGGTTGGGGTTCGACATCTAGTGGATTCGTTTGTTCACGGTCTTTCTTACAGAGGACAGTCTTGATTTATGCTACGTCAAGCCTTATAGTTTGCTACGCCTATGGAGCATATTCGAGCGTCATTTCAATATGACAATCCAATGTACGATCGAGTCCGTGCGAACCTTACCACGAAAATATCAGACGGAATCTCTGTCATGTATTTGTTCTGGCTTGTTTCGTAAGCCTCATCCTTTGTTTTGTTGGAGTATGGTAATTTGAGTTGCTTCGATGTCAAGTGGTGATTTCATATCTTTTCTAAGTAGTGTTCTCATATTTTACGGGAATGCTAATCCTTTGTTCAACTAGAGTTATCATATCAATTCTTTTCCTACCAGTGCGCTTCTCTTCTAGATAATCCTATCATCCTCAATATTTGCAAGATCAATCCTCATATTTTGTTCTGGAGTTGTCTCATCTGTTCCAAGTTTTTTTGTTTTTCCCACCCTCCCGCCCTTTTTTTTAGTTATTAAATTCTCATCCAAGTGCCTTTTCTATTCATGTGATGCTTCCGCTATCTTTTGTCTCGTATTGTTGCCAATGATCCCTTGTGGAGATTCTCAAGAGTTTCAATTTCAAGATCTATCCTCATATCCTAGTTCTTGTTGATATTCTTCTTCGGTGGATTCAATTCTAGTTCTTGGTGTTCATCATATCATTTTCATTCTCTATTTTCTCTCCCATGTTGGAATTCTCATCAAACCTATCTTGTTTATTCGCCTCTCTTTTTCTACCCAGAGTTTGAAGATATCTAAGAAGATTCATGTTTCTGTTCAAAAATCTTTTCGATTATTTCGAGTTTCTCACCTCATCAAGTTCTTAATTTGTACCGGTGCAATCTCTCTTTTAATCAATTGTTTCAACGGTGGTTTCTTTTGAGTGGGCCCATAACCCATAGTTCTTTTCCCAGGATCCTACCAGACTCTTCTAATCGTTCCGGAGATGTCCTCAGGTTCTTTTCTATATGATGTAAGAATGATTTTCATCAGTCATATTCCTTCTCCATGATCGCTTCATATTTATTTTCATCATTGGCTCAACCTTTCTTTATTCATTATTCCGGAGTGTCTCAGTAATTCATGATATTGTTTCTCGTCTTCATTCTCAGCACTGAAGACCGAAGGAGAGTTTCTCTTAAATCATTGTTTGTTCTTCCAAAGATTCATGGTTTCAGCTTGTTGCTATTATGTCAAATTGTTTTGATCATGAGTTATTCATCCCATATGTATCTAGTGCATTTCATAATTGTTTCATTTCTCGATCCTCCCGAAGGCCATCATTTCAGAAGATTTCTTCGTTCTCAGCTTTCAGCTTTCGTTCTCAAATTCTTCTCAATTGTTGTCTCTTCGTTCGTCTCTCAAGTATTCCGGTGCTTCGTTCAATTTTTCTTCCAAGTGTATCTTGATCTCTTCGTTCTCAGGTATCTCCATTCATTCATGGGATCCTCATCCATTTGTGAATTCTTACCAGTATTCTCGTTCAAGACTTCTTCAAGTTTGTGATCTCTCTCTCTTCAATTCTTTGCAAGAAGAATAAGTGGTGTGCGAAATCCGTTGCTTGTCATAAATTTAACTTGATGAAGGATAGGCATATCATAATTATTATTATTGTTTCATCTAAGTGATTTCAACTCTCCTTCTAGAGTTGTGCATGATATAAATTATGGGTTTCAAGTGTTCTCATCTTTCCTTTTCCGGAGTTCCTAGTTTTTCTCAAGTATCTTGTCGCTAAGCTTCATCTAATTCATAGCTAGGCCTCAATCTTGTTCTTTTTGCATCCTTCAATTCTTTCTATCATCCTTTCATTTCACAGTTTTCCGGAGATTCTTCATGGTGGTTCATCAAGATTGATTTCATTTTCAAGTGTTCTTCAAGATTCTTGTTGGAGGTGCTCAAGTATTCTTTATCTTGGAATTCTCAGTTAAATTCCTCTCCATTGTCTTTTGAGATGGTGTTATTAAATTCTTGATTATGAGGAGTCTCGAAGGAAAATTTTCAAGAATGAGATAAGTAAACCCATCTTGTATTCTCGGAGTTATCTTGGGTTGATTTCACCTAAAGAACTTCCTAAGGATTGTTGCTATCATGGTGTCATAAATGATTCAAGCTTTATCCACCTCTTGGTGAAAGAAGCTTTGCATATCTTGTTGCTCTCAATCAATCAATTGTTTCTATTGTGGCAGGTTGTCACCTCATAATTTTGAGACGTTTTCCATAATCCCAAAACAAGCTTATTCTTTTCGATGTTGGTTTTCAACAACTCCGTTCAACCTTCCTTCTCAAGTGCAATGGTGGTAGAAGTTATTATTTTCTTCTCGTTCTTTTCCTTCCATCAATCTATTTTCTATTCTTTGTTCCGGAGGCCTTGTGATGTTGCTTTCTTCAATCTATCATCTTGCCTTGTTAAGATCATGTTCTTCCCTTGCTTGTCCATTAACCAGAGTGCTGTAAAATCTTTCATGATCCTTCCATCTTATGAAGTTTTGATTCCAGTCCAACCAAAGTTTGGTGTATCTCTTTCAATTTCTTTCCATCATATCAAATTTTGCCCCTCTATCCTACCGAAGTGCTGCCGAAATTTCTTGTGAATTCTTGCTTGTTCGTCATGTCATTCTTCTTCTCTTTCCAACCTTCGATGATCTTTAGTTTCACTCATTGTAAGAGAAGCAACTAAGTTTACCTCTTGCTCTTTCTCTTCCCCTTTTCATTCTAGATCTCGGGACGAGATCCTCATGTAGTGGAGGAGAGTTGTAATAGCCCAGGACCGATGCTCCGGAAGATTCCCCTTTTATTTCCGTTCTCGTATGTGGTTCGTGTGGTTGTCGCATTCATCATCACATCATTCGCATCATCTGCATAGCATCGTCACTCGTTTTCAAAACTTGCATCCATTTGTAGTTGCCGGTTCTCTCCGTTTTGTCATTGACTGTTTCGAGACCAATCACACACGCACGCGCCCGCATCATCGTTAAAAAAAACCGTTTTTAAAGTGCGTGAAAAATATTCTTGGATTGGGTCGAAACCTGGCGTGCGGTCTTATTATAGTGTAGGTAGGCCGCCTGCCAAATTTCATCGTATTCTGAGTTCGTTTGATACCCCGTCGATCAATCGTAGCAGTGCGGTCATCCCTTTATTCGTCGAACGTTTTTCACTGTTTAAAACTCGTGTCACGGGCCACCATTCTCCCTCTCACCCCCTAACCATACTACACAGCCCACTAGCCCACCTAACTAGGCCCCTCCATTTTCGGGCGTCCGATCGAGATCGAACGGTTCGAAAACAGACTAATTCCCTAACCCTAGCATCCCTACCTATATATAGACACCCCTAACCTGCCTATTAGGGAAAAACCTAGCCTTAACCTCGAAATCCACGCCCCCAAGCATCCCTAGCCGCGCCTCTTCCTCCCACCTCCTGCTTCGGGCCCGCCAGGCCCGTACCGAGCCCGCCCGCGAAGCCCATCTAGCCGCCACCGCCCTCGATCCAGATCAGGAGAGGAGCGCTCCTGATCCGGCATGCCTCCACCTCCGCCCGAGGGTGTGCCCTCCCGTGCCACGCCTAGCCAAGGCCGAACCTTGCCGGCCGGCCGCCGGGATGCCAACGCCGGTGACCATGGCCAGCTATGCCGTCCCTCGTCTCTCCTTCCTCTCCCTGCAGGAGGACCAGCAGCGCCACGACCGCCTGCCACCGGTGTTCGTTGTCATCGCCGTTCCGGCGCTGGGAACTGGTTCCCCTTTCCGGGATCCGACCGTCCCCTGCCGAGCCTTCTCCCGTCGATGCCCTAGCCTCGCCTGCCCATGGTGTGTCGCCGCTTCGCCTCTCCTCAGGATCGAGCGGACGGAGGAGGACGAGCGCCCATCGCCCCGTTGACCGCTCGCGCTCGCGTTCGTGGGTCGGCTCGCCCGAGGCCCAGCAGCAGCTGCCAGATCCGGCGGCCTACCCCCGCAACACCTCAAGGCCCGACCCAAGGTGAGACTCTAGTTTTCCTCATCCATCGCCCCAAGCGCAATATAGTATCCGTCGCTTGCCCAGCTTAGTCCATTTAGAATAGATTCGGCTCGTTACCCCTTTTTTCTGTTAATGAATTTGCCAATTATCCACAATATAATAAATTTGCAGAAAAACCCATGATTTAAAATTGCTAATAACTAATTGTCCATGCATCGTATGAAAATAATGTAGATATGTAAAATGTCCAGAATTTTGTGTAGTTTACTAATACTCAACTTTCATGCATGTTAAAAATATTTAAACACACTTTTTGCATGGATTGGCGTGATGCCCTTTTAAAAAATGAATTAATTCTTAGCAACCTAACCGTGCCTTGGATCAAAATGCTTTATATATGAAACTTGACTAGAATTTTGCATAGATTAATAATTTGCAACTTTCAACCATGTTTAAAACTGTTTAGACTTGCTGTTTGCTGTAATTTACATTAATGTCATGTTAAAATGAATTTTTTAATAACTAATAAACCGTAGCTTCGATAAAAATGTTCCACATATGTAACTCGACTAGAAAATTGTGTAGAATCTCATGGTTACATTTATTTTACTGTTGAACAACTCTAAAATTGTGTTAGGACAGATCTGGACCAAATTCATATTATGCTTATGGGGATGTTTTGGAAATGCTATATATTGCTTCTGGCCTCATTTAAAATGCCTAGATGTTATAGTTGTTTGTGCTTCATCGTTTGCCATGTTAAACAACATTTAACATTGATGAGTACCTGACGAGAGTGAACTAAATAATTTGAATGTGGAGTTTCGTCAATATGCAACTCGTTGCATATTGAACTTCACTTAATATGTAATGGTTGTTTGTTGTGCTTGCCATGCCATGCCCTCCATTGCATATTAAACTGGACATGCATCATATTTGTTTGTGCATCATGTCATGCATATGTTGTGGTGTATCTTGTGTTGATTGTTGTTTTCATATTGTTCCTTCTCGATAGAGTTCCGAAAGCGTTCGGAGTGTGAGGATTCGTTCGACTACATTGGCTCGTCTTCTTCATGGACTCGTTCTTCTTCCGAGCAGGATCTCAGGCAAGATGACACATTTCCCTGGATACTATTACTATCATTGCCATGCTAGTTGTCCCGCTTTTATCGTTATGTCACGCTACCTACCACTTGTTTTACAAGCCTCCCAACATTGCCATGAAAAGCCTTTAACCCTCCACGTCCCAGCAAACCTTTGTTTGGCTATGTTACGGCTTGCTCAGCCCTTCTTATAGCGTTTCTAGCTGTAGGTGCAATTGCTTCCATGTGACAACATGGACATTCTTTTGTTATCAAAATATTATTGCTATTTAATTTAATGCACTTATACACTTGGTAAAGGATGGAAGGCTTGGCCTTTTGCTCGGTGTTTTGTTCCACTCTTGCCGCCCTAGTTACTTGTGAACCGGTGTTATGTTCCATATTTGAGCGCTCCTAACATGCTCGGGGTTGTTATGGGGACCCCCTTGATTTTCATTTTAGGATAAAGCTTGTCTAGCAAGGCCCAACATTGGTACTACATTTGCCTAATAACTAATAAACCTGCATAGGGAGTAATTAACCCGAGGATCTTAATCAACAACCTGGGTCAGTGCTCCTCATGAGTGTTGGTCCAAAATAGAGCACTATGCGAGGCCAACCCGGGGCAACTCGGGAGATTTTTATCAGACCACCGTACACTAGCTTATCTGTCGTGTCCTAAGAACGAGATACGTGACTCCTATCGGGATCGTCGACACGTCGGGAGGCCTTGCTGGATCTGTTTTACCTTTCTCGAACGTCTTGAGTGAGGAACTCTGATCTTCTTCGGGCTATCTCGAGGTGTCGGATTTCCTTTGGATTTTCCTAGGATGATCACGAGATCCGTGGTCGGGGTTATTCCCGCTGCGTGTGGTTAATTTGTGATGGATAAGTTGGAGCACCCCTGCAGGGTTAAATCTTCCGAAAAGTCATGCCCACGGTTATGTGGCAAACTTGGATACTTTGTTTAACACCCGGTTATAGAAAATTTGAAGTAAACTCAAATAAAATGCACCAACTGTGTGCGTAACCGTGATTGTCTCTTCTCGTGAGTTCTTATCTAAAACAGAACACGGTGGGGCTATGTTTGACGTATATAGGTGTTCAGGATCAGTTAGTGATCATTACTAGTTCACGTCCGTTATGCGTAGACCACCATACTTTACTTTATGTATTCGTAAATTAGCCACTCAAATAAATGCTTAGTCGTTGCTGCAGCCTCACCACTTAACCATACCTCTCACATTAAGCTTTAATAGTCTTGATACCCTTGGAAATGAGATTGCTGAGTCCTTGTGGCTCACAGATTACTACAACAACAGTTGCAATGATTTGACGTGAGCGTGTTGCTTGTTTGTTGGAGTTTTTCTTCTTCATCAATCTAGGTTTGGTTCGATGCGGCAGCTTGGGATAGCAAGGATGGATGTCATTTTGTCGGTTGTTTTCGTCTGTAGTCGGACCCTGCTCTTATGTATGATGTTTGAATATGTTGATGTATTGATGTGATATTGATGTAGCTTGTGGCGAGTGTAAGCCAATTCCATATACTCATCTCTTCTGTACATGTACTTGTAATGATATTCATTCTTGCAACACGACGAGATGCTCTTTTATCCCTGTCGAGGCCCTCGTGCCAAAATAAGGATAGGATCGCATCTTGGGCGTGACACGACGCGCGATAGACACCAGGGCATCCAGGAAAAGCTGAAGTCGATCACGATCCCTCAGCCTAGCGAGCGGATGCTAGTGCTGCAGGAAGGCAAGAAATTTGAAGAACGAGCCAGAAGCACGTTGCGGGAACACCCGCTCGATCACCATCTTGTTACGCGTAGAACAGAGAGTCCACATCATAGCCGTGAAGATGAGCCAGAACAGTCGGCGCTTACGGCCAACCTGAGTGGCCCTAACCTGCAGAAACTCTGCAAGGTCATGGGCCTCCCACTCTGGCCCTAGAGCGTGACGAACAAAGCACCAAAGTGTCTGTGCTGCTACGTAGGAAAAAAATGTGCGTTCATGTTTCTGGGACATGGCATAGAGGGCAAAGGCCGTTGCCCGGACCATGGCGTTTCAGCACCTCGGTCCCCGAAGGAAGACGGTCTCGGAGAAGCTTCCATACAAAAATCTTAATCTTTAAGGGCAGCGGTGCCTTCCACAGTGGGGATAGCCACTGCAGCACCGGTAAACAACAAAGTGCCTGATAGGCCGAGCTAACAGAGAATTCACCCGAAGGAGAAAGGCTCCAAGAGACAGTGTCAGGGTCCTGGGACAGAGGAAGAGGGATTACTTCCCTCAGGTCTGTCCAGTCCCATACCTCATCTGGTCCGAAGGAGCGGCAGAACGCAATGTTCTAGCCCTCCTCCAAGGCAGCCGCAGATACAAGGATGGTCGGGTCCTCACAAATTGCAAAGAGCCTCAGAAACCGCAAGCGTAGAGGCTCACCCTCAAACCAAGGATCCAACCAAAATTGGGTCCCAGAACCATTGCCAACCGAGAAACGCAAACCCAGCCTAATCTCTTCCTTGATGGCCTGAATAGATTTCCAGAACTGGGACCCAGCCGAGTTTGAGCAAGCCAAGAGGGGTTGGCCCTGCAAGTACTTGGACTCAACCAGCTTCAGCCACAACCCCCATCTCCCTACAAGATCCGCCAAACCCAATGCAGCATAAGCGCAATGTTCATTCGGCGAGATGCAGGGATTCCCAACCCACCTCGGTCCTTTGGCAGGCAAATGTCAGCCCACTTCACCATATGGTACTTGGGCCGACCATCCCCTGCCTGCCAGAAGAACCTAGCCAGCTCCTTTGTCAAAGGAGCTATGCACACCTTCTGCTAAGATGTACATCCCCACCATATACATGGGGAGGCTGGCAAGGTTAGAGGTAATGAGGACAGTTTTGCTACCTTTAGAGGTGAACCTACCGCACCAGGGTTCCGCATGGGACGCTACTCGTCCCACAAGCGGGTCATACCCGCTCACCAAAATCCTGGAGTCGGCCAGGGGCATTCCCAAGTAAGATATGGGGAATGACGCCAACCTATAGTTGAGGTTATCCGCGATTCGAAGTTGCTCAGCCTCCGAATAGCCAAGGACCACCACCTCGCTTTTATCAAAGTTAATCTTAAGTCGAGACATTTCCTCAAAGCAGAGCAAAAGGACCTTAAGATTAACAATGTCCGAGTCCGAGCCTTCCACCATAATCATGGTGTCATCCGCATACTGCAAGTGAGTAACCCCCCCATCCGGGATGAGGTGGCTAACTACACCCTTAAGGTGGCCGGCCAACTTGGCCTTATCTAATATGCCCGCAAGGGCATCAACTACGAGGTTGAAAAGCAAGGGGGAAACAGGGTCCCCTTGATTTACCCCTCTGGAAGCCTGAAAAAAGGGTCCCACTTCGCCATTGATGTTGATTGCTGTGTTCCCAGATCTAACCAGTTGCATGATCCAGGAACACCACCTCTCGTTGAATCCGCGTCGCTCCATCACCAACCTAAAAAAAGGACCAGTCCAGGCGGTCATACGCCTTTTGGAAGTCCAATTTGAGGAAGACCCCCTTAAGCCCTGATATGTCTCCAACGTATCTATAATTTTCGATTGTTCCATACTATTATATTATCAACTTTGGATGTTTTATATGCATGAATATGCTATTTTATATTATTTTTGGGACTAACTTATTAACTCAATGCCTAGTGCCAGTTTCTGTTTTTTCCATGTTTTTGACCTTTTCAGATAGGAATATCAAACGGAGTCCAAACAGAATAAAACTTTCACCGTGATTTTTTATGGAAATTGTCAAAAATACCAGAAGGAAAAGATACCGGAGAGGAGGCCCGAGGAGGCCACAAGCCTGGGAGGCGCCCCCCCTCCTATGGCGCGCCTAGGGGGCTCGTGACTCCCTCGTGGGCCCTCCTGACTTGTTCTCGACGCCGTCTGGTCTTATAAATACAGAAACCTCCAGAACTAAACCTAGATCGAAAGTTCCGCTGCCGCAAGCCTCTGTAGCCACCAAAAACCAATCGGGAGACCGTTCCTGCACCCTCTCGGAGGGGAATCCATCTCCGGTGGCCATATTCATCAACACCATTGCCTCTCTGATGATGCGTGAGTAGTTCACCACAAACCTTCGGGTCCATACCTAGTAGCTAGATGGCTTCTTCTCTCTCTTTGATCTTCAATACAAAGTTCTCCATGATCTTCATGGAGATCTATCCGATGTAATTCTCTTTTACAGTGTGTTTGTCGAGATCCGATGAATTGTGGATTTATGATCAGATTATCTATGAATATTATTTGAGTCTCCTCTGATTTCTTATATGCATGATTTCATATCCTTGTAAGTCTCTTCGAGTTATGGGTTTCGTTTAGCCAACTTGATCTATAATTCTTGCAATGGGAGAAGTGCTTGGTTTTGGGTTCATACCGTGCGATGTCCTCACCTAGTGACAGAAGGGGTAGTGAGGCACATATCGTGTTGTTGCCATCAAGGGTAAAAAGATTGGGTTTATATCATATTGCATGAATCTATCCCTCTACATCATGTCATCTTGCTTAAGGCGTTACTCTGTTTGTTATGAACTTAATACACTAGATGCATGTTGGATAGCGGTCGATGTGTGGAGTAATAGTAGTAGATGCAGAAAGTGTCGGTCTACTTGTCTCGGACGTGATGCCTATATGTATGATCATTGCCTTAGATATCGTCATGACTTTGCGCGATTCTATCAATTGCTCGACAGTAATTTGTTCACCCACCGTAATACTTGCTATCATGAGAGAAGCCTCTAGTGAACACTATGGCCCCCGGGTCTATTTTACACATTATATATTCAGATCTACATACAAAAATACCAAAAATACCTTGCTGCAATTTTATTTACTTATTTATATTTAGCTATTATCACTATCAGATCTCACCTTGCAAGTAATCGTAAAGGGATTGACAACCCCTTTATCGCGTTGGGTGCAAGTTGGTTTGTTTTTGTGCAGGTTCCTTGGTGCCTCATCTTGATACTCCTACTGGATTGATACCTTGGTTCTCAAACCGAGGGAAATACTTATCTCAACTTTGCTGCATCACCCTTTCCTCTTCAAGGGAAGAACCAACGCAAGCTCGAGAAGTAGCAAGCCCCTTCAACGCCACCTCGTGGACGATCTCGTGAAGGGCAAGAATCCCATCATGGATCCGCCGTCCCTTCAGGAACGCGGACTGAAGAGGGTGAGCAATCCTTTCCGCCACCGAGGATAAGAGGGTTGCGCAAAGATTCGCATAGATTCGCTCCAACACGTTGATCACCGTGATGGGGCGGAACTGCCGAATATCCGCCGCCCCAACTACTTTGGGGATCAGGGATATGAATCCATAGTTAATCATAACCATGTCCAAGGTTCCAATATAGAACTCATGAAACATGGGCATAATGACCGGGCGTAGGATCTCACAGAATTTCTGGAAAAAAACCATCGGGAGGCCATCTGGTCCCGGGGCCAAGCAAGCTTTCATAGAAGCAATCGCACGACCCACCTCCTCAACGGAGAATGGGAGAGTAAGTTCTGCATTGTCCGCATCGAAGACCTGGTCAGCAAGCGGCCAAAAGTCCACGCAAAGAGAGACACCTCCGCGCGACTCAGCCGAGAATAGCTCCTTATAAAAGGAGTAAATATGGGTGGAGATATCCTATGGGCTTTCCAGAAGAACATACCCATCCCAGAGGAAAGTGGTGGCACACTTCCGCCTGCGGCCATTAGCAATCGCCTGAAAGTAGGCAGTGTTCGCATCCCCCTTAAGGAGCTAGTTCTGGCCCCCTCTACGCTGCCAGAAGAGCTCCTCGCTCTTATAAATGTCCACGAGCGAGGCCTTGAGGTCATATCTCCTAAGCCAGTCGTCAGGAGACAAGCCCTGTCCGTCAGCAAGGTCGTCCAACACCTTAATCTGATCCAGCAAGGCCCCTTTGCGGGCCCGGAGATCAGCACCAAGGTTCGCTCCCCAACCCTTCATGGCCCGACGAGACAGTTTAGCACAGTTATGCCAGACATCCACAGCACAAACACCTGAGGCGGGGATGCAACCACCTCTAGCCAGCGGTCGAAAACCATCTCAAAGAAACCCAGTTGCTCCAGCCAAAAAGTCTCAAAGCGGAAGCGACGGGTCCTATGGGGGGGCCTCATCCCCCGACGAGAAAAGCAGGGGGTATGATCGGAGCCAATCCGAGTGACCATCTTGAGGGAGCACAGGGGGAACATCACTTCCCACTGGGCCGGTACAAAGACCCAGTCTAAAACACTCCGGATGGGATCCGTCTGCTTATTTGTCCACGTAAACCTAGCCCCTACGCGGGCTATCTCACGAAGCGCAAGGTCCGCAATGCAATCATTGAATAGACGCATGCGGACCCAATGAATATTAGGCGAGCTTTTGTTAGAAGCCCACCTAATGTGGTTGAAGTCCCCGGCCACCACCACCAGAGTGGTGCATATCTCCACCTTATTTTTAAGCTTGGTGAGGAAGTCGGCAGAGCTAGCATGATCCATAGGACCATAGACGAAAATCACCTCCCAACTGAAGTGGACTCGTCGGTCGGTGACAGACATGCTCGGGAAGAATTCCCCTCGGGCCATATCCTCAACCGAGAAAGCATCTTCCCGGACTCCGAGCAAAATGCCCCCAGATTGCCCCATAGCAGGCAACCATTTCCAGGCAAACTGGTGGCGGGAAAGCCCCTGGAGCTCATGCATACTAAAGTCCTGGTGAATCATCTCCTGCAGTCCCACAATGTCAATCTCCTCCTGACACAAATACTCAATTAGCTGATGCCTCCGACCAGTGAGGCCGAAGCCCCTAATGTTCCAACATAGGAGCTTCATTTAATAACCTCAGTGGAGTTCCTAGGCCCCGCAAGCGGGGCCAAGCTAGCCTGCCCGTCAATCGCGGGTCGGGGCGATGCCTTCACCGGATGGCCATGCCGCCCCCGCGTAGGGGGGCAGCGGATGACTCCGGTCCGAGGGAAGTGGACCGGGAGGAAGACCCACACACCTCTAATCGGTGTTCAGTGGGGTTCAGACGAGTGGGGGGATGCCCGGCAGCTCCCTCACCGGGGGAGGAACAGCCGAGGGCGTCTCCAACATGGTCTCCAAAGGGGGGCGACACACCATCCCTGGTCTCTCTATGACCAGGAACGGTGCGCGCTGGGGTGCTAGTGTCACAACGCGCAACACAACCACGGGCTTCAGCCAACGCCCCATCAAGCCGCTCCTTGGCGCAGATAGCAGAGATCTGCACCAGGATGGGCCCTTTCTCGCCACAGAACACAATGCCACTATCTGTCGCCACCTCTGCCAGATGGAACAACGAAGCGCAACCAAGGACAGAAAAACAGGAATCAGAACCAGAAAGAACAGAAGGGATGGGGGAAGTACCTAAGGACAGGTCGCGAGCAGTCGCCCGCATGGCGGCCTTCTCATGGATTGTCAGGACATGGCCATCCAGAAGGACCCGGGATTGGCTAAGACGCGCACTCTGACATGCAGCCACCAGCAGGGAAGCCCCGCCACGCAGCTTGGAACCATCCATGGTAGGGGTCACCACGACCAGGTCCAAGGGCGGCGGCGGCTCAACGTCCGGAGACCCCAAGGCAGGGGAAGGGGGTTACCCCGGTGAGCACGAGTAGCAGAGAACCCTAGGTGAGCGCGGCGACAATGAAGGGCGCACCTCCATCCCCACACTCAGCACGAGGAGGCCACAAGCCTGGGAGGCGCCCCCTAGGGTGCGCCTAGGGGGCTCACGACTCCCTCATGGGCCCTCCTGACTTGTTCTCGACGCCATTTGGTCTTATAAATACAGAAACCTCCAGAACTAAACCTAGATCGAAAGTTTCGCCGCCGCAAGCCTCTGTAGCCACCAAAAATCAATCGGGGGACCGTTCCGGCACCCTACCGGAGGGGAATCCATCTCCGGTGGCCATCTTCATCAACACCATTGCCTCTTCGATGATGCATGAATAGTTCACCACATACCTTCGGGTCCATAGCTAGTAGCTAGATGGCTTCGTCTCTCTCTTTGATCTTCAATACAAAGTTCTCCATGATCTTCATGGAGATCTATCCGATGTAATTCTCTTTTGCGGTGTGTTTGTCGAGATCCGATGAATTGTGGATTTATGATCAGATTATCTATGAATATTATTTGAGTCTCCTCTGATTTCTTATATGCATGATTTCATATCCTTGTCAGTCTCTTCGAGTTATGGGTTTCGTTTGGCCAACTTGATCTATAATTCTTGCAATGGGAGAAGAGCTTGGTTTTGGTTTCATATCGTGTGGTGTCCTCACCTAGTGACAGAAGGGGTAGCGAGGCACGTATCGTGTTGTTGCCATCAAGGGTAAAAAGATGGGGTTTATATCATATTGCATGAATCTATCCCTCTACATCATGTCATCTTGCTTAAGGCGTTACTCTGTTTGTTATGAACTTAATACACTAGATGCATGTTGGATAGCGGTCGATGTGTGGAGTAATAGTAGTAGATGCATAAAGTATCGGTCTACTTGTCTCGGACGTGATGCCTATATGTATGACATTGCCTTAGATATCGTCATGACTTTGCGCGATTCTATCAATTGCTCGACAGTAATTTGTTCACCCACCGTAATACTTGCTATCATGAGAGAAGCCTCTAGTGAACACTACGGCCCCCGGGTCTATTTTACACATTATATATTCAGATCTACAAACAAAAATACCAAAAATACCTTGCTGCACTTTTATTTACTTATTTATATTTACCTATTATCACTATCAGATCTCACCTTGCAAGTAATCGTAAAGGGATTGACAACCCCTTTATCGCGTTGGGTGCAAGTTGGTTTGTTTTTGTGCAGGTTCCTTGGTGCCTCATCTTGAAACTCCTACTGGATTGATACCTTGGTTCTCAAACTGAGGGAAATACTTATCTCTACTTTGTTGCATCACCCTTTCCTCTTCAAGGGAAAAACCAACGCAAGCTCGAGAAGTAGCAGGAAGAATTTCTGGCGCCGTTGCCGGGGAGTATTCAAGTGAAGCATATCTACCAAGTACCTATCGCAAACTCATCTCTTGCATTTACAGTATTTGCCATTTGACTCTCATTTTCCTCTCCCCCACTTCTAAAACAAAATTTACAAAAATATTTGCCCTTTATTTGCCTTTTTCGTTCGCCCTTTTCTTTCGCTTGCTTTCTGTTTGCTCGTGTGTGCTATCTTATTTATCCTCATGGCCCAACCAAATGATTATGATGCTTACTATAAAAAGTTGGAAGAGATTGAAACTAATGTCAAAAGCTTCATGTGTACATAGTTTGATCATAATAGTTACTTTCGTAGAGAACTAAGGGAGCAAAATTCTTTTATGGCATATATGAATAAAGAGGTTTATAATATGGCCAAAGAATTCCTTGCGTTAAATTCTCAATTTGCTCGTCTTGAAAAATTGGTAGGCCAGATCTCTGATAAACAAGCTACCTTAGTCACTAAAATGGCTGCTAAACCTGAAATATGTGATGAGAATCACGAAGATCTTAAAATGCTTGGTGTGACTCCTATTGAATCCTTGTTTTCTAATGTCAATCTTAATGATGATGGGGCTGGATGTGAATCCACTTTGGTTGAGAAACTCCCCAATGATTCGGAGTCTATTTATCTTGATGCTAAAAATAGTAAAAGTGGAGTAGAGGATATCAAAACTTTGAATAGTGATGAAATTACTACTTTGGATTTCAAGGAATTTAATTATGATAGTTGCTCTTTTATTGAATATATTTCCTTGATGCAATCCATGCTAAACTCTCCACATGCTTATAGCCAAAATAAGGCTTTTACCAAACATATCGTTGATGCTATGATGAAATATCTTGAAGAGAAACTTGAGTTGGAAATATATATTCCTAGAAAACTTCATGACGAGTGGGAACCTACTATAAAAATCAAGATTAAAAATTATGAATGCCATGCTTTGTGTGATTTGGGTGCTAGTGTTTCCACAATTCCAACATCCTTATGTGATGCTCTAGGTTTTAATGAGATTGATGAGTGCTCTCTTAATTTGCATCTTGCAGATTCTACTATTAAAAAACCTATGGGAAGGATTAATGATGTTCTTATTATTACAAATAGGAACTATGTGCCCGTAGATTTCATTGTTCTTGATATTGATTGCAATCCGACATGTCCCATTATTCTTGGTAGACCTTTCCTTAGGACTATTGATGCTGTTATTGATATGAAGGAAGGGAATATTAAATTTCAGTTTCCATTAAATAAGGACATGGAATGCTTTCCTAGAAAGAGAATAAAATTGCGTTATGAATCCATTATGAGAGCTACTTATGGTTTGAGTACTAAAGATGATAATACTTGATTCTATTGCCTTACGCCTAGCTAAGGGCGTTAAACGATAGCGCTTGTTGGGAGGCAACCCAATGAATAAATTTATTTTTGCTTTTTACTTTATGTTTTGTTGAGTTCACACCATCATGATTCTGTTATGATTGTGTTTTTTATGTTTTAATTAGTGTTTGTGCCAAGTAGAACCTTTATGATTAGTTTTGGTGATAGTTGTTTAATCACGCTGAAAAAAGACAGAAACTTTATGCTCATGAAATTATTTTTCATTCCTATAAAGAAAGAGCTTTTGAATTGATTCTTTTTGCTTCTGATTGATATGCAAATTTCCCTAATTTTTATAATTTTTTCAGAATGTTTGTGTTAGCAGAGGTATACGAAATATATAGATTTCTACAGACAGTTCTGTTTTTGACAGATTCTGTTTTTGTTGTGTTGATTGCTTATTTTGTTGAAACTATGGTTAGTATCGGGGGGTACGAGCCATGAAAAAGTGAGAATAAAGTAATATAACATAAATATAAATGGAAATTAAGTTTATTACAATACCTAAAAAGTTGGTGGGTTTTTTTCTTATGCTAATGCTATCACGAATTTCTATTTAAGTTTTGTGTTGTGAAGTTTTCAAGTTTTGGGTGATGAATAAAGAGTGGAAAGAGCCTAAGCTTGGGGATTCCCAAGTCATCCCAAGCCAAATTCAAGGACACCAAAAAGCCTAAGCTTGGGGATGCCCCGGGAAGGCATCCCCTCTTTCGTCTTCAATCCATCGGTAACGTTACTTGGAGCTGTATTTTTATTCACCACATGATATGTGTTTTGCTTGGAGCGTCGTGTGTTATAGGAGTCTTTTCTTTTTGTTTTATCACAATCATCCTTGATGCACACCTTTTGAGAGGGACATGCACTCATCGTGAATTTGTTAGAATAGTCAATGAGCTTCACTTATATCTTTTGAGTTAGGCAATTTAGCTCACATGTGCTTCACTTATATTTTTTGAGCTCGGTGATTTAGCTCACATGTGCTTCACTTATATCTTTCAATCTTAGTAATTTGCTCCCATATGCTTCACTTATATCTTTTTATCTTAGTAATTTTGCTCCCATATGCTTCACTTATATCTTTTGAGCTTGGTAATTTTGCTCCCATGAGCTTCACTTATATCTTTTGAGCTTGATAATTTTGCTCCCATGAGCTTCACTTATATCTTTTGAGCTAGATAATTTTTCTCTAGTGCTTCACTTAAATATTTGTGGAGCACGGCGGTGTCATATTTTGTAGAAATAAAAACTCTCGAACTTCACTTATATCATTTTGAGAGTGCTCTCTCTAAGTAACTTGGTAATTGGCGTGTGTTATGAAATTAGTCCTAAATATGATAGGCATCCAAAGAGGATATAATAAAAACTTTCATATTCAAGTGCATTGATTAGTAAGAGAAGTTTGATTCCTCATGATTAGTTTTGAGATATGGAGGTGATAATATTAGAGTTATGATAGTAGGGTGTTGTGAATCTAGAAATACTTGTGTTG
This sequence comes from Hordeum marinum, assembly GCA_022496015.1. NCBI lineage: Eukaryota > Viridiplantae > Streptophyta > Magnoliopsida > Poales > Poaceae > Hordeum > Hordeum marinum. The sequence goes on from CM039676.1 coordinate 68,427,540, forward strand.
AGGTTAGTGATTCCCGTAGCATGCACGTATGGTGAACCGCTATGTTAGGAAGTCGGAGCATAATTGATTTATTGATTGTCATCCTTTGAGTGGCGGTCGGGATCGCGCGATGGTTAAATCCTACCAACCCTTCTCCTAGGAGTATGCGTTTAGCACTTTGTTTCGATTACTAATAAAACTTTCGCAATAAGTATATGAGTTCTTCATGACTAATGTGAGTCCATGGTATAGATGCACTCTCACCCTTCCACCATTGCTAGCCTCTCTAGTGCCGCGCAACTTTTGCCGGTGCACAAACCCACCATATACCTTCCTCAAAACATCCACCATACCTACCTATTATGACATTTTCATAGACATTCCGAGATATATTGCCATGCAACTTCCACCGTTCCGTCTCATGACATGTGCCATCACTTTCATTCATATAGAGTCATTATTGTTCTAAGTATCGAGCTGTAAGTAAATAAAAGTGTGATGGTCATCATTATTAGAGCATTGTCCCATGTGAGGAAATAAAAAAAAAGAGGCCAAAGATGCCCACCAAAAAATATATATAAAAAAAGAGAGGACAAAGAGCCCAAAAAAATGAGAGAAAAAGAGAGAAGGGACAATGCTACTATCTTTTTCCACACTTGTGCTTCAAAATAGCACCATGTTCTTCATAATAGAGAGTCTCTTGTTTTGTCACTTTCATATGCTAGTGGGAATTTTCATTATATAACTTGGCTTGTATATTCCAATGATGGGCTTACTCAAATTTCCCTAGGTCTTCGTGAGCAAGCAAGTTGGGTGCACACCCACTAGTTTTTATTTTTGAGCTTTCATACACTTATAGCTCTAGTGCATCCGTTCCATGGCAATCCCTACTCATTCGCATTGATATCTATTGATGGGCATCTCCATAGCCCATTGATACGCCGAGTCGATGTGACCATCTCCTCCTTTTATCCTCACAACGTCCACCACAATCTATTCCACCTATAGTGCCATATCCATGGCTCACGCTCATGTATTGTGTGAGAGTTGAAAAAGTTTGAGAAAGTAAGAGTGTGAAAACAATTATTTGGCCAATACCGGGGTTGTACATGATTTAAATTCGTTGTGTGGGGATGATGGAGCATAGCCAGATTATATGATTTTGTAGGGATAACTTTCTTTGGCCTTGTTATTTCAATAGTTCATGATTACTTTGCTATTATACTTGAAGTATTATTGTTTTCATGTCAATATTAAACTATTGTTTTTAATCTTATGGATCTGAACATTCGTGCCACAATAAAGAAGTTACACAGAACAAATATGCTAGGTAGCATTCCACATCAAAAATTCGGTCTTTATCACTTCCCTACTCGAGGACGAGCAGGAGTTAAGCTTGGGCATGTACTTTGCTATTATACTTGAAGTATTATTGTTTTCATGTCAATATTAAACTATTGTTTTGAATCTTACGGATCTGAACATTCATGCCACACTAAAGAAGTTACAAAGAACAAATATGATAGGTAGCATTCCACATCAAAAATTCGGTCTTTATCACTTCCCTAATCGAGGACGAGGAGGAGTTAAGCTTGGGGATGCTTGATACGTCTCCAACGTATCTATAATTTTTGATTGTTCCATGCTATTATATTATCAACTTTGGATGTTTTATATGCATGAATATCCTATTTTATATTATTTTTGGGACTAACTTATTAACTTAGTGCCCAGTGCCAGTTTCTATTTTTTCCGTGTTTTTGACCTTTTTCAGATAGGAATATCAAACGGAGTCCAAACGGAATAAAACTTTCGCCGTGATTTTTTATGGCGCGCCTAGGGGGCTCGTGACTCCCTCGTGGGCCCTCCTGACTTGTTCTCGACGCCATCTGGTCTTATAACTACAGAAACCTCCAGAACTAAACCTAGATCAAAAGTTCCGCCGCCGCAAGCCTCTGTAGCCTGTTGGAAATATGCCCTAGAGGCAATAATAAAATGGTTATTATTGTATTTCCTTATTCATGATAATTGTCTATTGTTCATGCTATAATTGTGTTAACCGGAAACCGTAATACATGTGTGAATACATAGACCACAACATGTCCCTAGTGAGCCTCTAGTTGACTAGCTCGTTGATCAATAGATGGTCACGGTTTCATGACAATGAACATTGGATGTCGTTGATAACGGGATCACATCATTAGGAGAATGATGTGATGGACAAGACCCAATCCTAAGCATAGCACTAGATCGTGTAGTTCGTCTGCTAAAGCTTTTCAATGTCAAGTATCGTTTCCTTAGACCATGAGATTGTGCAACTCCCGGATACCGTAGGAATGCTTTGGGTGTGCCAAACGTCACAACATAACTGGGTGGCTATAAAGGTGCACTACGGGTATCTCCGAAAGTGTCTATTGGGCACAAATCGAGACTGGGATTTGTCACTCCGTGTGACGGAGAGGTATCTCTGGGCCCACTCGGTAAGACATCATCATAATGAGCTCAATGTGACCAAGGAGTTAGTCATGGGATGATATATTACGGAACGAGTAAAGAGACTTGCCGGTAACGAGATTGAGGAAGGTATAGAGATACCGACGATCGAATCTCGGGCAAGTATCATACCGATAGACAAAGGGAATTGTATACGGGATTGATTGAATCCCCGACATCATGGTTCATCCGATGAGATCATCGTGGAGCATGTGGGAGCCAACATGGGTATCCAGATCCCGCTGTTGGTTATTGACCAGAGAGGTGTCTCGGTCATGTCTACGTGTCTCCCGAACCCGTAGGGTCTACACACTTAAGGTTCGATGACGCTAGGGTTATAGGGAAATGGTATACGTGATTACCGAAGGTTGTTCAGAGTCCCGGATGAGATCCTGGACGTCACGAGGAGCTCCGGAATGGTCCGGAGGTAAAGATTGATATATAGGAAGTCCAGTTTTGGTCACGGGAAAGTTTTCGGGCTCATCGGTAGTGTACCGGGAGTGCCGGGAGGGTGCTGGAGGACCCTCGGGAGGGGTGTGACGACCAAAGGACCACATGGGCTGTTAGATAAAGTGTGCCAGCCCTTATTGGGCTGGGCAAGACTTTTGCTAAAGGCCCATGCGGCTAGGGATAAGAGATAGGGCCAAAAAGGATTTAAAAGGAGGAGATCCACCTCCCTTGTGGGAGGTGGACTCTCCCTTTAAATCGGTCGAACCTCTCCTCTTTGGAGTAGAGGCCAAGCCAGCCCTCCACGTCCCTCCTCCTATATATACTTGAGGTTTTGGCTGTTTTGAGACAAGATTTGATCTCTCTCTCACGGCGAAGCCCTACCTCTATTCTTCCTCCTCCGCAGCGCTTAGGCGAAACCCTGTCGGAATACCTTGCTACTCCACCACCACCACGCCGTCGTGCTGCTGTTGGAGCCCTTCCCCAACATCTCCTTTATCCTTGCTAGATCAAGGTGTAGGAGACGTCACCGGGCTGCACTTGTGTTGAACGCGGAGGTGTCGTTCGTTCGGCACTTGATCGGATCTACCGCGATTTGAATCGCTGCGAGTACGACTCCATCAACCGCGTTCTTGTAACGCTTACGCTTAGTGATCTTCAAAGGTATGAAGATGCAATCTCTCCCCACTCGTTGCTGGTTTCTCCATGGATAGATCTTGGTGATCGTAGGAATTTTTTTTGATTTACTACTACGTCTCCCAATAGTGGTATCAGAGCTAGGTCTATGCGTAGAATCTATGCACGAGTAGAACACAAAGCAGTTGTGGGCATCGATTTTGTTAATTTGCTTACCACTACTAGTCTTATCTTGATTCGGCGGTATTGTGGGATGAAGCGGCCCGGACCGACTTTACACGTACGCTCACGTGAGACTGGTTCCACCGCCTGACATGCACTTGTTGCATAAGGTGGCTAGCGGGTGTCTGTCTCTCCCACCTTAGTCGGATTGGATTCGATGAAAAGGGTCCTTATGAAGGGTAAATAGCAATTGGCATATCACGTTGTGGTTTTGACGTAGGTAAGAAACGTTCTTGCTAGTAACTTATAGCAGCCACGTAAAAACTTGCAACTACAAATTAGAGGACGTCTAACTTGTTTTTGCAGCATATGCCTTGTGATGTGATATGGCCAAAGGATGTGATGTGATGCATTGTGATGTATGAGATTGATCATGGTCTTGTAATAGGATTCACGACTTGCATGTCGATGAGTATGACAACCGGCAGGAGCCATAGGAGTTGTCTTATTTTATTGTATGACCTGCGTGTCAATCATAAACGCCATGTAATTACTTTACTTTATTGCTAAACGTTAGCCATAGTGGTAGAAGTAATAGTTGGCGAGACAACTTCATGAAGACACAATGATGGAGATCATGATGATGGAGATCATGGTGTCGTGCCGGTGACAGTGATGATCATGGTGCCCCGAAGATGGAGATCAAAGGAGCAAGATGATAATGGCCATATCATGTCACTATATTGATTGCATGTGATGTTTATCATGTTTAGATCTTATTTGCCTAGAACGACGGTAGTAAATAAGATGATCTCTCACTAAAATTTCAAGAAAAGTGTTCACCCTAACTGTGCACCGTTGCAAAGGATCGTTGTTCCGAAGCACCACGTGATGATCGGGTGTGATAGGTTCTAACGTTTGCATACAACGGGTGTAAGCCAGATTTACACACGCAAAACACTTAGGTTGACTTGACGAGCCTAGCATGTACAGACATGGCCTCGGAACACGGAAGACCGAAAGGTCAAACATGAGTCGTATGGAAGATACGATCAACATGGAGATGTTCACCATGGATGACTAGTCCGTCTCACGTGATGATCGGACACGGGCTAGTTGACATGGATCATGTGTCACTTGGATGACTAGAGAGATGTCTATATAAGTGGGAGTTCATTAAATAATTTTATTATGTGAACTTAATTATCATGAACTTAGTCTAAAATTATCTTTACAATCTATATTGTAGATCCAATGGCCAACGCGAATGTCACCCTAAATTTCAACGCGTTCCTAGAGAAAATCAAGCTGAAAGATGATGGAAGCAACTATGCGGACTGGGTCCATGGCTTGAGGATCATCCTCATAGCTTCCAAGAAATTGTATGTCCTGGATGCACCACTAGGTGACCCACCCCTTCTCCCAGCAGAGCAAAACGTTGCGAACGCTTGGCATTCTTGCTGCGATGATTACTCCATTGTTCAGTGCGGCATGCTTTACAGTTTAGAACCGGCGCTCCAAAAGTGTTTTGAGAAACACGGAGCATATGAGATGTTCCAAGAGCTGAAACTGGTTTTCCAAGCTCATGCCCGAGTCGAGAGATATGATGTCTCCGACAAGTTCTTCAGCTGTAAGATGGAGGAGAATAGTTCTGTCAATGAGCACATCCTCAAGATGTCTAGGCTACACAACCGCTTGACTCAGCTGGGAGTTAATCTCCTGGATGACTCGGTCATTGACAGAATCCTCCAGTCGCTTCCACCTAGCTACAAGAGCTTTGTGATGAACTACAACATGCAAGGGATGGAGAAGTCCATTCCTGAGTTGTACTCGATGCTGAAATCAGCAGAGGTCGAGATCAGAAAGGAGCATCAAGTGTTGATGGTAAATAAGACCACTAGTTTCAAGAAAGGCAAGGGTAAGAAGAACTTCGATAAGGATGGCAAAGTTGTTGCCGCACCCGGTAAGCAAGTTGCCGGGAAGAAGAAGAACAAGCATGGACCCAAGCCTGAGACTGAGTGCTTTTACTGCAAGGGTATTGGTCACTGGAAGCGGAACTGCCCCAATTACTTAGCGGATAAGAAGGATGGCAACATTAAAGGTATATGTGATATACTTGTTATTGATGTGTACCTAACCAACGCTCGTAGTAGCTCCTGGGTATTTGATACCGGTGCAGTTGCTCACATTTGTAACTCCAAGCAGGAGCTGCGGAATAAGCGGAGGCTGGCAAAGGACGAGGTGACGATGCGCGTCGGGCATGGTTCCAAGGTCGATGTGATCGCCGTCGGCACGCTACCTCTACATCTACCTTTGAGATTAGTGTTAAACCTTAATAATTGTTATTTAGTACCAGCTCTGAGCATGAACATTGTATCTAGATCTCGCTTGATGCGAGATGACTACTCATTTAAATTTGAGAATAATGGTTGTTCTATTTATATGAGAGAAATGTTTTATGGTCATGCCCCGCTGGTCAATGGTTTATTTTTGATGAATCTCGAATGTGATGTTACACATGTCCATAGTGTGAGTACAAAAAAGTGTAAGGTTGATAACGAGAGTCCCACTTACATGTGGCACTGCCGCCTTGGTCATATTGGTGTTAAACGCATGAAGAAGCTCCATACTGACGGACTTTTGGAGTCTCTTGATTTCGAATCATTTGAGACGTGCGAACCATGCCTCATGGGCAAGATGACCAAGACTCCGTTCTCCGGAACAATGGAGCGAGCAAATGACTTGTTGGAAATAATACATACCGATGTGTGCGGTCCAATGAGTGTCGAGGCTCGTGGTGGCTACCGTTATGTTCTCACCCTCACTGATGACTTGAGTAGATATGGGTATGTCTACTTAATGAAGTCTGAAACTTTTGAAAGGTTCAAGGAATTTCAGAGTGAGGTAGAGAATCAACATGACAGGAAAATAAAGTGCCTACGATCTGATCGTGGTGGAGAATATTTAAGTCACGAGTTTGGCACGCACCTAAGGAAATGTGGAATTGTTTCACAACTCACGCCGCCTGGCACACCTCAGCGAAATGGTGTGTCTGAACGTCGTAATCGCACTCTATTAGATATGGTACGATCTATGGTGTCTCTTACCGATTTACTGCTATCATTTTGGGGATATGCATTAGAGACTGTCGCATTCACTTTAAATAGGGCACCGTCAAAATCCGTTGATACGACACCGTATGAATTATGGTTCGGAAAGAAACCTAAGCTGTCGTTTCTAAAAGTTTGGGGATGTGATGCTTATGTGAAGAAACTTCAACCTGAGAAGCTCGAACCCAAAGCGGAAAAGTGCGTCTTCATAGGATATCCCAAAGAGACTATTGGGTATACCTTCTACCTACGATCCGAGGGCAAAATCTTTGTTGCCAAGAATGGATCCTTTCTCGAGAAAGAGTTTCTCTCGAAAGAAGTAAGTGGGAGGAAAATAGAACTTGATGAGGTAATTGTACCTCCACTCGAACCGGAGAGTAGCGCAGCACAGGAAGTTGTTTCTGTGGAGCCTACACCGGCTGGAGAGGAAGTTAATGATGATGATCATGAAACTTCAGATCAAGTTACTATTGAACGTCGAAGGTCCATTAGGACACGTTCCGCACCAGAGTGGTACGACAACCCTGTCCTAGAGATCATGTTGTTGGACAACGGTGAACCTTCGAACTATGAAGAAGCAATGGCGGGCCCGGATTTGAACAAATGGTTTGAAGCCATGAAATCCGAGATAGGATCCATGTATGAGAACAAAGTATGGACTTTGGTGGACTTGCCTGATGATAAGCGAGCCATTGAAAATAAATGGATCTTTAAGAAGAAGACTGACGCGGATGGGAATGTGACCATCTATAAGGCTCGGCTTGTCGCTAAGGGTTATCGACAAGTTCAAGGAGTTGACTACATTGAGACTTTCTCACCCGTAGCGATGCTGAAGTCTGTCCGAATCATGTTAGCGATTGCCGCATTTTATGATTATGAGATCTGGCAAATGGACGTCAAAACGGCATTCCTTAATGGCTTCCTCAAGGAAGAACTGTATATGATGCAGCCAGAAGGTTTTGTCGATCCTAAAGATGCTAACAAGGTATGCAAGCTCCAGCGCTCCATCTATGGGCTGGTGCAAGCATCTCGGGGTTGGAACATTAGCTTTAATGAAGTGATTAAAGCGTTTGGGTTTGTACAGGTTTATGGAGAACCTTGTATTTACAAGAAAGTGAGTGGGAGCTCTGTAGCATTTCTCGTATTACATGTGGATGACATACTGATAATGGGAAATGATATAGAACTCTTGGAAAGTGTAAAGGCCTACTTGAATGAGTGTTTTTCAATGAATGACCTTGGAGAAGCTGCTTACATATTAGGTATTAAGATCTATAGAGATAGATCGAGACGCCTCATAGGTCTTTCACAAAGCACATACCTTGAAAAGATATTGAAGAAGTTCAATATGGATCAGTCCAAGAAGGGGTTCTTGCGTGTGTTACAAGGTGTGAGATTGAGTACGACTCAATGCCCGACCACGGCAAAGGATAGAGAAGAGATGAGTGTCATCCCCTATGCTTCAGCCATAGGCTCTATTATGTATCCCATGCTGTGTACCAGACCTGATGTGAACCTTGCCATAAGTTTGGTAGGGAGGTACCAAAGTGATCCCGGAGCGGAACACTGTGGTCAAGAATATCCTGAAGTACCTAAAAAGGAAAAAGGACATGTTTCTCGTATATGGAGGTGCCGAAGAGCTCGTCGTAAAGGGTTACGTCGATGCTAGCTTCGACACAGATCCGGACGACTCCAAGTCGCAAACCGGATACGTGTATATTTTGAATGGAGGGGCAGTCAGCTGGTGCAGTAGCAAGCAAAGCGTAGTGGCGGCATCTACATGTGAAGCGGAGTACATAGCTGCTTCGGAAGCAGCAAAGGAAGGAGTCTGGATGAAGGAGTTCATCACCGATCTAGGAGTGATTCCAAGTGCGTCGGGCTCGATGACTCTATTATGTGACAACACTGAGCTATTGACCTTGCGAAGGAGCCCAGGTTTCACAAGAAGACAAGACACATCAAGCTCCGCTTCAATTCCATTCGTGATTACATTCAGGAAAGTGCATACAGATCTGAATGTCACGGATCCGTTGACTAAACCTCTCTCACGAGCAAAACATGATCAACACCAGAATGCTATGGGTGTTCGATTCATCACAATGTAACTAGATTATTGACTCTAGTGCAAGTGGGAGACTGTTGGAAATATGCCCTAGAGGCAATAATAAAATGGTTATTATTGTATTTCCTTGTTCATGATAATTGTCTATTGTTCATGCTATAATTGTGTTAACCGGAAACCGTAATACATGTGTGAATACATAGACCACAACATGTCCCTAGTGAGCCTCTAGTTGACTAGCTCGTTGATCAATAGATGGTCACGGTTTCATGACCATGGACATTGGATGTCGTTGATAACGGGATCACATCATTAGGAGAATGATGTGATGGACAAGACCCAATCCTAAGCATAGCACTAGATCGTGTAGTTCGTCTGCTAAAGCTTTTCAATGTCAAGTATCGTTTCCTTAGACCATGAGATTGTGTAACTCCCGGATACTGTAGGAATGCTTTGGGTGTGCCAAACGTCACAACGTAACTGGGTGGCTATAAAGGTGCACTACGGGTATCTCCGAAAGTGTCTGTTGGGTTGGCACGAATCGAGACTGGGATTTGTCACTCCGTGTGACGGAGAGGTATCTCTGGGCCCACTCGGTAAGACATCATCATAATGAGCTCAAGGTGACCAAGGAGTTAGTCACGGGATGATGTATTAAGGAACGAGTAAAGAGACTTGCCGGTAACGAGATTGAACAAGGTATAGAGATACCGACGATCGAATCTCGAGCAAGTATCATACCGATAGACAAAGGGAGTTGTATACGGGATTGATTGAATCCCCGACATCGTGGTTCATTCGATGAGATCATCGTGGAGCATGTGGGAGCCAACATGGGTATCCAGGTCCCGCTGTTGGTTATTGACCAGAGAGGTGTCTCGGTCATGTCTACGTGCCTCCCGAACCCGTAGGGTCTACACACTTAAGGTTCGATGACGCTAGGGTTATAGGGAAATGGTATATGTGATTACCGAAGGTTGTTCGGAGTCCTGGATGAGATCCCAGACGTCACGAGGAGCTCCGGAACGTTCTGGAGGTAAAGATTGATATATAGGAAGTCCATTTTTGGTCACCGGAAAGTTTTCGGGCTCATCGGTAGTGTACCGGGAGTGCCGGGAGGGTGCTGGAGGAACCCCGGGAGGGGTGTGACGACCAAAGGACCACATGGGCTGTTAGATAAAGTGTGCCAGCCCTTATTGGGCTGGGCAAGACTTTTGCTAAAGGCCCATGCGGCTAGGGATAAGAGATAGGGCCAAAAAGGATTTAAAAGGAGGAGATCCACCTCCCTTGTGGGAGGTGGACTCTCCCTTTAAATCGGCCGAACCTCTCCTCTTTGGAGTAGAGGCCAAGCCAGCCCTCCACATCCCTCCTCCTATATATACTTGAGGTTTTGGCTGTTTTGAGACAAGATTTGATCTCTCTCTCTCTCACGGCGAAGCCCTACCTCTATTCTTCCTCCTCCGCAACGCTTAGGCGAAGCCCTGTCGGAATACCTTGCTACTCCACCACCACCACGCCGTCGTGTTGCTGTTGGAGCCCTTCCCCAACCTCTCCTTCCTCCTTGCTGTATCAAGGCGTAGGAGACGTCACCGGGCTGCACGTGTGTTGAACGCGGAGGTGTCGTTCGTTCGGCACTTGATCGGATCTACCGCGATCTGAATCGCTGCGAGTACGACTCCATCAACCGCGTTCTTGTAACGCTTCTCCTTAGCGATCTTCAAAGGTATGAAGATGCAATCTCTCCCCACTCGTTGCTGGTTTCTCCATGGATAGATCTTGGTGATCGTAGGAAATTTTTTGATTTACTACTACGTCTCCCAACAGCCAATCAGCGGACCGTTCCGGCACCCTGACGGAGGGGAATCCATCTCCGGTGGCCATCTTCATCAACACCATTGCCTCTCCGATGATGCGTGAGTAGTTCACCACAGACCTTCGGGTCCATAGCTAGTAGCTAGATGGTGTCTTCTCTCTCTTTGATCTTCAATACAAAGTTCTCCATGATCTTCATGGAGATCTATCCGATGTAATTCTCTTTTGCGGTGTGTTTGTCGAGATCCGATGAATTGTGGATTTATGATCAGATTATCTATGAATATTATTCGAGTCTCCTCTGATTTCTTATATGCATGATTTCATATCCTTGTAAGTCTCTTCGAGTTATGGGTTTCGTTTAGCCAACTTGATCTATAATTCTTGCAATGGGAGAAGTGCTTGGTTTTGGGTTCATACCATGCGGTGTCCTCACCTTGTGACAGAAGGGGTAGCGAGGCACGTATCGTGTTGTTGCCATCAAGGGTAAAAAGATGGGGTTTATATCATATTGCATGAATCTATCCCTCTACATCATGTCATCTTGCTGAAGGCATTACTCTGTTTGTTATGAACTTAATACACTAGATGCATGTTGGATAGTGGTCGATGTGTGGAGTAATAGTAGTAGATGCAGAAAGTATCGGTCTACTAGTCTCGGACGTGATGCCTATATGTATGATCATTGCCTTAGATATCGTCATGACTTTGCGCGATTCTATCAGTTTCTCGACAGTAATTTGTTCACCCACCGTAATACTTGCTATCATGAGAGAAGCCTCTAGTGAACACTATGGCCCCCAGGTCTATTTTACACATTATATATTCAGATCTACATACCAAAATACCAAAAATACCTTGCTGCACTTTTATTTACTTATTTATATTTAGCTATTATCACTATCAGATCTCACCTTGCAAGTAATCGTAAAGGGATTGACAACTCCTTTATCGCGTTGGGTGCAAGTTGGTTTGTTTTTGTGCAGGTTCCTTGGTGCCTCATCTTGATACTCCTACTGGATTGATACCTTGGTTCTCAAACTGAGGGAAATACTTATCTCTACTTTGCTGCATCACCCTTTCCTCTTCAAGGGAAGAACCAACGCAAGCTCAAGAAGTAGCAAGCCCCTTCAACGCCACCTCATGGACGATCTCGTGAAGGGCAAGAATCTTGTCATGGATCCACCGGCCCTTCAGGAACGCGGACTGAAGAGGGTGAGCAATCCTTTCCGCCACCAAGGATAAGCGGGTTGGGCAAAGATTCGCAAAGATTCGCTCCAACACGTTGACCACCGTGATGGGGCGGAATTGCCAAATATCCGCCGCCCCAACTACTTTGGGGATCAGGGATATGACTCCATAGTTAATCATAACCATGTCCAAGGTTCCAATATAGAACTCATGAAACATGGGCATAATGACCGGGTATAGGATCTCGCAGAATTTCTGGAAAAAACCCACCGGGAGGCCATCTGGTCCCGGCGCCAAGCAAGCTTTCATAGAAGCAATCGCACGACCCACCTCCTTAGGGGAGAATGGGAGAGTAAGTTCTGCATTCTCCGCATCGAAGATCTTGTCAGCAAGCGGACAAAAGTCCGCGCAAAGAGAGACACCTCCGCGCGGCTCACCCGAGAACAAATCCTTATAAAAGGAGTAAATATGGGTGGAGATATCCTCTGGGCTTTCCAGAAGAACATACCCATCCCAGAGGAAAGGGATGGCACACTTCCACCTGCGGCCATTAGCAATCGCCTGAAAGTAGGCAGTGTTCGCATCCCCCTTAAGGAGCTAGTTCTGGCCCCCTCTACGCTGCCAGAAGAGCTCCTCGCTCTTATAAATGTCCATGAGCGAGGCCTTGAGGGCATATCTCCTAAGCCAGTCGTCAGGAGACAAGCCCTGTCCGTCAGCAAGGTTGTCCAACACCTTAATCTGATCCAGCAAGGCCCCTTTGCGGGCCCGGAGATCAGCACCAATGATCACTCCCCAACCCTTCATGGCCCGACGAGACAGTTTAGCACAGTTATGCCAGACATCCACATCACAAAACACCCGAGGCGGGGATGCAACTGCCTCTAGCCAGCGGTCGAAAACCATCTCAAAGAAACCGAGTTGCTCCAGCCAAAAAGTCTCAAAGCGGAAGCGACGGGTCCTATGGCGGGCCTCATCCCCCGACGAGAAAAGTAGGGGGTATGATCGGAGCCAATCCGAGTGACCATCTTGAGGGAGCACAGGGGGAACATCACTTTGTTGGGAGACGTAATAGTAAATCAAAATTTTCCTACGTGTCACCAAGATCTATCTATGGAGAAACCAGCAACGAGAGGGGAGAGATTGCATCTTCATACCTTTGAAGATCGCTAAGCGGAAGAATTACAAGAACGCGGTTGGTGGAGTCGTACTCGCAGCGATTCAGATCGCGGTAGACTCTGATCTTAGCACCGAACAACGGTGCCTCTACGTTCAACACACGTGCAGCCCGGTGACGTCTCCTACGCCTTGATCCAGCAAGGAGGAAGGAGAGGTTGGGGAAGAGCTCCTGCAGCACGACGGCGTGGTGGCGGTGGAGCTGCGTGGTACTCCGGCAGAGCTTCGCTAAGCACTACGGAGAACGAGAAGAGGAAGAGGTAGGGCTGCGCCAGAGAGAGAGGGAGAACAGTGTGTTCTGCAGCCCCAAATACCTCCACTATATATAGGGGGAGGGGAGGAGAGGGCACAACCCCTAGGGTTCCCACCCTAGGGGTGGCGGCAGCCCCAAGATGGGTTCTCGCCGCCGGCTAGAGGGAGGAGAGGAGGGGGCGCAGCCCTAGTGGGCCTTAGGCCCATCTGGGTCTAGGGTTTCCCCTCCCTCCTCTATCTCCTGTGCCTTGGGCCTCTTGTGGAGGCGCACCAGCCCACCTAGGGGCTGGTTCCCTTCACCTCAGGCCCATGGAGCCCTCCGGAGTTGGTGCCCCCACTTGATTGACCCCCGGAACCCTTCCGGTGGTCCCGGTACACTACCGGTGACATCCGAAACACTTCCGGTAACCAAATCCTCACTTCCTATATATCAATCTTCGTCTCCGGACCATTCTGGGACTCCTCGTGACGTCTGGGATCTCATCCGGGACTCCGAACAACCTTCGGTAACCATGTACACTATTTCCCTATAACCCTAGCGTCATCGAACCTTAAGTGTGTAGACCCTACGGGTTCGGGAGACACGTAGACATGACCGAGACACCACTCCGGTCAATAACCAACAGCGGGATCTGGATACCCATGTTGGCTCCCACGTACTCCATGATGATCTCATCGGATGAACCACGATGTCAGGGATTCAATCAATCTCGTATACAATTCTCTTTGTCTATCGGTATGGTACTTGCCCGAGATTCGATCGTCGGTATCCCTATACCTTGTTCAATCTCGTTACCGGCAAGTCTCTTTACTCGTTCCGTAATACATCATCCCGTGGCTAACTCCTTAGTCACTTTGAGCTCATTATGATGATGTCTTACCGAGTGGGCCCAGAGATACCTCTCCGTCACACGGAGTGACAAATCCCAGTCTCGATTCGTGTCAACCCAACAGACACTTTCGGAGGTACCCGTAGTGTACCTTTATAGCCACCCAGTTACGTTGTGATGTTTGGCACACCCAAAGCATTCCTACGGTATCCGGGAGTTACACAATCTCATGGTCTAAGGAAACGATACTTGACATTGAAAAGCTTTAGCAAACGAACTACACGATCTTGTGCTATGCTTAGGATTGGGTCTTGTCCATCACATCATTCTCCTAATGATGTGATCCCGTTATCAACGACATCAAATGTCCATGGTCATGAAACCGTGACCATCTATTGATCATCGAGCTAGCCAACTAGAGGCTCACTAGGGACATGTTGTGGTCTATGTATTCACACATGTATTACGGTTTCCGGTTAACACAATTGTAGCATGAATAATAGATAATTATCATGAACTAGGAAATACAATAATAACCATTTTATTATTGCCTCTAGGGCATATTTCCAACACATTTCCCACTGGGCCGGCACAAAGACCAGTCTAAAACACTCCGGATGGGATCCGCCTGCTTATTTGTCCACGTAAACCTAGCCCCTACGTGGGCTATCTCACGAAGCGCAAGGTCCGCAACGCAATCATTAAATAGACGCATGCGGACCCGATCAACATTAGGCGAGCTTTTGTCAGAAGCCCACCTAATGAGGTTGAAGTCCCAGGCCACCACCACCGGAGTGGTGCATATCTCCACCTTATTTTTAAGCTCGGTGAGGAAGTCGGCAGAGCTAGCATGATCCATAGGACCATAGACGAAAATCACCTCCCAACTGAAGTGGACTCGTCGATCGATGACGGACATGCTCGGGAAGAATTCCCCTCGGTCCATATCCTCAATCGAGAAAGCATCTTCCCGGAGTCCGAGCAAAATGCCCCCAGATTGCCCCGTAGCAGGCAACCATTTCCAGGCAAACTGGTGGCAGGAAAGCCCCTGGAGCTCATGCATACTAAAGTCCTGGTGAATCATCTCCTGCAGTCCCACAATGTCAATCTCCTCCTGACACAAATACTCGATTAGCTGACGCCTACGACCAGTGAGGCCGAAGCCCCTAATGTTCCAACATAGGAGCTTCATTTAATAACCTCAGTGGAGTTCCTAGGCCCCGCAAGCGGGGCCAGCTAGCCCGCCCGTCAATCGCGGGTCGGAGTGATGCCTTCACCGGATGGCCACGCCGCCCCCATGTAGGGGGGCAGCGGAAGACTCCGGTCCAAGGGAAGTGGACCGGGAGGAAGGCCCACACACCTCTAGTCGGTGTTCAATGGGGGTTGAGACGAGTGGGGGGATGCCCACGCAACTCCCTCACTGGGGGAGGAACTACCGAGGGCGTCTCCAACATGGTCTCCAAAGGGGGCGACACACTATCCCTGGTCTCTCTATGACCAGGAACGGTGCGCGCCGGGGTGCTAGTGTCACGACGCGCAGCACAAGCACGGGCTTCAGCCAACGCCCCATCAAGCCGCTCCTTGGCGCAGATAGCAGAGATCTGCACCAGGATGGGCCCTTTCTCGCCACGGAACACAATGCCACTATCTGTCACCACCTCTGCCAGATGGAACAACGGAGCGGAACCAAGGACAGAAAAACAGGAATCAGAACCAGAAAGAACAGAAGGGATGGGGGAAGTACCTGAGGACAGGTCGCGAGCAGCCACCCGCATGGCGGCCTTCTCATGGATCGTCGGGACACGGCCATCCAGAAGGAACCGGGATTGGCTAAGCCGCGCACTCTGACATGCAGCCACCAGCGGGGAAGCCCCGCCCCGCAGCTTGGAACCATCCATGGTAGGGGTCACCACGACCAGGTCCAAGGGCGGCGGCGGCTCAACGTCCGGGGACCCCAAGGCAGGGGAAGGGGGTTACCCCGGTGAGCGCGAGCAGCAGAGCACCCCAGGTGAGCGCGGCGACAACGAAGGGCGCACCTCCATCCCCACACTCAGCACGTCCTCCTCCACAACCTCCAAGTCCGCCACCGGGGTAGCGACAGGGGGAGGGGCGGCCAAGACCACAGACCCACCCCCCGACGCCACCTGAGAAGTCGTCCCAGCAGGATAGGAGGACCCACCACCAGTAGAAACCAGGCTACGCCGCCCGTCAGAGGGGGCTGGCGGAACCTCCTCGGCATCCTCATCATCCTCACTAGATGAGCTCCCCCCAGAAGAGGCCCCATCTCCACCATGCCCATCATCCGGGTGGGGCACAGTTGCAGCAGGGGCGGGCCCAAGCAGATTCTCAGGAATTGGTCAACATCTCACAATACTCATAGTATTCATTGTATGCGTGTGCGGATTTTTTTGCCATTTTTTGTTTTAAATGAGTGCCTATAAATGTTCACACCAACTCATTTACATTAATGTTAATTATACTCATGCAATAAACTGACCAATGCATGCGGTGTTGGTTAGTCTCAAGTCATTAAAAACATACACGCTTCACATTTTCTATTGGTTGATTGATAAGAAACAAGAAATGAGGTGAGAATTAATGCATCACGCCTAAGTGTTTTGACAAAATCTGATTTTCATAAGATGACTTATACACCGAGACGGAGGGAGTAAGATATTTTAGGTGTATGGATAAATGAGGGAAAACATTTTGGTTTGTTGGAAGACAACACAATTTATTGCAAAACTCAATGCGTATATAAATCACTTAAGAACCTGTTAGACGGAAAAATTACATCAACTTTTAAATATTTGGAAGTAGGCTAACCTATTACACATTCCAGCACGTGTGTGAGGTTGCACACCACCCAGAACAGGTGTCGCGCCTCGCAGTTGTGGCGGAATGAAACACCGTCGTAACGGCTGAGCAGGTCATGCCGCTGTTCGGCGAGGATGCCCGGCTAGTACGTGTTGTTTGCCGCGTACTCCGGCAGCATCCTCACCTCCATGCGGCATGTGAGCTTGAAACGCGGCAAGGGCTCGCCGTGTGGCGGGCTTGCCGACGTCGGAAATTAGAGCCACTGGAACGCCTCCTAGGCTAATGATCCAGCCCTTCAGCAGGCGCATGTTTCGTGCGGGTTAGAGCTTATCCGACAAGGAATTTCGCTATTTTAGGACCGTTATAGTTACGGCCGTCGTTCACTGGGGCTTTGGTCGCCGACTTTTTTGTCATCAGTTCACCAACTTCTTTGACCTTCCGGCACTGGACAGGCAGGCGTCAGCCTTCATACATGGTATTACGACTTTGCGGAGACCTGGTAAACAGTCACCCGGGTCTGGTCGTTGCGACCTCCTTTCGTGAGGGGCACCCCTTTTCTCGTAGTTACAGGGATATTTTGCGAAGTTCCATAGAGAGAGTTTTCTCGCGTCCCTAAGTATTCTCTACCTAGCCACCTGTGTCTATTTCGGGTACAAGTACCCTTTTGTTAAAGGTCGTTCGAACTTTTCCTAGAGTGTGGCATCAGTTACATACTTTAGCGCTGTAATGCCTGGTACGAGCCTCGTGGAACAATTGATAGTCCACGAGGCTCATACTTCAGCGCTGCAGCGCTCACTGCTATTCTTCCTTAACCCTTCTTACCTTTGCTAGATTTTGTATAAAGAGGTGCATACCATAGGATTTATGATTGGGAAAATCAAGTTGGTATCGACCTACTTATCTTACCAAGGCCCAACCATTTTGCCATCTCATCTCCTTCTTTCTGTTCAGTGCTTTCCTTTTATAAGTCACTGTTATTCTTCCTTGACACTTCTTACCTTTGCTAGATTCTGCATTCCTCCCATAACTATTCGGCTCGGTATTATCTTCACCTGTCCGGTGGTGCCATGTGGCCGAACCGCGCCAGCTCCTCCGTGTTCGTGACGAACAAGCTGCATGAGGGCTAGCTGTTGCACCCGACCTCATGGTCGTGACACGACATCACGACGATGGTGAAGGTCGAGACGGCTGGCTTTCTGGATGGAAGAGTTGTGAGAGACGGCTGGGTATGTGTGGAAAAGGGGACTTAAAGACAAGAGAGGGCATGGAGGTTGGCCCCGCCGGTGGCTGGCGTTATGCCGCCATTTTTCAAACTCGCGAACATGTTTCAAAATTAGTGAACATTTTTCGAACTCATAGACTTTTTCTTCTTCTGAATACATGAACATTTTTGGAATTTGCAAAATATTATAACAACATTTTTACATTGTTTTATTCATGAACGTCTTTTGTATTTGAAATTGTAAAACATTTTGGAAAATATTAATTTCATCTTGCGAACATTGTTCTGCTACCAGTATTCATTGTGTATGTTCGTGTCTGTGTGCGCGCGCACGGATTTTATGCCGTTAAAAAATGGATGCCTATAAATGTTCGCACAAATTCAGTTACAAAAAGGTATTTTGGCTTATATAGGCTTTTCAATGTTAATCATAAGAAAATGTAGGTGCATGGATTAATGAGAAGAAACATTTTAGTTTGTTGGAAGACAACAAATTTTATTGCGAAACTCATACATATGTAACCGCGCCAGAACCTATTTGGAGGAAGAAATTACATAAATTTTCAAATTATTTGGAGGTAGGGCAACCTATTACGCGTGCCAGCTTGTGCCCGAAGTTGTACCCCGTCCAGAATAGGCGGCACGGCACGTCGTCATCATCGTACCGACTAACCAGGTCCTGTTGTTGCTCGACGAGGATGCCCAACTAGTACATGTTGTTGCTCGCTTACCCCGGAGGCATCCTCACATCCGACGGCATGTGCGCTTAGAATGCGGCAATTGTTGGAAATATGCCCTAAAGGCAATAATAAATTGGTTATTATCATATTTCCTTATTCCTGATAATCGTTTATTATCCATGCTATAATTGTATTGTTCGGAAACTCAGATTCATGTGTGAATACATAGACAACACCATGTCCCTAGTATGCCTCTAATAGACTAGATCGTTGATCAAAGATGGCTATGGTTTCCTAGTCATGGACATGAGATGTCATTTGATAACGGGATCACATCATTAGAAGAATGATGTGATGGACAAGACCCAAACTATGAACGTAACATATGATCGTGTCAGTTTATTGCTATAGTTTTCTGCATGTCAAGTATTTGTTCCTATGACCATCAGATCATGCAATTCACTGACACCGGAGGAGTACCATGTGTGTGTATCGAACGTCGCAACGTAACTAGGTGACTATAAAGATGCTCTACAGGTATCTCCGAGGGTGTCTGTTGGCTTGGCATGGATCAAGACTGAGATTTGTTGCTCCGTGTGACGGAGAGGTATCTCAGGGCCCATTCGCTAATACAACATCACAATAAGCCTTGCAAGCAATGTGACTAAGTGTTAGCCACGGGATCTTTTATTACGGAATGAGTAAAGAGATTTGTCGGTAACAAGAGTGAACTAGGTATAGAGATACCGACAATCGAATCTCGGGCAAGCAACATACCGAAGAACAAAGGGAACAACATACGGGATTAACTGAATCCTTGACATGGAGGTTTGACCGATAAAGATCTTCATAGAATATGTAGGAACCAATATGGGCATCCAGGTCCCGCTATTGGTTATTGACCATAAAGGTGTCTCGGTCATGTCTACATAGTTTTTGAACCCACAAGGTCTGCACACTTAAGGTTCAGTGACGTTTCAGTAGTATAGAGTTATGTATGATGGTGAACGAAGGTTGTTCGGAGTCCCGGATGAGATCCCGGACGTCACGAGGATCTCCAGAATGGTCCGGAGGTAAAGATTCATATATAGGAAGTCCTGTTTTGATCACCGGAAAAGTCTCGGGCTCATCGGTAGTGTACCGAGAGTGCTAGTAGTGTACTGGGGGACCATCAGAAGGGATATATCGACCCAAGAGGCTACACGGGCTGTGGGAAAAGGAATACCAGCCCTTAGTGGGCTGGCCTAAGTCCCACAAGAGGCCCATGCGGCTGGAGTGGAAGGAGAAGGAAAAAAGGCCAAGGTGGAAAGAGTTTCCAAGTGGTAAATAAGGAAGGAGTCCTAATCCTACTAGGATTGGAGGAGGACTCCTCCTCTCTTCCTTGCACCAAAGGCCAAAGGGTTGGCCCTTGTGCGCCAGCCTCCTCCCTCTCTCCTCCTATATATACTAGAGGCTTTTTAGGGTTTTGAGACATAGAAAACAGCCACGTGTTGCCCTCATCTCTAGATCATAGTTTCTCCTCTAGATTGGTTTCAGTGATGCTTAGGCGAAGCCCTGCTGAAATAGCTCCACCACGATCACCGCAACGCCGTCGCGCTGCCGGAGAACTCTTCTACCTCTCCGCTCCTTCTTGCTGGATCAAGAAGACGGAGATCGTCATCGAGATGTATGTGTGCTGAACGCGGAGGTGTCGTCCGTTCGGCGCTAGATCGGAAGGATAGTGATCAAGATTGCGAGACGATTCGTGATTGGATCGCGGGACGGATTGTGATGAGATCGCGGGACGGATCATGATTGGATCATGGGACGGATCGTGATGGGATCGCGGGACGCTCGGCGATTTGGATCGCGAATACGTTCGACTACATCAACCGTGTTTCTTAATGATTCCCGCTTAGCAATCTACAAGGGTATGTAGATACACTCTCCCTCTCGTAGATGCTCATCACCATGGATAGATCTTGCGTGTGCATAGGAATTTTTTGTTTCCCATGCAACGTTCCCCAATAGTGGCATCATGAGCTAGGTCTATGTGTAGATGAGGTCTCGAGTAGAACACAAAGGAGTTTGTGGGCGTTGATGTTTAGATTGCTTCCTACCTTGGTCATGTTTTGGTTCAGCGGTGTTGTGGGATGAAGCGGTGCGGACCAACCTTACTCGTACGCTTACGAGATACCGGTTTCATCGACTGACGTGTAACTTTGTTGCACAAAGATGGCTGGCGGGTGTCTGTTTCTCCTACTTTAGTTGGATCGGATTCGACAAAGGTGGTCCTTGAGAAGGTTGAAAAGCAACTTATGCATCACCGTTGTGGTTTTTGTATAGGTGAGAATTGTTCTTGCTAGATGCCCGTAGAAGCCACGTAAAACTTGCAACAACAATTAGAGGACGTCTAACTTGTTTTTGCAGGGTATGTTGTGATGTGATATGGCCAATTACATGATGAGATATATGTGATGTATGTGATGATCATGTATTGTATAGAATATCACGACTTGCATGTCGATGAGTACGGCAACCGGCAGGAGCCATAGGGTTATCTTTAACTATTGTATGACCTGCGTGTCAATCATTAAGCGCTATGTAATGCTTTACTTTATCGCTAAATGGTAGCAATAGTGGTAGAAGCATGGTGGGCGCGGCAACCCCAATGACGACACGTTGATGAAGATCAAGATGATGGAGATCATGGTGTCATGTCGGTGACGATGGAGATCATGCCGGTGCTTTCAAGATGGAGATCAAAAGCACAAGTTCAGGGCCATATCATGTCACTTATGATTTGCATGTGATGTTAATCCTTTTATGCATCTTGTTTTGCTTAGGATGACGGTAGCATTATAAGGTGGTCCCTCACTTAATTTCAAGATAAATTGTGTTCTCCCCGTGTGTGCACCATTGCGAAAGTTCGTCGTGTCGAGACACCACGTGATCATCGGGTGTGACAGACTCTACGTTCACATACAACGGGTGCAAGCCAGTGTTGCACATGCAGAACACTCGGGTTAAACTTGACGAGCCTAGCATGTACAGACATGACCTCGAAACACAAGAGACCGAAAGGTCAAACACGAGTCATATAGTAGATATGCTCAACATGATGATGTTCACCATTGAAACCACCTCAACTCACGTGATGATCGGACTTGAGTTGGTGAATTTGGATCATGTATCACTGGAATGACCGGAGGGATGTCAATTTGAGTGGGATTTCTTAAGTAATATGATTGATTGAACTCATTATCATGAACATAGTTAGTCGTGTCTTTGCAAATTATGTTATAGATTACTAGCTCACGTTGTAGCTCCCTTGTATTTTTATATGTTCCTTGAGAAATAGAGTTGAAAGATGATGGTAGCAATATTACGGATTGGGTCCATGATCTGAGGATTGTCCTCATTGCTGCACAGAAGGCTTATGTCCTTAGTGCACCGCTCAGTGTGACACCCCCTCTAGCATCGTCTGTAGATGTTGTGAACATCTGACAGGCACGTTCTGATGACTACTTGATAGTTCAGTGCGTCATGCATTACCGCTTAGAATTGATGCTCCAAAACATTTTGAACATCACGAAACATATGAGATGTTCTAAGAGCTGAAATTGGGATCTCAGGCTCGTGCCCGTGTTGTGAGATATGAGATCTCCAACAAGATTCTTTGCTTGCAAGATGAAGGAGAATAGCTCAATCGTTGTGCATGTGCTCAGATTGTCTGGGTGCTACAATCGCTTGAATCGAGTGGGAGTTGATCTTCCAAATAAGATAGTGATTGATATAGTTCTGCAAGTCACTTCCACTAAGCTACTAGAACTTCGTGATGAACTATAATTATGCTAGAGATGGAAATGATGATCCCTGAGCTATTCGCGATGTTTGACACCACGAAGGTAGAAATCAAGAAGGAGCATCAAGTGTTGATGGTTAGTAAAACCACTAGTTTCGAGAAGGGCAAGGGAAAGGAGGGAAACTTCATGGATGGCAAGTCAGTTGCTACTCGGTGAAGAAACCCAAAGTTGAACCCAAACCCGAGACTAAGTGCTTCTATTATGAGGAGAGCGGTCACTAAAGCGGAACAACCCTAGATACTTGGTAGATAAGAAGGCTCGCAACATCGACAGAAGTATATTTGATATACGTGTTATTGATGTGTACCTTGCTAGTACTCCTAGTAGCACCTGGGTATTGGATACCGGTTCGGTTGCCAAATGTTAGTAACTCGAAATAAAAGCTACGGAATAAACAGAGACTAGCTAAGGGTGAGGTGACGATGTGTGTTGGAAATGTCTTCAAGGTTGATGTGATCAACATCGCACGCTCTCTCTACCTTCGGGATTAGTGACAAACCTAAATAAATGTTATTTGGTGTTTGCGTTAAGCATGAACATGAGATCATGTTTATTGTAACACGGTTATTCATTTAAGTTAGAGAATAATGGATATTCTGTTTACATGAATAATACCTTCAATGGTCATGCACCCAATGAGAATGGTTTGTTGAATCTTGATTGTAGTAATACACATGTTCATAACATTGATGCCAAAAGATACAAAGTTAATAATGATAGTACCACATACTTGTGGCACTACCGCTAAATGTCATATTGGTATAAATCGCATGAAGAAACTCCATGCTGATGGATCTTTGGACTCATTTGATTTCGAGTCGGTTGAGACATGCGGACCATGCCTCATGGGCAAGATGACTAAAACCCCCGTTTTCGGTATGATGGAGTGGGATAGTAACTTATTGGAAATAATGCATGTTGATGTATGCGGTCCAATGAGTGTTGTAGCGTGCAGTGGATATCGTTATTTTCTTACCTTCACTGATGATTTGAGTATATATGAGTATATTTACTTAATGAAACACAAGTCTGAAACGTTTGAAAAGTTCAAACAAATTCAGAGTGAAGTTTAAGATCATCGTGAAAAGAAGATAAAAATGTCTGCGATATGATCGTGGAGGTGAATATCTGAGTTACGAGTTTGACATACAACTTTAGACAATGTGAAAGTTGTTTCACATCTCACGCCACCTGTAACACCATAGTGTGATGGTGTGTCTGAACGTCATAGTCATGCTCTATTGGATATGGTATGAACTATGATGTCTCTTATCGATTTGCCACTATAGTTTTGGGGTTATGCATTAGAGATAACTACATTCACTTTAAAAGGGGCACCATCTAAGTCCGTTGAGATGACACCATATGAATTTTGGTTTGGCAGAAACCTAAGCTATCATTTCTTAATGTTTGGGGCCGCGACGCTTATGTGAAAAAGGTTTTCACCAAATGAGCTCAAACCCAAAGTGGACAAATGCATGTTCATAGAATACCCTAAGAACAGTTGGGTATACCTTCTATATCAGATCCGAGTGCAAAGTGTTTGTTGCTAAAACGGGTCCTTTCTCGAGAAAGAGTTTTTGTCAAAAGAATTGAGTGGGAGGAAGATGGAACTTGATGAGGTTGTTTAACCTTTGCTTCAACCAGAGAGTAGCGCAGCGCAGAAAGATGTTTCTGTGGAACCTACGTCAGTTGAAGAGGAAGTAAATGATGATGATCATGAAGCTTTGGATCAAGTTACTTTCGAACCTCGTAGGTCGACAAGGATGTGTACTGCTCCTGAGTGGTACGAAAACCCTGTCTTGGAGGTCATGTTGTTGGACAACGATGAACCTACGAGCTATGGAGAAGCGATGATGGGCCCGGATTCCGAAAAATGGTTAGAGGCCATGAAATCCGAGAAAGGATCCATGTATGAAAACCAAGTATAGACTTTGGTAGACTTGCTCGTTGGACGGCAGGTCGTCGAGTAGAAATGAACCTTTAAGATGAAGACAGACGCTGATGGTAAATGTTACCATTTATAAAGCTCGACTTGTTGCAAAGAAGTTTCCGACAAGTTCAAGGAATTGACTGCGATGAGACTTTCTCACTCGTAGCGATGCTGAAGTCTGTTGGAATTATGTTAGCAGTTGCTGCTTTTTTCAATTATGAAATCTGGCAGATGGATGTCAAAAACATCGTTTCCTTCCTTAAGGAAAGGTTGTATGAGATACAACCAGAAGGTTTTGTCAGTCCTAAGGATGCGAAAAGGTGTGCAAGCTTCAGTGATCCTTCTATGGACTGAAGCAAGCATCTCGGAGTTGGAATATACACTTTGATGAGGTGATCAAAGTTTTTGAGTCTATACAAAGTTTATGAGAAACTTGTATTTACAATAAAGTGAGTGGGAGCACTATAGAGTTTCTAATAAGCATATGTGGTTGACATATTATTGATCGAAAATGATGTAGAATTTCTG
The DNA here is from genome assembly GCA_022496015.1 of Hordeum marinum. Taxonomy (NCBI): domain Eukaryota; kingdom Viridiplantae; phylum Streptophyta; class Magnoliopsida; order Poales; family Poaceae; genus Hordeum; species Hordeum marinum. The sequence goes on from CM039676.1 coordinate 68,452,712, forward strand.
AAAAGCATAGAGGGTTGTTTGAAAAGAGTTTTTCAAAGGAAGACCTGGATAAAGCTACCTAATTGTTGAGCATCAAGATCTATAAAGATAGATCAAGATGCTTGATGAGACTTTCAATGAGTACATACCTTGACAAGATTTTGGAAGAGTTCAAAATGGACCAGTCGGAGAAAGAGTTCTTGCCTGATTTGTAAGGTGTGAAGATGAGTAAGACTCAAAGCTCGACCACGGCAGAAGAAAGAGAAAGGACGAAGGTCGTCCCCTATGCTTTAGCCATATGCTCTATATAGTATGCCATGCTGCGTACCGCACCTGTGTGTGCCTTGCCATGAGTCCGTCATGGGATACAAGAGTGATCCAGGAGTGGATCACTGGACATCGGTCAAGATTATCCTTAGTAACTAAAATACTAAGGAAATGTTTCTCGATTATGGAGGTGATAAAGAGTTCGTTGTAAAGAGTTAGGTCGATGCAAGCTTTAACACCAATCCGGATGACTCTTAGTAGCAATCCGGATACATATAGTGGAGTAGCCATTTAGAATAGCACCAAGTGGAGTGTGGTAGCAGTGTCTACAGTATGACATAGAGATTTGCAAAGTACACACGGATCTGAATTTCGCAGACCCGTTGACTAAAAGACCTCTCTCACATGCAAAGCATGATTGAGCCCCAGAACTCATTGGGTGTTAGATTCATAAAAATGCGAATCACATGGTGATGTGAACTAGATTATTGACTCTAGTGCAAGTGGGAGACTGTTGGAAATATGCCCTAGAGGCAATAATAAATTGGTTATTATCATATTTCCTTGTTCATGTAATCGCTTATTATCCATGCTATAATTGTATTGTTCGGAAACTCAGATACATGTGTGGATACATAGACAACACCATGTCCCTAGTATGCCTCTAATAGACTAGCTCGTTGATCAAGATGGCTATGGTTTTCTAGTCATGGACATGAGATGTCATTTGATAACGGGATCACATCATTAGGAGAATGATGTGATGGACAAGACCCAAACTATGAACGTAGCATATGATCGTGTCAGTTTATTGCTACAGTTTTCTGCATGTCAAGTATTTGTTCCTATGACCATGAGATCATGCAACTCACTGACACCGGAGGAGTACCTTGTGTGTATCAAACGTCGCAACGTAACTAGGTGACTATAAAGATGCTCTACAGGTATCTCCAAGGGTGTCTGTTGGGTTGGCATGGATCAAGACTGGGATTTGTTGCTCCGTGTGACGGAGAGTTATCTCAGGGCCCACTCGGTAATACAACATCACAATAAGCCTTGCAAGCAATGTGACTAAGTGTTAGCCACGGGATCTTGTATTACGAAATGAGTAAAGAGACTTGCCGGTAACAAGATTGAACTAGGTATAGAGATACCGACGATCGAATCTCGGACAAGTAACATACCGAAGAACAAAGGGAACAACATACGGGATTAACTGAATCTTTGACATAGAGGTTCGACCGATAAAGATCTTCGTAGAATATGTAGGAACAAATATGGGCATCCAGGTCCCGCTATTGGTTATTGACTGTAGAGGTGTCTCGGTCATGTATACATAGTTCTCGAACCCGCAGGGTTTGCACACTTAAGGTTCAGTGAGGTTTCAGTAGTATAGAGTTATGTATGGTGGTGACCGAAGGTTGTTCGGAGTCCCGGATGAGATACCAGACGTCACGAGGAGCTCCGGAATGGTCCGGAGGTAACGATTGATATATAGGAAGTTCTGTTTTGGTCACCAGAAAAGTTTCGGGCTCATCGGTAGTGTACCGGGAGTGCCGGTAGTGTACCGGGGGACCATCGGGAGGGGTATATCGACCCAAGAGGCTATATGGGCTGTGGGAAAAGGAATACCAGCCTTTAGTGGGCTGGCCTAAGTCCCACAAGAGGCCCATGCGGCTGGAGTGGAAGGAGAAGGAAAAAGGCCAAGGTGGAAAGAGTTTCCAAGTGGTAAATAAGGAAGGAGTCCTAATCCTACTAGGATTGGAGGACTCCTCCTCTCTTCCTTGCACCAAAGGCCATAGGGCTGGCCCTTGTGCGCCAGCCTCCTCCCTCTCTCCTCCTATATATACTAGAGGTTTTTGAGGGTTTTGAGACATAGAAAACAGCCACGTGCTGTCCTCTTCTCTAGATCGTAGTTTCTCCTCTAGATTGGTTTTAGCGGTGCTTAGGCGAAGCCCTGTTGGAATAGCTCCACCACCATTGCCACAACGCCGCCGCACTGCCCGAGAACTCTTCTACCTCTCTGCTTCCTCTTGCTGGATCAAGAAGACGGAGATCGTCATCGAGCTGTACGTGTGCTGAACGTGGAGGTGCCGTCCGTTCGGCGCTAGATCGAAAGGAACGTGATCAAGATCGCAAGACGATTCGTGATTGAATCGCAGGACGAATCGTGATGAGATCGCGGAAGGGATCGTGATTGGATCGCGGGACGGATCGTGATGGGATCGCGGCACGCTCGGAGATTTGGATCGCGGAGACGTTCGTCTACATCAACCGCGTTTCATTAGAGCTTCCCGCTTAGCGATCTACAAGGGTACGTAGATCCACTCTCGCTCTCGTAGATGCTCATCACCATGGATAGATCTTGCGTGTGCGTAGGAAATTTTTTGTTTCCCATGCAACGTTCCCCAACAACAATGGCCCACCGCATGGTGAGCATGCCGACGTCGAGGATTTGGGCCACTTGAATGCCTCCTAGGCCAAGGTTCTAGACCTTCGATAACCGCATGTCTGATGACGCCATGAGGCTGGACTGCACTAGCTCTCTGGCGCTCGCGACGAACAGACTGCGGGAGGGCTAGCTGCTGCTGCCAGTCTCGCGGTCGTGACACAACATCACAGCGGCAATGAAGGTGGAGCCGGCTAGCTTTTTCGAACGGAGGCGTCAGGCGGCCGCGAAGATGAACAACGTGGGGAGTTCCGTGCGACAGCAGGATGTAGGGGTCTTAAAGTTGAGAGAGGGCGGGGAGGTTGGTGACCGCTGGTGGCTGGCCCATTATTCAAACTCGGGCACATGTTTAGAAATCAGTTAACATTTTCCGAACTCATTATTTTTTTCTGAAATTCATGAACATTATTAGAATTCCAAAGTAACTAAAAAAATCATGTTTGAATTCGTGAATTTTTTTTGGTATTTGAAATTTACAAAAAATAAATAAAAATATATTGTTTTGAAATTGAGAACATTTTTGAATTTCTCAAACGTTTATTAAAATTACTAATGTTTTTGGAATCTTGTACATTTCTTGATTTCAGAACATTTTAAATTTCATGAATATTTTGAAATGTCACCAACATTTATGGATTCACAAACGTTTTTATAAATAAGCGAACATTTTATGATTTCCAGAAAATATTTGAATTCACAAACATTAGATTTCAAATTCATGAACATTCTAATAATACGCAAACATTTTGTCCTAAATGCACAGCCTGTTTTGAAATTTGGACATTTTATAAATCCTGAATTAATTTTGAAAGAAGAAGAAATTAAAGGAAATGGAGAACGAAATGAGGCGTCCCGCCCTGAACATGGGCTGGCCAAAAAACTCATGCCGGTAAGCGTGTTTCCTACCGAGTGTTCCTCGGCAAATCCCAAGAGCAACTAGTTTTCGTCCGCTCCTAGCGATCACTTCTAGGCGTCATTATTTGACGCGTTCTCAGCCGTCGTCATGTATCGTGTTTTGAGCGTTTTTTTTGAATTATTTTTTTCGAGCTTTTTCGTGTTCTAGTTTATCACTGGTCTTTCTTAACTTTTGGACGATTTTTTTTCAATTTTTTTATAAAATACGTGTTCTTTCCTTTCTTGAAAAGCATGATTTTCTTTCGCGAGAGGCACGAATTTGCTTCCGCGAGGCCTGCCTCTCAGAAGCAACAAAAAAAGATTTTTTCCTTCCTCGAGAGGCATGATTTTGCTTTCGCGAGAGGTACTGATTTGCTTTCGCGAGAGGCACAGCTGAAACGAAAAAATGCATTTTCTATTTTGTTTCCAGTAAAGGCACGGTTTTGCTTCCTTGAGAGGCACGGCCGTGCCACTTAAAAATGAAAAAAAATATGTATTCCATTTTTTTCTTTTACGAGATGCACGTTTTTGCTTCCGCGAGAGGTGCGGTCGTGCCTCTCGAAAACGGAAAGAAAAACACGTTTTTTTCCCTGAGAGGCATGATTTTCTTATTCGTTTTTTTATGAAATAAAAGTTCGTCAAAACCTAGCAACATAAGATCTATTTTTGAATATCTCGAAGCGAGGAATCAAACGATGAAAACGGTTCGAATTTGGATGCACGGTTTAATATATAAAATATTTTAAAAATAACGGATCTACGGAAAAAAAAACTTCCAGGTTGCGACAAGTGTCACATATGCAATGCACCACTTGTTGCAACCTAGGGAGGTGGGAGTTTTTTTTTTTGAGAAAACCTAGGGAGGTGGGAATGATCTTGAAAGGGGTACTGCTTAAAATTAGTGATTTCGGAAAATACTATACGACGCCCACTGCGCCTATTATAGGGTTAATCACAAACCGGCGCACACCCCCACTCTGAGCTTGACCGGCCGTTTTTTTTTTTTTTGCAGTTAAAACTGCAAAACCTGCAAAAACGAAGGCTTGCTGACTTAAACCAGGGATCTCTTGTACTAGCTATAGTCCACTAACCAGCTGACCACAACGCCCTTTTGTGATAACTTCTCCCTTTTCTTCTATGTTTACTTCCTTCCTTATCTTTTTATTTTTTTACCTTTCCCTTTCCTCTTTCTTTTTTATATCTTACATTCGTGAACTTTTTCAAAATCAATGAAATTTTGAAAATATGTGAATTTTTTTCAGAATTGATGAAATGTTTTAAGAATTGATGAGCATTTTTCGAATTTTCTAATTTTTTCTGATTTTGTGTGAACTTTTGAAAATGGATTAACATTATTTCAAATTCATGATTTTTTTCCAAAATCTGTGAACTGTTTTCGATCTTTTTGTGATGTTTTTTGCAAATCAATGAGCTTTCTTAAATTTATTGAAAACATTTTTTAAAAATTGATAAACTTTTTTAAAAATATGTAAACTTTTGTCATGAAACATTTGTGTAGTGTTTTCAGAATTACTTATTTTTTAAACAAAATCAGTGATTTTTCTAATGAAAAATCAGTAATTGTTTTTCAAATATTGTCAATGTTTTTCAAAATTGATGAATTTATATTTCAATGTCACAAAACTTGTATCAATTTTGAAAAACAAATCACATCCACATCGAGTACCACATGCCATATGGCGTTACCACACAGTTTGGTAAGGCGCAACGTACCGCACTGGACAATCGCATCCACACCGCTGGCTTGGATCTATTGTGAGTGCATTGTTTTCTACTTTCGTGTTTTCGCTTTGATGGTTTACATACATTTTTAATGATGTTTTACATGCTTTCCCATGCCTTGCAGTATGAGCAGAAAGAAGAATCAGTCGATCGTAGACTGGGGAGAGACACATGACCAATACGTGAAGGAATGGAACGAGCGGAAAAAAACAAAGATGTGGAGAGAAGAGTGATCGACTGGGAGGACTACGAGGTGCACCGAACTACATCATTGATTAACCCTAACTACTAAATAATTACAAAGCCTAACCCTAACCTTAACCCTAAACCTGTCAAGATGGTTTTCAACGAAAGAGCATCTTGGTGTGCAATTTTTGGAAGTCATGTTGCAATCACTCATTTGGCCTATCTGAAGAACCACTATGCTAAATAGTTTGTTACACTCTTGATGTTGATGGCCATGGACCCCTCCTCAGAGATGGCTGAAGAGTATGTTGGCTTTTGGCTTCAAGAGATCATCACACTCAGATAGGCATCTAAAATTAGGCAACATGTTTGTCATCACCTTATGTACTACTGCCATATCTTCGGGTCTCTCAACAGTGGCGGAGCATAGTGGGGGGCAACCTGGGCCATGGCCCCCCAGCTCAAAAAACAACATGCCTAAATATCTTTGTATTAGGTCTATTTTGGACTAAAACTCGGTTAAAATAGTTAGGTTTGCCCCTCCTTAATCTCATTGTCCCTCCATATTTTTGTGTCAAGCTCCGTCACTGTCTCTCAAGTTCAGCATTTTATGGACCCTATGATGCGCATGCTATCATGGACTGATACACGGGCCTTCGTGTGCGCGCATCCACACATGCACGAAAGATCTAAGCCGTAATTTGTAAATTTATCTTTTTGGTGCCTATCCATGCTCGCACAAATCCATTGATAAGGATGTTTTGTTTGGACTATACGGACTTTTAAATGTTGATCATAAGAAAGCTTAGGTGCCCCGATCGAGAAACAGGGAAAATGTACAAATCGCTTAAGAATCCGGTTGGATGACAAGTAATTTTCTTAGATCAACTGCCGATTTTGACCTGTTTGATAAACTTGATCCAAGCCCTGTCCACGAGCAAAGAATGAATAAATGAGTTATTAACTAGTTGATATCAGGAAATGAAGTAATTAAAGAGGTCGATATAGTGCGATAATGATTGAAATTACCTGTCAACCATCCCCTCACGATTGCGTATTCGGATGGATCCTTATATAGCGAGTCCAGTACTTCAACTTTTCTCTTGTCAATTTTAATGATTAACAAGATCCAATGATAACTACATACGCACACGTTTTGTATAATTAAACGGACATGTGCATAACTCATCAACTAACTACACTTATTAACATCTAGTAATCAAAAAATAGAATTTGTAGTACAAGATATATATAATAACATGACAAATTTTTGACAAATTAAACCTGTCAATTTTTTTAACAATCTTTCTACTAGCATGATCTTTTCTTTACAACGTGATAAATCTTTATACAACAACATGACAAATGTATATGTTTTAGCATGGCAATTCTCGAGCTTTCTATGAGAATGGTTTTTTGAGGGAACACTCTCACATCACGAAGTCCGCTCGGATGACCGCAACGAGAATAAAATATGCGACTTGCGCGATATGTAAGTGAATAAGTTATTTACACCTTTTGTGATGTTTTGTTGTTTATTCGCAAGAATAAAATAAAAATGGTGATGTTTTGTTCTTGAGAATCGGACCTTTTTTCGATGGCTTTCATTTGAAGTAGTATTATTGTTTCAGTTCTACTGCATCACACAAACACACACACACACACAAGAAAGTCAACATCGGTTGGAGGGTCCACCTCGTCCGAAAAACACGGAGAGGCGACTGGAGGCGATTGCCAGACGATCGTCTTGAGCGTTAGGGTTAGGGTTTTCCGCACGATGGTGGGAAGGATCCGGTGGCATCTGGGAGGACGACGGCGTGCTCCAAGGTGTGGATCAGCGTGGTCTGCTTCGCTGCTGTGGTTCGTCCATGGCGGACAAGGGAAAAGTGGGGGCGGCTGCGTCCCGGAGCGTAGCGGCGACCCCAAAGGCGGTGGCGATGTCGCGAACGTCGACTTCTAAGGCTTCGGCGGATTCCAAAGGGAAGATGTCCGCGGGCATACAGTGTTGGAAATATGCCCTAGAGACAATAATAAAATGGTTATTATTGTATTTCCTAGTTCATGATAATTGTCTATTATTCATGCTATAATTGTGTTAACCGGAAACCGTAATACATGTGTGAATACATAGACCAAAACATGTCCCTAGTGAGCCTCTAGTTGGCTAGCTCGTTGATCAATAGATGGTCACGGTTTCATGACCATGGACATTGGATGTCATTGATAACGGGATCACATCATTAGGAGAATGATGTGATGGACAAGACCCAATCCTAAGCATAGCACAAGATCGTGTAGTTCGTTTGCTAAAGGTTTTCAATGTCAAGTATCGTTTCCTTAGACCATGAGATTGTGTAACTCCCGGATACCGTAGGAATGCTTTGGTGTGCCAAACGTCACAACGTAACTGGGTGGCTATAAAGCTACACTACGGGTATCTCCAAAAGTGTCTGTTGGATTGACACGAATCGAGACTGGGATTTGTCACTCCGTGTGACAGAGAGGTATCTCTGGGCCCACTCGGTAAGACATCATCATAATGAGCTCAATGTGACTAAGGAGTTAGCCACGGGATGATGTATTACGGAACGAGTAAAGAGACTTGCCGGTAACGAGATTAAATAAGGTATAAGGATACCGACGATCGAATCTCGGGCAAGTACCATACCGATAGACAAAGGAATTGTATATGGGATTGATTGAATCCCTGACATCGTGGTTCATCCGATGAGATCATCGTGGAGTACGTGGGAGCCAACATGGGTATCCAGATCCCGTTGGTGGTTATTGACCGGAGAGGTGTCTCGGTCATGTCTAAGTGTCTCCCGAACCCGTAGGGTCTACACACCTAAGGTTCGATGACGCTAGGGTTATAGGGAAATAGTGTACGTGGTTACCGAAGGTCCTTCGGAGTCCCGGATGAGATCTCGGACGTCACGAGGAGTCCCGGAATGGTCCGGAGATGAAGATTGATATATAGGAAGTGAGGATTTGGTTACCGGAAGTGTTCCGGGTGTCACCGGTAGTGTACCGGGACCACCGGAAGGGTTCCGGGGGTCCACCAAGTGGGGCCACCAACCCCTGAGGGCTCCATGGGCCTGAGATGGAGGGAACCACCCCCTAGGTGGGCTGGTGCGCCTCCACAGGAGGCCCAAGGCGTAGGAGATAGAGGAGGGAGGGGAAACCCTAGACCCATATGGGCCTAAGGCCCACTAGGGCTACGCCCCCTCCACTCCTTCCTTTGGCCGGCGGCCAGATCCCCATCTGGGGCTGCCGCCACCACTAGGGTGGGAACCCTAGGGGATGCGCCTCCTCCTCCCACTCCCCTATATATAGTGGAGGTATTTGGGGCTGCAGAACACACGAGTTCCTCTCTCTCTGGCGCAGCCCTACCTCCTCCTCTCCTCGTTCTCCGTAGTGCTTAGCGAAGCTCTGCCGGAGTACCACGCAGCTCCACCACCACCACGCCGTCGTGCTGCAGGAGCTCTTCCCCAACCTCTCCTTCCTCCTTGCTGGATCAAGGCGTAGGAGACGTCACCGGGCTGCACGTGTGTTGAACGCAGAGGCACCGTTGTTCAGTGCTAAGATCGGAATCCACCGCGATCTGAATCGCTGCGAGTACAACTCCACCAACAGTGTTCTTGTAACGCTTCCGCTTAGCGATCTTCAAAGGTATGAAGATGCAATCTCTCCCCTCTCGTTGCTGGTTTCTCCATAGATAGATCTTGGTGACACGTAGGAAAATTTTGATTTACTACTACGTCTCCCAACAGTGGCATCATGAGCTAGGTCTATTCGTAAAATCTATGCACGAGTAGAACACAAAGCAGTTGTGGGCGTCGATCTTGTTAATATGCTTGCTGTTACTAGTCTTATCTTGATTCGACGGTATTGTGGGATGAAGCGGCCCGGACCAACCTTACACATACACTTACGTGAGACCGGTTCCACCGCCTGACATGCACTAGTTGCATAAGGTGGCTAGCGGGTGTCTGTCTCTCCCACCTTAGTCGGATTGGATTCGATGAAAAGGGTCCTTATGAAGGGTAAATAGCAATTGGATATCACGTTGTAGTTTTGGCGTAGGTAAGAAACGTTCTTGCTAGAAACCTATAGCAGCCACGTAAAAACTTGCAACTACAAATTAGAGGACGTATAACTTGTTTTTGCAGCATATGCCTTGTGATGTGATATGGCTAAAAGGATGTGATGTGATGCATTGTGATGTATGAGATTGATCATGTTTTTGTAATAGGGTTCACGACTTGCATGTCGATGACTATGACAACCGGCAGGAGCCATAAGAGTTGTCTTATTTTATTGTATGACCTGCGTGTCAATCATAAACGCCATGTAATTACTTTACTTTATTGCTAAGCGTTAGCCATAGCAGTAGAAGTAATAGTTGGCGAGACAACTTCATGAAGACACAATGATGGAGATCATGATGATGGAGATCATGGTGTCATGCCGGTGACAGTGATGATCATGGTGCCCCGAAGATGGAGATCAAAGGAGCAAGATGATATTGGCCATATCATGTCACTATATTGATTGCATGTGATGTTTATCATGTTTATATCTTATTTGCTTAGAACGATGGTAGTAAATAAGATGATCTCTCAATAAAATTTCAAGAGATGTGTTCACCCTAACTGTGCACCGTTGCTAAGGATCGTTGTTCCAAAGCACCACGTGATGATCGGGTGTGATAGGTTCTAACGTTCGAATACAATGGGTGTAAGCCAGATTTACACACGCGAAACACTTAGGTTGACTTGACTAGCCTAGCATGTCCAGACATGGCCTCGGAACACGGAAGACCGAAAGGTCGAACATGAGTCGTATAGAAGATACGATCAACATGAAGATGTTCACCATGGATGACTAGTCCGTCTCACATGATGATCGGACACGGGCTAGTTGACATGGATCATGTGTCACTCGGATGACTAGAGAGATGTCTATCTAAGTGGGAGTTCATTGAATAATTTGATTATGTGAACTTAATTATCATGAACTTAGTCTAAAATTGCCTTTACTATCTATATTGCGGATCCAATGGCCAACGCGAATGTCACCCTCAATTTCAACGCGTTCCTAAAGAAAACCAAGCTGAAAGATGATGGAAGCAACTATGCGGACTAGGTCCATGGCTTGAGGATCATCCTCATAGCTTCCAAGAGATTGTATGTCCTTGATGCACCTCTAGTTGACCCACCCATTTTCCTAGCGGACCAAGACGTTACGAACGCTTGGCAGTCGCGTTGCGATGATTACTCCCTTGTTCAGTGCGGCATGCTTTACAGTTTAGAACCGGGGCTCCAAAAGCATTTTGAGCAACACGGAGCATATGAGATGTTCCAAGAGCTGAAACTGGTTTTCCAAGCTCATGCCCGGGTCGAGAGATATGACAGCTCCGACAAGTTCTTTAGCTGTAAGATGGAGGAGAACAGTTCTGTTAGTGAGCACATCCTCAAGATGTCTGGGCTTCACAACCACTTGACTCAGCTGGGAGTTAATCTCCCGGATGACTCGGTCATTGACAGAATCCTCCAGTCGCTTCCACCTAGCTACAAAAGCTTTGTGATGAACTACACCATGCAGGGTATGGAGAAGTCCATTCCTGAGTTGTACTCAATGCTGAAATCAGCAGAAGTCGAGATCAAAAAGGAGCATCAAGTGTTGATGGTGAATAAGACCACTAGTTTCAAGAAAGGCAAGGGTAAGAAGAACTTCAAGAAGGACGGCAAAGCTGTTGCCGCGCCTGGTAAGCAAGTTGCCAGGAAGAAGAAGAACAGGAATGGAACCAAGCCTGAGACTGAGTGCTTCTATTGCAAGGGTACCGGTCACTGGAAGCGGAACTGCCCCAAGTACTTAGCGAATAAGAAGGACGACAACGTTAAAGGTATATGTGATATACTTCTTATTGATGTGTACTTGACCAGCGCTCGTAGTAGCTCCTGGGTATTTGATACCGGTGCAGTTGCTCACATTTGTAACTCCAAGCAGGAGCTGCGGAATAAGCGGAGGCTGGCAAAGGACGAGGTGACGATGCGCGTCGGGAATGGTTCCAAGGTTGATGTGATCGCCGTCGGCACGCTACCTCTACATCTACCTTCGAGATTAGTTTTAAACCTTAATAATTGTTATTTAGTACCAGCTTTGAGCATGAACATTGTATCTGGATCTCGCTTGATGCGAGATGGCTACTCATTTAAATCCGAGAATAATGGTTGTTCTATTTATATGAGAGAAATATTTTATGCTCATGCCCCGCTGGTCAATGGTTTATTTTGGATGAATATCGAACGTGATATTACACATGTCCATAGTGTGAGTACCAAAAAGTGTAAGGTTGATAACGATAGTCCCACTTACATGTGGCACTGCCGCCTTGGTCATATTGGTGTCAAACGCATGAAGAAGCTCCATGTTGATGGACTTTTGGAGTCACTTGATTTCGAATCATTTGACACGTGCGAACCATGCCTCATGGGCAAGATGACCAAGACTCCGTTCTCCGGAACAATGGAGCGAGCAACTGACTTGTTGGAGACAATACATACCGATGTATGCGATCCAATGAGCGTCGAGGCTCGCGGAGGCTACCGTTATGTTCTCACCCTCACTGATGACTTGAGTAGATATGGCTATGTCTACTTAATGAAACACAAGTCTGAAACCTTTGAAAGGTTCAAAGAATTTCAGAGTGAGGTCGAGAATCAATGTGACAGGAAAATAAAATGCCTACGATCTGATCGTGGCGGAGAATATTTAAGTCGCGAGTTTGGCACACACCTTAGAAAATGTGGAATTGTTTCACAACTCATGCCGTCCAGCACACCTCAGCGAAATGGTGTGTTTGAACGTCGTAATCGCACTCTATTGGATATGGTGCGATCTATGATGTCTCTTACCGACTTACCGCTATAATTTTGGGGATATGCATTAGAGACTGCCACATTCACTTTAAATAGGGCACCGTCTAAATCCGTTGAGACGACACCGTATGAATTATGGTTTGGAAAGAAACCTAAGCTGTCGTTTCTAAAAGTTTGGGGATGCGATGCTTATGTGAAGAAACTTCAACCTGAGAAGCTCGAACCCAAAGCGTAAAAGTGCGTCTCCATAGGATATCCCAAAGAGACTATTGGGTATACCTTCTACCTACGATCCGAGGGCAAAGTCTTTGTTGCCAAGAATGGATCCTTTCTTGAGAAAGAGTTTCTCTCGAAAGAAGTGAGTGGGAAGGAAATAGAACTTGATGAGGTAATTGTACCTCCACTCAAACCGGAGAGTAGCGCAACACGGGAAGTTGTTTGTGTGGATCCTACACCGGCTAGATAGGAAGTTAATGATGATGATCATGAAGCTTCAGATCAAGTTGCTATTCGAAGGTCCACTAGGACACGTTCCGCACCAGAGTGGTACGGCAATCCTATCCTAGAGATCATGTTGTTGGACAACGGTGAACCTTCGAACTATGAAGAAGCGATGGCGGGCTCGAATTCCAACAAATATCTTGAGGCCATGAAATCCGAGATAGGATCCATGTATGAGAACAAAGTATGGACTTTGGTGGACTTACCTGATGATAAGCGAGCCATTGAAAATAAATGGATCTTTAAGAAGAAGACTGACGCGGACGGTAATGTGACCGCCTATAAGGCTCGGCTTGTCGCTAAGGGTTATCGACAAGTTCAAGGAGTTGACTACGATGAGACTTTCTCACCCGTAGCGATGCTGAAGTCTGTCCGAATCATGTTAGCAGTTGCCGCATTTTATGATTATGAGATATGGCAAATGGACGTCAAAACGGCATTCCTTAATGGCTTCCTCAAGGAAGAACTGTATATGATGCAGCCGGAAGGTTTTGTCGATCCTAAAGATGCTAACAAGGTATGCAAGCTCCAGCGCTCCATCTATGGGCTGGTGCAAGCATCTCGGAGTTGGAACATTCTCTTTAATGAGGTGATTAAAGCGTTTGGGTTTGTACAGGTTTTTGGAGAACCCTGTATTTACAAGAAAGTGAATGAGAGCTCTGTAGCATTTCTGATATTATATGTGGATGACATACTGATAATGGGAAATGATATAGAACTCTTGGAAAGTATAAAGGCCTACTTGAATAAGTGTTTTTCAATGAAGGACCTTGGAGAAGCTGCTTACATATTAGGTATTAAGATCTATAGAGATAGATCGAGACGCCTCATTGTCTTTCACAAAGCACATACCTTGAAAAGATATTGAAGAAGTTCAATATGGATCAGTCCAAGAAGGGGTTCTTGCCTGTGTTGCAAGGTGTGAGATTGAGTACGACTCAATCCCCGACAACGACAAAGGATAGAGAAGAGATGAGTGTCATCCCCTATGCTTCAGCCATAGGCTCTATTATGTATGCCATGTTGTGTACCAGACCTGATGTGAACCTTGCCATAAGTTTGGTAGGGAGGTACCAAAGTGATCCCGGAGCGGAACACTGGACAGCGGTCAAGAATATCCTGAAGTACCTGAAAAGGACAAAGGACATGTTTCTCGTATATGGAGGTGCCGAAGAGCTCGTCGTAAAGGGTTACGTCGACGCTAGCTTCACACAGATCCGGACGACTCCAAGTCGCAAACCGGATACGTGTATATTTTGAACGGAGGGGCAGTCAGCTGGAGCAGCAGCAAGCCAAGTGTCGTGGTGGCATCTACATGTGAAGCGGAGTACATAACTGCTTCGGAAGCAGCGAAGGAGGGAGTCTGGATGAAGGAGTTCATCACCAACCTAGGAGTGATTCCAAATGCGTCGGGCCCAATGACTCCACTCTGTGACAACACTGGAGCTATTGCCCTTGCGAAGGAGCCTAGGTTTCACAAGAAGACAAGACACATCAAGCGCCGCTTCAACTCCATCCGTGATTACATTTAGGAGGGAGACATAGATATTTGTAAAGTGCATATGGATCTGAATGTCGCAGATCCGTTGACTAAACCTCTCTCACGAGCAAAACATGATCAACACCAAGATGCTATGGGTGTTCGATTCATCACAATGTAACTAGATTATTGACTCTAGTGCAAGTGGGAGACTGTTGGAAACATGCCCTAGAGGCAATAATAAAATGGTTATTATTGTATTTCCTAGTTCATGATAATTTTCTATTATTCATGCTATAATTGTGTTAACCGGAAACCGTAATACATGTGTGAATACATAGACCACAACATGTCCCTAGTGAGCCTCTAGTTGGCTAGCTCGTTGATCAATAGATGGTCACGGTTTCATGACCATGGACATTGGATGTCATTGATAACGGGATCACATCATTAGGAGAATGATGTGATGGACAAGACCCAATCCTAATCATAGCACAAGATCGTGTAGTTCGTTTGCTAAAGCTTTTCAATGTCAAGTATCGTTTCCTTAGACCATGAGATCGTGTAACTCCCGGATACCGTAGGAATGCTTTGGGTGTGCCAAACGTCACAACATAACTGGGTGGCTATAAAGGTACACTACGGGTATCTCCGAAAGTGTCTGTTGGGTTGACACGAATCGAGACTGGGATTTGTCACTCCGTGTGATGGAGAGTTATCTCTGGGCCCACTCGGTAAGACATCATCATAATGAGCTCAATGTGAATAAGGAGTTAGCCATGGGATGATGTATTACGGAACGAGTAAAGAGACTTGCCGGTAACGAGATTGAACAAGGTATAGGGATACCGACGATCGAATCTCGGGCAAGTACCATACCGATAGACAAATGGAATTGTATACGGGATTGATTGAATCCCTGACATCGTGGTTCATCCGATGAGATCATCGTGGAGTACGTGGGAGCCAACATGGGTATCCAGATCCCGCTGTTGGTTATTGACCGGAGAGGTGTCTCGGTCATGTCTACGTGTCTCCCGAATCCGTAGGGTCTATACACTTAAGGTTCGATGACGCTAGGGTTATAGGGAAATAGTGTACGTGGTTACCGAAGGTTGTTCGGAGTCCCGGATGAGATCCCGAACGTCATGAGGAGTCCCGGAATGGTCCGGAGACGAAGATTGATATATAGGAAGTGAGGATTTGGTTACCGGAAGTGTTCCGGGTGTCACCGGTAGTGTACCGGGACCACCGGAAGGGTTCCGGGGGTCCACCAAGTGGGGCCACCAACCCCTGAGGGCTCCATGGTCCTGAGGTGGAGGGAACCAGCCCCTAGGTGGGCTGGTGCACCTCCACAGGAGGCCCAAGGCGCAGGAGATAGAGGAGGGAGGGGAAACCCTAGACCCAGATGGGCCTAAGGCCCACTAGGGCTGCGCCCCCTCCACTTCTCCCTCTGGCCGGCGACCAGATCCCCATCTGGGGCTGCCGCCACCCCTAGGGTGGGAACCCTAGGGGCTGCGCCTCCTCCTCCCTCTCCCCTATATATAGTGGAGGTATTGGGGGCTGCAGAACACACGAGTTCCTCTCTCTCTGGCGCAGCCCTACCTCCTCCTCTCCTCGTTCTCCGTAGTGCTTAGTGAAGCCCTGCCGGAGTACCACGCAGCTCCACCGCCACCACACTGTCATGCTAAAGGAGCTCTTCCCCAACCTCTCCTTCCTCCTTGCTGGATCAAGGCGTAGGAGACGTCACCGGGCTGCACGTGTGTTGAATGCGGAGGCACCGTTGTTCGGTGCTAAGATCGGAATCCACCGCGATCTGAATCGCTGCGAGTATGACTCCACCAACCGCGTTCTTGTATCGCTTCCGCTTAGCGATCTTCAAAGGTATGAAGATGTAATCTCTCCCCTCTCGTTGCTGGTTTCTCCATAGATAGATCTTGGTGACACGTAGGAAAATTTTGATTTACTACTACGTCTCCCAACATACAGAGTAAGGAACCATCTTGATCCCCTATAGATGACAAGATGTCGGTAGTGGCAGCAGGGTTGATAGTGAGATTTGGAGGGCTTGTGCTGACAGAGAAGGAGGCAACGGGATTTGTCTTCAAGGAAACAACCCAAGATCATCCTAGGGCATCGAAGTGGTCGGCGATCGGTAAGGCATATTCGCCACGACTTATGAATTATCGTGCGTTGGAGAAGGCGATGCCAAGGGCGTGGGGGCTCCATAGGGAGGCCCAGTTCAAGATTATAGGAAGGAACATGTTCTTGGTGAACTTTGGTAGCGAAGGCGACTAGAAACATGCTCTTAACAATGGTCCATGGCAGTTTTATTTCAACGTGTTGGTACTGAAGGATTACGACGGCGCTACGAGGTCGTCTGAGATGACGTTTGATACAGTGGAGGCGTGGGTGAGGGTTGCGGATCTGCCATTGGACAAGCGTTCAAAAGCTTTTGGAGAAGCTCTTGGGAACTGGCTTGGAGAGTCGGTTCGCGTGGATGTGGAGAAGGACGGATTTGTGAAGGGATCCGACTTGCGGTTCCGTGTCAAACTATCAATTTTTGATCCGCTGGTGAGAGGCTTCTATTTGAAAAAATCTGAAGAGGATGATGAGCAAACTTGGTTTGACTTCACGTATGAAAAAATTCCACATTTTTGTTTTGAATGTGGCCGCTTGGTGCACGGAGAGGATGGCTGTATGCCACCGGTGGAGTTAGACCAACAGTGGGGTGAATGGCTAAGGGCATCTCCAGGCTGTTCGGCGTCTGCTATGGGAGGGTATACAAAGACTGCGTCAGGAAGTGTTAACAGCTTGGGAAGTGCAAGATCGAGCGATGGAGACATAAGAAAGAAAATGGCGGGGTATGTATGGGTTCTACCCACAAAGAGGAATTTGAGCAAGGACTTTGGCACACCAACACACTCCCGCACTGGCGGGGGAGCCTCTGTTGACAAAGGGGAAGTGTCGAGTCCAAATAAGCAGAAGCTTGGGACGGATGAGCCGCGCAGCAAGGACCTTTGGGACAAGTTGGAACAGAAGCGTGAGAGGGGGCTTTGTAATGAACTGAGAGTGAGACAGAAGTACCGACAGGCAGAGCTGCGGTCAAACAGATCACACAACTTGAGAGAGCAAGTAGAGGGGGGCAGCTCGAGCCAGCACAGAGAGAAGGAATGGAGAAGGGGATATTATGTGCGAAAGCCTAGGCCCGGGTATGATGAGCAATGACCCCACTGTAGCCCTAGACGTGAAGTGGGGGGAGACAGAAAGAGAGGGCCGACGCAATATTGGGTGGCCATGAATGATCCACACAAGCAGGTAGGGAATGATGCGTTCATTCGCGACACTAGACAGAAAACGTCTACTGTTTTGACCGTATCTCTGAGCATTACGATACATCGACGGACCGTGCGAGGCAGGGCTGCCAGACGCCTTGAATCTCTTGGCATGGAACTGTCGAGGACTGGGGTTGGACTCGACAATGGGCGAACTGAGGGATCTGATACGGTCCTACAACCCAGCGGTGGTATTTTTACGTGAAACAAAAAAGAAAGCACGGGCTATGGAGAGACTGAAATGGAGTTTGGGCTTCAGATGTGGTATGGCGGTGGATTGTCAGGGAAGGAGTGGAGGATTAGCGTTGTGGTGGAAGGAGAATGTGTAGGTTACAATGCGGCCTTGGTGCCAATATTTTATTGATGCGACAATCACTTGGGAGGGCAAAACCTGTAGATTCACTGGTTTCTACGGGGAGCCAAGAACGGAGCTTCGAAAAAAGTCATGGGATGCAATCAAATATTTGAGATCTCAGGACAACCTTCCATGGATCTGTGCGGGAGACTTCAATGAGTCCATGTTCCAGACAGACCAGCTAGGGGGCAATAACAGAAGCTTTGCACAAATGGAAGACTTTAGAGATTGCTTGGCCGACTGCGGTCTAGTTGATCTTGGGTTTTTGGGCTATCCTTATACTTGGGATAATAAGCGAGATGCAGGTGAAAATGTACAGGCCAGGCTGGACAAAGCTACATGTAACGAGAGCTTTATTGATCTCTTCCCCGAGACGACTGTCGAGCACGTGATGACAGAGGAATCTGACCACCAGACACTTTTGGTACGGGCTATGGAGACGGCTCCTACCCGTAGGCCAGTGAGGGATAGACCCTTCCGTTTTGAGGAGGCGTGGACTAGGCATGAGAGCTATGATGACATGGTGGCAGAGGCATGGGCTTTGTCAGACGTGGGAGCTCAAGGGGTGCACGCATGCATGCAGCGGTTGGGTCGGGTTGCGAGTTCTATGCAACGCTGGGCTCGGGCAGTATTCGGGTCAATTCGGTGCCAAATATGCAAGCACAAGGACCAGCTTGTCGCGACAAAGACTCGGGTAGCAGAGACGGGGTGCTCACTGGAGACTCGAGCTATTGAGGGAAAGTTGAGAGAGATTTATGCAAGGGAAGAATTGTTCTATCAACAGCGATCACACGTGGACTGGCTTAAAGCAGGTGATCAAAATACCAAATATTTCCAGAACAGGGCTACGCATAGAAAACGGAAAAAATACTGTTAGGGTGCTGCGTCGCGAGGATGGATCTCATTGTACAGTGGATGAGGATATGAGGGAATTAGCTGTGTCATTTTATGAACGCTTGTTCACGTCCGACGGGTGCAAATGTACTGCTACAAAATATTGCACCACTGGTCACGGCGGAGATGAATCAAAGGCTGACGGTAGCAATTTCAGATGATGAGATAGAGCGGGCCTTATTCCAAATGGGCCCTACAAAGGCGCCCGGGCCAGATGGACTCCCTACTCTTTTCTACCAAAGACACTGGTCCTTGGTTAGGGATGACGTGTGCAAGGCGGTGAAAGATTTTCTGAATGGTGCGACAACGCCTGATGGTATTAATGATACGGTCATTATCATGATTCCCAAAGTCAACTCACCGGAGTTGCTTTCACAACTCAGACCGATCAGTTTGTGTAAAGTGCTATATAAGATAGCCACGAAGGTTCTGGCGAACAGGTTAAAGGGCTCGCTCCCTTTGTTGATTTCAGAAGAACAAAGTGCATTTGTTCTGGGGCGACTGACCACGGATAATGTACTTGTGACATATGAGTGTGTGCACGCCATTCGGAACAGGAAGAGGAAGAAACCATTGTGTGGCGTCAAGCTAGATATGATGAAGGCCTATGATAGGGTCGAGTGGATTTTTCTGGAGTATGTATTGAGTCGGGTGGGGTTTTCTCCTCGATGGATTGCTATGATCATGCGATGTGTGACGTCGGCGAGGTTCTCAGTGAGGCTCATTGGTGGCTTATCTAGGGGTTTCATCCCCTCTCGGGGACTCAGGCAAGGAGATCCGTTATCACCCTACTTGTTCTTGTTCTGTGTTGAGGGTTTTTCGGCACTCCTGAAGAGAGCGCAAGAGGAGAATAGAATCAAAGGAGTGTCCTTGGGGAGCACTGGCCCCAATGTTACCCACTTATTGTTCGCCGATGACAGTATTGTCTTCCTTGAGGGATCATCGGATAATATGCTGGAATTGAAGGAAATTCTTAGGCAGTATGAGGAGGCCTTGGGTCAGCGTATTAACCTGCAAAAATCTTCTATTTTCTTTGGCAGGGCATTCAGGATGGTGTGAAAGGACAATTGCAAAATATTCTCGGTGTTCATAATGAGGCACTAAGTGAGCAATACTTGGGTCTCCTCACACTGGTTGGGAGATCAAAGGATGGTACGTTCAAATATGTCACGGAGTGCTCTAAGGGTAAGGTCAAGGGATTGAAGGGCTAGGGGTTATCAAAGGCCGCGAGGGAGGTACTCGTCAAATCTTTACTCCAAGCCACACCAACTTATACCATGAGTTGTTTCCACCTCACAAAGAAAATGTGTCAGAACCTGACTTCTATTTCGTCAAAATTCTGGTGGGGGCAACAAATGGTGATAAGAAGGTGCATTGGATCTCTTGGGAGAAGATGTGTGATGCCAAGCGGGATGGAGGTCTTGGGTTCCGGGATCCAGAAGCTTTCAACCAAGCTCTATTGGCTAAACAGGCATGGAGGATTCTACAATGCCCAACGTCATTGTGTGCTCGTGTTCTTAAGGCAAGGTATTTTCCGGATACTACGATTTTGCCGGCCACTTGCCCCTCGGGGGGATCTTTCACTTTTCGGAGTATTCTCCATGGGCGTGATCTATTGAGAGAAGGGCTCGTTTGGAGGGTCGGTGATGGAACAAAGATAAATATACACCATGACAACTGGATCCCGAGGAGCGGAAGCATGCGACCACTCGAAGCTGTTTTTGTGCAGGGTGTAACTAAGGTGGCTGACCTTTTGGTGGCTACTGGTGATGCATGGAACAACACCAGAATTGATGAGATGTTCACGCCGGATGATGCCTTAGATATCAAGCAGATAGCTATTGGTGGACCGACGATGGAGGACTATCTAGCATGGAACTACATGAAGAATGGGGTCTTTAAGGTGCGCTCGGCTTATCATTTGAGGATGACCATGAACAAGTTGAAATCCGGACGACAGGAATCAGCAAGTTCAGTTAACAAACATCAAGGATACTTGGGCCTTTGGGATACTAGTGCACCAAACAAGGCCAAGATTCACATGTGGAGAGTTATTAGGAATGGTTTGGCTGTAGGTGCGGAGCTGCTGCGCCAACGGATCAAACCATGAGTGTTCTGTGTAGTTTGTGGGCGTGAGGAAACTATCATGCACAGATTTTGGTCTTGCCAACATCCAATCCAGTTTTGGAACCAATTGCGTTCAGAAAAGGGTGTCCCGATGGCAGCCCCACCGAGCTTCATAGGCCCCCAGAGCGAACTGGGAAATTGGCTGCTAGGATGGTTTGCCAAAGCTCATGCGGATGAGCGGGAGGCGATGATCCATGCGGTCTATGCCCTATGGATGGCACGGAATAAGACAAAGAATGGTAAGAGAATTGATGAACCACATGAAATAATAGAGAGGGTTTGCTCCTTCATGAGAGAATGGCGGGAGGTTCATGAGAGGCCGGCCCCGGCGGCCAAACCCCATGTTGTGCAGCGCTGGACAGCGTCGGAGGAGGGGTGGGTCAAGGCCAACACAGACGGAGCTACATCCAAGTTCGGAGGCAAGAGTGGAGGAGGCATGGTGCTTCGAGACTATAACGGTGCTTTTCTTGCAGGAGCGTGCCACTTCTTCCCTCATGTCGTGGAGGCCGAGGCTGTCGAGATAAAGGCGTGTAAGAGAGCTCTTTTGGTAGCTGCGGAGATCAATGTTCAAAGGATTCACCCTAGAGCTGGACAACCAGGCTCTAGTGCAAATGATCATTAACCCGAAGAGGATCTTGACAGCGACATGATCATAGGTAGAGGAGATCAAGACTATGCTGCAATCTTTCGAGGATTTTCGTGTTACGTGGTTGACGCGTTTTGCAATTGTTGTCGCGCATAGGTTAGCTAAAAATAGGTATAGGAGAAGAACTTTGTAAGGTGTGGCGTGAGTTACCTCCAGATTGCATTCTGGACGTTGATTGCAGATAAGATTCCAAACTTTGAGTTAATAAAAGCCGCGACATTTACCCTAAAAAAAGAAAAAAAAGAAAGTCAACATCCAGAAAGTTTAAAAGAAATCACAAATAGAAAAAGGAAATCTGCATCCGCCATTGTTACTGCACAGTACGCACGCACGCGCGCAGGGAGAGAGCGCGCGCCTTGGCCCTGGGTCGTGGTGGTCGGTCATGGAGGCAATGGTCGCGTCGGTGGTCGTTAAGGAGGCCATCCGGAGTGTTGCGGCCGCCGCAGGCAGCCCGATGGCCAGGCTGTGGAGGAACTGCAATCCTGACCTCGAGGAGATGCGGAGCACCCTTGTCCTGCTGGAGGCCGGCTTGAGAGACGCTGAGCGGCGGTCCGGGAACGAGGAGGCGGTGCGTTTGTGGCTCCAACAGCTCAAGGCCGTCGCCCGCGACATCTCCGGCGCCCTCGGACAGCCGCCACCGCCGTCGTGGAAGGTACGTGGACGCGGCATGCCATATGCAGAGACGCGAGTCCTCTCGCCCTTTCCCCTTTTCATAGCTTGACCATGCCGTGTTTGGTAGTTTGAGCGAAAGGGAATGGGAATTATTAAGTGGGAGTTGGCTGAGGGATTAGTCATGGGAAGTGGATTGTTAGTTCCAATCCCAGGTTTGGTGTGGGCTGGGAATTATTCGTGGGAATTTTTGACAGAAGATTAATTTCCTCTGTTTGGTTAGGGGTCATGGAATGGGAGTTGCTAATGATACGGTTCAGTAGATAAGGATCTGAATCGGCTTTGTGTCTAGGTCTACAGTGTGAATTCATTTGTCATCAAATCAAATGCCTACGCATGCACAAGACCATAAGGTGCAGCGTTAATATGAATTAAACTACTCTTTTTTGGGTTCACATGTACTCTCAAGACCAAACTACAAACAGTTTTGCATATAATAAAGATGCAGATCTTTCAAAGTGCAGGGGCTGCAGGAATTTGACATGATTTTAAACATAGTGCAGTAGCAAGCATGAAAGCAGTCACACAGCCTTAACCTTTTTTTCTATGTACGTGTGTAGTAGCAGTTAGGTACACAACCACAATAGCAAACCAGCCGCTAACAACAGTATTAATTTCGCCTAACATATCAGTTCATATTACATTTTATCCACAGAGTATTCACAACCATGTTCTAGTATATTACTGATAAAATTCAGATGCTAAGTAGGAGAAAGAGAGAGGGAGAGAGATAAATCTGAACATATTTCTTAAGATATGAAGGAATACGTCCAGCCATACCACTTGTTCTTTGCTTGAGATCTACGGAAAATAAAGTAAAAGAATGGATAATGTACTCCATAATCAAACATGACATGAACAAATAGAAAAACGAAATTAGAAAGAGAATATATCTGTATAGATGTGTACGGAAAAGCGAGAGCAATGAACATGTTGATAGCCTTTTTTTTTCTCACTTCCCATTCCCTTCCTCAATTACCAGCCCCACCCCAGGTAAGAGATAAGGGGGAGTTGGACCACTCAAACAAGGGACTTTATGTCCCACACCCTCCTAATTCCCATTCCCTACTACTAATTCCCCCGAAACTAACCGGCTGTAAATCTTTATTTATGTGTGGGAAGGGAAACAAAGAAGCCTATCTGCAGGTGCGAAGGGTTGCGCCGGATCTAGGAGTACATATCTACCGCAGAATGAGTGGCTCTCTAGGATGAACTGCAAACTGATAGAAATAAGATATTTGCAGGCAACCTTCTTTAACTGTCTATTTCTCAATTCGCACGCTTATCCAACATGATTTGTTACAAGAAAAACATGTTATTCCAGTTACTAGCTGCTGCATGTTATTTCAAGTTACTAGCTATTCCAAATTTATGCAACTGCAGTCTCTTGCTAGTAGTACTACCAATTGCTACTAGGTTACTTTACTATGTACACTGTTATTTCAAGTTATATATTTCTTCGAAATTGAGAACCTTGTGGGTCTGCGAACATGTCACAGTGTCACTTTTCATTGTTTGTGAAAAATTATTCCGTGTCAAGCTAAATTCTTTCCATCCTGCCATCATATATCTCTTCTCTCTCAAGTTAAGTAAATCATTTTTACAACACACATGTGCTGCAGTGATAACTTGAATCTTCAACAGGTTTTTGCAAAACTTAATTTGGTTAAGAAGATAGAAAAGCTAAAGGAGAAACTGAAGGTGGTGGAAGAGAAACGCCATATATTTGGTTTCACCTTCCATAATAGCTCAACTATTGAGGATACATATGCCAAAAGGGAAACAATAGCATGTCTTGATGATGAATTTACAATTGTTGGTCGATCAAGAGAGAAAGAGGAGATAGTAAGGACTCTATTGCAGTCTGAAAGTAAAACGGCAATTCTTCCCATCCTTGGTCTTGGCGGAATTGGAAAGACAACTTTGGCAAAACTGGTCTTCAATGATAACAGAATGCAAGATTTTGAGAGGAGGGCATGGGTTCATGTTTCCCAAAAGTTCAATCTGGTAAGAATAGTAAAAGCTGTTATATCTCAATTTGAAGGGGCTGCTGATGGCTTTGATGACCTGCAGTCTCTGTACAGTCAGCTAGTGAAAATTTCTAGTGGCAAAAAGTGCTTAATTGTGCTGGATGACTTGTGGGAGAGTGACATTGAACTGTTGCGCAAACTGAAATTAATGGTGAATTGTGGAAAAGAGAGGAGCATGGTTAAGATAATTGTAACAACACGTATTGAAGCGATTGCACAGGAATTGTCCACAGTTAGTCCATACAAATTGAGACCTTTATCGGATGATAACTGCTGGACTGTGTTCAAACAAATTGCTTTTCAGTGGACAAATGAAGAAGATCTGCATGTGCTAGAAGCTATTGGAAGAGACATTGCTATGAAGTGCAAAGGTTTACCCTTGGCAGCTCATGCTGTTGGATCCATGCTTCGTAATAAAAATGTTGACTTCTGGAAAGCTGCCAGAGATAGTAACACTTGGGACCAATGTTCATCTCACATCGATGTCTTGCCGTCATTGAGGTTGAGTTATGAACATATGCCATCTTATTTGAAACCATGCTTTGCCTACTGTGCCATCTTCCAAAAAGGTTCCACCATAGATAAGGACAAACTAATTCAACAGTGGATGGCTCTTGATTTCGTTAAACCATCCCTACCAACCTTGTCTCCCAAAGCGCAAGCAGAGGAATATCTAAGAGAGCTTTTGGCAACATCTCTTCTTCAAAACTCGGTATCTTCCATGGTGAGTTCTTATAAACTATTGTAGGGTAACTGTTTACATCAGTGTATGAGATATTTAAGCGTGTCTGTGGGTGTGTATGTGTACTTGACATACAATGTTGCACACTTTTACGTACTTACAACCATTTTTATAATATCTCATAAGTCATACTACTTCACTACAGATGAATTTCTAGTTTCTGATAATGGGTGGTGGAGTTTGTACTATTTAATATTGTTTCATCCAGTATAATATAAACAAATTTGGTTCAACATTCACCTGATATAAGAGCTTGTGTATTGAAATATTACTAATTAGTAATTACTTACTCTTACACACCTTTTATTTTTGTAGGTTACCCATGAGCATGCCAAAGATCCACATGAACTCAGTATGCATGATTTGGTGCATGACTTGGCACAATCAGTTGCTGGTGATGAAGCATTTTATCTGCATGCTATAAGCCAAAGTAGTTCACCCAGTGACAACTGTCATCATTTAGTTGTGGTTAGCTATGATAAAAGGCTTTGCAGGTCATTGTCTGTCAAGGTTAGGTCACTACATTTCAGAGACTGGTGGAAAACAACTTCCTGGCGATACATTCTCATTGACAAAAAACTTACGCATCTTGGATATAACTGGATGTGCTGTGAGGAAGTTGACAGACCCGACTCGTCAATTAGCTCATTTGAGGTACCTTGATGCTTCACTATTGTGTGATAAAGATTTTCCTATGTGGATTACCAGTCTCTTGAAATTACATTATTTGAGCATACATGGCTCTACCAAAATATCAGAGCTGCCGAAGTCAATCAGGAACCTTAAAAATTTGGAACATCTGGATTTATCATGTTGTGGAAGCCTTGTGCACTTGCCGGAGTTTTTTTCCAACCTTACAAGTCTCTTGTTATTGAACTTGGGAGATTGTTCCAGCCTTTCTGCATTGCCCAATTCCATCTGTGACCTTTTGAATCTAGACAACTTAAACCTCTCAGGTTGTAAACTGGAAGAACTACCTAAATTTCTGGGAAATCTTAAGAAGCTAAGGCTGCTGAACCTATCTAGGTGCTCCAGTCTTCGTGATTTACCTGATTCTCTCTGTAACCTTGTCTCCTTAGAAAAGCTAGACCTATCTTATTGCTCTGGTTTGCAAGAACTACCAAATTTCTTTGGTAACCTTCAAGAATTAAGCCTTTTGGATTTATCGCACTGTTCCAATCTTTCTAGATTGCCTGATTCATTTGGTAACCTGAACAAATTGCAGCATTTAAACTTAGAAGCTTTCATGCATTACATGCCCTTGCACCACAGTGAGCTACACTACTACTTCGACATGTTATTTCGAGTCCTATGTAACCTATCCAACCTGCAATACCTAAACTTCTCAGCATGCCCTGTTTCTGTTCTTCCTGAATCTCTTGCCAACCTCAAAATGCTTCACACATTGAATATCTCGCGTTGCACTTCCCTAAGAAAATTGCCACAAAAATTCTTGAATTGCCAAACCTTAAATCTTTAGTTGTGAAGAATTGTTTCCCACCTATCGAAGATCAAATCAAGCGATCCTCACTGGCCAATGGTTTGATGTCACTGCCAAAGTTTTTTGTGTATAACATGCCTGGTGGTGTGTCCAGCAATATTGTGCAGCTTGAGGGTGTAGATGCTGAAGAGCTTGAAATAAAATTTCTTGAAAATGTGGTGAGTTTGGAAGAAGCTAAGAATGTCAACCTGGCATGTAAATCAAGGCTTTCCATGTTGTTCCTCTCTTGGACTGGCAATGTCGTCGACCATCTTGTGGATGATGAGTCTTTGCTTGAGGAGCTCCTACCCCCAACCACCTTGGAACACTTTATTCTCCAAGGTTACATGGGCATCAAATTCCCAAGTTGGATATGCTCTGCTGCATATCTTGCAAACCTTTCCAGAATAGAGCTGCATAATTTGCAGGGATGCACCCAGCTACCATCACTTGGTCAATTACCTAATTTGCAAGAGTTGTCTCTGCGTGCATTGCCAAACATCAAGAAACTAGATAAGAATTTCTGTGGTGGTAATCATGCATTCACAAAGTTGACAAAATTTGTTATACAGGACATGGATAATCTGGAAGTCTGGTATACGAGAGTATCAATAGAGGGTGAAGATAAAAGGGAAGAAGTCATGTTCCCTAACCTTCACAAGTTGCTGATACATGGATGCAACAAGTTGATGGTGAAACCATGCCCGCCTATAGCTGTGGAGTGGATCATAGAGGTTAATGATATTATAGTATCAGCATGGGAGGATAAAGGACATGCGGAAATTCTGTCCAATTCGATGACTTGTTTGGAAATATCAGATTGCCATGTCAAGGCTAACGGTTGGAGGCTTCTTTATCATCTTCCTGCCCTTTGCAAGTTAAAGCTCCGCATGTGCACTGAGTTAAGCAGCTTACCAGGAAGCATTGAAGTCCTTTCCTCCCTTCGGTCTCTACTTGTGTTTGCATGCCACAATTTGGCCGAACTGCCGGAATGGTTTGGCAATCTCACCGCACTCCAAGAACTGGAAATCAACTACTGTCCTAAGCTCAAGTCCTTGCATGGGAGCATGCAGCACCTTACATCACTCAGGTTACTGCACTTGGGTCACTGCGACAACATCTCATCACTGCCAGAGTGGTTCGGCAATCTCATCTCTCTCCAAAGACTTGAGATCTCAGGATGCCAACTAGTGAAGTCTTTACCACGATGCATGCAACACCACAGCGCTCTGAGGAAGCTACAGATCAGGCATAACCCTGAACTGAAACAATGGTGTGAATATTTCCTGGATGAGAAAGAAATAGTGTGAATCAGATGAGAAAAAAACAACCCTTGCTTAATCTAAAGAAGGTAGTGTGCTTCTCGAGTCTCCTGCCCATATTATTCCCTTGTTTACTTATAGATATATACATGCTTCTTACATTTGCATATCGGCTCTGTCTGTACCTACGATATGTTTCTTATCTGCTTAAGCTACACGATTCCACTCAATAGGTTTGGCACCGTCTTACACAAATGCTGTGTCGATCAAATGTACCTGCTGATGTACCACCCTAGATCACATTGACTCAGCATCTTTTCTTTAGAGAGGAGGCATCTGCCCGGCCTTAAACTGAGGCCCTTACAAGGTTCAAACAAAGTTAAGGAAAGAAAACTAGAGGTAGCAGATACAGGCCAGCAGGCCATACACGTGACGCAGCACGGTGAGTCTAGCAAGTAAACGGTCAGCAGGAAGACCGAGGCATGGAGCAGCCACCTCCATCAAAGCCCTACACCGCACGCCGGAGGTCAGTGCACTTTGCTCGCACCCTTACCGCGAGCCCCTCCACGAGCCTTCTGTCTTGGTGCCTTGCCAGCAGCTTCCACAGCTGCAATAGAGAAATGTACAATAGGTCAGCTGGGTGCCGAATGAGAATACCCTCTATCAAAGCTTTATTCCTAGTGGTCCAAAGGGCCCACGCAATCGGCCCCAAATCCCATCCACGCAAGCCGTTTCTGGTTCCCTCTCAAGTCTCAGTAAGTAATGACAACAAACACTCCATGCATCTGTAGATCACTTTGTCTCTCGCTCTGAACCTGATTTTCGGATTTCTGTTGTCCACCACAAAACAGCTTGATAAAGGTACTATTGGATCTGTGAAGCCTTAGCTGTAGGTGAGGATGAGATGCCAGATATGAAATTATGTAGGATGAGACATATCTGATGAAGAAGTGCTCGGCTAGGTATGTTTTATCTGTTTATTTGTTTTTTGCTTTTATATATATAATGGAAGGATCATCATTCTTTATTTGTTTATTTTCTTTCATTTAATCTCAGTTCCCTTTTTGTCTGTGAATATGTGAATTACTCCCTCTGTCCGGAATTACTTGTCGCATAAATGAATAAAAATGGATGTATCTAGAACTAAAATACATCTAGATACATCCATTACTATGACAAGTATTTCCGGACGGAGGGAGTACTAAATAACTGTAGTCAACCATCTTCATTTTGTTTCCCAACACAAATACTGGACTGGAGATGAAACTACTCATGCTCAAATAAGTATAAGATCTAGTACTTGTATTTGTAAGAAAGCACAATCTACTTCATCCTAAAGTAAGCTTAGTTGGATCGGAAATTGCTTTTGGAGGCCGAGCTTCATGAAGGCCGCTAAATGCAAAATGCAAAATTCATGAAAATTCATATTTTTATATTTCAAAGAATTCTGAAAACAAATACAGAGATTGTGAGGGCGTAACACACATGTGTAAATTTTCAGAAAAAAATACGTTGAAATGAGGCTTGTACAAAAAAGACAAATCTGAGGCTTTTTAACACAATAACACATGATACTATTCATCGTTCCAGGCCATGGATTTGTCTTTTTTGTGCAGATCATATTTCAAGGTATTTCATCCTAAAAATTTACACACATACACATAACATGCTTCTTTACTTGCATATTTTTTTTCAGATTTTTTTGAAACAAAAAAGTTTGAAATTTCATTTTTTCAAAAATATAGAGCTCCATGGAGCTCGGCCTCCAAACGTCCGTTCTCTGGTTGGATGGGATACTATAGATCTCAGCCATCCGTAATTCTCTCATCAGCGGCTTATGATTTAAACTGAATCCTTGTAGTTGGATGGGATAACCTCTTGTTGCACACTTAAATTATTATTAATTCAGAATCAACACCTACTGATCACGTCCTAATTTCTAGTTTTTGGCTCGTGATTTAACCATGCTTAAAGATGATTGATGGTTTGTGAGGGAAAACAGAAAATTTAATTATGGTTGCATTTAAATTTTAGATATAATTTTCTAACATATATGATTTATGTTAGTTACATTTTATCGGCAATATACTCCTTCTGTCTCAAAATATAAGATGTTTCTTTTGACACTATGATAGTTTCAAGAAACGTCTTATATTTTGAGACAGAGGGAGTACATTGCCAGAAAGGTGCATTGCATGATATCCAATATAACAGCATAATCATGCACACATGGTTGCTAGTTGCTGTTACAAAAAAGCAGCATACAGTAGGACTCTCTTACCTTGTTTATTTTTGCGGGGGACGTCTCTTATCTTGTTGCCTTATGCGGGATATCTTTTACCACTCTTACCAGAGGACGAAGTTGTTAAAGTTATTGAGGATTTTAAGGCATGGGTTCAGTAGTGACAATTATGTTTTATGACTTATAACCAAATTGAAGTAATATAAACCGGGTTGCTCTGTTATTCTTAATGAAATGCAGGAACACCCTGCCCTTTCGAGGTTCTAAAGAAACAAGATGAAGCTTAGACAGCAACAGCACAAACTGGAGCTTCATGGGAAGAGCAAGTCGTTTAGTGATACACATCATTATAGAAATATGCATCTCATGATTAGCCAGATCAATTTACAAATACAAGAAAGGTGTTCTACAAACGAAACAATCTAATTCCAAAGGTATGTGTGCATGGTGGTTTGGATGGTCTAGTGCTGTTGTGCTCTACTTTGTAATCGCGGGAAAAAATTAACCAACATAATTTGTGATAGTACCAAGGTGAACATGGTTCCACGTGCACTCATGTGAATAGTAAAATCAGAAAAAAGTACTAGGAAATATAAAAGAATTCTGAAATTTTGGGGTACCAAACTTGGTCGACTGGTCTACTCACACATGAATTTTCGCGAAGAAAACGAAATCAGGTCTTACTCTTACTTCAAACGTGTTTTTTTTATAGCTTTGATTTTAACTTCTTTTGCCTAGAATACCAGAATGTTATTTCTTCACAAAAATCTACTTGTGAGTAGACCAGTCGACCAAGTTTGATATCGGCCCCGAAATTTCAGTTTTTTTTCCACTTTTTTTCTACTAATGTTTTCCTGTTCTAGGAGGAACATCTCCATCTTCCGATGACACAGAACCTTTCGAGCCAGGCAAGGAGCAGGGGCGTTCTTCAGAGATGGAATTGAATGGTTGTGTCATGTCGGTGTCCTTGGTTGTTCGGAGAGGGCATACCCTGTTTGTGCCGGTCCTGCTTTCTCCTCCAGAGCCGGCATGTTCTTAGTCCCCGGTGCTTCATTCGCGGAAGAGGGCCACAACGTCTTCAGCTTCATGCTCTTTGTGAATCTTTCTTGCTTGAAGCGTGCGAGGCTTTGTTAGCTGCATTCTCGCGCTCTGTATCTTAGCGTGTTGTTCTTTTTCTTTCTTGCCCGGTTGATGGCTTTGTTTGTTCAAAGTTCCATTTCTCTAAAAATATACACTGTAAATCAATTGATGTCATTCAGTAAGCACATCTAAATGATGGCCGGCAGCAAAATATCTTTACTGACATAAACAATGTGCGCTTTTCAATTATTTTCAAGTGCCGGTCGACGTCCCGGCCAAATATCCATGCCCTGAAATGTTATCATGCTAATCAAGACCTGGCTGACCGCCATCGGTCACACGTTGTGTCTAGTAGTTCTCCTAACATCAGTACTGAGATAAAGTCCGGAAAAGCTAGCACCAAGCAGCGGCCAAGATCAAGCTGATCTCTCTATGGTCTGAATTGTGAAGATTGTGTCTCAGGCTGTAGTGGGTGCGTGCGTCAAATGTGGAACGCTCCAAGCTAGCAAGCGTTGTTGCCTAATTAATTAAGCAGAAGTAGGCCAATGTCACGGAACTTTAGCACTTCTGTTTACTTTTTAAAGGATGCTACATGTACTATCTCAGTAATAGAGGTATGTATATGACTTTTAAAGATTTCCAAATTAAGAATCTAAAACATATAATATGTGACCGTAGGCCAAGATTGGTAACTTTATTTTTTGTTATAGATAGAAAACGTGACCCTCTTTCTCGAAAACAAAATAACCGTAAACACATGATACAAGGCTGATGAAGCCATTCCTATAATTTGGGAGCGAAACACACAATACAGAGTTTTCAGTGGCTGTCTTAATCTATTTGGTCAGTTAAACAATTCAATCTTCAAAATGTTATCTTGAGCCGTCTTCCTTTTCAATGCAAAAAGTTTATAGCCGGGCAAATCGAAAAATCACTTTCTATCATTGCGACGAATTGGTCTTTGCGGCATACTCCTGATGTTGTATTATGGAGATGTTTGCAGCTATGTTTAAATAAGTTGATTTTCCTTGTTATTTAACGTTTTGCGACAACTATGGTAGTCGTTGTCGTTCAACACCTAATTCATGCAATTTTTTTGCATGATAAGACGATAGTGCTTCTACATGCGGGGAGCACTTGGTGTGTCTAATTGCTTGCAGAGTACCCATTTCATGAACATAGTGGCCTTCCTCTATAAATAGAGCCCTACACAAACATTCATCTCATACACCACCAAGGTAAAACCTAGCTAAGACCAAAATCTCCAATAGCAATCCAGTACAGAAAACAAATAAAATACCAGTGTCCATGGCTAAGTCACAGGCATTGGCTGCAGCACTGCTGCTTGTCCTGGTGGTGTCCCTTACCACAATAGAGGGCGTTCATGGCATCTGTGGCATGTCAAATGACGAATTCAAGCTTTGCCAGCCCGCCGCAGCAGTGGAAAACCCAACAGACAGTCCGTCGGCTGAGTGTTGTGCCGCGCTTGGGAAGGCCAACCTGTCGTGCATTTGTCGCTACAAAGGCATCGCCGGCATATGGCTGAGGATGTACCACATCGACGCGGACCGTGCTATGGCGCTGCCCGGCAAGTGCGGCCTCGCCATGCCCAGCAACTGTTCGTGACGATCGGATGCACTATCCATAAGCATCGAACCGCCGGTCGGTATAGATATGCGTCAACATTAATATGGCTAAATAAGTGGAGGAGCACTTGAAATGTCTTACTATTGTTGTGTGATTTAAATCTCTGCCTATCTCCTTAATCTGTCGATAAACGGTACAAAGTATTTATGTATACTGGAAGTGTAAGGAGGACAAAAGTGCCTAACATGCAGTTCCATGAATTTACTATCTTAAGCGGTGCGTTTGTTATTGCCCAAAAGTTGTGTGTTTTCATTGAACAAGTAAAAAGCGATCACAAAGTAATTTGAATATTGTAATCAACTATCAGGTCGACTCGTACACATGCTTATAGTTGATACTGTTTTCTCTTTAAGTTATTAAGTCTCACAACAACCTATTGTTCCAAATATATGCCCTACAAAGACATGAATCCACAATGGTTGAAATATTTTCATTGAAGTGTACTGATTGTTGGCAAGTATCCACAACAAGTCAACAACATAAGACAGGCTGCACTTAAATATACGGCTGGCTATACATGACCATGGTCATTACATTGATCACCGGCATTCCCTCTTCAACTCCACGAAACCGGTGTCATCTTCGCACCAATAATGTTTGAGAAAAAAACAAGTATTAAGGGCCTGTTCTGAACCTCTCCAACTCCCAGCTTCACAGTTTATTCACAGTTTATTGGGGTTCCTCGATGCATTGCCATGCCTCCGTATACTTCACCACCTTATTATGTTACCGTCGATATAAGGCAGTGCAAATACCAATATGTATGATCTGAAAATACCAATAGATCATCTCTCATGTCGTCATATATGTCCTTTCTGATTATGTTCTATTGTTTTGTGTTTACTTATGTATTTTTTTCATATGAATAAGATGTTTAACTACACACTCGGCATAAATGTTGCTTATAATTTTTTTACTAAAACAATTTCACTTTGTCATTCTTACCGGTGGTTGTTTTTGCATGCTCAGTGTTGTTTTCTATATTTAAATTTCCCATCTATGGCAACGGTTCGATCTGTCATAAAGTAAGGGTAGCTAAATTCTGCGGGGAGTGAATGCACATTCTTCTTACCTGGGTAGCTAAATTCTATGGAATGGATTTTATGTTCATATTTTTTGTATACCATGACCTTCCCTACATGTTTCCTTTCGAGAGAAAAGCATAATTAATAGTATATATTAATTATAAATTCCAAATATGAAGTGATTTTTTGGGGTCTTTGAGACATTGTTCTGAAAATGTTTTTTTCTCTCATGATATATGCAAGTACTAGTAGGTATGGAAAATATAGACCCTAATGATTGATTGGAGTACACATCAAGTTGTACTTGATTTACCTATTTTGCCTATCTCTTCTTATCTCTATAATGTTGTACTGTTGTACTACTAACACCCCCCCCCCCCCCCGGGCAGTAGTAATTGGAGCAGAGCGAACAATTGTGACTAAATCTGAAGTCTTGTGCTTCTACCTTCTTCACCATCATCAATTGGTCTCAGATGGGACGACACCTAGAGTGGTGACTTTCCTTCTAGTGCCTTCCATGTCTCTCCTCTATTCACTCCCGCGGTCACATCCGGAGTGTTATGGACGCAAGTGATCATGTCGTTTTGGTTGTAGTTTTTGCCAATGAGTACTTGTATGTGTAGCCCTTGTTTTTGATGTTGAGGGTAGTCAATCATGATGATGTAGTACCCATGGTTAAGTTAATCCTAATAAATGGTGTAATCATCATGAATGATGAAGCCACACCTATATAGCCGAAGGTGCAAATATGCACTCAATGGTGGAAATCGAAGCTGCGGTTGTGGACGACACACCATGCAAGGATGCGTCAGTGCTGAGGCTGTCAATTTTTCCATAACAGGAGAGAACCCATCAGGCACACATTGGTTTTGACTGTGTAGGCCGTGAAGGGGTCATCACTATGGTAATTTCGTGTTGATGCAGCCTTAGCCTTGGTAGATGACGTGGTCGGTGCCATGATGTGATCCTCGCCGTCATCAATACCACATCTTATAGTACTACTATTAGAGGGCGCTAATAGTAGGGTGTATCTCCATGCGACTAATTCTCAAGATGCATTATTGGTACCATGGTGTACCTAAATTGTTCTGAAGTGGCATAATAGGTCTATTCATATATTACTTTCAGGAATGTAGATGCTCATTTTCATTCTACAACAACTGTGTCAATATGATCAATTTCCAATGGTGCATACTGAGCCACTCGAATTTTGTTTTACACTTACGCCATAACCACAAGGATTTCTCATCATTCTACACTTTGGGTGGCCTAATACGTCCCCGTGTAGAAAAATGGGTGTAGTGCCTTTGGATAGTATCAACGACGGAGCTATGTGTATCTTGTGGGGGCCCCAGCCTTGATATAATCATTGAAGAAAAAAACATTTAAATATAAGAAAGTGTAGTAATTAGCCCCCCTGACTTCTTTGTCTACCTCCCCTACCGGATAGTGTTACCACGCCAAGTTTGTATCAAGGAAATTTTATTTATCATAACTATCACACTTGTTCGTGAGAAAGTATTTCCTACAACATTGTTTCACGTGTTTCTTCAGGGAAACTGTTGGCGCATAATTTTGTAATTGAATATCCATAGACTTGGGACACAACATCTAACTCTTTCAATGATCGTAGTTGTTCCACTAGCGAAGTGACGAGCTTCCCAGAGCTTCTAATACATGAATCACATGTGTGTGATGTTCTTCTTTCGCGGAAGATCTTTGTTTTCTATAAATGGAAAATAAACAAAGCATAAGAAATTGAATCACCAAAATAGTGGCTACATCAACGTTCATTGCACCCACGGTGAATAGTAAAATCGAAAAAACAGCAAATAAATTTACAAAAAATCTGAAACTTTGTGGCATTGATTACGACCAAATGGTTAAGGTTCTTGCAAAGTTTTGTGGCTCAAGAACATCAAATGAGCTCTATACAAACACCATAAAAAATCTACGAAAACAGTGCACACCAGTTTGAGAACACATATTAATTTTTTTTCTACGGAGCTCTTCGGATGTCATTTGGTCACCAAATTTTGCAAGCACCTAAAAACTCTGCTCATAACCGAAGCCACAAAGTCTCAAAAATCTATGTTTCTTGTTCCTTTTTTTTTCTGGATTTCACTTTTCATAATGGGTGCAGCTTGGTTACGACCAAACCTCTCCGATGGTTCTGTCGTCGCCTCGCCCACACGGCAGCGGTAGCTCGTGCACAGCAAACAACACACACACACGCGCGCCCCTGCTAGCTAGTTTTGCGCTCGAGATTGCAGTGAGTGTTGCCGAGCCCTTGAATAAGAGAGAATTTGGTACAGCCTTAATATACAGTGGATCAATAGATGTCCGGCGGTATGCTTATCTAAGTGATGGTCGGCAGATTTGCATAATCAACAGACGCTTTTCCTTTAGTTTCGAGTGCCGGTCGACGTCCTCGCCAAATTTCCTGAACAATGTTATCATGGTAAGCATCAAGCAAGACCTGGCTGAGTCGCTGAGCTCGACTTCCACTGTTCCACAGCCGCCGGCCGCCGCAATCAGTCATGCGTCGAGTCTAGCTGTTCCCCTGTACTGGCAGCATTACTGAGTTAAGTCGGCAAAAGCTAGCTAGCACCCCAAGACCACGCCAATAATGCTCCAGTTCTAGATGCACTGTAATGCTTCAAGCTAGCGAACGTCGTACGTTGTGCCCGAACTACAGTGATTTTTGTTTACTTTTCAAACAACATTAAAGGTACTATCTCAGTAATAGGTCCATATACATTACTGTGATATATCACCCCTTTTAATTAACTACTATGAACACATACCCTGTTCTTAGAAGAAGAAAATAGCTCTGGATACATGGTACAAGATAAAATACTTGAAGTTGGTGTGCGATAGCTAGTGAAATCATTCATATAATTCGGCAGCGAAGCACATAACACTTGAGAGTTCAGTGGATGCCTTAATGTATTTGGTCAGTTAAACAATTCAATCTTCAAAATGTTGTCATGACCCATCTTTCTTTTTCAATGTAAATAGCAAAAGGTCGAATCACTTTCCATCATTGCGAAGAACTAGTCTTTACAGCGTTGCATTAGGGAGATTTTCGCACGAATGTTTCAACAGAAATCAGTAGATTTGCTTCGTTGTATATATTTTTTGTCCCAACTATGGTAGTCGTTATCGTTCAACAGGAGGTTCAACGTTCAAGTGCAGAATACCTTTTTTTGAATGATAAGCCGATAGTGCTTCTACACATGGGCAGCACTTGGTGTTGTTCGTGCTTGACGCAGAATACACGCTTAATGAACACAGTGACAAAACCCCTATAAATAGAGCGTCACAACAAACATTCATCACACACACCCTCAAGGTAGAACCAGCTAAGACCAAAATCACCAACAGCAATCCAGTAGAGAGCTAAATATATTGCAAGCATCCATGGCCAAGTCACGAGCATTGCTTGCAACACTGTTGCTTGTCTTGGTGGTGTCCCTGGCTGCAATAGAGGGTGTTCATGGCATTTGCGGCATGTCAAACGACGAGTTCAAACTTTGTCAGCCCGCGGCGGCAGTGAATAACCCGACAGACAGTCCGTCTGCTGAGTGTTGTGCCGCGCTAGGAAAGGCAAATCTGTCGTGCATCTGCCGCTACAAAGGCATGGCCGGCATATGGCTGAAAATGTACCATATTGACGCACGCCGTGCCATGGCACTGCCAGGCAAGTGCGGTCTTACCATGCCCAGCAACTGCTCTTGATGATCTTAAGTACTATCCATAAGCATCTAGGTGTGTATCCGAGTGTAGGTGTACATATGCATCTACACTTTATGGCTAAATAAGTGGAGGAGCACTTGAAAGGCCTTGTGCTACTCGGTCTTATTGTTGTTTTGTGATTTGAACGTGTCCTGTCTCATTAGGCTTTCTCATTAGGCTGTTGATTAACAGTATGCATGCATACCGGAAGTCTAAGAGGATGGTAAAAGTGCCTTATATGCACTCCCATAAACTGGTAACCTAATATAATATCTTATACTAGTAACCTTCACTAATAGAAAACAGACTTTTCATATCAAGCATTAATCCCGGTCTGGTTACGAGCCGATACTAAAAACGGTATTAGTCCCGGTTTGTGCCGGCTCCAACGGCTAGGAGCAGAGCAACCTTTAGTACCGGCTCATGAGCGATCTTTAGTACCGGTTCGTGTCACGAGCCGGTACTAAAGAGAGCGTGGCAGGCTTTTGATCAGACTTGGGCCCCGCGTGCACCTTTAGTACCGGCTGGTTACACCAACCGGTACTAAAGGGCAACATTTAGTACCGGCTGGTGTCACCAGCCGGTACTAAAGACGTCCTACATATACGCTTCGTCCGCAGCCGATCGAAGGGGCTCTCATTTCTTTGTTTTCTCTCCTGTTCTTTTTCTTGCTCGAAGCTCATCCTCCATTTTGCCAAGGATTTGTCAAGATTTAAAGACACCCCATCTATCCAAGTGTTCATAAAGGTTAGCAACTTTGCTTCTTCATCTTTCATTGCTAATTAGCTTGTGGTATGCTCAAAGATATGTGATTTGTGGATTTTAGCTAGGTTTTGAAGGAGTGATATCATTATGTGGGATTTTAT
This sequence comes from Hordeum marinum, assembly GCA_022496015.1. Taxonomy (NCBI): domain Eukaryota; kingdom Viridiplantae; phylum Streptophyta; class Magnoliopsida; order Poales; family Poaceae; genus Hordeum; species Hordeum marinum. Next base: position 68,491,233 of record CM039676.1, read on the forward strand.
TTGATTTATATGCAATTTGAGCTCAAATTAACTTGTTAGGTTGCATATGTGTAGGTGCGGTTTATTTGGTGCATTCCCATCCCCGGCCGTCCTAACCACCGTCGATCGTCCGCACCGTCTCGTCGCGGCACCGGCCACCTTGATGAGCCTCTTGTTTTTTTTAAAACCTTTAAAAAAAATATTTGTATGATTTAGATAGCTGCGTGTACGATTTACTTACTTGTATTATTGTTAGTTATTCTATAGTGTTATGGTTATGGTATCCGCCCACATCGGCCCTCGTCCAGTCTATGATTCAGATGTGGTATGTCGTTATCTTTTATAACTATTCACACATCATCTAATGTTTATGACAATTAATTATGCCACCAAATTGACGTAGATGTTTTTATCTATAGGAAATAGTTGAACCAGAAATTCCAACCGACTATGCAATTCTGTTCGAGAAATTAACACAAGCTGGAAAAGAAATTGATCATTTGAAAGAAAAATTGAAAAGAACTGAAGATGAGAAGATGGGATTGGAGTTGCATGTTGCCGATATCATTGATGATCACAAGAACAAGATGGCTGGAATGCGCTTGAAGCTTAGAAAGATTAGAAAATATGCCATTGATAAAGATGCTTGGTATCATTATGCTATTGGCTCAATTGTTACTTTAGTTGCGATTATGATCGCATTTGTTGTTGCATTTACATGTTTTAGATAGTTGTATGTTGTTTTATGAGATGTATGTCTGAACTATAAGTATCTATTACTTGCAGTAATAACATTTGGTCACTGCTAGCTCTACTTTTGGTTGTAATGTGATGATGAAGTTGTATTAATTTGGTCACTTCGATGTTGTGTAGTGAACATGAGCCGATAATGAATGTACGATAACCGACTAAGTCCAGGGTTTCTTAATGTCCTGCATGATTTTATTCGTGTGGCTGAGGCAAACAAGCAGAATGGTTTCATGTGTTGTCCATGTCGTGACTGTAAGAATGATAAGAATTACTCTACCTCAAAAACCCTTCACTACCACCTGTTGAAGTCCGGTTTTATGTCCGGCTATAGTTGTTGGACCAAGCACGGAGAAAAAGGGGTTATAATGAAAGACAATGAAGAAGAAGAGGATGATGACAACTATCCTTTCGCTGATACAACAATGAGGGAAGCTGAAGAGGCATCATTGGGGGAAGCTGAAGAAGAGGCATCAGATGAGCCCGCTGATGATTTGGGTCGGGTCATTGCTGATGCAAAGAGAACCTGCGAAAATGATACGGAGAGATTGAAGTTGAAACGCATGTAGTTTTTAAAAATTGATGATGTGTCTTTGAATGGTGCATATTAAACACACAAAAAGTATGAAGTTAAAATAAGTTCTTAAAAATGAAATCCCTTTGTAATAGATGAGTTTTCGTCCGAAACTCTCATACTTCGAAAGAGATTGTCCTTGTACACGAAGTGCATCTAGTTTTTACCGTAACTCTCTCAACTCTTTAGAAGTTGATATGTGGGTGAAATTATGATGTCATGCCAAGTTACAAACTTTTCAAAGTTTATTTGTACTGCTTTTCAAATTTAGGGTCATTTAGCTCAAAATAAATTATTAAATGCATGAAAAATATCAAATGAAGTTAGAAAGGGTTGAAAATTGATGATGTGCCTTTGGATGGTGCATATTGAATACACAAAAAGTATGGAGTTAAAATAAGTTATTCAAAATGAAATCTCTTTGTAATAGATGAGTTTTCGTCCGAAACTCTCATACTTCGAAAGAGATTGATCAATTTGTGCACGAAGTGCATCTAGTTTTTGCCGTAACCCTCTCAACTCTTTAGAAGTTGCTATGTGTGTGAAATTATGATGCCATGCCAAGTTACAACCTTTTCAGAGTTCATTTGTATTGCTTTTCAAACTCGAGATATGACATTTCAAATGTCATTTAAACAAATTGTCTTATACAACAGTTTAAGTTGTTCGAACATGCATGGAAACGCCATAAACAGAATCTTTATATTTTTCTGATATTTTTTCATATATTATTTATTTCCATTGGAGTCATAGTTTTTTTCTATGATTTTTTAAAGTTTAAGGGTTTTTTCTGAAAATAATAACTAATAATAAATTAAAAAAACCCTTTAGTACCGGTGAGAGCCACGCACCGGTACTAAAGGTCCACCCCCCCGCGCGTTTTTTTGGATGACCTTTAGTACCGGTGCGTGGTTCGCACCGGTACTAAAGACCCCTTTAGTACCGGTGCGAGCCACGCACCGGTACTAAAGGTCCACCGCCCCGCACGTTTTTGGGAAGGACCTTTAGTACCGGTGCGTGGTTCGCAACGGTACTAAAGACCCTTTTAGTACCGGTGCGAGCCACGCACCGGTACTAATTTAGTACCGTTGCGAACCACGCACCGGTACTAAAGGTCCTCCACATATAAACAGTGAAGGCCTCGTCCCGGTGCGAGCCACGCACCGGGAGTAGCTCATTCGCACGCCGCCAGGATGCCGGAAATTGCCGTCACCGCTGCCCGCCGCCTTGACGCCGCCCACCTCCCTGACGCCGCGCGCCGCCCCGAGCCCGCCGCCCTGACCCCGCCGCCCCAACGCCGCGCGCCGCCCCGACGCCGCGCGCCACCCCGCCGCCACCGCCCCGGCAGCGCCCCCACCCAACTCCGGCTCCGGTGAGTGCCCGGCCGCCCCCTCCATTATTCCTGTTTTTTCTGTTAATTTAGTTAGTTTAGGTTTAGATTTAATTTAGCTAGGTTAGGTTTAATTTAGTTAGTTTAGGTTTAAGTTAGTTTAATTTAGTTTCTTAGGTTAATTATTAGGTTAGTTAATTGGTTAGTTAGTTTAGTTTAGTTAGTTTAGGTTTAATTTAGTTTAGGTTTAATTTAGTTTAGGTTTAGTTTAGTTTAGGTTTAGTTTAGTTTAAGTTTAGTTTAGTTAGTTAGGTAGGTAGGTCGTCCTTAGGTTATTAGGGTATGTGTAAATTTTGTTAGATGCTAAGTGTTATTTAATTTGTTAGATGCTAAGTGTTAATTTTTCTAAGTTTTATTTAATTTTTTTTCATAATTAAGTGTTTCTTCTCGACGTCGACGATGCCGATCCCGCATCCTCATCATCGAGTTGCCGGAGGAGGTCACTTGCTTGAGCCGAGGGGTCCTGTCAGGGATTGGGCTCCGCCGGGCTAGTGCTGGGAGGTGCTGCCTTCCGGGCGGCGCAGCTTGGTGAGGAGCCAGCCCGTCATCGACCCGGAGGTTCTGTGGTGGCGGACGCATGGGCCATGGAGTTTTCAGAGGCTTGAGTCCCCCACGGAGGTGGTACAGTACCATGTCAGCAAGGAGAACGAGCACGTCCGTCGCTACATGGCAGCTTTGGAGGCCAGGTCCAACAATACCTGACAGATTCTTCAGGGATCTCGCTGCAGCTATGTTCTTGTGATGGTTCCTTCTCTTTGGGTGTCCACCGCCCGTCCCGATATCCGCCGGGCGCTAGGGTTCTAGCTAGATCGATATATTAGCTACTATATATATATATATTATTATGATGTATTAGCTAGATCGATGGATTAGCCGATGTATTAACAATTATCTGAGATTATGAGATGAGATCTTTTCTAAGAACTACTATATATGTATTCGATGATGCATTGTTAATTAACTATCAGTTATTTTGCTTCTTGAATGCATGCTAATTTTAATACTAATTTATTTTATCTATATTATTATGGATTAGTTATTAAGCTATGGACAATACCGGTAGAGCTCATGAAGAGGACGTCTTCGACATGATACGCTCCTCCGAAAACCCAGCGGACCTTCTGGTTGAATCACATGATGATGACGGCTCACAATATCTGAACGATTACGGTGATGGATGTGAGGCCGAGGAAGAACAACTTATGTTCCAAAATTCGGAACAACTAACAATGTCCGGCAAGGTATATACACATATTAGCCTCTGGTGATCATATATATATATATTAACAAATCTTTGTTCTTTTAATTATCAGCCCTCCGGATCGAGCCAATCTAGTAGAAAGGTACGAGGCGGTGCCAAAATATTGGACGGCAACGTAAAGCTTAATCTTGATGCTTTCAAACATGATGGCGCATCGACTCACCCTGAAGCCAATGCAAAGACATTTGTGCGTCAATGCGGAGTGGTTGTTAGGGATGGAGTCCCGATCACAATGCAAGAATGGATTCAACCAAACAACACAAAACCAGGAGTGAATTATGTCGATACAAGAATTAAAGATACCCTTTGGCGAGATCTCATGGAGCATTTCATCCTATCAGATTCTCTCTCGGAGCGCCAAAGGGATAAAGTCAAGGAGTTTTCTCTTCATAAGATAGCTGGCGCGTTCCAGACTTGGAAGAAAAGATTATAGACCGAGTACAACGCTAGAGGCCAGAAGGCGCCCGAATTCATAGGAATATACGAGAAGGTAAGGAATCACTGGGACGCATTTATCGAGTACAAGACATCGGAAGCTGCTATGGAGAAGTTAGCAAATAATAAGATAAATGCGGAGAAAAAAAGTATCACCATAAACTAGGGACAGGTGGATACAAGTCAGCCATTCCTAAGTGGGATGCATTAGAGAATAAGATGCATGCTGAAGGGATCACTCCAGTAACCTTTCACTGGCCCCAGAGGTGCAGGAATTGGTTTTTTGCGCATGGGAGAAAGTTGGACCCAGCAACAGGGAAGATTATTGCACTGGCCAGTCTGAAGCATGCATCAGATGAGTTGATTGATACAATAAAAGCTGCCCAAGAAGGACGGTTTCACCCCAATAGAGAGAACGACGAGCTTACACACGCCCTCGGGAATCCCGAACACGGAGGACGAACACGAGGCGTGGGCGTTGTTCCGTGGTCGAGGGGTTTGCGGGATGGAAGGACAGTTATAAAAGCCGTTCGAGAAAAAAGAAGGTGGAAGCAGACTGACTTTCAAAGTTGGAACAGAAGTATGAGCAACAGCAGCTGCAGATACAGATACTGACCCAACAAAGGGAAACTCCGCAGTAGGAGGCAGGGGAACCCGTCCCATCTACATTGCCAAAAAGCAGCGTGGGTTCCACGGGGGCACCACTGGGTCACACCCCCATGGATGATATCACCGAGAAGACATCTTGTGAGCTAATCCAGAAAATGAAGAACATACCCGTGCGGGTCGCGACGGGCTATGCTTTACCAAATACACCTGATGTTCTGTGGCATTGCAATCTGGTTCCAGCTGGGTATGCTCGTGTCGCGGTGGACGCAATAGAGCCAGGATATGATGAACTATTGCTTGACATCCCTGGAGGTGAGGGGGAGTCCACATTGGCAGAAGCCAGCCGTGGTCTCAATTCTATGGAGTAAGGACTGCATCGTCTTTCCACAGTCGGCGCTAAGGCCATCGGCTCCTCTGAGTATCAATGTCCAGCGCGAGGGATCCCAGCCAGAGGCATCGCAGCGCCAGCAGTCCTCCCCACCTCGCCAGCAGTCCTCCCTACCTCCCCAGCAATCCTCCCCACCTCGAGAGGCATCCCACCTCGCCAGCAATCCTCCCCACCTCGCCAGCAGTCCTCCCAACCTCGGGACGGAGCACGACGCGAGTCCATATCGTCGATATCGATCTCCACCGCGTGAGCCGACTCCACCCCGACAGCGGTCTCGCCAGCAGGGCTCCCAAAAGAGGAAGGCCAGCAGCAGTCCTCTTCGGAAGAAAGCAAAGAAGAAACCCGAGCCTCCGGCCAAAAGGAAGCTGCCTTACAACATGACACCAGAGGAAAACAAAATTGAAAGCGATCGCCAAGTGAAAGCCCTTTTTGCGAAGAAGACCATGCCGCCAAAGGAGGTAATACCCAAGGAAGTCCAAGAGCACTTTATGGAACACTTTATTGATCAACCCCCGGCATATGTCGAGCGTATGCCGACAGACTATGAGCGACAGATTCAGAAGGCAACTGAGCAGAGAAGTCGGCCCAGCCCAAGGAAGAAGTCGGAAAGTACGACATCAACGACAGGAGGTACTACTAGCGGGAAAACAGTTCCCCAACCCGGAGAACAATCCAAGCAATCGATCTCTCCGCTCAAGGTGAGTACCAATCCAAGCAAGAAATTGATCCAACCAGTCGACATGCAAGGCAACCCAATCGACCTCGAAGAAGTAGGGGCTGCAGGTCTCACTCTTGGCCAAATCCTTGGCACCGAGGAAATCCACGGGTACGGTGCAACTGAGTACGCAATGCAATATGCCGTCAGAAAACCACTTGTCACACTCGAGCAGTACAAGGAACTACCAACTGCGATGCGACGGTTACATGATTGGTACCTGCGTAAAGCAAAGCGAGGGGTGACGGCAGTCATGGTCAAAGTAAGGAAAGAGCATTACATCAATGGATGTGACATATGTCTTGAATTCTAAGAACTTTTCCAGTTATACCACATGGACTCTATCGACAAAACTCTCATCAGTTGCTATTGTCTGTAAGTGATTTATATTTTTAATAATTTAAGTCTCTAGCTAAGAAATTGTTCATTGGCTTATCCTCACTATATATGTTCTTTTCTACGCTATTATGCAGATTGAAGATGTGGGAATTGAAACATGAGGGAATCGATGACATTGGGTTCATCGACCCAAGTACCGTTAATGGTCATGTGGTAAAACATTATGCCAAGGACATAGAAGATCTCTTGGAAAACAAATTAGAGGCACTAATGAATACCAAATCTACTATAATATTTCCTTACAACATGGGATGAGTGTTTACTCTCTTGTATACTACTCATTCTATTTTTGCTTACTAGCTCGCTGTCAAGTGTGGTTGATGAGTTATATGCATGCCTGCTTAATTATATAAACTTCTGTGTAGAGACCACTATATCCTCCTAAATATTATCCTCGCTGATGAACTTGTTCAAGTGTATGACTCACTAGATACACTAGAACAATCATACGTGGACTTGTATTTTATGATAAAACGGTAATTTCAATCTTTATCAACCTCGCTTTCTTTCATTATTTCCTGATATCAAAAGTAATTATAATAACTCTTTCACTCTTTTTCTTTGCCGCTTAGTGTTTGGAAAAAGATGATAGAAAAAAACTATCACGGTCGTCAATGGAAACCGAAGCTGAAGTGGAAAAAGATGCAGGTAATTAAGTAGTACTACTAGGTCCGCGCATCTCTTTAATTCTAGTTTCAATATCATTATCATATGCTTGATTATTAATTATCTTATTGAATTATATTCTTTTGCAAAGTGCGCGAAGCAGCCACAGGGACAAATTTATGTGGATACTTCCTCTGCGAGAACATTCGCATCCAGACCGAAAGCCGTATACATCGCAGAGGAGCACGTGAAAGACAACTCCAGGTCTGGCAGATGATGTCGAAGCTCTCACCCGAGAAACGCTTTGTAACACTTCAAGAGGAATTTGCGGCATTTCTTCTTCGACATATCATTGATGTAAATGGAGAGCACTATTCCTTACCGCCGCCTCAATAATGCCAGCAAATCAGTAGTAGAAAACTGAGATTTCATCCGGAGCACTAGCTAGCTAGTCCCGGCCGGGTTTTGGGCCTTAAGTTATAAGTCCCAGAATATATATATGGATGTGTAATTCCATTTGTATATATACTGTGTATGAGATATTGTATATTATATTACATATATATGCATCAACATGTGTAATGTTTACAGTATGTAGCACCGTAAAATAAACTTGAGATGAATGGAAAACTAAAACCTAATTAAAAGCTAAAACAAAAAAACATTTAGTACCGGTTGGTGGGCCTCCACCACCAGCCCACACAGGCAGCTACATGGTGGGCCTTTAGTACCGGTTGGTATCACCAACCGGTACTAAAGGTCCTCCACCGCCAGCCCACGCAGGCAGCCACGTGGTGGGCCTTTAGTACCGGTCCGTGGGCCAACCAGTACTAAAGGTCTGGACCTTTAGTCCCGACCCTTTAGTACCGGTTGGGGAACCGGTACTAAAGGCACATCCCGACCGGGACTACTGATCGACATTCTACTAGTGCTTGTATGTGTCTTTCGCAACAACAATAACCTTTGGATGTGTTAAAAAGGTGTGTGTTTCCTAGTGAAAAAATAAATGTATATCAGAAACTCTTTGTTCATTTGTCACTGTTATGTAATTTGAATACCTTAGTCTAATGCCGGGCATAAAACTCGATATCCTAAGCTTCAAGCCAAAAAAAACAAATCGACTGCGTATAACTCGGACACAAAAAACCCGAGCACTACATTGGATAACAATTTTGTAAACCCAACTTTTATACAGTAAATTTGGGATAGAAGCCACGGTACATGAATTGCTCGAATAGCCCTAAATAATTTGGCAGCCAAGTAAAAAATCCGGCATAGAGGCTGTCCAACACGAAGATGCCATGACGAATTACCACCAGTGGAGTTTCAACGGTCACCACTCTTTGCAATGTTAGTCCATGGCGAATTGCCACTAGTAGAGTTTCAAGCAAATGGCCGCCCATATAACATGGGCTACTACCTTGCACATGGGATATATATCTGAAGTGGTCCACTTTTATGAAGCCAATTTCAAATCCCTAATATAATTAAGAAAGAACTTTACTTCCATAATACTCGAGCGGCTACTAGGAAAGATGTGGAGAGGGGTTTTGGGATTGGCAATCCCAATTTGCTATTGTGCGAGGAATGGGTAGGTTTTGGGATCAAGAGATCCTTTGGTACATGATCATGGTTGTGGTGATCATGCACAACATGACCAATGAAAAGGAGCATGGGAAAGATTTGGTTTACAACTTCTATGAATTAATAGGACAACTAGTTTGGCCACGTAGAAGGGAAGACTGCATCCGCCTCTCTCTTGAAGTGTACAATAACATTTGAGATTCTGATACACACAAAGATCTACAAAGAAATCTCATCAAGGATGGTGGACATGGTATAGGCAACAAGCCCATTAGTTTCATCTCTATGTTTAATGTATGTGTTATGATGAACTTTGGGTTATGTTTGATGAGCAATTTCTGTTGAATTTGATGTTGTGGATTGATGAACTATGTACTAAGTAAGTACTATTTGTGTTATACTTGTTTGGGATTCATTTGAGATGAGTTTGATATTTATTTGTTGCAATCTGTATGTAATGGAAAAAACATATTTTGGTGCCCTATTTTACATCATTTGCTACGGAAGAATAAAAATTGGTGCTCTAGTACCCATTTTTTGGTTCCCTATTATACATCAACCGTTGAAGGTGCTCTAAGATACCACAAGAACACAATGTGAATCTATTCAATTATTAGGGACATGTATGCTGCAAGTTTCTTTCAGTATGCACACCTACCAGCTATCATTGTTGCATTTGATTTTGTGCATCTTGTTGAAATAAAGTGTAGAAGAAAAGAAAGCCAGTTTTCTTACAAAGATTTCATAAAACCAATGCATGAGCTAATAGTTCATCAACATCACTCGCTCGACAATTGAAAATTGAGGGACTATCATTTTGCATTCTTTTTTGAGAGACATACACTTGGACACTAAAGTATACGTAGCTCTGTAACCATTCCTTTTTTGAGAAACATACACTTGGACACTAAAGTATACGTAACTATGTAACCAACGCCTTAGCCCAAACAGTGGAAAACAGTACTGCAGAAGTCCTAACATTGTGTTATCCGGTGGAAAATAAGAAATCATCCTCGCTGCCGACACCATCGGATCTTATTTTCTGCCTAGGCCAGGCAATAGGCAGCAACCCCCTCCCCCACCCTCATCGCTCGAACAGATATGGGTTGGCCCATATTCGGGAATTTCACATGCCTTTCTTGCACCCGTTTTGGGTAGGTTCTTGAACCTTCCCAAGATCGGTTTTTATTTTAATTTTATGTTCTTCTTTTTCCATTTAAAGTTTTGGACATTTTTAAAAAATTGGGAACAATGTTTGACATATACGTAGACTTTTTGAATATGTGACCTTAGTTTGTCAATACTTTTTGCATGGACAACATTTTTGAAATTCTTAGACACTTCTTGAATTTGTGAATACTTATTGCGTCGGCAAACATTTTTAGAAATATAATTCGTGAACAATTTTTAATTCAAGAACATCTTTCAAATTTGTTACTTTTTGAAATCAAAAACTTTTAAAAACTTATATAAATATTTTAAAATTATCTATATGTTAAAATGTTAGTATACTCTTATAATTCAAGATTTTTTTAAAAATTAGAACACTTTTTTGGAATCCAGGAGCATTTTCCAAATTTATGGGTATTCTTTTAAAATTAGTGAATATTTTTAAAAATTCAGATCACAACACTGCAAATGTGTATTAGAGCATGCACAACACTTAGACTGGGTCTAAGAGGGTCGCATAAGTAGGGGTGAAGGACGAAAAAAAATAAGATGGGGCGAACTCTGAAGTATTTGTTTACGAAAAACCGTAATAGTCTATATACACTTCTTTATGAAAAAAAAAGTTTCATGCACTAACAACACACACTACTTTCATGTGATCCTTGCATTTGGCTTTGCCAGCCCTTTCCCTTCCTCTCCATCTTCTGTTGATAATGTTAACATGCCTCATCGTTGCTCGTTGTTGTCCCCCGCTAGACCCTACTTCAGCTGTCGTTCGCAGAGCCTTAGAGCAAATCCAATGTGTCGACCCAAGCGGACACTCATTTTGTCCGTATTTTGTCTGTTTGGGACGGCCGCTCGCTCGACGTCTGCCCCTTTTACGTTTGGGTCAGTCGGAAACCCAACGCGCAGACGCATTTTGGTCTGCATTTGGGTCAACCAGACACCCAATTTGACACTAGTTTACATAATTCAAACAAAATATAAACATCTTATAAAATTTAGACAACCGAATAAATATTTTATAGTTTACAAGCCACATAAAAGTTTGGTGCGGCGAGGAAGGTGGCTTACAGTGAGTGAGCTACTGGGTGGGGACGGCTAGCTAGGGCATCGAAACTGGGCGGCGGCGGTGACGACGACGGGGTGGGGCGGTCGGATGCTTCCTGTCAATGGAGGAAGAGAATGGTCAATGTGTCACCGACTAGCGGGTCAGGGGGAGGAGCAGGCAGACGTCTCGTACGTTCGCCTTGTGTCCGCGTTGACGCGAATCAAACCCAAATTTAGGCTTGGAATGGATCATTCGATGGACGAAAAGCGAACGCACGATCTGTTTGAGTTCGCGTACTAGGCCAACTTTTTATCCATTTTAATCCAAACAGACAAACGCAAACGAAATGGATCAATACATTGAAGTTGCTCCTGGTCTCGGACTCTCAGTGGCTCGGTGCGGCCTGCATGGCAGCGCCCAATCTCCCTTCATGAGTTACTGAGCCTAGGACGGTCAATTGTTTCGTAGCAGTGAGTGTTCGTGAGACTACATTGCTCATTCATGTAGCAAACGACCTTTATAGCGAGTAGCAACTTTCCCAAGCAAGAGAGTCCACATGTTATGCGTAGGGATAAAATAATGTTTTCGCCTAATCATGGTATGGCAAGCTCCACATCTTGCCCAGTGGGGTGCTTTGACCTTGCATAAGGGTGTAACGAGACATTTTTCATAAAACATACACTATAGGTTGAAAAAAGTGTCACTCGGATGCTCAAGCAGTGATGGATTTGGGCCCAGGCAGCCCAGACGACGGCCTGAGGCGTGAGGCCTATCTGCTTTGATAATTGTAGCAATATGCTACAACAAAGGTTGCCTGGGCCGTGGCCCAGTTTGCCCGGGGCTTGGCCCATTCCTGGGTTTGTTACTGTGCTCAAGAACTCCAGTTGACACCATTCAACATTCATCGTGCATGCAAGAGCAAGCCGTGTAGTTTGAGTAGCCTCGACCATAGGAGCAAAGTGGTTCTTGCCACATCGAAGTGATGTGGGAAAGGCGACACAAGAGCTCTATATTCCCAATGCATCATACTCTCGCAATAGTGAGATGTAGGCCTTTGCCATGTTCCATACTCCCAATGCCTCACACTCTCGCAATAGTTAGATGCGAGACTTTGCCCTTTTCGACTATTGCGAAATTGTGAGGCATTGAGAATATTGAGCTCTTTTTCACCTCCACAAACGAAAAGAAAGCTTCTTTTTCCTGTCATTAGTAGTCTCGTCAACCCCTTCTGATCCTTGGGCCTCTCCTTTATGGACGAAAAGATATCGCAGGAAGAACGTGTGAATCCATGCAATTACTAGGGTTGTAAGTACGTACACCTACAAACTACCATCCATGTCTTTGCTTTTGAGCATCTTCTGACAAAATGCGGAAGAAAATTAGGCAGTTTACTTGCAAAGATTTCATGTTTCAACACATGCACTGAAAATTCATCAACACGTTACTACCTCGGTAATTGATAATTGAGGTACTATCCTTTTGCATTCATTTTCCCCCATAGGCACACAACATACACCTAAACAATAAAACTCTACTTCAACCATGTAACCAACTCCTTGGCCCAAACGGCCAACTACAGCAACGACAGAAGTGCTAACATCCTCGACTCCTTGTGGCGTATCCAACTAAGCTGAAATATGTGACTGCACGAATCGCTACGGGCCACGGGAGTAAAAGGCTAACAAGAACAAAGGGGATTTACATTGCATAAATTGCCCGTTGGGCCCGGACTAAACCTTTCGCGGTGCGATTCCCTAACCTCTTCTCCATTGCGGTGGATGACAGGATATTCGTTGCGACCGCGTTGGCTGACCTTGGGAGCCTTGCGTTTATGCGCCCCTTTGGCCCCGAGGACTAACGCGCTTGGTTGGATCTGCTGGAGGCGGTCGCGCTTCATGGGCCTTCCGTCGTCCAGGCTGCTGATCGCATCTCCTGGCGTCTGGAGCCATCGAGATGTTTCTCCATGAAGTCGCTTTATCGAGCCATTGCCCCTTCCCCTGCTCTGGCCCCCTTCGAGCTGATATGGTCGATCAGGCTACCTTTGAAGATCCGGATATTCTTGTGGCAGTGGATCTGTGGCCGCATTCTCTCCGGTGTCGAGGTGCTTAAGAGAAACGGCCCGGGTGATGGGCTTTGCCCCCTCTATGGTACTGCCAAGGACTCCAACCACATTTTCTTCTCGTGCATCTCCACCCAGTTCCTTTGGAGCTGCCTTCGGGAGCTCCTGGGCGTGAGCTGGTGTTGCACCAACTTCCCGGACTTATTCGCCGAGGTCCAGTCCTCCCCTCTGTGGCAGCGCCACATTAGGTGGCTCTCCATTGGGGTCCTCACCTGGACATTATGGACGGTGCGCAATAAGCTAGTGATCCAACGAGTGCCTCTCCGTCGCGCTTCTGACGCCGTTTGCAAAATGTGTGGTTTTATGTAGCTCTGGCGGCCGCTTAGCCATCACTGGGACTAGGACACCATCAACACCCTCACTACTGATCTCCGGACGATGACTCTTCGCTTGACACCGCCACTTCCTGCCCCACAACCCGAGCCGGACTAGATGCTTCATGTCACACATCTCCCGGGCCCTTGCTGCCCTTTTTTGTGTTTTCTTTTAGGGCTTGTTGAGTTGTGCCCTCAGCAGAACCTGTTGCACTTGTCGTGTGTGACTTTGCGTGCGTGTGGAACTCTGTGGTACTTTGCATCTGTGGTGGTAGCTTTATCTATAAAGTGGGGTGAAAGCCTTTTTCGGTAAAAACATAGGATAACTAACAGTACCCCTTCTAGAATCAGAGAAAACGATTTAGAACGAAGTCATGGACCCGGATTGGGTAGCTGTAGAACTCCTTGTTCCTATGGATTGAGTACCCTTTATGGTGGCGCAAAAATGGTGTGAACCATGAGAGCCCTCGGTCGGACTGGTTGGCCCTCAGCTCTAGCACGTTGACCAGAAGCAACACGACCATCAACACCACGATTGGGCCGAAGCCAAAAACTATGTTTATAATATCATTGAACGACGACACCAAAGAGCATAGAGATGAAATTTGAAATAAAAATTCACACACCAGGAACTCAAGACTCAAACTAACAACATCACTCCCAAATCAAATGCTACACTAAGCGAATACGTGAACCGGCTAACTAGATCAAAGTACTCAAAGTAAGGAACGAGCTCGTCAAGTTTGGTGCCAATCCAAACACGTTTGAGCCTCTAATCACCAGGTTCAACATTGTCTGGTGAGGTGCAGCAAATCTGGATAGAACTCCCTCCTCCTTCCTCTCTCTCAAAGATTATGTTCTTGTTGTGCTCTCTCTCTCTCAATGACAACCACCACCAGCTGGTGGAGTGACTAGTTTTTTTCTTCCCTCACTTCACTAGGAAGCCCTCACAACTATTGTATACAACAAAGACCAACCTCATGCATGTTGGACTAATGGGTTGATGGTGTGCTGCCAACACACCTCCATGTGGAGAGACTTAGCCCAACAACATAGTCGTGATAGGGGTGTCTAACTCGACACCATGTTTGGGTTGCTTGATCCATGGCAAAAGGTGTCCTTGCGCTCGGCGGCAAGAATGAGAAGCTTTGTCCCACCATGGATGTGGACGCCGAGTCACATGCTACCCCCAACCTGGCCCTCTAGGCTCCAATGGATGGAGGTCGACCTTGGTGATCTCCTAGCGCGGTCCATCTTTGTTGTTGCGCTAGACCTGATCATCCATTGATGGTGTGCTCACGGTCTGTTATTTACCAAGATGTTGTCCTTAGTAGAGGAGGCAGTCGTCAAGGTATGCACATTGCTGGTCAACCGACGACCACAATGATGTTGCTTGTGCCAATGATGATGATATGCAGGTTCCTAAAACCAAACATCACATATGTCACATTCCTTTGAATTTGAGGGTATCGTCAAGGACAAAGGCTTAATAAAAGACGAGAAAACCGGCAGCATGGCATCAGGACTTGAAGAAAAGAAAGTTGACTATAAAACATGATTCATGCCCTCTATTGGATGCAACGAGCCTTCTATAGGAGCTCACATGTCAACAACCTCTCCCCCAGCAAGCTGTCAAATACATGACGAGGAGAGGGAGGGAAACAAGCCCAACCACAAGTTCATGAGCACTGGTGGCTTACAAATCAAACATATTCATGAGCAAAAGAAGAGTGGCTCAACCAATAGCTACTTAGGTTAAGTCATGTTCGCCCCTTCAAAAGAAAAGTTATGTCACATGTGGTTGGGCCTCCTCTGCATTTTCCTCCTCCGTGTTTTGTGGGTGGAAACAAGACGCATCATAGGAGTAAAGAAGAGATGAACGCAGTCATTGGTGCTCGTTTAGCGTGGGGGATCTAATATTTTTGGACGGGGCTTGGTGACTGAGAGGCCCTTTAAACCCGAACGGAGGTAGTACCCTCTAGGATGTCCCATCTACCAAAAAATGACCTAGACCGAGAAAATAGGCCCCCACATCGCTAGCTAATCTAGGCAGCACGGGTGGCGACCAAATCTTCAATGCTCCCAGCTCCTGTTGCTTGCTCCTTCCCCTTGCCGCTGCTGGAGGTCACCACCTGGTGAAGCATATGCGGTGGTGGAGGGGCGGGGCCTTTCTCCCTTTTTGTTTTGGTAGCTTGGTGGCGGGTGTTAGCTCCTATTTGAAAAGGCTCACGGTGTAACCGATGCACCTGGCTGTGAGCGATGGCCGTCAGATCCTTGGATAACAGTTGTTGCGGCGGGCCTCCCTTGACGTGTATCAACATATTGACTAGTATGATCATCCATTTCCTGACCCAGGTGATTGGCGTCATCTCCCTATGCCCATGCATGCTTAGAAGGATGCATCTAGCCGCCCCCAGACATACACAAGGCCACACCAGATGTGTTGCACCCTTGGATCGGTTGGCTACTTGCTCTCCTGATCCGCTATGGTATGACGGTCAAGCCAGTTAGGCGGCGGTCAGGTATAGTGGCTGCCGGTTATGGGTTGCATCGCTTAGCAGTGCCTTCCGGGGCGGTTGACTGTTTGGTTGGTGGCAGCTATGGCACAATGAAAACAACAATGACTCATTTGAAGAGGTGTGGTTATGAGCACATTCGATATGATCATTTGAAGAGCATGATTTGCTAGATCCGGCTTCTCCATATCCGACTGTTGTACCGGCAATGGTGACTACACCGAACTATGCAGGTCGACCCGTTGCATATTGTAGTAGCCACCCGAAGATCTTCATCAAAATTTCTCTCTCTAGATTTGGTGATTGTCTTTCGTGGTGTGATCCAACTACAAATGACGAACTTACACAGAGCGTATGTTAGTGCAGCGGTGGTGGACGATTTCCTAGCCCAACACATGTAGCTATTGGAATTGCGAAACAGTGGTGGCGATAACACATATTGACTTCGACGATCTTCGGGGTGAAAACCTAGGTCTGGCCCAAGTTGGTTAACTCATGATGGTAATGGTTTATCTTCGTTGCCTTGTTGCAGGCATTGCTTGTATATGCTCAGAATTGTTCTTCACGGTGAAAATCTAGAATCTAGTCGTTAATGATTGGATCCGATGGTGACGGTGCTTGAGCGATGCTCCCTTCCTGAAGGCGTTGGTGTTGAAAACCCCCGATGTCCTTTGTGGTGTCATTAAATGATTGGTGTGGATATGGCCATAACTATAGTTTGTCGATGGTGGTTTTGGTTGGGTTTTTTTCACGCTTAGGCATAGCTTTGGTCTTCTATGACTTTGCTACTTGTCGGCATGTTTGTGTGTGTGTGTGTGTGTGTGTGTGTGTGTTGACTATGTGCATCCTAGATATGTAGAGGCCGGGTGTGTACTCATTGTGTTTGTATCCTCTTCCTTCATTTCGAGTCAATAAAATCCACTCTTTACCATAAAAAACACTACCTCTATGATCATGAGAACTAGTGATCATGAATTGCATACAGAGAGTGGTCATAAGTCCTAAGAAGTATGATCATCAGACTAGCTCTATGGCACCAATAGCAGAGTTGTGGGACACTAGAAAACAACCGCCTAGCCAGGCATTCCACTTTTTAGGACCCATCTTGAACTGTTTAACAGCCTCAACCATAGCAGCAAAGCAATGATTGGTTCATGTGAAATACTCCGTACTATGGGAGGGGCAACAGGAAAGCACCCTATTCCCAATGCCTCACATGCTCACAATACTCCCATGTAGGCCTTTGCATTTCCCTCAATGAACGAAAGTCGTATCTCATTTCCCAATAATATGTTGCATCACTTCCTCTGCTTGGACTTCTCTTTTATAAACAACGGACTGACAGTCCACTTCAGTCTGAACACCTACCAACTAACAATTGTCATATATTCCTATCATTTTGAGCATCTTGTTGTAATAAAATGCAGAAGAAAAGAAGGGCGTTTACTTGCGAAGACTTCCACTGAAAGTTCATCAACACATCATTCCCTAGGTAACTGGTAATTGAGATAATATCATCCTTTCACATTCATTTTCCCTAGAGAAACATATGCACCCAGACAATAAAACTCTATACAACTATACATCAACCATGTAACCAACTACTTTGCCCAAACGGACAACAACATCAACGATGGAAGTCCTAGCATCCTTGTACCATATCCCACTAAGCTGAAACCTGAGACCGAACCAATTGCTACGGGCCGCAGGGGTAAAAGTCTAACAAGAACAAAGGGGATTTAGATTGCACAACAGCACATGATAATTAGCAGCACCCCTTCTAGGATTAAAAAACCCGGTTCGGAACCAAGTCATGGACCCGGATTGGGTAGTTGTAGAACTCCTTGCTTCTAGGATTCGAGTACCCTTTACAATGGCACGGAAATGGCGTGAACCATGAGATCCCCCAATCGGATTCATTAGCATAGGGCTCCAACGTGTTGTCCAGAAGCAACACGACCATCAACGCCATCGTTGGACCGGATCAAAACACTATGTTTATGATGTCATTGAACCATGGTAACAAAGAACATAGAGATGAATTTAGAAAACAAAATTCACACACCAGGAACTCGAGACTGTAAATGGAATGATAACTAAACAATGATGCAAAAGAGGGTTGCTTAACATACCCATCCTACATTAGTCTGGGCAGGTCCATGGCTAGCAGAAGCAGTGTACTCGTCCTATGAGTCGCGCCCTTTATTGGACGCAAAAGGCCTAAAATAGGAGCTCACATGACAACAACCTCTCCCACAACAAGCTGTGAAATACACAACACGGAGAGGGAGGGAAGTAGGCCCAACCACAAGTTCACGAGCATTAGTGGCTTACAAAACCAAACATATTTGTGAGTAAAATATGAGTGGCTCAAACACTAGCTATTAAGTTAAGTCACATAACATGTCATCTAGAACTACTTATCGAGAACCGAGTAGAGAGCGAGCCTAACAAGTATGATCATGGAGAGTAACTCGATAGCACTAGTAGAAGAGTTGGAGGACACCAACTGACAACCTCCTAGTCAACCATTCCTGTTTTTAGGAATTGTAAAAGAGTTATACTTTTCGGGTGCATGCGCGGGTAGGAAAGTTGAACCTACCCTTAATAGTTCAACAACCTCAAACATGGCAGCAAAGGGATGCTTGCTCCTCCGAAGTAGTACTGTGCAAGGGTCAACACAATAGCTCCATATTCCCTATGCCTCACAAGCTCACAATACTCCCATGTAGGCCATTGCATTGCCTCCACGAATGAAAGTTGTGCCCCATTTCCCAATAATCTGTTGTACCACTTCCTCTGCTTGGACTGCTCTTTTATAGACCATGTAAATCAATGTAATTCTTAAGGAGACACTAACTGCAAGCCCACTTTAGTATGTGCACCTACCAAATGTCATAGTTTCCTATCATTTTGAGAATCTTGTTGTAATAAAATGCAGAAGAAAATCAAGAAATTTACTAAAGTTCATCAACACCACTGCCGCGGTAATTGATAATTGCGGTGCTATCCTTTTGCATTCATTTTTCCCCCAAAGACAAACATACACATGGACAATAAAACTCTATGTCAACCATGTAACCCACTCCTTAGAGTATAGATTCGATGCGCATCACTGAGACTAAGAGTGGTGTGTAACGAGACATTCTCTACAGTGTAGGTACTATAGCATGTGGGACACTTCCAACCGGCTACTCAATCACTCAAGTTTATAGAATTGTTGAAGGATGGTCTTAAACTCCCATATGCAAGTGTGAATGTGTAGTATGGGTTTGGCAGCCCCGACCATAGTAGCAAAGTGGTGCTTGTTACATCAAAGTGATGTGGGTGGGATGACACGAGAGATCCATAGTTCCAATGCCTCACAAGGTCACAATAGCCAGATGTATGCCTTTACATGTAGTGGCCTGGCCTTCATGAACGAAAAATATGTTTCATCTCACTAAAGTCACCTACCTCTTCGAGCACTTCTCCTCCTTGGGCTGTTGTTTTAGATACCAAAAAATGTCACAATACCATGTGAATCCATTCAATTATAAGGGACAATAGGATCGAAAGTAGGTCTAGAGGGGGGGGGGTGATTAGACTACTTGACCAATTAAAAATCTACTTTTTCCCAATTTTAAGTGTTGGCAGATTTTAGCATTAATAGCAAGTCAAGTACACCCTACACATGCATGTCTACGAGTATAGCAGCAGAAAGTAAAGACAAGCATCTAAGTAAAGGAAGGGTAGGAGGATCAAATGGAATTGGAGACACGATGATTTTTCCCGTGGTTCCGATAGGTGATGCTATTGTATGTCCATGTTTATGGAGTCTTCAACCCATGGAGGGTAACGGTCGCGAGAGTCCATGGAGGGTTCCACAAAGAAGCAACCTCGACTATACCATGATGGCCTACGTCTATGGAGGACTAGCCTAACTCGGGGTAGATCTTAACGAAGTAGGCGATCTCCTTGCCTTTACAAACTTCTTAGTTCACTCCACAACACAAAGTAGGAGGCTCCCAAGAGACACCTAACCAATCTAGGAGGCACCACCCTCCAAAAGGTAATAGGCTTGATAATGTCGACGAACTCCTTGCTCTTGTGCTTCAAGATGATAGACTCCTCAACACACAATCACTCTCTCATAAATTTGCCTTTGGTGGAAGAGATTGATTGGGTGGAAAGAAACTTGGGGAGGCTAGAGATCAAGATTCATATGGTTAGAATGCAATGGCATGATCTCAACACATGAGTAGGTGGCTCTCTCTCAGAAAATCAGTTGGTATGAGTGGGGATCTGTTATGAGTGCTTCTCATTCGAGTAGGTGGTGGTGGAGGGGTATATATAGGCATCTTCAAAAATCCAACTGTTACACCTAATAAGTCAGACTCGGTGACACCGATGTGTTAATCTCGGTGGTACCGAGTTGCCTCAAAGGTAGCAACTTTTGAATCTCGATGAGACCGATATATAAAACTCGGTTGCACCGATAAGGTGACCAACGGTCAGATTGCCAAACGCGGTGACGCTGATTCAACAAACTCGGTGGGACCGATTTTGTGAATCTACGTAACAGTAGTTGGCAACCCAAACTCGGTGGCACCAAAGAAGAATCGGTTGCACCGAAGGGCTAGGGTTTGGTTGAGTCTGTCTAAGGCTGAGAATCGGTGGCACCGAGTGGAAAGTGTTGGTTGCACCGATTTTGGATATTTGGCTTTGGACAGACTTTTGTGGAAGAGCTTGTGGGTGTATGTGGTGACCATCACTTATGCACGTATGAGCATTTTGTTCACTAACAGTACCTTACCCCTTTTTGATAGTATTGGCTTTCCTATGGACTCAAAGTGATTTCTCACAAAGTAAAATATAGAGTCCTCTTGCTTGAAGCTTTGCCAATCTATTTCCGTGCATCTTGGGGTATTCCACAATCCTTTTGCCAACCCATCATTGAACTTTTCCTGAAACATGCTTAGTGGAAACATTAGTTCAATGACATATATGTTGTTATTAATTACCAAAACCACCAAGAAAGCAAATGTGCTTTCAGGAACGCACTGTTTCCAAGTTTAAAGATAGTAGTAATGTATTATGATGATAACCTTGTATTTTGTAATCAAACGATGGATTGATGTAATATATAGCTAGTAGCCTATATTATGATAGATTCAAATGTATTATCATATGAGAAATATGTCAAGTTTATTTAAGTACAATGTGTATCTATCAAACAAATGTAATTCAAGTTTCATCTTTTGAAAAACAAGTCTTAAATGTGTCATTGATAGTTATAATGGTGTAATGGTCACTTAAACCCAATCAAATGAGAAACAAGGGTATTTCGATAATTTTGACACTAGCACCAGCTACATTGGCCATCTAGTTTCACAACCACCAAAAATCTTTAATCCTCCAGCCGCACCTAGCAACTACAGCTGACTCTACCGCTACAGTGCCCTTAAAGGATTCTACTTTTCGGTTGGATGCATGAGCAAGTAGACCAGGTTCTACAGTCACATCCATAGCAACAAAGCGATGCTTCATTTGATAAGGTAAGAGCATGCCTGGTTGATCCCTTAAAAATGGTTAACTCCTCAAAAATTTTTTTTTAAGGAGTTAGCCACACCTAGTCGAACCCATATTCTCTAGAGATGCTTTAATGTTGGCGGAGCAACATGAAAGCTCCATAATCCCAATGCCTCGCAAGCTCACAACAATGAGATGCATGACTTTGTGGTGATCTCCATCAAAATAAATTGTGCTTCATTTTCCATAGCCTCTTGTAGCACTTTTGCTCTTGGACTTCCCTTTTATACACCATAATATATCACAAGAACATAATGTGAATCCATGCATTTATTAAGGACACATGTACTGCAAGTTCCTTTCAGTATGCGCACCTACCAACTATGATCCCTGCATTTGATTTTCCGCATCTTGTTATAATAAAACATAGAAGGAAAGTAAGCTAGTTTTCTTACAAAGATTTCATAAAACGATTGCATGCACTAAAAGTACAACATCATGACTGGCTCGGTAGTTAAAAATTGGCTACTCCCTTCGTTTTTGTATACAATGCCACTTCACTTTTCATGTTAAATGAGTAGCCACGCTAATGACACCATGTGTTAAGATCCTTGTACTGCTTCACTCTATTCAACACCGATCGACAGTACAACTAGAATTACAAAGGAAAATCTCAAAGGAAGGGAATCAAAGCAGGAACGAGAAGACAAACGCGCGCGCACACACACACCAGGCATCACCCGAATCTTTGTGGTCTTCTTCTTTTTGTCTTTGTAGTTTTTTTAGGATCTTTTTGTCTTCTTTTTGTCTTTGTAGTGGCAGCTTAATATACTAGTTCTCACCGGGATAAGGCTCAAGGGCAGCAGCCCACGGTCCAGTCAAGGCATAGTATGTATATATAGGAGAAGTCGCTGACTCCATCGATATGGGCCAATCCTATATGCAGCCTACGGACAACAAATAGATGTGGCAACTCCTACAGTGCGGCGCCACGGCCGTCCTGGTACCTGGTTTTTGCATGCGGTTGTTTCGTTCAGTGGCACTGCGTTTCTGTTTTTGTTTCTTTTTCTTTTCTGTCCGTTTTTTGTTTTTTATTTCGGGTACATTCTTTTTGGGTATATTTCTTTTCTGTCTGTTTTTGTTTTTATTTCGTTCAGTGACTCCTACATTTATATTTGTTCTCCTTTTCCATGTTTGGTATTTTTCTTCCTTTTTCCTTTTTCCTTTTCCTTTTTATTTTTTTCTTGTGTATTATACGAAATTGTTTTTAGAAAACTATTCATCATATATTGAAAAATGTTCGCTATATACCTAAAAAAGTTCACCGTGCATCATAAAAATGGTAAACCTATATTAAGAACATATATTACAAAAATGTTCAATATGTATCTAAAAATTGTTCAGCCTATTTTTACAAAACAAAATTGTATTTAAAAAATGTACATCGTACATTACAAATAGTTTGTGCATTACAAAAATTCTCATCGTATATTAATAAAATGTTCTAGGTATATTATTAAAATATTTAATACTTATTTTTAAAATGTTCATCACATATATACTAATAAAATGTTCAAGATGTGGTACAAAAAAGTTCAGAGTTCTTACAAAATGATCGGAAATTAAAAATTATAAAAATCATATTTAGAATAATGTTTGAAATAAAACCGACCAAAAAACGGATCAGTGCATTCAACTAGATGATACCCCGTGCGTTGCTGCGGGAATTGTTAGTCCTATGGACATGATAGATAGATTGAATACCTTTATTTGCATAGTAGATTTATATGATTGTAAGAGTATATATTTGGCAACAGACAAAATACTTGGGCTATATGGTTATCAATATTTCAAATTGCTATTTTGAGATAGTTATTGTGTATTATGTGTGACTCTTGTTGTAGATCGACCTTCATATCAAGTTGCTTTGCTTACTTAAGATATGCACAGAGAATGAGCACTTGATTGATCGAGCTCCACTATGGACACTGAGAACAAAACCAACCGTGATCATTGGAGCAAAAGAGCACATATCCTTTGTCTATTTTTACCAAATCGAGTAATAGACGGTTTGCCTCGGTGGGATGAAAAAAGCATGATAATGTATACATAGATAAGCATGATATCCAAATTATCATGTTGTGGCCATAATTCGTTTGTAATAAAAATAAATTACACACGAAAATTTATAAGATGCATTAAAGAAATGAAACAAAAGGAAGAATGACAATTTCATGGTTCAGGATCTCAATCATGATGATTTCCTTTTTTTCAACCTCGGGCAATAGGCACATTCCGAATTTTTCTTCATTCCATCACACGAAAACAAAACACAAATACCATGCACTCGGGACATCTTATACTGAACATAAATAACATGCATTTGAGATATGGGATTTAACTTCGCATCTATCTAGATCAATATCCTTATGATTCTTCATTGGTATATAGGAGGAAGTTTATCCCTAGAGTATATGGTAGGAAAACATAGTACTACCAGATTAGCATGAGTCCTATCTATCAATATGTCGCAGCAAATGTATGTACCTAAAAAAACATCATTTCAGTGGAAGATGATAGATGCATCCAGAGATAGTACCAACACTAAAGAAATGAGTTGATGTTCCAGTGGTGAACCGCCGAATATTGTTGTGTCTATGTGGTGCTGCATGTTTCCTTCATATATAAAAAAGGAAAATCGGCCTTATCTAGAATAAAGGTCGAATGTGATGGATAGTGTGATGGAAGCTTTCCATCCACTTTCAAGAATAAATTGAATTTATTGTCCACACTCTTGAATAAACTTCATGAATACTATCCCTGAAACACGAAAGTAAATAGAAAAATCTGTATACACATTTACTTATGACCAACTGAGCAAGGTGTATCTAATAACATGTTTGAAATAATATAGTCATTATAGACTTAGGATGGGAAGGAAAACTGACATTTGGAAACCATATAGCCCTAAAGAAGTGGATATAAATTTAACTAAATTCATTACTGCTCCGGTAGACCTGGCAAGAAACCTGACCAGGAGAAAGAAAAATATGGGCCGACATTCTAGCTGAGCTCGTGACGAAGTACCATCTGTTCCAGCCAAACAGAAACATTCGCATACGGCATGTTTCCTCTTACAAATCTTTTCTTGAAACTAATACTAATTGTATGCAAATATTGTAATTAATGAATGTTAGAATATCATGTTAAGATAAATGGACATAAAAATTATCTTAAAAACTTGAGTACATTTAAAACACTTTTCTATCATCTAGGGTCCGCCAATTGGAATAAGTAATACAGAATGAGAATGCTTCAAACACTACATAAAAATAGGTTTCACAGAAAAATTTAAAACAATATATGCCATATGTATGCACAAAGTTTAAAAATATATGAAGATATAATTTTATCTATAATAAAACACAGATGAGATAGAAAGTAATGGAGGAGACTCATACCTGAGATTTTGGTACAACGAAAAGTAGTACAATGTATCCAAAAGTACAATAACTTCTATTCACTAAGCAAGATGTAGTATACCACCTCATTATATTCAAATGTATTCTTTTAGTACGTAAAAACAATTAGATTTGCCTGCTAAGCTAATAATAGATGGTCTTGAGACTTCAATGGATGCAAGCCTGCAACATAACAATTTGTAAATACAGCAGGAAAATAAAGAAATTAGATAGTTAAGAAGGGTCAGCTCAGTATCAAATAGTGAAAAAAAAGTACACATATTTATTATACCTACTAATAAAGAAAGGTGCGTTTCTCTGATTTTTTTTCATCCGTTCACCGTTGAAAATATATTTTTTCCTACCCAAGGTGATACTAAATATTTGTGTGTTCGTCTACTAGGAAAGAAAAAAAACTATTTGTCCAGAATTTCATACATGGGCGGCGTGTTGTGGCCCAGCGAACCCAGCCTACTCAATTTTCTGCACATACAGCTAGAAAATCCTACTTTCCGCGTCCGGCGACAAATAGTCCGTGCCTTGCCAGGGCGCCCATAAATGGGCTGGCCCGTTTTTTTGTTTCCATATTTTACTTCTATTTTTTCCTTTCTCTTTCTCTTTTCTTTTCCTTACAAGTTTAATTTTATTTTTTAACTTATTTCGGAAATTCAAAAGGTTCAAAAAATGTTCAGAACTAAAACAAAATCAGAATTCTAAATTTGTTTTTTGATTTAGAATTATTCGAATTGAAAATAAATGTTCCTATTTTTTCACAAAATGTTAGTGTTTTTAGAAAATTTTCAAGATTTCCTAAAGTAGAGTTGTATTTTAAAAATCTCCAAATTCAAAATATATTTTGTTTTAGTGAATTGTTCAAAATTCAAAATAATGTTTTTTAAAAAATACACATTTTTTAAATTGTTCTGACTTTTCAACACATTCTCTCGTTTCAAAAAATTGTTCAAAAATTCAAATAAGTTCATCGCTGAATAAAAATAGTTAGAGTTTTCAGAAAATGTTTGTGATATTTTGAAGATTTTCCTGTTTCAAATTTTGTTCGTGGTTCTCCAAAACTGTACAAAATTTTCAAAAAGTTCTTCTGGATTTAAAAAATGGTTCATGTTTCAAAGAATATTCGAAAACTTTATGCCTTAAAATCCCTTGATTGAATGCAAAAGTAGATTAAATAATTCACGGGCTTTCTCTGGTATGCGATGATATAACAAAACTCTTAAATGCCCTCAATCAATGAACGGAAAAATAGATAATTGATTACTTCCCACGCGGTGAAACCGAGAACCTAAATATTGCTTTTCGGTGTGCACATAAGGTTTTGCTTGCACATATAATTCTTACTAACTTTAAATTCATACTATTTTCTTTCATTATAACGTACGGTCATATGTGCTAGTAAATAGTAAAATGCTTAATTGGGAGGAAAAGAAATCATGTTAGCACTAAATCGAACCCTCTGCTAGAAAAGGGGCACTACTATGCATATAACAGAGCCTGTTTGTCAGTTTTGGCAACGACTTGTTAGGCATCATGCCATTACAGATCAATACTATTGCAGAAAAATCATGAGAAAAACAAAGACATATATTAGCAAACAAAAAATTGTCTGAGATAAATGGAAAGAAACCAAGTCACTATGAGTATAAAGAGCTCGAGTATAAAAGGAGCATGACCCGTCACCATGGATGTGGCAAGGACTCTAATGTGAAGGGTAATCTTGGATGCATTTGTTGAACTTAAATAAACCCTCTACTTCACTCATTCGTCATCTTAATTAACACTTTTGGCAATTCGACGGACAATAGTGATAGAATATGGTTGTATAGATCTAGCATACTCTCCGAAGCTGCAGCAATTACAGATCGATTACAAGATGGATCACTCTTTTCTCATCTACATGATGAACACGAAAGGAAAAGGGGGTTGGGTAGCCGCCGCCATCCATTTCCCGGATGCCTCACTCCTCGATGCCTTCTACCTTAAGTACTGACACGCAATGTGTTGGCCCATGGCCCAGGTAACGCTTGTCGGGTTGCTTAGCCCTGATGGTCCTAGTGGTTGTCGTCGTGTCTTGATCAGACCGTGGGTCCATGTGGGCAAGGGTCCTAACATCCCCCTCCTTGAGCAGCAGCTTTCCCCCAAGCCCCGCCACGGGGAAACCGCACGTGAAGAGCTCACGATCCTCCCAATTAGTCTCCATGCGTGAGGCGTCTAACCACCTAACCTTGACTTGATCAATCATAGCGCCATTCTTGTGTCGCCACTTTGTCTGAAGGATTTCCATAGGGACAGCCAAATCATCTTGATTGCAAGAAAGTTCAGAAAGCACTGGCGTACCAGGAAGCAAAGCTCGAGGTAGCATGGACACGTGGAACACTAGATGCACCATAGGTTGTGGTGGAAGTTGCAATATGTACGCCACCTCGTTGATCTTCTCGATGATTGGGAACCACCCATAGAACTTGAAGGACAGTTCATGATTCGCTCGCGGTGCCGATGGCGATTGGACATAAGGCTGCAACTTGAGGTAGACGAGATTGCCAACAGTAAACTCGTGGAAAGAGCGTTTCTTGTCTGTATATGTCTTCATGTAGTTGCGCGCACGATGCAAATGTTGTTGCACCAAGTCTTGCACGAGTACATGCTCCTCCAACCAAGCTGTGAGCGAAGGCACGATGTAGAAAGTATCCATTGATAGACCAAGTGTTTAAGCGCATGACCAAACAATTCCTTGAACGGGGACATGCCAATAGCCGAGTGGTAAGACGAGTTATACCAAAACTGGGCCAGAGGTAACCAAAAGCTCCAGCGTCTCGGGCATGCGTGTAAAACATCATAGAAATGTCTCCACACACTGGTTCACCCTCTTCGTTTGCCCCTCTGACTACGGATGATTGGCAATGCTCAACCTCAGCTCCGTCCCTACATAATTGAACAACACCTGTCAAAACATGCTTGTGAACACCGGATCCCTGTCAGAAATGATTGCTTTTGGAAGCCATGAATCTTGTAGAGTTGGGACATGTAAACTTGAGCAATCTTGGCTGTCGTATATGGATGCGACAAAGGAATGAAGTGAGCATACCATGTCCTCTTATCCACAATTACCTAGAGGCAATTAAACTTCCTAGACTACGGTAATCCATCTATCGGTGTCAATTCCGACGGATCTCGGGTAGGGGGTCCCAAACTGTGTATCTTGGATCGATGGGTAAAAGGAGACAAGGGAGACGATGTTTACCCAGGTTTGAGCCCTTTCTATGGAGGTAATACCCTACGTCCTGCTTTGTTTATATTGATCATGGCGTATCGAGTACAGAGTTGATCTACCTCGAGATCGTATATAGTGGTCTAAACCCTAAGAACTATGACCGTTAATCTTTTATGATATCTGATACGTCCATTTTGCATCATGATTTCCTATTGTTATTTATAATGTTTTTATGCATAATAATGCTTTATGGAGTAATTTTTCTAATGTCTTTTCTCTCATAATATGTAAGGTTTACTCAAAGAAGGAGAATACAGGCAGCTGCAATTCTGGACCTGAAAAAGCATATCAGAGATACCTATTATGTACATCTTCAAATAAGTTGAAACTTTACGGAGATTTAATAAATGACGTGGAAACTCGCAGTAGGGCATCATGACTTGTAGAAAAGAAAATGGACCTTTCAGAACTCGTAATGTGTTGGAAAACTAAGAAACGAACTTCCCTTTAATATTATATATATGCAGACCATCTATTCTGACAACACTTTAAGGCGGGTGCACTGCATCCCTATCAAATGAACACTGCAATGTGAACAGAAAAAACTGCATGCGTTTTTTGGCACAGTTTTCGCTCTAGTTTGTAAATATTTGTTGGAATGAGACATATAATATACCGTTGAATAGCTATGGAAAATCCGCAACTTTTATATTTTGACCACTTTTCGCGAGTCCACACATTTTAACAGCAGTTTCGAAATTGGTGGCCGCCCGACGAGCGGTAGTGATAGTATTTTTGTGTTTTTTCTAAACCGCTTATTGGAATGAATCAAACAATACGGCGTTGGAAAGATATCATCGAGGCGCAACTTTTTCATGTAGATCACTCTCTCTAATTCCTTACGGCTTGAGAGAAATTTCAAATTTACTAAAATGCGGAATTCTGTTTTTCAAAAATATCGGTTTCTTTTGTTACGGTTTCCACTCCAGTTTTTTCACCATTTGTCAGAACGAGGTGTATGATACGTTGGAAAGTTGTGTAATAGGCGCAACTTTCATATGTTGATCATTTCTTGAGATTGTTCACGTTTTAAAATGAATTTTGAAAGCGTTGCAGCTGCCTACGAGCGGCAGCGAGTGTATTTTTCATGATGTTTTCCAAACCACTCGTCGGAACGATGCGAATGATACGGCGTTAGAAACATATCAACGAGCCACAACTTTTTCATGTAAAACACTATCTCTAATTCCTTACGGTTTAAGAGCAGTTTCCAAATTACCGAAACACCGACATTATGTTTTTTGCGACAACAATATTGACGCCTGAACCGCATTAGACAGTAGAATGAATTGCTTCGGACTCGAGGCCGCACTTTATCCAACAGGCAAATGAACTTCATGGTTTTATTTTGTCCATTGTGAACTTTTCAAGACGAGAAAGTGGAATGCACTTCACATCGAATGTAACTAAACCGCAACGCTATCGAGAAGTCAACCACATTATTGTTTTATCATTTCCGTAACAATTTTCTGCACTTCGCATTGAGATTAAGTGAACCACAAGGCTATCGAAAGTGAACCTCATGAGTTTTTGGTGTCTTTTTCCATACTTATTTTTTGTACACGCATAAACGAGGTGAGTGTACCACATGGACTGAGCGGGTAAACTACATCTAATAAGAAGCGAGCTTCTTTGAAATGTTTTGGTTTCTGATTACCAAGTGAACTTGTTTTTCTTTGGTGAGGTACGACAATTTTTGCAAGATAACTCGAGGGAACTGCTTGTGAAGATGTTTTTTATGCTTTTTGCATCACACATGAATATAGTGAACCACTTCATATGATCCAAGTGCACCATTTACAAAACTCAAACACAAAAAGAAGCATTGGCCCCTGGACGACTAAGCCATTGAAATGCATGGCTTCGTCACCGCGATCCTCGGTTTTGCTTCACACGCAGCAACATGACACATTGAAGTGCATCGACACTTTTGCACTAGAGGCGACACACAATCGAAAGGGTAGTTGACTCAAGTTTTTCTTTTACAATAAGTTGAAGTGAAAAGAAAACAAACAAGCTGAAACCGCAAGGTTGTGTGCACCACGCCGACTGCAGTGCAAACTACTCTGTCACGAACTGCTGTGCAAGCACACTCGCCGTCGGACTACACTGCAAGGTCGCCTTCCGTAGTACTGTTGTGCACCCCTAACCTGACTGCTCCCTCGGAACTACATGCCGGTGCCCACGAAGATGAACTACACAGCTGTTCCAAACGGCACACACAACACATCTCTAGAGTAGCAAAGAACCGATGGCCACCACCGGATGCAACAGCTCACCGAACAACACTGCATCACTTGGGCAACCCAACCACGTCGAGAAGCAGGGGAGAACTGCACCTGTGTGGGCTGTCATCGACCAACATTTTTTAAGCAGGCGCGAACTGCATCCTTCCCTGCTTGCCGGTGGTGGCGAGTTAGGGGTCGGAGGACCCGGATCTCGCGTCGAAACGGCGTACGGAGTTCGGGACAACCGAGACCTGGATCTGGTGACTGCATGCGCTGGAGTCTTGGATCGGGTGGATCCTTAGAGGATGGGAGGTGGTGGGCCGCGAGGGTGCCTCCATGGCGTTGGGAGCTTCAGGGGTGATGGGAGACCGTGGAAATGTCGAGGTAGCTCGAAGTCGGGTGGTGGACGCCGGGAGGCCCTCATCCTTTGGTGTGGTCCACGACGAGCCATGGTGACGATAAAGCCTTTTACCTGCGCGTCCCCATGGCAGAGTGAGACCGTTGATGCAGCACGAGAGGGATGGTGGAGGAGGATCCCGCTGGATCCGGAGGGAGAATCGAGGGTAGGGTGGGGTGGGAGGTTGTTGGCGCAATGGTGGGAGGCCAAGGCATGGGTGGTAGGATCAAGGTGAGGGAATCCCTCCTGATCCGGAGGGAGGACCGGAGATGGGGTGCGGTGGGAGGTCACCGGTGTTGGCCTGCGGTGGTTGCGTGGGTGGTGCGGCGCCAGAGCTACGCGAGGTGGTTGCCATGGCGGCGGGGTAGTGGCCTTTCTGCTTCACCGG
The DNA here is from genome assembly GCA_022496015.1 of Hordeum marinum. Taxonomy (NCBI): domain Eukaryota; kingdom Viridiplantae; phylum Streptophyta; class Magnoliopsida; order Poales; family Poaceae; genus Hordeum; species Hordeum marinum. Next base: position 68,522,361 of record CM039676.1, read on the forward strand.
AGGAAGGTGGTGGGACAGAAAGGTGGTGGGTCTAGGCGGAGGCAGCGGAGAAGGTGGAGAAGGACAAAGATGAGGTGATCCATTCAAATTTAAACATTGCGAAAAAATCTGAAAAAATCATGCATGTTCACAGCACATATTAAGATAATCCCTAAAAATTCAGATCAAAATTCGAAACATACATCGAGAAACAAAAAAGAGAGTGGGAAGAGGATGGGGATCGGCTGAGGCTTTTTTATGGGTTGTAGGGGTAGTTGTCGGCCTGTATCCACCGGGAAGCACGCTGGTGGTAGTTGTCGGTTGGGATCCATAACCGGCAGTTGTTTCGGGGGGTAGAGAGTGGGAAGGTGGTGGGTCGGGAGTGGGTGAATGCACGAGTGGTTGGCGGTAAGGGGGCTGTTTGTTATCTCTTTATTGTTGTGGTTCGGTTCGTGGATTTTTGCCATGTCGAACTGATGTCAGAATAAGACGTTTTGGTGTTAGAATAAGGTCTTAAGGGGTGATGTTATAATAGACCTATATACACCTCTACAATGTATGTCAATGGGTCGGCCCAGTCTAGCTCCTTCAGCCTCCAGGTATTCACCGTATTACTATGAACGTTGTGTTTTACCAATGAAGTGGAGGGTCTTTAGCCTCCAAAAAACGAAAACATATTCATGAGTAAAAGAGGAGTGGATCGACCACTATCTACTTAAGTTAAGGTTGTGTTTGGTTCAGCTGGAGATTATGTAAAAGCTGTTGTGAGCTGTGAGCTGTGAAAAAATTGTTGTGAACTTTTAGCTGTGGAAAAGCTAGAAGCTGTTTGGCTGAAACAACTGTAAAACTACAGATTTGACTGTGAATTCTCTGTAATGACCTTGGGCAATGACTCAATTTTTTATGTGCAACTTGACCGTAAAATGGTGATATTTACATTGGTAGGCAATAGATCGACCATTTTGCAAAGAAAAATTATGACAATTGAGATGATTCACAGCTAACATATACGAATTCAACAATTATACGTTCATGTTGCATATTAAGTAGTTACCTTTCTTCTTGAGGCCACAGGAGAATTCGTATTGCAAGTAATCATATGAATTTGATATGTGTTTGATATTTTAATGATATGTATGTTGTGATTCTCTTAGTGGTGTCATGTGAACGTCGATTACATGACACTTCACCATCTTTGGGCCTAAGGGAATGCATTGTGGAGTAGTTATTAGATGATGGATTGCTAGAGTGAAAGAAGGTTAAACCCTAGTTTATGCGCTACTTCGTAAGGGGATGATTTGGATCCACATGTTTAATGCTATGGTTAGATTATATCTTAATACTTTTCTTGTAGTTGCGGATGCTTGAGAGGGGGTTAATCATAAGTGGGAGGTTTGTTCAAGTAAGAACAACACCCAAGCACCGTTCCACCCACATATCAAATTATCAAAGTAGCGGACATGAATCAAACTAACATGATGAAAGTGACTAGATGAAATTCTCGTGTACCCTCAAGAATGCTTTGCTTATTATAAGAGATCGTTTTGGCCTATCGTTCGCCACAAAAGGATTGAGCTACCTTGCTGCACCTTATTTACCGTCACCATTACATTGCTATCAAACTACTTGCTACTTACAATTTCAGTGCTTGCAGAAATTACCTTGCTGAAAACCGCTTGTCATTTCCTTCTGCTCCTCGTTGGGTTCGACACTCTTACTTATAGAAAAAGTAGATTGATCCCCTATACTTATGGGTCATCAATATCCCTAATGTCTAACCTGGACTCGGCTTATATAACACACCGGGGGCCTAGATGTTAGGTTCTACCATAGGTACATCGCATGCAAATTAAAAAATTCCTATGCGCACAACATCCAAGGACATGCTATGGAGATGGATCACGGATTGTTACCACTAGACGCGTAGTGTTGTGCAACGAAAGTTGAGTTCGGGCAGCGCGTTCGTGTGGTTCCTATCCTCCTCGTCCGATCGCCCTCGAACAGCCGATCACCGGATCCCACGTACAGGTTTGCTGGAGCGCCGCAGATGCACCGCCTCTAATGGTATCCACGCATGCAGGAGGTACACCATGCGGCGGACTGATAGGTCCGATCACACAGTCGGTGGCGGCGAGTGGAGGTGGCTACTTACAACACATGCAAAGTCCTAATGGCGGCGCCGAAGCGATCAACCAGATGAGTGTGCCACACCTCCACTATATATAGGCATCTAGCGCAAGCTCAACTCTTGGGCCTCGCACGGATCCTAAAGCCCACGTGTTCCTTTCGATAAGCACGCGCCCCTTTAGGTTCTTGTTCACTTGGTCGTGAGTCAGATCACATCCGGCTCAACTAGTTGGTAGCAGCCTCTAGCAAAGCGTGCCGACTCCAAGTGTCCGATGAAGCCCGTTAGTCGAACCTGTACTTCACACTTATGTTCCCTTTGCCACACGATATATGTTGTCGTGCACAAGGTGACATGGTCATCCTTGTTGCAGCACGACCTGTTTCTCATTCCGATGAATCCGAACAAGATTCGGATTATCTCATAATCCTCATTGCATGGCCATGCTTATCCAGGTCGGATCACCCAAGGAGGCCAGAGTATATCTCTCCTTCTAGGAGGGGCAAATCCCATCTTGCTCGACCATGTCTCGCAGCATGGGTCTGAACAAGCCTGAAACCTACCTTTGTAACTACCATGTCACGGAGTAGAGTTTGGTTGGCCCAAAGCAAGTCTTTCACCATCCCGAGTACACGCGCCAGCTCAGGTCTTAGGACACAGAACGTATGTTGTACTAGAGACTCACATATAACCTATCGGTGCGTCTCATAGTGTGGGTCTGTCCAACTGAGACCTTATCTTAACTCGGTCCCGACTATGTCGAATCCGACCAGATCTTTCCGATTCCATATTATCCGGCTAGCATCCAATGCTCCATGGTCAGTGAGACCAGACCATCCATTGTGTCTTATGCTAGTCTAATTGGCTGCACGTCCACACATCCCTTTTGACTAGGGACCATTTAGGACAATCAATATACAATGCATAGTCTCACAAACAAGTCATGTACTTGTTAATACACATCATTGATAATGTCCAAGGACTATATTTATTCATAAACACATAGGAAATATCATCATTCATGATTGCCTCTAGGGCATATCTCCAACACTAGGATAACAAGGGTCCTAGTCGGCTACGTCGGTGGAGAGGAGTCCTTGTCTTGATGACCAAGTCTTGTGGAATATTCCTTGCATATGTCATCGGCTGTTCGAAGTGGTCCATGAGTCTGGCCCATAGAGATAGGCCGGTGGCCTAAGGACCCCTTAGTTCCGGACTCCTTGAGTTACCCCCTGAACCGGTCTTCAAGTTAGGGATTCTCCTCGGTCTTTCCAAACAGTCCTTTGTCTTCGGTCGTCGGTCTTGAAAACTGGTTCAATAAATCTTCCCATCACTGATCTTGAGGATCACCGAGGTGAATCCGAGGAGTTCACAAGTCGTGCACCCAAGGATCCCCTTTAAGTTATCAGTCTTTATTAATGGCTCATTATTTTTATGCCATAACTCGGGTTTGAAGTGTTTCCCGTGTGGTAGTGTCCTCTTGCATCCGAGTTCTAATGCCGGATTGCATCCGAGGTATCCTTTTGCATTCGAGCTCCAAAGATGATCAGTGTCTAAGGTGTCATAGATTACCTCGGTCTTTAAAAATTGAAGGAATTCAGCCGGTCTTAATGCCGGAAATGCCCTCTATGGAGTGATCCATTTGCACCTGAGCTTTATGCCAGAAAGCTTCCGAGGTGGTGCACCACCCCAACCGTGGGCTGATTTTTTGTGGATATTTTTGATTGGTGCAATTTATTCTCTATCGAGATATATAGCCAGTAGCCCTCAAGGTGCGTGTCAATCTAAAACCCGGGATGCACCTGAAGGATGAAATAAAACCACCGATTCCAGTAGTCCCTCAGACTCAGATAGATTCATGAAATCGGCCTGAGGATCAATTCCTTGCTCGGCAGCATACTTTAGGAATGAAAATGAGGTGTGTAGTAGCCGCCGAGACTCGGGTTGGGTGTGGCCGGCCAACCTGAGGATCGTAATCTCCTCAGAAATTGTATTGCACTTTGCAATTTACTGCATTGAATTAACCGATGCAATAGCCCCCAAGACTTAGGTTTGGCAACATGGCCGACCCTAGTATCGTATCTCCTCGGAAACTAGTTCATCCATTAAGTTTGTTTTGGCAACGCTAAGGTGTAGCTCAGCAGGGAAGATGTCGAACTGTGGGTCGGAAAAGAATTTCCGAACAAATCATCACGCGGAACACCTCGAACAAGAGGATGTCATGCCTCCTGAAAGAAAAACATAAAATGGGTTAAAGGTGCCATCAACTTGGATACCAAAAAACTTTAACAAAAACTATACGTCTAAACTAAATCAAGTTTCTTGGTGCCAATCCAAAAATTGGCCTTAAAATTAATATGTGCTTTGTTCATGCTTTTACAGGATACATCCGATATCCACACTTCAAGCAAGTCAGCCTTCGGCTTCAAGCTCCATATCCCGAATGCGGAGTGTTTCTCCAAGGCCCGTTTAGCAAACTAAACTTGAGTGGCTTTAGAAAGAAATTAGGCTACCCGGTGATACGTCTCCATCGTATCTACTTTTCCAAACTCTTTTGCCCTTGTTTTGGACTATAATTTGCATGATTTGAATGGAACTAACCCGGACTGACGTTGTTTTCAACAGAATTGCCTTGGTGTTATTTTGTGCAGAAATAAAAGTTCTCGGATTGATCTAAAAATTTACGAAGAATATTTTTGGAATTAAGAAAAAATACTAGTGAAAGAATCAACCGGAGGGGGGCCACCCCCTGGCCGTGCCTAGCAGGCTTGTGGGCCCCTATTGCTTCACCGACCTCAATTCCACTCCTATGTATTCCTATTCGTGGAGAAAAAATAAAGGAGAAGAGTTCATCGCGTTTCACGATATGGAGCCGCTGCCACCTCCTGTTCTTCCTCGGGAGGCCATATCTGGAGTCCGTTTTGGGCTCAAAAGAGGGGAAATCAATGCCATCGTCATCACCAACCATCATTCATCACCAATTCCATGATGTTCTCTGCCGTTCATAAGTAATTCCATCGTAGGCTTGCTGGATGATGATGGGTTGGACGAGATTTATCATGTAATCGAGTTAGTTTTGTTAGGGTTTGATCCCTAGTATCCACTATGTTCTGAGATTGATGTTGCTATGACTTTGCTATGCTTAATGCTTGTCACTAGGGCCCGAGTGCCATGATTTCAGATCTGAACCTATAATGTTTTGTGTTCTTGATCCTATCTTGCAAGTTGTAGACACCTATTACGAGTGGGTTGGGTGCGGCCGGCCAACCTGAGGATCGTAATCTCCTCAGAAATTGTATTGTACTTTGAAATTTACTGCATTGAATTAACCGATGCAATAGCCCCAAGACTTAGGTTTCGCAACATGGCCGACCCTAGTGTCGTATCTCCTCGGAAACTAGTTCATCCATTGAGTTTGTTTTGGCAACGCTGAGGTGTAGCTCAGCAAGGAAGATGCCGAACTGTGGGTCGGAAAAGAATTTCCGAACAGAATCATCACGCGGAACACCTCGAACAAGAGGATGTCATGCCTCCTGAAAGAAAAATATAAAATGGGTTAAAGGTGCCATCAGCTCGGAAACCAAAAAACTTTAACAAAAACTAAACATCTAAACTAAATCAAGTTTCTTGGTGCCAATCCAAAAATTGGCCTTAAAATTAATATGTGCTTTGGTCATGCTTTAACAGGATACATCCGATATCCACACTTCAAGCAAGTCAGCCTTCGGCTTCAAGCTCCATATCCCGAATGCGGAGTGTTTTTCCATGGCATGTTTAGCGAACTAAACTTGAGTGGCTTTAGAAAGAAATTAGGCTACCCGATGATACGTCTCCATCGTATCTACTTTTCCAAACTCTTTTGCCCTTGTTTTGGACTCTAATTTGCATGATTTGAATGGAACTAACCCGGACTGACGTTGTTTTCAGCAGAATTGCCTTGGTGTTATTTTGTGCAGAAATAAAAGTTCTCGGATTGATCTAAAAATTTACGAAGAATATTTTTGGAATTAAGAAAAAATACTGGTGAAAGAATCAACCGGAGGGGGGCCACCCCCCTGGTCGTGCCTAGCAGGCTTGTGGGCCCCCTATTGCTTCACCGACCTCAATTCCACTCCTATGTATTCCTATTCGCGGAGAAAAAAATAAAGGAGAAGAGTTCATCGCGTTTCACGATATGGAGCCGCTGCCACCTCCTGTTCTTCCTCGAGAGGCCAGATCTGGAGTCCGTTTTGGGCTCAAAAGAGGGGAAATCGATGCCATCGTCATCACCAACCATCATTCATCACCAATTCCATGATGTTCTCCGCCGTTCATAAGTAATTCCATCATAGGCTTGCTGGAAGGTGGTGGGTTGGATGAGATTTATCATGTAATCGAGTTAGTTTTGTTAGGGTTTGATCCCTACTATCCACTATGTTCTAAGATTGATGTTGCTATGACTTTGCTATCCTTAATGCTTGTCACTAGGGCCCGAGTGCCATGATTTCAGATCTGAACCTATAATGTTTTGTGTTCTTTATCCTATCTTGCAAGTTGTAGACACCTATTACGAGTTATGATCTGCATCCCCCAGGGTGACAATAACTGGGATTCTTTCCGGTGATTACCGTAGTTTGAGGACTTCATGTATTCACTAAGTGCTAATGCTTTGGTCTGGTTCTCTATTAAAAGGAGGCCTTAATATACCTTAGTTTCCATTAGGACCCCGCTGCCACGGGAGGGTAGGACAAAAGATGCCATGCAAGTTCTTTTCCATAAGCATGTATGACTATATATGGAATATATGCCTACATTATATTGATGAATTGGAGCTAGTTCTGTGTCACCCTATGTTATAATTGTTGCATTATGAATGCCATCCGACATAATTATCCATCACTGATCCATTGCCTACGAGCTTTCCACATATAGATCTCTGCTAAGTTACTTCTCCGTTGCTACTGTTACAATCACTACAAAACTACTACTGTTACTTTTGCCATCGTTACCGTTACTTCCATATATACTACTTTGCTACTGAATACTTTGCTGCAGATATTAAGTCTTTCATATGTGGTTGAATTGACAACTCGGTTGTGAATACCCGAGAATATTCTTTGGCTCCGCTTGTGTCGAATCAATAAATTTTGGTTGAATACTCTACCCTCGAAAATTGTTGCGATCCCCTATAATTGTGGGTTATCAAGACCTTTTTCTAGTGCCGTTGCCGGGGAGCATAGCTCTATTCTCTGAGTCACTTGGGATTTATATCTTTTGATCACTATGAAGAATCTGAAAGATCCAAAAACCAATATCTATCCCTCTACTATGAGGCGAGGTAATGAATTGTCATCTAGCTCCGCACTTGATTCACCTTCTGTTATGAGTAAGTTTGTGACACCACCACCTGCTAGTAATTTTGATATGTCACAAGTAATTGATAGTGCCACTTCTGCTATGCATGATGCTTATGTTGATACTTTGCTTGATAATATTGTGCCATTGGGTGAATTTCTTGATGAACAAATTGCTAGAGTTAATGCTGAAAATTATGATACTTCTGAAACTAATGAAATTATTGAAACTGAACACTATGAGACACCTGCTAGACTTAGCCCTCCTAGATATGAATTGTCTGATATTCCCGAGGGTTATGTTATGGAAGGAGAGGTAGCTAGGGACTTTCTTGCTTGTAAGGATAGAGATGATCTTAAGAAATTACTATGCAAGTGGAAAGAAAAAATCTTTGAATGCTAGAATGAAATATGATCCTAAGTTTGCTACTTCACCTATATTTGTTACTGATAAGGATTATGAATTCTCTGTTGATCATGAGTTAATCACTTTGGTTGAATCTGATCCTTTCCATGGCTATGAATCTGAAAGTATTGTGGCACATCTCACTAAACTGAATGACATAGCCACCCTATTTACTCATGAGCAAAAAAATTGTTATTATTATATTCTCAAGTTGTTTCCTTTCTCATTAAAGGGTGATGCTAAGATATGGTTCAATTCTCTTGCTCCTGGTTGTGTGCGTAGTCCCCAGGATATGATATATTACTTCTCTGAAAAATATTTTCTTGTCGATAAGAAACAAGTTGCCTTGCAGGAAATATTTAACTTTGTGAAAATTGAAGAAGAGAGTCTCCCACAAGCTTGGGGGAGGCTTCTCCAATTACTAAATGCTTTGCCTGATCATCCTCTCAAGAAAAATGAAATACTTCATATTTTTTATAATGGACTAACCGATGCTTCTAAGGACCACCTAGATAGTTGTGCTAGTTGTGTTTTCAGGGAACAGACTGTTGAAAAAGTTGAACTACTATTGAATAATATATTGATCAATTATAATGATTGAACTATTCTTGAACCACCTCCGAAGCCAACTCCAAAGAAAAGAGGTATTCTATTTCTCAGTCCTAAAGATATGCAAGAGGCAAAGAAATCTATGAAAGAAAAAGGTATTAAAGCTGAAGATGTTAAGAATCTACCATCTATTGAAGAAATACATGGTCTTGATAACCCAACACAGGTAGTAGAGGTAAACTCTCTTCGTAGATTTGATGAAGGCGATATTCCTTATAATAAGTCTGCTAGCCAATGCTTGGATGAGTTTGATAATTTTGTTATTAAGCAAGAAAATTTTAATGCTTATGTTAGTAGACAATCGAAACATAATACTTTCATGCTTGATTGCTTAGGTGATTATATGAGTAGAACTATCAATGATCTTAAATTGAGTAGTAAACATGCTTCCGTGGTAACTACTCAAGTAGAACAAGTACTTAAGACATAGAATGATTTTCTTAATGAGATCAATAGTAAGAACAATGATCATTCTGTTAAACTTGTGACTAGAGGTGGAAGAATGACTCAGGAACCTTTGTATCCCAAGGCCACCCTAAGAGAATTGAGCAAGATTCTCAAAGGAGTAATATTGATGCACCTAGTTGATCCAGTAATAAGAGGAATAAGAATGATGATATAACTTTGCATGCTTCTAGTGAACCTGTTATAGATACACCTGAAAACCCAAATGATATTTATGTTTTTGATGTTGAGACACAATCTGGTGATGACCATGAGCCTAGTGATAATATTAATGATGATGCTCAACCTAGTAATCATAATGATGTGGAGATCGAACCTGCTATTGATCTTGATAACCCACAACCTAAGAATAAAAGATATGACAAAAGAGATTTTATTGCTAGGAAGCATGGTAAAGAAGGAGAACCATGGGTTCAGAAACCCATGCCCTTTCTTCCTAAACCATCCAAGAAAAATGATGATGAGGATTTTGAGAGCTTTGTTGAAATGCTTAGACCTGTCTTTTTGCATATGCGCTTGACTGGTATTCTGAAAATGTCTCCTTAGGCTAAGTATATTAAAGATATTGTGACTAATAAAAGGAAGATACTGGAAGCTGAAATTTCCACCATGCTTGCTAATTATACTTTTAAGGGTGGAGTACCAAAGAAATTAGGAGATCCAGGAATATCAATTATACCATGCCCTATTAAAGGGAATTATGTTAAAACTGCTTAATGTGATTTGGGAGATGGTGTTAGTGTTATGTATTTCTCTTTATATCGTAGACTTGATTTGAATAAGTTGACACCTACTGAAATCTCTTTGCAAATGGCTGATAAATCAACTGCTCTACCTGTATTTGTGAGGATGTCGATCATCCTTGGTATGTCGATCATCCTTGGTAGACCCTTTTTGAATACTGTAGGGGCTGTTATTGATTGCAACAAATACAATGTCACTATTCATATTAATTGTAATGAGCATACGGTACACTTTCCGAAGAAACAACCTCAAGTTCATAGTATCAACTCCATTGAAAACATTCCAACGATTTTTATTGGAGACTTTGAATTCCCTCTTCCTACTGTCAAGAAGAAATATGATATACTTATTGTTGGGGACATGCATATCCCATGGACTTAACTTAGTGTTATTCGAAAATTCTCCGGTTTCATGTTATTCAAAAGAAGTTTGTTAATAAGACTTGATCAACCTTATTGATGGATCCCTTTTGATAAGCATGAGATGAATCAATTTAGAAAGCACAACTTTTTGTACCCAACCTTTACTTTCTGTTAGCTAGATTAAATTAAGTAAAAATGCTATTATTTTTTTATTTTCTGAGTTTTCCGTGCAATAGAAAAATGACCTGAAAATAAAAGTTCTTCAAATACCCTGAAAATGGAGTATGATTTTCTCTAGAATATGTAAAAATATTTGGCACTTAGCACACAACAGGGGGCTGCACCAGTGGGTCACAAGCCCACAAAGCGCGGCCACCCCCTGGCCGCACCTAACCGGCTTGTGGGTCCCACGTGGCCCCCCTTCACTTATTCCAGCACCCATCAACTTCATCTTCCTCCAGAAAAAATCCCACTATTGCTCAGACCCGTGTTCTAGCTCATTTTGCTGCCATTTTCGATCTCCTTGTGCAAAGCTTCATTCGCAAAACTATTTGGGGAGATTGTTCTTCGGTATGTGACTCCTCCAATTACCCAATCAGTTTTTGTTCTAGTTCTTTATATATTGCAAATTTTTGCTGCTGTGGTGACCATGTTCTTGAGCTTGCATGTCAAATTTGTATGGTCCTGAGTAGTTTTGATGCATGATATAGCCTCTAGGCATTTGTGGGAGTAGTTGCGATGAGTTTTGTTCACCTTTATTTTGGGTCACTAAAAATTTCAGAATTTTTTAGAAAAAGAAAAATGTTGAGGAGGGTATTTCAAGGGGGTTCCTCGGTCAAGAAGGCCCCGAGACTCGCGATACGTGATCTCAACATTAAACCACTGAGGGAAGCACAAGTACGACCTTGTGAATGGCCATCGGATCAATTTATGAGTGATGCCGGTTTCAAGGAAGAATTCTACACATACACAAGAAATGCTGGCCTTGAGGAATTCGTTTCGGACAAATGCAAGCAATACTATCAACTCACTGATTCTTTCATGCGGAGGTTTGAATTTTCGTTCAATCGTAATAAACCTTCCATCCTATTTAACCTTTATGATAAATCATATACTTTGGACATACAGGATTTTAATCATGCATGCAAAATTTCACAATGGGCAGCTATAGTGATCCGCACAAAACTGAATATAATGATTTTCTTGCTAGCATTCCGTCGGAGAAACTAGAAATATTACACAGGCTACCATGGGGAGTGATAACCCACAAGCATAGGGGATCAATTGTAGCCTTTCTCGATAAGTAAGAGTGTCGAACCCAATGAGGATCTAAAGGTAGAGCAAATATTCCCTCAAGTTCTATCGACCACCGATACAACTCTACGCACGCTTAACATTCGCTTTACCTAGAACAAGTATGAAACTAGAAGTACTTTGTAGGTGTGATAGGATAGGTTTGAAAGATAATAAAGAACACATAAATAAAAACTAGGGGCTGCTTAGATAAAGAAACAACTAGCTTAGTTTAACAAGTGTAGAAAAGTGGTGGTAGGAGTTGCGGAATTGTCCCTAGGCAATTGATAACTAGACCAGTAATCATTATTGCAATTTTATATGAGGGAGAGGCATAAGCTAACATAATTTATCTACTTGGATCATATGCACTTATGATTGGAACTCTAGAAAGCATATGCAACTACTAAAGATCATTAAGGTAAAACCCAACCATAGCATTATAAGGTATCAAGTCCTCTTTATTCCCATACGCAAACGACCTACTTACTCGGGTCTGTGTTTCTATCACTCACGCCACCCACCATAAGCAAATCATAAGCATATTGAACACCCTACATGAGGGATCCCTCATGCTTGCGCGACACAGAGAAAACATAGGACAACAACAATAAAAAAACATGCAACTCAAACCAATCATGGTCATCAATCAACCAATAGGGCAACAAAAATCTACTCAGACAACATAGGATGGCAACACATCATTGGATAATAATATGAAGGCATAAAGCACCATGTTCAAGTAGAGGGTACAGCGGGTTGCGGGAGAGTGGACCGTTGTAGATAGATGCGGGACGGTGATGGAGGTGTTGGTGAAGATGGCGGAGTTGTTGGAGTAGATTGTCGTCACGATGATGGCCCCAGCGGCGTTCCGGTGCCACTAGGAGAGAGGGGGAGAGCCCCCCTCCTTCTTATTATTCTTCCTTGACCTCCCCCCTAGATTGGAGGAGGGTTTCCCCTCTGGTCCTTGGACTCCATGGCGGCGAAGGGACGAGAGCCCCTCCGAGATTGGATCTCTCTCTCTTTCCTTCTGTTTCTATGCTCCCAGATTCCGGCCTTTCACCGTTTCTTAAATATCCGGAGATCCGTAACTCTTATCGGGCTGAAATTTTTAGGGTATTTTCCTTATAAAAATATATTTCTTGCGGCCTAAGGACAGCTCCAACCGACCTAAGGGGTAGCCACAATCCCTCAGGGCGCGCCCTGCCCCCCAGGGCGCGCCTAGCAGGCTTGTGGGCCCCTCAGGCACCGCCTTCTGTTGATTCCACTTCCCAAAATTCATATATATTCCAAAAACAATCTTCGTAAGTTTTTATCCTATTTGTACTTCGTTTGATATAGATTTTATGCAAAACAAAAAACATGCAACAAACAGGAACTGGCACTAGGCACTGGATCAATATGTTAGTCCCAAAAATAGTATAAAAAGTTGCCAAAAGTATGAAAGTTATAGAATATTGGATTGGAACAATCAAAAATTGTAGATACGATGGACACGTATCAGCATCCCCAAGCTTAATTCCTGCTCATCCTTGAGTAGGTAAATGATAAAAAAGAGAATTTTTGATGTGGAATGCTACCTAGCTTAATCTTGATCATATAATCTAATCATGGCATGACTATTAAGATATGAGTGATTCAAAGCAATAGTCTATATTGACATAAAAAGTAATACTTTGAGCACACCAACAAGGCAATTGTGTCCTTTTGAAATAACATGGCCTTAGAAAGTTATCCCTACAAAATCATATGGTCTGGCTATGCTCCATCTTCCCCACAGAAAGTATCTAAATCATGCACAACCCCGATGACAAGTCAAGCAATTGTTTCACACTTTTATGTTCTCAAACCTTTTCAACTCTCACGCAATACATGAGCGTGAGCCATGGATATACCACTATAGGTGTAATAGAATATGGTGGAGGTGATGAGGAAAAAGGAGAAGATAGTCTCAGATCAACTAGGCGTATCGATGGGTTATGGAGATGCCCATCAATATATATCAATGTGAGTGAGTAGGGATTGCCATGCAACGAATGCACTTAGACCTATAAGTGTATGAAATATGAAAAAGAAAACTAAGTGGTCGTGCAAATAAGTAAAATTCCACTAGCTATATGAAAGTGACAAAATAGGAGACTCTCTATCATGAAGATCATGGTGCTACTTTGAAGCACAAGTGTGGAAAAAGATAGTAGCATTGTCCCTTCTCTCTTTCTCTCATTTTTTTATTTTTTCTGTTTTTTGGTGGGCATCTTTGGCCTCTCTTTTTTATTTGGGCTTTGCTGGCCTCTTTTATTTTTTTGTAAAGTCCGGAGACTTCTCCCAACTTGTGAGGGAATCATAGCTTCCATCATCCTTTTCTCACACAGGACAATGCTCTAATAATGAAAATCATCACACTTTTATTTAGTTACAACTCGATACCTAGAACAAAAATATGACTCTATATGAATGCTTCTGGTAGGATACTGAGATGTGCAACGATCTAGCCTAGCAAATGACATCAAAAACGGACAAGCCATGAAAACATCATCCAAGTTGTTTTACGATCATGCAAAGCAATATGAAAATGATGGTGCATGTCATACTAAATGGAACGGTGGAAGTTGCATGGCAATATATCTCGGAATGGCTATGGAAATGCCATAATAGGTAGGTATGGTGGCTGTTTTGAGGAAGGTGGATTTGATGCACCGGCGAAAGTTGCGCGGTACTAGAGAGGCTAGCAAAGGTGGAAGGGTGAGAGTACGTATAATCCATGGACTCAAAATTAGTCATAAAGAACTCACATACTTATTGTAAAAGTCTATTAGTTATCAAATAAAGCATTAGACGCATGATCCTAGGGGAGAGGTTGGTAGGAGTTAACCATCGCGCGCTCCTGACCCTCACACAAAGGTTGACAATCATTAAACAAATCATGCTCCGAGTTCGTTACATAACGGTTCACCATACGTGCATGCTACGGGAATCACAAACTTCAACACATGTATTTATCCAATTCACAACTACTCACTAGCATGAATCTCATATTACCATCTTCATATTGCGAAACTATTGCAAGGAATCAAACATATCATATTCAGTGATCTACAAGTTTTATGTAGGATTTTATGACTAACCATGTGAATGACCAACTCGTGTTAACTCTCTAAATAGGTATAAGTGAAGCATGAGAGTTTAATTCTTTCTACAAAATATATGACCATGCTCTAACAAATATAAGTGAAGAAAAATAGCATTCTACAAATGGCGGTTTTCTATGGGTGGAGAAACAGGCAATCCAAACTTCAAATGATATAAGTGAAGCACATGAAGCATTCTATAAAGCCATACTCAAAAGATATAAGTTAAGTGCATGAAGCATTATATAAATCGACCAAGGACTATCTCATACTAGCATGGTGAATTATTAAAATAAAAATAAAATTAAAAAGCACATGATGCTCCAAGATTTACGCATATCATGTGACGAATAAAAATATAGCTCCAAGTAAAATTACCGATAGTTGTTAGAAGAAAGAGGGGATGCCTTCCGGGGCATCCCCAAGCTTAGTTTCTTGGGAGTCCTTGAATATTACCTTGGGGTGCCTTGGGCATCCCCAACTTAGTGTATTTCCACTCCTTATTCCTTCATCCATCGATCTCACCCAAAACTTGAAAACTTCAATCACACAAAACTTAACAAAACCCTCGTGAGATCCGTTAGTATAATAAAGCAAATCACAACTTTATGTATTGTTTCCAACAAATTCATATTTTATTTTTGCATTTTAGGTACTGTATTATAATTTTTCCATGTCTTATACCACCAATACAAGCGATAGTTTCATCAAAACGAGCAAAGTAATGCATCAAAAACAGAATATGTCTTGAACAGGACAGTCTGTAGCAATCTGAACATTCACCATACTTATGTAACTCTAAAAATTCTGAAAAATTAGGACAAAATAAAAAAATCATATAAGTACAGTGTCAAAATTTTAGAAACTTTTGACATTCCAGTAAAAAAAGTAAATTCACACACCACAGCCAAAGTTTGTGTTTTTGCACTACACACACCAATCAAGCAATCTAATCATCCTAAAGGAAAATCTTGGCACATTATTTTTATAATACAATGGATTTATACAAGGAGATAGTTATTTTTGTTGAAAAGTTTCTGTAATAAAGATTTGCAAAGTTTCCATGGGCATGAACAAAGTTCAAGGCTAGCTCCCACTTTCACAATGCTCGTCTCTCTCACTTTCACTTTTCTTTTTGAAAAAAAATTAGGTTCCCCTCTTTATTTTTTTTCTTTTAAACTATATAAAAGCACACAACAGAATTAAATGTCTCTCTAAAACTTCCGGGTTGTCTCCCTGGCAACGCTTTCTTTAAAGCCATTAAGCTAGACATAAAGTGATCAAGTAATGGATCCACCTGGATCCCAAGGTATATCAAAGACAATTTTAATTAATAATGATTTGTAATTTAGTATTGAGCACAAAGTAACATATATCATGCAATAACGAAGTCTAACTCTCTTCCTATGCATCGACATGTCATAAAAGAACAATTCATGCACACAATGTAAAGGCCAATACATAGCATAAGCAGTTCCTTGCAATTTTATCATATTGGAAACATAGAGAGGTGGAGATGTAGTTCCTCTCTCATAATAATTGCAAGTAGGATCAGCAAGCACATGCATATTATATCTATAAAAATCATCATGTGTAATAGTAAAAGGCAACCCATCTATATAATAAGTGCAAACTTCTCCGATATAGTGTAGTTGGGAGAATTCAAAAAGATAATAGGACTATCATACGTGGGTGCAATAGAAACAATTTCATTCTTAACATAAGGGACTATAGAAAGTTCATCTCCCTAAGCATCATTCATATTGGCATCATGGCCACAATCATAGCAAGCATCAAGTTCATCAAAAGGGATATTTCAAACGAATCCAAGGGATCATAGCAATTATCATAGCATTCACCTTGGATAAGAATGAAGGGAAATTAAACAATGTATGAGTTTAAGAGTTACTCTCATTAGAAGGTGGGCATGGGTAGCTCATCTGCTCTTCCTCCTTTTGTTCTTTGCTCTCACCCTCATCTTTTTCATCTAATGAGCTCACAGTTTCAGCAATTTCTTCTTCCATAGATTCCCGCAAAATATTATTCTCTTCCAAAGCAGTGATCGTTCTTTCAATAAACTCTTTGACATAAGCATTAGAAGCATAGTTTTCATAGCAATATTTAAGTATGGCAAAATTTTCAGATTCAGAAAGAGTAGCATCATACTTTTCAATGAAAGAAGCAATTTCATAGGCACCCTTAAAAGCAACAAATTCTTCAATTTTTTATCATTATAGCAATAGGCATCCTTGGTATAAGAGGATAATATTTCATTATCATTAAACACACATTGGTAGCGAAGGTGTTTTTAGCTTCTTTAGAACAACAAGTAACATCAGAAATTTCACATAGATTCCAAGCATAGCAACACAAAGTATTAATTTGATGCCACAAGAGTTTCCCTTTTTGAGATATGCGGTGTCGCACATAATGAGCATGCTCATTTAATGATTTTCCCTCAACTAAGCTAGTTGGATTTTCAGCACGAGCACAAGTGGATCGAAGATGACCCAAGTAATATTATTCTGTGGTACGGAACACTAGTGGTTCCTCAACTTTTGGATCAGCAAGTACAACTAATATTTTTGGTATTTTGCGTTTCCTACACATATCTAAAGATAGAGAACAACTTAGAACAAGAAATAAAATTTACTTAGTGATAAAGCAAACAAGCACACACGAGAATATTCACCCCATGCTATTGCTCCCCGATAACGGCGCCAGAAAAAGGTCTTGATAACCACAAGTATAGGGGACCAATTGTAGCCCTTCTCGATAAGTAAGAGTGTCGAACCCAATGAGGAGCTAAAGGTAGAGCAAATATTCCCTCAAGTTCTATCGACCACCGGTACAACTCTATGCACGCTGAATGTTCACTTTACCTAGAACAAGTATGAAACTAGAAGTACTTTGTAGGTGTGATAGGATAGGTTTGCAAGATAATAAAGTGTAACATCCCAAAATTTGATTTTGTAATGTTATGAAATATAGCTATGCATCCATCATCATCATCGCTTGAATGTATGGAATTGTTGAAATGTTTCTTCTGACTTTCAGAAAGCCCCTTTCTATTTCCCCTAAGTTGCTTTCACCTATTTGTAAATCTTGGTAAAATGTTCAAAATAAGAGGGGAGTAACATGACACTCCACACCAGGGTCATCTTGGTGATATATTTGAACAATAAGAACCAGGGGGTCTTTTAAAAAATGTTTGCAAAAGGTTTTAAAATCAAATAGGCAATTTCTAAAAATATTGTTTTTTTTCAAATTGCTCAAATAACAGAATAAAAATGTTCAACAAATGGCATTTATTATTCTGTTAATTGTGATATATAATACTCCTATATTTAAAAATGTTTTGAATGATTTTAAAGACGTTTTACTACTCTGGTTAATTAAAACAGTAACGGTTTTGTAATTAAACGGGCCGGCCCACGGGCAATTATTCGCGAATTTATTACCGACCGGTCGACCGACGCGCAGTTGAGCTCCCTCTCTCTCTGACATTGGGCCCCACGCTGACCGACCGTTCGCACCGCGGGGTCATCCCTCTCCTCCCTGCACGAGCCGACGACCTCGCCGACAGTTTCTTCTCCTCCCCGGATCTCCCTCCTCTCTCCTCCCCGCACCCACCCGAGCACCCTATATAAGAGCCCAAACTCCCCGCATTCATTCCCCCCCCGAATCCCCTCTCTCCCTCACCGAGACGCTGCTCAAATCACCTCGCCGGAGTTGCTCCAACCACCGAACACCCCATCGCTCGTGCCCGTCGCTCCACTCTCCCCCTCGCCCCTCCGACCTCATCATTCAACGTCGGACGTCCACCGCAACCGCCCGGACCCCTTCAACGCCTCCCTCGATCACCGGAGCACCGCCCCGACGTCCTCTCCGTTTCGGACTCGCCGGAGATCCCTCGCCGGCGACCTCTTAACACTGTGAGCACCCCCACCCGTTCGATCTGGATCTGACGATCCAGATTAGATCATTTTTATTCGCGAACCGGTATTCTCTTAGATTCGGTCGACCGCCCATAACAACCGCTCGGACACCCCCTTAGCCACTCACAGGCTGCCACGTCACCCTGGCCGTCCGATAGTTTTCTTTTTCTACTTTCAGTTTTGTTTAGTTAACAGATTGTTTTAGAAATTTGTTTTGCTTATAACTTTTTATCTGTTTAGTGTTTTGAGCTGATTCTTTTTGCAATATCTCACATTTTTCATGTAGTTTCACCCTGTAGTTTTAGATTTTAAATTTGAACTCTAAAATTTGAATTGAATCAAATTTTCTCAAAACATTCAAATCTGAATAACTAGGGTTTGAAAATAGATTTTGATATGAATCTTTTTGCTACTGCTTGGTATTAGTTAGGACTATCTTATTGTTTAGTTTGAGGATTTTAGGATGATTCTTATTAGTGTTTTAGCTATAAACAGATTCTGCCTATTAGTTAGTATAGTTTTATTTATTTAGTTTTAGTTAGTTTCAATTAGATTTAGTTTTATTTTGTTTAGTAGGTTCTGTTGCTTAAACATTTAGTGTTTTACTTACTGTTAATAAAAATATTTATTTGCTTAGTTTTATACTTAATATCATAGGAATCTCATTTCAATTTCAACTAGGTATAACTTGTCATAAAACAAACTAGTTTAGGAATATATTTTTTTAACAAAGTTTATATAATTTAATTCTGTTTTCTAAGACAGGTTTTTAGTAATTTCTTTTCTGTTAAGAAAATGTTTTGTAATAAAATAATAAGATTAGTTTCATTCTTTTGTTAGTAAAACTATAGTTGATTCATATAGTGTTTATCAAAACTTAAAAAAAACTTTACTAAGGTTTTCTTTACAAAACCTTAAATTGATTTTATTCTGTTTATTTAATAAAATATTTATTGTTTACTTGTTGTCAACCATTGTTTTGTTAATACAAATAGTTTAGTTATGTTAATAGTGATTTTTCCCATCATCTTCTAGTAAACAAAACTTTGTGTGCTTTCTTGCTTGTGATTTATGCATTGTTTTGTCTTGATTGTTCACTAGCTCATGGTTGAAGGTTGTGAGTTACAATATTTTGTTGTATGCTTATTGAGTGCTTGTTTGCTTCGTTAGATTATCCGGAGTGCGAAGCTTGTTACTTAGAGTCACTCACGTACGAAGATCATCAATCAGGCAAGTCACTTTGATCATCTTTACCCATGTTTTATTTGCATTAGTTCTACCATTTCCCCAGTTGCATGCAAAGTAGGTAACTGGAAACTTGGTTACTGTTGTAGTATCATGTGGAAGGTACCCCCCTCAACCCCTTTGACAACATTGGCCCTGGGAAACGTTGTTTTACATTCTGCTATGCTACTAGTAGACGGGGTTGGTTGTGTGATTCATGAGAGTTGTGAGATTAATTACAAGACCTACATAATGATCAAGACTTCAAGATTCCGAGTTTTCAACTTACCTTTGGGTGGATGATGGTTGAACGGCACCCTGGAGAAACTAGTGGATTTGCCTAGGTGTTGCTGGAGATGGCTAGTATTCACGCGGAAAGGTCCACCCAGGCACAAAGAGATGGATGGATGCTTCAAGACCCAAGGCTTACATGCACAGCCACAAGTCATTATGGGCTCTGGCTTGGTTGGATATCGTGGTGACCCTGGACAGGCAGTGCTACGAGATGTAGAAGAACGGTAGGAAAGGATGGGCACCGACAGAGTCGCAGGGAAACCCTTTGGAAGACCATGTTTTGGTCATCCGTTTCTCAAACACCCTGAAGTGCGAGAAATCAAACGGAGGCGACCAAATCTTGTGGGGAACGTGTGCAAAACTCTGTAGAGTACTCAAACCTAATCGATTAGCCGTGTCCACGGTCATGGACGACTTGAGCCAAAGGAACTGAAACTTCCGGAACTCTCAACACAATTAATATGATGATGTGGGTATTAATAACTTGGGTATGAGAATTGGTTGGTGGAACCATCTCATTAATCAACCAACTTAGTAATAATTTTGCTTAGCCCTCTCTTGATGTAGGAAAATTGGCTTTACGCAAAAACTTATTACCCCACCTGCCATATATGCATGTAGACTAGATGATTATCTTCACTCCTCTCTGGTGACTTTGCCGACATATTCCATATGCTGACCTACACGGCTGCAACGTATCATGTTGCAGAGTACTTATTCCGACTAGGAGTGAGGATACGCTCTACGCTCGGTGAGATGCCCTTGGAGTCAGATGGACTCATCTACCTTCGACGCTTTCGCAAGACTTAGTTATTCTCATGAGTTGGCCTTCGGCCACTTTATTGTAATGATTATTGTAATAAAGGACTCGATATGAGATTTCGCTAATATAATGCTGTGTGATTTCCCTTTGATATATACATTGATGTACCGTGTGTGTACCAGCATGATCTTGGGATGGTACGGAAACACCGGAAATTCGACCTTTCAGGTCGGGTCGCTACATAAAGAACACGTAAATAAAAACTACGGGCTGCTTAGATAAAGAAACAACTAAGTTAGTTTAACAAGTGTGGAAAAGTGGTGGTAGGAGTTGCGGAATTGTCTCTAGGCAATTGATAACTAGACCGGTAATCATTATTGCAATTTTATATGAGGGAGAGGCATAAGCTAACATACTTATTCTACTTGGATCATATGCACTTATGATTGGAACTCTAGCAAGCATCCGCAACTACTAAAGATCATTAAGGAAAAACCCGACCATAGCATTATAAGGTATCAAGTCCTCTTTATTCCCAGACGCAAACAACCTACTTACTCGGGTCTGTGTTTCTATCACTCACGCCACCCACCATAAGCGAATCATAAGCATATTGCAAACCCTACAGAGGGTATCCCTCATGCTTGCATGACACAGAGAGCACAATAGGATAGCACCAATAATAAAACATGCAACTCAAACCAATCATGATCATCAATCAACCAATAGGACAAAAAAATCTACTCAGACATCATGGGATGGCAACACATCATTGGATAATAATATGAAGCATAAAGCACCATGTTCAAGTAGAGGTTACAATGGGTTGTGGGATAGTGGACCGCTGTAGATAGATGAGGGAAGGTGATGGAGGTGTTGGTGAAGATGGCGGAGTTGTTGGAGTAGATTGTCGTCACGATGATGGCCCCGACAGCGTTCCGGTGCCACCGGGAGAGAGGGGGAGAGAGCTCCCCTCCTTATGATTCTTCCTTGACCTCCTTCCTAGATGGGAGGAGGGTTTCCCCTCTGGTCCTTGGCCTCCATGCTAGTGGAGGGGCGAGAGCCCCTCCGAGATTGGATCTCTCTCTCTCTCTCTATTTCCTTCTGTTTCTGCACTCCCAGATTCTGGCCTTTCACCGTTTCTTAAATATCCGAAGATCCGTAGTCCGATCAGCTGAAATTTTGAGGTGATTTTCCTTATGAAAATATCTTTCTTGCGGCCGAGGAACAGCTCCAACCGACCTAAGGGGTTGCCACAAGCCCTCAGGGCGCGCCCTACCCCTAGGGCGCGCCCAGTAGGCTTGTGAGCCCCTCGGGCACTGCCTTCTATTGATTCCACTTCCCAAAATTCACATATATTCCAAAAAAAATCTTCGTAAGATTTTATCCTGTTTGGACTTCATTTGATATGGATTGTCTGCAAAACAAAAAACATGCAACAAACAGGAACTAGCACTGGGCACTGGATCAATATGTTAGTCCCAAGAATAGTATAAAAAGTTTCCAAAAGTATGAAAGTTGTAGACTATTGGCATGAAAAAAACAAAAAGTATAGATATGACGGAGACGTATCAGCGAGCATTCACTTTCCTGCTATACATTATTTCGCTCTATTCATAGGTAGATGTATTAACGATAAAACTGAGCATAGCCACCTTTGTGCTACCGATCTCAATTTTCTTAAGAGTGCAGTGATGGGTGATAGGTGATATAACTTAGGAGCCATTATTGCTAGAAGATTGCATAATAATGCTAAGAATGGAGATTTCATTGGTGGGATTTATGCCACTCGTGTAGCTAATTATCTCGGGGTACCCATACGGGGAAATGATATTGAATTACCACCTACTTTTCTTGATTATCAGGCTTTGGTACATTTTCAGTTTCTTACTAATTTTTGATAGACAACGAGCTATCCATGTTACCCTTCCTCCTCCCGCCTTCTTTAACTTTCAGGAAAAACAGAGATACTTTAAAACAAGAGAGGAGGCAAACGAGTACGAGCGAAATGCGGAAGCCACTCGCCTCCATGTTGCAGTTGTTCAGGCGATTGCCGTCGCAACCCAGCACAACCCCAAGTATGACTTTGGATATCATTCGGGCCAACCATGGCCCTAGACCAACTTAGGCCAAAAGCCTAAGCTTGGGGGAGTATGTATCTCTCACCGACATTACATTCATGTCCACACACTCATCTTAGTAGTCGGTGTTCATACTTTTCATTGTACCATCCATGGTAGTTTATTTCTTTTTTTCTTTTTCGCTTTCTTCTTGTGTGTTTAATTAACTTTGAGAAAAAAATCAAAAAAAATAGTTATAGCTTTACCTTCTAGTTTGCTTAGTTGTAGCATTAAAAGAAAACCCACAAAGATTTTCCGTTCTTCTTTTTCTTGTTGGGAGCTTGCCCGTGTAAATAGTTTTTCTTGTTCCTATTTTGATTTTCTTTCTTTGGGTCGTAAGGAGAAGACCACAATGAAAATGTTGGGTGGCTCTTATATGCATAATTATTTATCAATCAGACAGTCCATATTACCTTGTCTTCCCCCAACATCATGGTCTTGAGTTTATCTCTCTACATCATGTCATCTTTCTTAATGTGCTACTCTGTTCTTCATGAACTTAATACTCTAGATGCAGGCATGAGTCAATCGATGTGTGGAGTAATAGTAGTAGATGCAGAATCGTTTCGGTCTACTTGCCACAGACGTGATGCCTATATGCATGATCATTGCCTTGGATAACTACATGATTATTTGCTTTTCTATCAATTCTTGATAGTAATTTGTTTACCCACCATGATATTTGCCTTCAAGTGAGAAGCCTCTAGTGAAACCTATGGCCCCGGGGTCTATTTTCCATCATATATTTTCAGATCTATACCTTACTGCAATTTATTTATCTTTTACTTTCCGCACTTATTTACATCTATATCTTTCAGATCTAATCCTTGCAAATAACCGTGAAGGGATTGACAACCCCTTTATAGCGTTGGGTGTAAGGGTTTGATTGTTTGTGTAGGTACAACCATTGGTGACTTTCTTGTTCCTCCTACTGGATTGATACCTTGGTTCTCAACAACTGAGGGAAGTACTTATCTACTTTGCTGCATCAACCTTTCCTCTTCAAATGAAAACCAATGCATGCTCAAGAGGTAGCAAGAAGGATTTCTGGCGCCGTTGCCGGGGACGATACATAGCAAGTCAAGACAAGAACTCCCCGGTCAACTTGCCAATTTCTAGCGTCGTTGACGAGGAGGATACAGATCAAGCCTACCAAGTACCCATCACAAACTCGTCTCTTGCATTTAAATTATTTGCCATTTGCCTCCGTTTTCCTCTCCCCCACTTCTAAAACGATTTTCATAAAATACCAAAAAGATTTGCCTTTTTATTTGCCCTTCTTCTGTTCGCCTTTTCGTTACTATGTTTGCTTATATTGCCATGTGCCTTCTATTTTCTTGCTAATAATCTATTGATATGGATCCTCATCCATTTGCTAATCTTTTTAAAATACCAAATTATGATGAACCAATTGCTAGTGAGTTGAGTGCACTTGATTATCTCTATGAAGTTTTGTTTGAAAATCATGAATCTGGAAAATTTGATGAAGTGTTGAAAGAAGAAATTTGTAAGTAGATTCATGATAGTTCATTGAATGAAAAACATGATTGTAATGTTGTTAGTATGAATTATCTGAATATCCATGATGCAAATGATATGCAAAACCAAAAGCTTGGGGATGATATGCTTGATGAAGATGATATCTTTTGTTCCTCAAGTTCTGGTGATGGCACGTATGCTATAATTGATCACGAAAAGAATGCTTTGTTTGATAGTTAAATTGTGAAATTCCTTCATGATGCTACTGAAAATTACTATGAGGGAGGAACATATGCTTGTAGGAATTTCAATGATATCAAGTTTCCTCTCTATGTGTTCAAAGTTTTGAAGTTATGCTTGTTTTGCCTTCCTATGCTAGTTGATTCTTACTCCAATAAATTGTTTGCTAAAAAAACCTATGCATATGAAGTGGGTTAGACTTAAATGTGATTGTAATAATATTCATGATGCTCTCTTGCATGCTTCAATTACTACTTTTTATGTGAGCATCATTGAAATCATTATGCCTAGCTAAGGGCGTTCAACATTAGCGCTTGTTGGGAGGCAACCCAATTTTATTTTTGTGTTCTATTTTTGAGTGTTTACCACATTATTACTTCCGTAGTAATTGTGTTTTGGTGTTTTTATTAGTGTTTGACCAAGTAAAACCTTTGGGGTGATCTATGGTAGTTGTTGATTTGATCTTGCTGAAAAACAGAAACTTTTGCGCTTAGTCCAGGAAGTTTATAATTTTTTAAGAAAGTCTAATTGATCTGAAATTTTTACAAAAGATTGATATATAAATTTCCCAGGTTTTTATAATTTTTCAGAATTTTCTGATTTACAGAAGTATATGAAGTTTCCACATTGCTACAGACTGTTCTGTTTTTGACTGCTGTTTTCTTTGAGTTGTTTGCCTGTTTTGATGAATCTATGGGCTGTATCATGTGGTATGAACCATGGAGAAGTTATATTACAGTAGTTATAACACCAATATAAATAAATAATGAGTTCACAACAGTACCTAAAGTGGTGATTTATTTTCTTATACTAACGGATCTCACGAGTTTTCTCTTAAGTTTTGTGTTGTGAAGTTTTCAACTTTTGGGTAAAGATTTGATGGACTATGGAATAAGGAGTGGCAAGAGCCTAAGATTGGGGATTCCCAAGGCACCCCAAGTCATATTCAAGGATGCCAAAGAGCCTAAGCTTGGTTAGGCCCCGGAAGGCATCCCCTCTTTTGTCTTCAATCCATCGGTAAATTTACTTGAGGCTATATTTTTATTCACCACATGATATGTGTTTTGCTTGGAGCGTCTTGTATGATATGAGTCTTTGCTTGTTAGTTTTCCACAATAATCCTTGATGCACACGTATTTTCAGAGAGATACGCTGAATCATGAATTTATTAGAATACTCTATGTGCTTCACTTATCTCTTTTGAGTTGGGAAATTTTGCTCTATGTGCTTTACTTATATCTTTTAGAGCACGGCGGTGTTTGCGTTTTATATAAATACTTGAAATCTCATACCTCACTTATATTATTTTGATAGTTTCTAAAAAATCATGGCAATTGGTCTAGGTTATGAATTTAGTCTTAATATGATAGGCATCCAAAAGGGATATAATAAAAACTTCCATATTAAGTGCATTGAGTATTTATGAGAAGTTTGATACCTTGCATAAAGTTTTGAGATATCAAGATGGTAATGTTAAGAGACATGTTAGGAAGTAAACTGTGATTTGGTAAAAATACGTGTGTAAAGGTTTGTGATTCCCGTAGCATGCATGTATGGTGAACCGCTATGTAAGGAAGTCAGAGCATGACTTGTTTATAAATTGTCGACCTTTGTGTGAGGGTCGGGGGCGCGCGATGGTTAACTCCGACCAACATCCCCCCTAGGAGCATGTGTTTAATGCTTTGCTTCAATGACTAATAGAATTTTGCAATAAGTATGTGAGTTCTGTATGACTAATGTTGAGTCCATGAATTATACACATTCTCACCCTTCCACTTTTGCTGTATTTATCTTTTACTTTACACACTCGTTTACATCTATCTCTTTCAGATCTAATCCTTTCAAATAACTGTGAAGGGATTAACAACCCCTTTATAGCTTTGGGCGCAAGAGTTTGATTGTTTGTGTAGGTTCAACCATTGGTTACTTTCTTGTTCCTCCTACTGGATTGATACCTTGGTTCTGAACAACTGAGGGAAATACTTATCTACTTTGCTGCATCACCCTTTCCTCTTCAAGGGAAAACCAAGGCATGCTCAAGAGGTAGCAATGGTTTACATGAGACTAGGCTGGTGGCCCGAGGACCCCTACCGTCAACAAAATCTATTGTTATGAGATACGACGGTTCAACTGGAATGGGTAGAAGCTTCAGAAGGCCTGGTGATGCATGTCTGTCGGGTTTGGATTGTTCACACACCATGAAACATTGCAGATAGTGTTTGACGTGTGTTTTCTTCTTAGGCCATGCAAACAAGCGGCGAAAGCGGTGATATGTGACCGGAAAGCTGGAGTGGCCTCCGAGAGCAGTACCATGAAAATCTGTCGTAATTTGGTGTTGTAATGAAGTGGAGCCACCCAACCAGATACACCCACGGACGCAAATGATTCCTTGCTGCAAAGGAAACGTCCTTTTGGATCTGCCTAGAGCGCCAATTGAGTGAGCAACTTTTGTGCTTGAGGGTTGCTGTTATAGCTGGTTAACACATTTTCCACCCAAGCTGGCTGACATACTGAAACATTGTGCAGAGTTTATGTCATTGGCTCCCTCAAGAGAGCATCGGTTGATATATTGTTAGTGCCCTTTTTGTACTTGTTTTGACACTGCAATCCTAAAATCTTCATAAACACCTTCTGTTGCCATGGAGTAGTGAGACATTGGTGTTCCGGATGGATCAAACTCTTTTGGTCAGTGAGGATAATGAATTTAGCATGTTGCAAATAGAGCCTCCATTGATCCATAGCCACGATGACCACTAATTATTCTTTTTCATAGGTGGATAGTTCTTAAAACCGTGGGTATAGGGCTTTACTCATGAAGGCTATTGGATGACCCTTTTATTGTAGCACCGCACCAATTCCTTTATCACTAGCATCAGTCTCCACCACGAACTAGGCATTGAAATCTGGCAACGCCAAGACCGGTGCCAATGTCAGTTGTTCTCTCAGAAGGTGAAAAGCAGTATCCATATTGCTAGTCCGGACAAAAGGTACTCCATTCTTCAGAAGATTGAAAGGCGGCCTTGCTATCACTCCAAAGTTGCACACAAAAAGCCGATAGTAGCCTGCTAAGCTCAAGAAGCTTCACACACCTTTGACATCCATGGGGGTCTTCCAATTTGCTACTTCACACACCTTTTCTGGCTCAGTGGCCACCCCTGCAGAACTAGTGACATGTCCTAGATAGGACAGTTTTTGCTGACCAAACTGACACTTGGATCTTTTTACTTTCCATTGATCCTTTTTCAACAGAGTCATAGCTTGCCTCAAGTCTTCAATATGTTCCTCTAAGGTCTTGACGTACACCAATATGTCATCAAATAAAAAGAGAACACAGTGGCTAAGAAGAGAATGTAGAATAGTTTGCATGGCTCCATTGAACGTGCCTCGGACTCCAGCAAGTACAAACGATACCACCTTAAACTCAAAGTGCCCCTCATGTGTTTGGAATATTGTCTTGAACTCTTCCCCTTCAGCCAATCGTATTTGATGATATCTGACTCTTAAATCGAGTTTAGAAAACCAAACAGCCCCATGGAGCTCATCCAATAACTCCTCAATCACTGGAATCGGAAACTTCCCAACCATGGTAAGGCTTTGAGATGTTGATAATCCACACAAAGACACCATGTCCCATCCTTCTTCTTTACAAGGATCACGAGAGAGGAAAAAGGACTAGAATTCTTTTGTATGATGTCTTGTCTGAGTAATTCTATGATGTGAGCTTCAATCTCATCCTTATGATCTCGTTGGCAACGGTAGGGCCAAACATCGATCGGTATTGCCCCTAGGATCGAGGGAATCTTGTGACCACAAGAACAACGCGGAGGCAAACCCGTTGGTTTGCCAAAGACATCATTGAACTCCTCAAGAACTTGTTGAACATAGGCTGGAATTGCTTCATCATTGTCATGCTCCGATGGTGTCATACAAATGAACACCATGTGTGAAATAGCTCTGTTCTTGCAGAGATTGTGCAGTTGCACGACACTGATCTGCTGACAGGAAGATAACTGGGACTCATGGCCACGCAGTTGAGTCTGTCCTTCTCATGTGGTGATCTTGATCAATTTGGTATGCCAGTCCACTTGCATTGGGATATTTGCTATCCACCAGTCCATGCCCAAGATTGCATCATAGGTACCCAACTGCAACACCTTCATGTCTATTGCGAATTCCCTGCCTTGTGTGAACCATACGCAACCCGAAATCTCAGCTGAACAGATAAGCTCCCCCCCATCAGCAACACTGACACAGCACACAGGATGCAACACACACATGCCCAAAAGCTTGTTCACCGGTGTCTTGTTGATGAACGAGGTCAAACTGCCCGAATCCACCAGCATGAGCACCTATTGTCCTTGTATCCAGGCTTCTAGTTGGAATGCTTTGGCTGTCACTCCACCCGACAGCACTTGACACAAAATTGCCATCACTGTTTCCGAGTTTGCATGTGTTTCAGGGATATTGTTGTCGTTGTCGATGTTGGGAGACGTAGTAGTAAATCAAAATTTTCCTACGTGTTCACCAAGATCCATCTATGGAGGAACCAGCAACGAGTAAGGGAAGAGTGGATCTTCATACCTTTGAAGATCGCTAAGCGGAAGCGTTACAAGCACGCGGTTGATGGAGTCGTACTCGCAGCGATTCAGATCGCGGTAGATCCGATCAAGTACCGAACGGACGGCACCTCCGTGTTCAACACACATGCAGCCCGGTGACGTTTCCTACGCCTTGATCCAGCAAGGAGGAAGGAGAGGTTGGGGAAGAGCTCCAACAGCAGCACGACGGCGTGGTGGTGGTGGAGTAGCAAGGTATTCCGACAGGGCTTCGCATAAGCACTGCGGAGGAGGAAGAAGAGAGGTAGGGCTTCGCCGTGTGAGAGAGAGATCAACTCGTGTCTCAAAACAGCCAAAACCTCAAGTATATATAGGAGGAGGGACGTGGAGGGCTGGCTTGGCCTCTACTCCAAAGAGGAGAGGTTCGGCCAATTTAAAGGGAGAGTCCACCTCCCACAAGGGAGGTGGATCTCCTCCTTTTAAATCCTTTTTGGCCCTATCTCTTATCCCTAGCCGCATGGGCCTTTAGCAAAAGTCTTGCCCAGACCAATAAGGGCTGGCACACTTTATCTAACAGCCCATGTGGTCCTTTGGTCGTCACACCCCTCCCGGGGGTCCTCCGGCACCCTCCCGGCACTCCCGGTACACTACTGATGAGCCCGAAAACTTTCCGGTGACCAAAACTGGACTTCCTATATATCAATCTTTACCTCCAGACCATTCCGGAGCTCCTCGTGACGTCCGGGATCTCATCCGGGACTCCAAACAACTTTCAGTAATCACGTATACCATTTCCCTATAACCCTAGCGTCATCGAACCTTAAGTGTGTAGACCCTACGGGCCCGGGAGACACGTAGACATGACCGAGACACCTCTCTAGTCAATAACCAACAGTGGGATCTAGATACCCATGTTGGCTCCCACATAGTCCACGATGATCTCATCGGATGAACCATGATGTCAGGGATTCAATCAATCCCGTATGCAATTCCCTTTGTCTATCGGTATGATACTTGCCCGAGATTCGATCGTCGGTATCTCTATACCTTATTCAATCTCGTTACCGGCAAGTCCCTTTACTCGTTCCGTAATACATCATCCCGTGGCTAACTCCTTAGTCACATTGAGCTCATTATGATGATGTCTTACCGAGTGGGCCCAGAGATACCTCTCCGTCACACGGAGTGACAAATCCCAGTCTCGATTCGTGCCAACCCAACAGACACTTTCGGAGATACCCGTAGTGCACCTTTATAGCCACGCAGTTACGTTGTGACATTTGGCACACCCAAAGTATTCCTACGGTATACGGGAGTTGCACAATCTCATGGTCTAAGGAAACGATACTTGACATTGAAAAGCTTTAGCAAACGAACTGCACGATCTAGTGCTATGCTTAGGATTGGGTCTTGTCCATCACATCATTCTCCCAATGATGTGATCCCGTTATAAATGACATCCAATTTCCATGGTCATGAAACCGTTACCATCTATTGATCAACGAGCTAGTCAACTAGAGGCTCACTAGGGACATGTTGTGGTCTATGCATTCACACATGTATTACGATTTCCGGTTAACATAATTATAGCATGAACAATAGACAATTATCATGAACAAGGAAATACAATAATAACCATTTTATTATTGCCTCTAGGGAATATTTCCAACAGTCGATGCCTAAGAGCTCAAGCAATTCCTCGACGATGTGGAGCTATGCCAATGTGGGGCAGACGTGTACATGCCCCCTCCATTCACCACACTCGAAGCAAAGCCCTCGAGCATGACGGTAGTCCTGTAGTATCTTGAGCTTGGCTAAATCAGCTCGCGCCGCGTCGGTGTCATGGCGATATGTTGCTCGTGCCACCAGTACAATGTGTGCTGGTGGAGGACGAAGTGGTAGCAGCGTGCTTGCCCTTGGTGACACCTCAGGTGGTCATGGTAACATACAAAAGACCCCGTCAGCATCTTCCTCTTGAAGAAGAACCAAGGCACATGTTGTATCCAGATCGGGCGGCCGCTACACGAGCACCACGTCCTGAATGTCCTTCCGCAGACCCTCGACAAATCGTGTCGAAAAATAATAAGGATGAATGGTGTGAGAGTATGAACTGGGATGATTAATAATTAACTCACATTGTTCCATATGATTGGCTACAAAAGTAGTCTGATGAATAGTATAGAGCTGGCAAATCAGCATGTGGTGCCTATCGCGCCCAAATCGAGTACACAACAGCGCGGTAAAAAACTCACAATCATACTTAGAAAGACGTTTCTAAATATATTGTAGCCAAATGGACACCGAGCCAAAGAAATTCAACGCAGCCATGGGAACCCGAATTGAAGGAAGAATTGCAAACATGTGGTAATACTGCTCACACAACCTTTTCCATAGATTTGGGTTTTCCCCGCAAATTGAGGGAAGGAAATGGAAGGATGAGCTTGATCAAGGCCGATAAGCTGGCTGGCATGTGCGAAGGGAGAAAGAGCTAACGGTGAGGGAGGGGTGTTGCACTGACCATTTGCTGGAGGCGGCGGTGTCTTCTAGAAGGATGCCACCAGCGGCCCCGCGAGATGTTGAAGATGTCGTGGCCATCGGGGACTTGGGGGTGATCTATCGCGCCAAATTCAGAGCCAGAGTGGACTTCGGTCGTCGCAGGCAGGGTTTTTCTTGACTCTGGTGGTTGAGGTCGCGTGAGCTACAGAGTGGCGATCGAGTCGCCCACATCGTCGATGTGCCATTCAAGATCGGGTCGCCATGCCACAAGATCGTCCACCTTGGCATTGGAGGCCTAGATCGCTGCGGTGTGCTCCTTCAGGGTCGTCTCTAGCCATTCCAGGAAATCCTAAACGGCGGGATCCATGGCGACTAGTTGAGCACGTGCTTGACGTACAGATCTGGTCTCAAATTGGTGGCGAATATGTGGTGGGATATGTGGACACCAATGGATGGAGATGGTGGGTGGTGATATATGGCAAGGTTATAACGATGGTGGGTGATGGTATATGGCAACGGTCATGATGGTGGTGTATGATGGTATATGGCAGGGTGAAGATGAAGCGGTGGCGGCGTGACAACTTGTGAACAGAACTCAGAACTCTAAAAGTATAGACTCTAAGGCTAGCAACCTAACACGACGATGCAACCGCAAATTCAACAAAGCAAACACCAAACAGAAAATTGCAAAGGCTCAGATTGGTTCGGATATGATGATCTAACCCTAATTTTTTGTGGCTTTTTCATGGAATTTAGGTATGAAGAACACATGCGATCTAACTACGAAAAACTGGTAAAATCTCACCGAGCAACCTGGAAATCTGATACCACTTGATAGGGGTGAAGTTATCACTATCTTTCAATGAGATGGTGGCTATCGTTTTTGGTGGAGTAGACTTTGATGATCCGACTATGAAGGTGTGATGACGTCGCGCCTTAGCAATCGCTAAACCAACTCCGAGAGGTTATTGACCACGCCAGTGCATGATCAACCTGACCACGAGGGTCTGTTTCCTGCACGCAAATGAAGAACAAGCAAGAAACTAAGATTGCAATCTGGATATTGCAAATATAAGAGGAAAGCTTTATTGATGAAAGTGGGATTCTGTGACGCCTTTGTTTGGTCGTGGAACACAAACGAAGAACGTGAAGTTGCAGCTATGGCGAACTTGTAGTCTAAACCAAACCCAAGTCTAAAATGATGCCCTAAGGGCTGTATATATGGGGGGATAGAAGGGGATTTCGTGGCTCCTTGGAGGAGGGATCCAAAACCGACCCTAACTTAGTTTCCCCATACATACGGACTCTAAAAACAGCCTATAATATGGTATTTTGAAATTACATGGGCCTGGCCCAAAAACAAGGTGGCGCAGCACCAATAATACGCTATGGATGAAATTTATAAAGTTGCATCATGTATATTTCATCCAAGCCTTCTTGCTCTCATTACGGTGGCTTCAAAGTGCGAAAATCATCACTCGAAGCTCCATTGTTCTTTCCTGCGCGCACACCTTCTTCTCCATGCTTCATCCCGCTCCAATGGCCATCCTTCTTTTCCATGGTAGGTCCTTCATTCATAAATAAAACAAAAGTATCTAATTTAGGCAACATCATATATTCATTAACGAAAGTACCTGATAATTTAGTTGGCATGCGCGGGCTCTAGTAACTTGTCCAATATGTGTAGCTGGTGGGGATGTGGGTGTAACATTAGTAGGGATGCCCTCATCATCCTCCCCTTCTTGAACTGACGTCGTACTCGACGGAAGCTCATCTTCCACACCCAAATAAGGCTTCAAATCTGCAATGTTAAAAGTGGGAGTAACCCCAAAATCTACAGGCAGCTCAATTTTATATGCATTATCATTTATTTTCTCTAACACATTAAAAGGACCATCAGCACGTGGCATTAGCTTTGACTTGCACAATTTAGGAAACCTATCCTTACGAAATGTCACCGAACAAGATCTCCAGGTGCAAAGACAACACGTTTTCTACCCTTATCTCTAGCAAGTTTATATTTAGCATTCATACGCCAATGTTCTCCTTCGTTAACTCATGCATCTTTAATATCAAATCAACATGTTCTTTAGCATCGAAATTAACCTTCTATGAAGATGGAAGAGGCAACAAATCAATAGGTGCACGAGGTAAGAAACCATACACAACTTCAAAAGGGCACATCTTAGTAGAAGAATGCAGCGAACGGTTATAAGCAAATTCAATATGAGGCAAACACTCTTCCCACATTTTCAAGTTGTTCTTAAAAACATCCCTAAGCATAGTAGACAATGATCTATTGACTACTTCATTTTGTCCATCAGTTTGGGGGTGACGTGTGGTACTAAAAAGCAGTTTAGTCCCCAGTTTAGCCCATAAATATCTCCAAAACGTCTAAGAAATTTAGTATCACGATAAGAAACAATCGTATTTGGCACACCATGCAAGCGAGTAATTTCACAAAATAACAAATCAGCAACATTAGCAACATCATCACTTTTATGACATGGTATAAAGTGTGCCATTTTTGAAAATCCATCCACGACAACGAATATGATATCCCTCCCCTTCTTTGTTCGAGGTTAACCCAAAACAAAGTCCATAGATATATCTCCCCAAGGAACACTAGGTACAAGCAAGGGCATATATAAACCATGAGGATTGAGTCATGACTTAGCTTTTTGACATGTAGTGTAGCAAGCAACAAAACGCTCAACATCTCGTCTCATCTTTGGCCAAAAAAATGTGTAGCAAGTATGCCCTCTGTCTTCTTCATGCCAAAGTGGCCCATTAATCCTCCTCCATGAGCCTCCTGCAACAACAAAAGACGAACAGAGCTACCTAGAATGCATAGCTTGTTAGCACGGAACACAAATCCATCATATATGACAAACTTGTTCCATGTTCTCCCTTCTTTACAATTCTCCAACACATCTTTAAATTCAATATCATGCACATATTGATCTTTGATGGTCTCCAAACCAAATATTTTAAAGTCAAGTTGTGAAAGCATAGTATAACAATGAGACAATGCATCAGCAATAACATTTTCTTTATCCTTCTTGTGTTTAATGACATAAGGGAAAGTCTTAATGAATTCAACCCATTTAGCATGTCTATGGTTCAGTTTTGCTTGACTTTTAATATGTTTCAAAGATTCATGGTTAGAATGTATAAAAAATTCTTTGGGCCATAAATAATGTTGCCATGTTTCCAAAGTCCGAACAAGAGCATATAATTCCAGATCATAAGTAGAGTAATTCAGACTAGGCCCACTCAATTTTTCAGAAAAGTACGCAACAGGTTTACCATCTTTTAATAACACACCTCCTAATCCAATTCCACTAGCATCATATTCAAGCTCGAAAGTCTTATTAAAAGCAAGAAGTTGGAGTAAAGGAGCATGTCTTAACTTATCTTTCAATACTGTGAAGGCCTCTTCCTATGTGGTACCCCAAGCAAAAGGCATGTCCTTCTTTGTAAGCTCATTGAGAGGTGCAACAATGGTGCTGGAATCTCTCAAAAAACGCCTATAGAAACCAGCAAGGCCAAGGAAACTCCTCACTTGTGTGACCATTTTGGGATGCGGCCAACTCTCAATAGTTTCAATCTTGGCTTTATCAACTTCAATTCCCTATGGAATAACAACATAGCCAAGAAAAGATACTCCGTCGGTCCAAAAGGTGCACTTCCCAAGGTTACCATACAAACTTGCATCACGTAGAGCAATAAAAATAACACGCAAATGTTTCAAAATTTCCTCCAAAAATCTACTATAAATCAGTACATCATCGAAATAGACTACCACAAATCATCCAATGAAAGCATGTAAAACCTCATTCATTAATCTCATGAAAGTTCTAGGTGCATTAGTTAACCCAAAAGGCATGACTAACCACTCATATAATCCAAACTTAGTTTTAAATGTTGATTTCCATTCATATCCCAATTTCATACGAATTTGATGGTATCCACTATGCAAATCAACTTTGGAGAAAATTGTAGAGCCACTTAATTCATAAAGCATATCATCTAGCCTAGGAATAGGATGACGATAACAAATATTAATATTATTAATGCCTCTACAATCAACACACATACGTGATGTACCATCCTTTTTAGTCACTAGAACAATAGGAACAACACATGAACTATGGGATTCGCGTATATAACCTTTGTCGAGCAGCTCCTATACTTGACGCATAATCTCCTTTGTCTCCTATGGATTGGTATGGTATGGCGCATGGTTGGGTAGCGATGCACCGGGAATTAAGTCAATCTGATGCTCAATCCCTCGAATAGGTGGTAATCCCGATGGCACGACTTGCGGAAAGACGTCAGCAAACTCCTACAAAATGTTAATGATAACAAGAGGCAAAGAGGGAGGCATGCCCTCGAATGAAAATAATACCTCTTTGCATACAAAAGCATAGCAAACAGATGTACTAACATCCAAATGATTAATATCAGATTTAGTAGCAAGTAAACATCCACTCTTCAATTTTATTTCAGATGCAACACTAGACGATGGTTTATTAGGCTTATTTTGTTGCTCAAATTCCTATGCCATAATCTAATTTTCACTCTTATTTTGCTCCTGTTATGCTTTACTGGATCTAGCAATATCATGTTTCATAATATGTTCAGGAGAAATGGGAAGCAAAGTTATATTGTGATCCTTATGAACAAGAGTATATTGATTTGTCCTACCATGGTGTACATATTTTTTATCAAATTTACATGGTCTACCAAGTAAAATGAAACATGCTTGCATGGGTACCACATCACAATCAACATAATCAGAATATGTAGCAATGCTAAAATGCACACGAACGGTACATGTTACCTTAACCTTGCCACTGTTGTTGAACCATTCGATGTAATAAGGATGAGGATGTGGTATGGTGGTGACAGATAGCTTCTCCATCTTCTCCATGCTAGCCAAGTTGTTACAACTCCCTCCATCGATGATGACGCGAATAGAATGCTCCTTCACAACTCCCCTTGTATGGAATAAGTTTTGCCTCTGATTTTTCTCAGCCTGTGTAACCTGCACATTCAGAACACGTTGAGCAACTAAACTTTCATACTTGTACGCATAGTCAGCGGCCATATAGTGTGTCTCTTGTTCAGTATCCTCGGCACCCCGTTCTTCACTTGCAATAAGAGCTAAAGTATCCTCATCATAATCACTAGTGGAGGCATATCCACCATCCTCAGTAACAATTATCACACTCCTGGATGTGCATTCTCTTGCAAAGTGACCTCTACCCTTGCAACGATGACAGATAACCTCATGTGTTTGCCCTATAGATGCCATGGATGAAGAAGAGCTCTGTGCAGGCCCCGAAGGCAATCCCTTGCCGGAGGCTAGTGGCGGTGCATGATTCCTAGTATCTCGTTTGGAGTTGGTGGCTGAAATAGGCGGTGTTGTATTACTATGTGTGGAAGTAGATGAGGTCTGTGGCGTCCATGATGAAGTGCGACCTGTAGAAAAATTAGTTCTCGCCATGGCCTGTCGATCTTGCACTTCACATTTAGCTTTGCAAGCAAGATGGAATAAACGAGTGATAGTATTATACTCCTTATACTCTAGAATAGTTTGAATATCTCTCTTTAAACCACCCATAAAACGTGCAACCATAGCTTCATTCTCCTCAACAATACCACATCTAATCATACTAGTTTGTAATTCCTGGTAATATTCCTCTACATAATTTTGTCCTTGTCTTACACGTTGTAAATTTTGAAGCAATTCACATTGATAATATGGAGGAACCCAACGATTATGCATAGCAGTTTTCAAAGCAGCCCAAGTAGTTGGAATATTAGCATGATGTATTCTACAATGTTCTGACCACCAAACACAAGCAAAACTAGTGAATGAACAAATAGCAACAGCAACACGTCTATCCTCGGGAAATTGTAAGCATGTAAAACATTATTCTATTTCTAACTCCCATGTAAGATATATATCGAGAACATATCGACCCTCAAATGTCGAAATATTCAACTTAAGTTTAGGGAGATGGTCATGATCCCGTACCTGGAGGGGTGGTGTAGCCCTACCTTTGCGAATGTAACCATGTGGGCGACCTGGTGTGTGTGGTGGTGGATGCCCTTGGGGATGATCTGGAGAAACCTGTCCCTCATCATTGTAATCACCATCATAATCCACATCCTGCTCAACAGTAGCAGCAACAGCCATAGAAACTATCGTAGTAGCATGGGTACCAGAATCCTGGCCTTGGCTGAGAGGCACACGTTGGGCTCGTCCCACGAAATTCATGCCTTGTTGATGTTGTGGTTGCTGTTGTTGGAGAGGTACGGTAGCTACAGCTGGTGGTGGTAGACGGGCAATCACCTCAATGAACATGGTGTCCATCTTGGTGTTTAATGTCTTCTCCAAACCATTGAGCTCCTCCATGGCCTCTCCAAGCCTGGTCACGACGACTTGTACCTGGTCATCTATCATTTGCTGAAATTTATCATGGATCTCCTTGTTGGTCATGATATCCTAGTCGGTCTCGTCGGCGTGTGATCCTCGCATGGTTAGCAGCAATAGGAACACACAAGAATATGAACCTACAGACTACTAGGAAGTGGTGGTAGTGTTGTTGGTGTGTCACAAATCCGTCAAGCAAATCTCAAATTCTTACAAGTTCTTACTGATACGTCTCCGTCGTATCTATAATTTTTAATTGTTTCATGCCAATATTCTACAACTTTCATATACTTTTGGCAACTTTTTATACTATTTTTAGGACTAACATATTGATCTAGTGCCCGGTGCTAGTTCTTGTTTGTTGCATGTTTTTTGTTTCGCGGAATATCCATACCAAATGAAGTCCAAACGTGATAAAAAATTATGGAGATTTTTTTGGAATATATGTGATTTTGGCGGAAAATAATCAACACGAGACGATGCCCGAGGAGGTGGCAAGCCTGCTAGGCGCCGCCCACCCCCTGGTCGCGCCTGGCAGGCTTGTGGACACCCGTTAGGTCAGTTGGAGCTGTCCTTTGGCCGCAAGAAAGCTAATTTTTGGATAAATATCCCCTCAAAATTTCAGCTCGATCGGAATTACGGATCTCTGGCTATTTAAAAAATGGTGAAAGGCCAGAATCTGGGAGCACAGAAACAGAAGGAAACAGAGAGAGAGATCCAATCTCTCTCGCCCCTACGCCACCATGGAGGACATGGACCAGAGGGGAAACCCTCCTCCCATATAGGGGGAGGTCAAGGAAGAAGAAGTAGGAGGGGGCTCTCTCCCCCACTTTCCCGGTGGCACTGGAACGCTGTCGGGGCCATCATCGTGACGGCGATCTACTCCAACAACTCCGTCATCTTCACCAACACCTCCATCACCTTCCCCCATCTATCTATAGTGGTCCACTCTCCCACAAGCCGTTGTACCATCTACTTGAAGATGGTTCTTTATGCTTCATATTATTATCCAATGATGTGTTGTCATCCTATGTTGTATGAGTAGATTTTTGTTGTTCTATGGGTTGATTGATGATCATGATTGGTTTGAGTTGCATGTTTTATTATTGGTGTTGTCCTATAGTGCTCTCCGTCTCGCACAAGCATTAGGGATCCTTGCTGTAGGGTGTAGCAATGTGTTCATGATTTTCCTATGGTGGGTTGCGTGAGTGACAGAAGCATAAACTCGAGTAGGTGGGTTGTTGCATATGGGAGTAAAGAGGACTTGATACCTTATAATGGTATGGTTGGGTTTTACCTTAATGATCTTTAGTAGGTGCGGATGCTTGCTAGAGTTCAAATCATAAGTGCATATGATCCAAGTAGATAAAGTATGTTAGCTTATGCCTCTCCCTCATATAAAATTGCAATAATGATGACCAGTCTAGTTATCGATTGCCTAGGGACAATTCTGTAACTCCTACCACCACTTTTAAACACTCGTTAAACTAACTTAATTGTTACTTTATCTAAGAATCCCCTAGATTTTATTTATGTGCTCTTTATTATCTTGCAAACCTATCCCGTCACACCTATAAAGTACTTCTAGTTTCATACTTGTTCTAGGTAAAGTGAACGTTAAGCATGCGTAGATTTGTATCGGTGGTCGATAGAACTTGAGGGAATATTTGTTCTACCTTTATCTCCTCGTTGGGTTCGGCACTCTTACTTATCGAGAAAGGCTACAACTGATCCCCTATACTTGTAGATTATCACTTACCCAGGAGCAGGTGGTGATCGACAACCATTGTAGTCAAAACTCTCAAAGCTTGGATAGAGCGATTGCCAGGTGGTGTCAAATACATGACGTAGATGTATGTGGAGCTGGGAAGGCTGATAATATGGTAGCAAAAAGGGGTCACAATAAACAATTCAGAGATGCAAAGTTGAAAAGACGCTCAACGATGGTACCGTGCTGGTCCTAGGCCAGATCGTACTTGAGACGAGAGCCTACTATACCAACAAAATCACGACGCTACACGTAATCAAGAGAAGAGCACACTATGGAAAAAAATCTGTTTTTTTGCGCCTCTTTTTTTGTGCTCTTTTTTTGTTGCTCAGAAAATCACTATAATGGTGAGTGTCTCAAAACTCTTCCGACCGCTTATAAACAGGATAGGCACAAAAAAATTGACTACTTTTTTTTCTAGAGCGAATTGGGGCTGCGACGACAAAAAATTGCGACAAAAATCAGTATGATGGCAAGTGTCTCAAAACGCTACAAAAAGCCTAATGATAGGATATGGGAAAATATTCTCACCCACGGAACTTTTGGCCTAGAAACTGCACTAAAAAGGGTGCCAGACTCTCTCTTTTCGAAACCTACTCAGGTAAGAAAACGCGAAACCGAAAACAAAAATATGTCAAAACTAAACCTAATATGTAAAGGACTCGAATTGGTGGCAGATATGTGGTGGGATATGTGGACACCAATGGATGGAGATGGTGGGTGGTGATATATGGCAAGGTTACAACTATGGTGGGTGATGGTATACGGCAACGTTGATGATGGTGGTGGATGATGGTATATGGCAGGGTAAAGATGAAGCAGTGGCAGCGTGACAACTTGTGAACAGAACTCGAAATTCTAAAAGTCTAGACTCAAAGACCAGCAACATAACACGATGACGCACCACAAATTCAACAAAGCAAACACCAAATAGAAAATTGCAAAGGCTCAAATTGGTTCGGATATGATGATCTAACTCCAATTTTTTGTGGCTTTTTCATGCATTTTACGTATGAAGAATACATGCAATCTTACGATGAAAAACTAGTAAAATCTCACTGAGCAACCTGGAAATCTGATACCACTTGATAGAGGCGAAGTTTGTCGATGTCAAAATCGGCAGATCTTGGGTAGGAGTCCCAAACTGTGAGACTAGGATCGACGGTAACAGGAAATGAAGGGGACACGAGTTTACCCAGGTTCAAGCCCTCCAATGGAGGTAATACCCTATGCCCTGCTTGATTGTATTGATGGTGTAAGGGGTTACAGAATTGATCTACATCGAGATCGTGTGTCTAACCCTAAATGAGTTGTCCTATCTCATACCCTAAAACCCTCCGGCTTATATAGACGTCGAGGGTGCCCTAGCCTTACACATGGCCGGTTATATGCCGAAGAGATAACATGCCTAACTACGGCTAATAAGTTGGAGAATATATCATGACTCCTCGAAGCTTCCATCTGGCGCAGGCAGTCTTCAGTCAACCGATGCCTGTCTTGCGGCCCACACAGTCCGGCCCATGAACAACAGGTCGGCTATACGAGGACCCACTAATCTAGGACTCCCTCAGTAGCACCCGGACTGGCCTTCAACACTGATATAAATTCATTCGATCTCTTTATGTCGTCATCTCCAGCTTGCAAGGCGAGTCCCTCATCCTTCTTCATTCGGCAACCGACCAGTCTTCGGTAAGAACCCAAGCGTCTCGTGCACACAGTTATTATAATAAGTGCGCGAGTTCCTTGACTTTCGCGCGGCATGGGGAGGCGATCGGCCATCGATTTTTACAATCTTACCCCTCCCCAATGGAGGCACCAACCCATTTAACCAAACAAATCGTGGTTCAGACCACATCTTCTTCTTCCCTCTCGTCGAGAACTCCTAGCGGAAGCTCCACACAAAACATGGCTAACGCTCCTAGCTCCTCAGCACACCCTTACGGCCTCCGCCCAGGGGACTGGCTAGCTGCTTTGTCACACTCATGCGGCTCCGTAACCTGGAGAACCAAGGATCCATCATCAGATCTGGCGGCGACCCGCCTAGGTCTTCTCTCTTATGGTGACGAGGTCTTCGACGAGCGCTTCCCTAATCCAAACAAGGGGGAGCGCGTCTGCTTTGTTCCCTTCCTCCTTCGAGGCCTTGGGTTTCCAATCCACCCATTCTAGAGGGGGTTACTAGAGTTCTACGGGATCCAACTCCACCACCTCACACCAGAGTCAACTCTACACATCTCGAGCTTTGTCGCCCTATGCGAGATGTTCTTAGGGTGCGAATCTCATTTTGATTTGTGGAGAAAATACTTCTGCCTCATCCCAAAAACTCGGGACAAGACAATCTTAATGGTAGGTGGGGCCGAAGTATGCCGCATAGCAGGAACGGGGTATCTGGATGGCACACCGAGGAAATCTGGAGAATGGACTTGAAAGCAAATTTGCTCCCTTGGTGGTTTTGGTAATTAATAACAACATATAAGTCACTGAACTAATGTTTCCACCAAGTATATTTCAAGAAATGTTCAATAATAGGATTGGTAAAAGGATTGTGGAGATTTTGGAATACCCCACGATGCAAGGAAATAGGTTGGCAAAGCTTCAAGCAAGAGGACTCTACATTTTATATTTGTGATAAATCACTTTGAGTCCATAGGAAAGCCAATACTATTAAAAGGGGGTAAGGTTTTGTTGGTGCACAAAATGCTCATACATGCACAAGTGATAGTCACCAAAACCACCCACAAACTCTCCCACCATAGTATGTCCAAAGCCAAATACTCAAAATCGGTGCAACCAACATTCTACACTCGATGCCACCGATTCCAAACCCTAGATAGACTCATCCAAACCCTAGATTTTTGGTGCAACCGATACTGCATTCGGTGCCACCGAGTTGGGCTGCCAACTTTCTGTTACGCGAGTTCACAGTTTTGGTCCCTCCGAGATTGTCGAATCGGTGTCACTGAGATTGGACATTCTGACCGTTCGTCACCTTATCGGTGCAACCGAGATTCCTATATCTGTCTCATCGATATTCAAAAGTTGCTAACTTTAAGTCACTTAGGTACAGCCGAGATTCACACATCGGTTCCATCGAGTCTGACTTATTGTGTGTAACTGTTGGATTTTTGGGGATGCCTATATATATATACCCCTCCACCACCACCTACTCGAAAGAGAAACACTCAGAACTGTTCCCCACTCATATCTACTGATTTTCTGAGAGAGAACCACCTATCCTTGTGTTGAGGTCAAGATCTTCCACTCCAACCATATGGATCTCGATTTCTAGCCTTCCCAAGTTGCTTTCCACCCAATCAATCTCTTCTAACAAGCCATATTTGTGAGAGAGTGATTGTGTGTTGAGGAGTCTATCATGTTGAAGCACAAGAGCAAGGAGTTCATTGCATTACCGAGCCTATTACCTTTTGGAGGGTGGTGCCTCCTAGATTGGTTAGGTGTCGCTTGGGAGCCTCGTACTTCGTGTTGTGGAGTGAACCAAGAAGTTTGTATGGGCAAGGAGATCGACTACTTCATGAAGATCTACCCATAGTGAGGCTAGTCCTTCGTGGATGGAAGCCGTCATGGTATAGTCAAGGTTGCTTCTTCGTGGAACACTCTATGGGTAGAGCCCTCTATGGACTCTCGCGACCGTTACCCTCCGTGGGTTTAAGACTCCATGAACATGGATGTACGATCGCACCACCTATCGGAACCATGGGAAAAATCATCGTGTCACCAATTGTGTTTGATCTTCCTACCCTCTCTTTACTTACATGCTTGTCTTTACTTTCCGTTGCTATACTCTTAGACATGCCTGTGTAGGGTGTACTTGACATACTATGAATGCTAAA
This sequence comes from Hordeum marinum, assembly GCA_022496015.1. Lineage (NCBI taxonomy): Eukaryota > Viridiplantae > Streptophyta > Magnoliopsida > Poales > Poaceae > Hordeum > Hordeum marinum. The sequence goes on from CM039676.1 coordinate 68,565,976, forward strand.
ATCTACCAAGAAATAAAATTGGGAAAAAGTAAATTTTTATTTGGTCAAGTAGTCTAATCACCCCCCCTCTAGCACTATTTTCGATCCTACAGGACCTCGGAATGGTTCTATATTAAAGATGTCCCCCTGTTCGAGCCAACTCGGACAGGTCTGCCCGAATACTCTGACCTCTTCCCGAAGAAGAGGTACAACTGGCGACCCAAGAGCTCATCTCAGGAGGAAAGCGCCAAGGTGCAACACCTGGCTGCACAGGTGCGGATGCTTGCCCACCACCGACTGACCATGATTGATGTCATGGCCGCCGCCATCTCCCAGTGTGTGCAGCCCCTCCAACAAAGGGTACAGCCCTTATGGCGGTACAATGGGACAAGCGACACCACGCGCTCCCGAAAACTAGGTCCCACCAATCCAATAGCATTGGCCACCACACTTGCCGAGTCTATTCGACCGAGGTCTTGGCGTGAACAGGAATGGAGGAGCTTCGTTGAGACAGTCAACTGTCCAGCTCCTCAGCACGAGAACCATTCACGCGATAACGATTCGGGCTTCAGCAAGGACCCAACTCTTCTCCTTGACTTTGAAAACAGAGTCTATTTCCATGACAGCATCATCCAGACCCTGGTGGCTATCATAATCGATTAGCCCGAGTCAATTTCCATTCCATCCGTGGGCAAGAAGAGAGTTTCCTCCCGCAAGAGGTCTGCAACTAAGAGTGCCCCAGACGTGTCGGTCCTAACCCCCAAGTGCCGCCAATCAGCGCGCCATGCGCCAGCAGCCGAAGCTGTGGGCGAATAAGAGGCCAACCAGGACCCTGCGAAGGATCCGGACATGGGGACGAATCCACCCATCCATTCATCCCGAAGGTACATTGTTCGGATATCTGTTTTATCATTGTAGTCAGCAGAATCTCACAGTCGCCCATTTTATACCTAGGCGAAACACCCATCCTTTCCTACCGAGGGGACTGCCAGGGTGTCAGGAGACGCCAGAAGCTCTCGGGCCACGACCCATGCAGCTTCCGCTATGGAAGCCCCCATGGCCAATCTAGTGCCCGTCGAATCTGGTGACGGAGTATCCATCACCAAATCGAAGGTGGAGAGTGCCATGCATCATCAGCATCGATGGGAGGCTATGAAGCACCGAATTTTCTCCGACCAGGAGTTTGGCGCCCGACGTTCGGCGGATGCACACCTCCCAAGCTGGATTTGGCGAAGCTATGAAGCTGATAACAACCAACATCCAGGTAAGAGATCGGATTTTATAGAATCCGCATACTTGTGTAAGCCTAGTAGCCCCCGAGCCTTAATTTGATTTAGAAAAACAAATTAAGGGTCTCCACACTGTTTGACTGCTGACGCACGCCTCAAAGCAACAGTTCGAGCAATTGGCCAAGGCCCTCGAGGAGAGGCGCACGGAAGTGCAATCCATGAAGGCCGAATTAGCACAAGTGAAGAGCTTAACGTGAGAGGCCCATGGTGAGTATGCATTTACTGCTAATCGTTTTACATCATCGTGCTTGACATATGGATTCCGTGTACCATCCGAATCAATAGGACATATGGAAAGGCAGCTAGAAGAAGCCCGGGATTCTCAAAGGTATGCGGAATCCTAGCATCAGGTTGGCTGCCTCGTTACACAAAAATAGGCAGAGGAGATAAAGAGTTTAAAGACTCAATTGGACCTGGCTCAAGAAGAGAATCAAAATCTTCATAGGGGCGTATTCGGTAAGTACAATTCTGCTATCAGTAAGTATTTCCGATGTAGGGAATTATAGTAATCGCGCATGTTATCTTATGTGTAGGTCTCCTGTCCGGACATCCTGAAGAGGAGATCAGATCGTACCAACGGGACCTGTTGAAGGAGCTGACCTCTCTCCATAAGCACGTGCAAAAAAGCGATGAAAGGGATGGTGAAGGCACTATGGCCCACCGAACAACCACCTGAAGGGCTAGCCGCACTTGTAGATCGATTTAGGGGGACTCAGGATAGGTTCGAGCTATGGAAGACTTCGGCCTGTCACAAGGGAGCACGGGAGGCGTGGGCCATGGTCAATACCCGTTTCACCGGACGTAACCCCAAGCATATGGCGTAGGTTGGTCCTATGGGATTGGATGGAAAAGAAGTTCCACTCCACTTGGTATATGACTAGGTGATACCAGCCGCCCGTCTTTCGCAAGTAGACTGCCCCCTCAACACAATAATCGATGATCTCGATCAGTAGCTGCACATGTAATTTATATGTACATGTGTATAAACAATTTGTGTTGTAAAATTTGTCTTAACCGGCCATCGGCTTCTCCCTCCCTTGCGAAGAGCTCGGGGTGTTCCTCCTTATTATTCTCTCACAAAAAAGCGAACCGTATTCGGGGAACCAGGCAATCCGGCCATGTGGTGCGAACAGGCAGAAAGCACACAGAAAGATATGTTATATTATGGCGTAGCGTAAGAAACATCTTCCGATGAAAATAGTACCTCTATCGATACCTTTCGTTGGGGTTCTACGAAGAGCATACATAGAAATCCGCATACTCGCAGTATGCGGCTAATTGTTCTTTGGGAAGAAAAGACCCAAACAACGGTAATAGCAGCCAAAGCCGTATAAGGTGTTTCCTTCAGAGCCGACCAATTGTCTACGTAAGATAGCTAGCTTTCGGCTTCACCTGTCTGAGGTACGTGTCTGGATGACCCGGTCGTAACAATGGTAGAGGTGCTCCCTTTACTCTCTAGCCAAACAATCGGGAATGTATAGAGTAACCGCGGGAGCGAGGCAACCCAGCTTGGCAAATTCTTAGTTCGAATTGATGCATACGATGGCTAAAACATGACAAAAGAAACATGCGCGCCTGTTAGTACAAGCAAATAAAAAATTCGCTACTTGAAATAAGCCCCCACGTGTCGTGTTCGGATTTAACACTTTATGGTGTATGCCGATTATCTGTGGTACAAGATTGGTTTAGCCAAACATAGGGTAAGAAAAGAAATTTCCCCTATCGAACAGCAAAGTGGGAACAGAAAAAGAAAAAAAGGCAAAAAATAACAAAAAGGAAAAGATATAAGGAGTTTAGATGACATCGGTTTATCCGTAGAAGCGCCAAAGACGAGCTGTGTTCCATGGGTTTGGTTCAAGGCGGTTATCGAATTGACTCCGCAAATGATAGGCCCCTCCCGTGAGCACTTCGTCGATGATGAAAGGACCCTCCCATTTGGGGTTGAGTTTGTGCTTCTGTTTCTCCGGGAGCCGTGGGACGAGTTCTCCTACATTGTATGCCTTTTCCCTAACCTCCCTACTTTGGTACCGCCGAGCTTGCTATTGATAAAGAGCGGATCGAGCCAAAGCTATGTCTCGTTCCCCCTCCAAGGCGTCTAAGTCATCCTGCCGATCCAACTCGGCCTGATTTTCCTCATACATGCACACCCTTGGTGCGTCGTGGATAATATCACAGGGAAGAACTGCCTCTGCCCCATAGACCATAAAAAATGGTGTGTAGCCCGTTGATCTATTCAGGGTGGTACGTAGGCCCCATAGAACGGAGTCGAGTTCCTCCACCCAATGATAGTCGGACTTGTGAAGATATCAGACCAAACGTGGCTTGATGCCGCTCATAATGAGGCCGTTTTATTGCTCGACCTGTCCATCGGTCTACGGATGATAGACCGATGCATAATCAAGCTTTATGCCCATTTTTGCGCACCATTCCTTGACCTCTTGGGCCATGAAGTTGGATCCATTATCCGTTATTATACTATGTGGGACGTCGTAACGGTGTACTATGCTATATATAAAGTCGGTCACTGGTCCGGATTTAGCCGATTTAACCGGCTTTGCTTCTATCCATTTGGTGAACTTGTCAACAATGACCAGTAGGTATTTATTTTTCTTGGTTCCCCCTTTAAGGGGTCCAACCATGTCTAGCCCCAGACCGCAAAAGGCCGAGTGATCGGAATAGTTTGAAGAGTTGTAGGGGGCATGTGACTTTGATTCGCGAAGAGTTGACACCCAACACAATGTTGAACAAGTGATCGGGCATTCGTCTGAGCTGTAGGCCAAAATAAACCGGCTTGGAAGGTCTTGCCAACAAGTGACCTTGTCACGACGTGATGCCCACCCATGCCTGCATGGATTTTGGCGAGGAGCTCCCGTCCTTCTTCCTCTGATATGCACCTCTGTAATACTCCGATGGTGCTTCTCTTGTATAACTCACCCTCGTGTACTTTGTAGGCCTTGGAACGCCGAACTATGCGTCGTGCCTCAGTTTGATCATCGGTGAGTTCCTTGTGAAGAAGGTAAGCAAGGAAGGGCTCTGTCCATGATGCAATTACTGTCGTTACTTCATGGGCCGAGGGCGTCTCATTCATTTTTGAGTCGCCGATGATGCCATCATTTGGCTCATTTATAGGGGTAACAACTTTGTCCGCCGTATTCGAACCGGTGCCATTATCATCGTCCTACCACACTACAGAGGGCTTGAAAAGCTGTTCCAGGAAGGTGTTTCTCGGGACGAGATTGCGCTTGGCTCCTATACGGGCCAGTACATCGGCGACTTGGTTGTTGTCTCGAACAACATGGTGGAATTCCAATCCCTCGAACCGAGCAGATATCTATATGCCGCCATCTTCATATTTTTAGCGTGGAATTCACCGTTAATTTGGATATTGTTATATTTGAGTCTCCCCATACCTCTAGCCGTCGTATGCCCATCGACACCGCCATTCGAAGACCATGAAGAAGAGATTCGTATTCGGCGGCATTGTTGGAATCGGCGTACATGATTTGCAACACGTATCGTACATTGTCGCCTATGGGGGATGTGAGGATAACTCCAGCCCCCAGACCGATCAAGGTCTTGGATCCATCAAAGTACATCGTCCAATGGGAGTATGCGCTATACTCCTTGGGGAGCTCGGCCTCTGTCCATTCGGCCAAGAAGTCCGCCAGTAGCTGATATTTAATGGCGCGGTGTGGCTTGTAGGTTATTTCAAAGGGAAGGAGCTCAATGGTCCATTTGGCTATGCGACTGGTGGTGTCTTTGTTGTTGATTATATCATGCAAGGGGACTTCCGATGCCACCGTTACCGCGCACTCCTGAAAGTAGTGTCGGAGTTTCCTCGATGCCATGAATATTGTATATGCTATTTTTTGATAATGTGGGTTTCTGGACTTGCACTGCGTTAGTACTCTGACACATAATACACCGGCTTCTGAGTCTGGAATTTATGTCCCTCCTCATCTCGTTCAAGGACGAGCACCGCACTAACGACTTTGTTGGTGGCCGATATGTATAACAACATGGGCTCACCAGCACCTGGTGCCGTGAGTATGGGATTGGTTGCCAGTATTGCTTTGATTTCTTCCAACGCAGCAACTATTTCATCGGTCCATTCGAAATTCTTGGTCCATTTCAGCAGCTTATGGAGCGGCAAAGCTTTTTCTCTGAGGCGGGAGATAAAGCGGCTTAACGCCGCTACGCACCAAGCTAGCCTCTAGACATCCTTCAGCTCTGTGGGGATTGCAATTTCTGATAGAGCACGGATTTTAGTTGGATTTGCCTCTATTCTTCTATGGGATACAATGAATCCAAGAAGCTTACCGGAGGGAACTCCGAATACACATTTTTCTGGATTGACACGTATATCATATTCGCGTAAATTAGCGAAAGTTTGATGTAAGTCGTCGATCAACTGGTTGATGTGTTTGGTTTTGATTACCACATAATCCACATATGCCTCGACAGTCTTTCTGACCCGTGTAGAGAGGTAGGTTTGGATCATGCGCTGGTATGTGGCCCCGACAGTTTTTAGCCCGAAGGGCATCGTGTTGAAGCAAAATGGCCCATAGGGGGTGATGAATGCAGTAGCCACTTGATCGGATTCCTTCATTTTAATTTGATGGTATCCGGAGTAAGCATCGATGAAACACAACAAATCATGTCTGGGTGTGGCATCAATGATCTGGTCTATGCGTGGTAAGGGGAAAGGGTCCTTGGGGCATGCTTTGTTGAGGTCTTTGAAATCGACACATACCTACCAAGACTTGTCTTTCTTAGGTACCATCACCAGGTTTGCTAGCCACTCGGGGTGTTTAATATCCTGAATAAATCCGGCCTCGAGAAATTTGGCTAATTCTTCACCCATGGCTTGTCGTTTAGGCTCGGAGAAGCGGCATAGGGCCTGTTTCACGGGCTTAAAGCCTGGAATAATGTTTAAGCTATGTTTGGCGAGCCATCGTGGGATTCCAGGAATATCAGAAGGATGCCAAGAGAAAATGTCCTAATTGTCACAGAGGAAATTCCGCAATGCTTCATCCGTAAGGGGGTTGAGCTAGGCTCCGATGGATGCTGTTTTATTGGGGTCCGTTGGATGCACCTGAAATTTGACGATTTCATCTACGGGTTTAAAGGACGTGGATTTGGGCCTCTTGCTAAGGATCACATTGTCCTTATTGACTATTGACCATAAAGCGGCCAACTCTTCGGCAAAAGTTTCCGCTAATGCCTCGAGGGCGAGTGTTGCCATTTTGTTTTCGGCCCGAAGGGCTATATTAGGATCGCTGGCTATCGTGATCACTCCATTTGGTCCTGGCATTTTGAGTTTCATGTACCCGTAATGGGGTATAGCCTAGAACTTTGTAAAGGCCTCGCATCCCAATAGGGCATGATAGCCACTTGGGAAGGGGAAGATGTGGAAGATAAGTTCTTCGGATCGGTAGTTTTCAGGCGTACTAAACACAACATCCAGGATGATACATCCGGAACAACGTGCCTCTTTCCCTGGGATAATTCCCCGGAAGGTTGTGTTGCTATGTTCGATGCGGGATCGGTTGAACTGCATTTTTTCCAGAGTGGCCTCGTATATGAGGTTAAGACCACTGCCGCCGGCCATTAGCACCTTATGTAGCCTGTATCCATCAATGATGGGATTCAAGACTAGAGCGGTCGGTGAATGACCGGGAAGGATGGGCGGCTAGTCAGTGTCCCCGAAAGTAATCGATACGTCTACCCATGGGCTTGTAGCTGACACGTGGTAGACTTGCTCGTGCTCCCTAAGAGCTCTTTTACGCCTGCTCCTTGAGGGGAAGATCTCATAGACCGTCAGGACTTCGTCATTAAATCTGGTTTGCGAAGGAGAGCGCCTGTTCGACGGAGGTGTGTCGAGGATGGCCTCGCCACTTTTTGTGACTTGCCTGACGACCCAGCAAGCTCGAAGGCTATGAGTAGCGTTTGTGTTCAAAAACACAGAACGAATGGGGCAGGGTTTATCCAAGAGTCCGTCGAGGATGGTGCCAGCCCCAGAAAGGGATTTGTTTCTTTTCACGACGGGTTCATACCTGGCTAGCTGCTTTGGAGGTGTCCTCTTTTTCTGAGCTCCTCTAAGGTGTTCGGAGAAGATTGGTTCGGAGAACAATCGTTCGGATTGCTAGACACTCTCCATGTCTTAGTACTTTTGTACCAATTCGGATAACTCTGAAAAGTTGCTTATCCATTGGCGGGCCAGGGCATTGAGAATCCCTTCGTCATGGCAATTGCAAATGAACACTGCCATTACATTGTGGTCGCTAAGACCATGTACTCTGCTCCTAGTGAGTAGGAGTCTTGCCCAAAAGTGGTGGACTAATTATCCTTGTATTTGCTCGATATCGCTAAAGCTCGAAGACATAGGCTTTGGCGTGGTACTTGGATGATCATCTTGGGAGATGGGTGGGAAAAAATTTGGTTCCCTGTCGCAACGAGTGTTCAGAATTACCGTTTCCAAATCGTGTGCAGGATCCTAGACCGATGACGGTCCGGTTTTAGAGCGATTCCCCCCCCCCTCCGATTCACCAATGGGGTCTTGGATATCGAGGACTAGGGTATAGACGGTTTTTCATTCCGGCTGTCGGGACGAATCCGCGGCCGGACACTCGACGGTGGCGACAAGGTGGGTGATCGGAGGGACATGAATCTCCCTGTCATCGGGTCTGATACCGAGCCGTGTTGGAAATATGCCCTAGAGGCAATAATAAATTAGTTATTATCATATTTCCTTGTTCTTGATAATCTTTTGTTATCCATGCTAGAATTGTATTGATCGGAAACTCAGATACATGTGTGGATACATAGACAACACCATGTCCCTAGTATGCCTCTAATAGACTAGCTCGTTGATCAAAGATGGTTAAGGTTTCATAGCCATGGACATGAGATGTCATTTGATAACGGGATCACATCATTAGGAGAATGATGTGATGGACAAGACCCAAACTATAAATGTAGCATATGATCATGTCAGTTTTTTGCTACAGTTTTCTGCATGTCAAGTATATGTTCCTATGACCATGAGATCATGCAACTCACTGACACCGGAGGAGTACCTTGTGTGTATCAAACGTCGCAATGTAACTGGGTGACTATAAAGGTGCTCTATAGGTACCTTCGAGGGTGTCTGTTGGGTTGGCATGAATCAAGACAGGGATTTGTTATTCCATGTGACAAAGAGGTATCTCGGGGCCCACTCGGTAATACAACATCACAACAAGCCTTGCAAGCAATGTGACTAAGTGTTAGCCATGGTATCTTGTATTACGAAACGAGTAAAGAGACTTGCTGGTAATGAGATTGAACTAAGTATGGAGATACCGATGATCGAATCTCAGGCAAGTAACATACCGAAGAACAAAGGGAACTGCATACGGGATTAAATGAATCCTTGACATAAAGGTTCATTTGATAAAGATCTTTGTAGAATATGTAGGAACCAATATGGGCATCCAGGTCCCTCTATTGGTTATTGATCGTAGACGTGTCTCAGTCATGTCTACATAGTTCTCAAACCCGCAGGGTCTGCACACTTAAGGTTCGTTGACGTTTTGGTAGTATAGATTTATGTATGGTGGTGACCGAAGGTTTTTCAAAGTCCCGGATGAGATCCCGGAAATCACGAGTAGCTCCGGAATGGTCCAGAGGAAAAGATTGATATATAGGAAGTCCTGTTTTGGTCATCGATCGGAAAAGTTTCCGGCTCATCGGTAGTGTACCGGGAGTGCCGGGAGGGGTACCGGGGACCATTGGGAGGGGTGTCTCGAACCAAAGGGCCTCATGGGCTGTGGGAGGAGTCAAGCCATCCCTTAGTGGTCTGGCCGATCCCCCACTAAGGCCCATGCAGACGAGGAAGGAAAAACCCAAAGGTGGAGAGGTGGAAAGAGTTTCCAAGTGGAAAGGAGGAATCCTACTCCTAATAGGATTCGAGTAGGACTCCTCCACCTACAATTTCGGCCAACTCTTGAGGGTTTGAGGCTGACTCCTTCCCTCCCTCCCTCCTATATATACTAGAGGATTTAGAGAAGAAAGCTATCCCTAATTGCCACGTGCTCCCTCTACTTCATCTAGATCGGTTTTCTCCTCTAGTCTAGTTCGGCGGTGCTTAGGCGAAACCCTGCCGGAATAGTTCCACCGCCATCACCGCCACGCCGTCGCGCTGCCGGAGAACTCATCAACATCTTTGGTCCCTCTTGCTGGATCAAGAAGGCGGAGATCGTCATCGAGCTATACGTGTGCTGAACGCGGAGGCATCGTCCGTTCGGCGCTAGATCGGAAGGACCGTGATCGGGATCTCGAGACGATTTGTGATTTGATCACGGGACGGATTGTGATGGGATCGCAAGAAGGATCATGATGGGATCGCAAGAAGGATCGTGATGGGATCGCGGGACGCTCGGCGATTTGGATCGTGAAGACGTTCGACTACATCAATCGCGTTTCTTAACGCTTCTCGCTTAGCGATCTACAAGGGTATGTAGATCCACTATCCCTCTCGTAGATGCTCATCACCATGGATAGATCTTGCGTGTGCGTAGAATTTTTTTTTGTTTCCCATGCAACATTCCCCAACAGTGGCATCTGAGCTAGGTCTACATGTAGATGAGATCACAAGTAGAACACAAAGGAGTTTGTGGGCGTTGATGCTTAGATTGCTTCCTCCCTTGGTCGAGTTTTGGTTCAGCGGTATTGTGGGATGAAGCGGCCCGGACCAACCTTACTCGTACGCTTACGAGAGATCGGTTCCATCGACTGACATGTAACTTCGTTGCACAAAGATGGCTGGCGGGTGCTTGTTTCTCCTACTTTAGTTGGATCAGATTCGACAAAGGCGGTCCTTGAGAAGGTTGAAAAGCAATTTATGTATCACCGGTGTGGTTTTTACGTAGGTAAGAATTGTTATTGCTAGATACCCGTAGCAGCCACGTAAAACTTGCAACAACAATTAGACGACATCTAACTTGTTTTTGCAAGGTATGTTGTGATGTGATATGGCCAATTACATGATGAGATATATGTGATGTATGAGATGATCATGTATTGTATAGAATATCACGACTTGCATGTCGATGAGTACGGCAACCGGCAGGAGCCATAGGGTTGTCTTTAATTATTGTATGACCTGCATGTCAATCATTAAGCGCTATGTAATGTTTTACTTTATCGCTAAGCAGTAGCGATAGTAGTAGAAGCATGGTGGGCGCGACAACCCCGATGGCGACACGTTGATGGAGATCATGGTGTCATGCCGGTGACGATGGAGATCATGTCGGTGCTTTATAGATGAAGATCAAAAGCACAAGTTCATGGCCATATCATGTCACTTATGATTTGCATGTGATGTTAATCCTTTTATGCACCTTGTTTTGCTTAGGACGATGGTAGCATTATAAGGTGATCCCTCAATTAAATTTCAAGATAAATTGTGTTCTCCCCGAGTGTACACCGTTGCGAAAGTTCGTCGTGTCGAGACACCACATGATGATCGGGTGTGATAGACTCTACATTCACATACAACGGGTGCAAGCCAGTGTTGCACATGCGGAACACTCGGGTTAAACTTCACGAACCTAGCATGTACACACATGGCATCGGAACACAAGAGACTAAAAGGTCAAACATGAGTCATATAGCAGATATGATCAACATGATGATGTTCACCATTGAGACCACCTCAACTCACGTGATGATCGGACTTGAGTTGGTGAATTTGGATCATGTATCACTAGAATGACCGAAGGGATGTCAATTTGAGTGGGAGTTCTTAAGTAACTTGATTAATTGAACTCATTATCATGAACATAGTCAGTAGTTTCTTTGCAAATTATGTTGTAGATTACTAGCTCACGTTGTAGCTCCCTTGAATTTTTATATGTTCCTAGATAAATAGAGTTGAAAGAAGATGGTAGCAATATTGCGGACTGGGTCTGTGATCTGGGGATTGTCCTCATTTCTGCATAGAAGGCTTATGTCCTTAATGCACCGCTCGGTACGCCACCCCCTCTAGCATCGTTTGTAGATGTTTTGAACATCTGACAGGCACGTTCCGATGACTACTTGATAGTTCAGTGTGTCATGCATTACGGCTTAGAATTGAGGCTCCTAAAAGTTTTTGAACGTCACGGAACATATGAGATGTTCCAAGAGATGAAATTGGGATCTCAGGCTTGTGCCCGTGTTGTGAGATATGAGATCTCCAACAAGATTCTTTGCCTGCAAGATGAAGGAGAATAGCTCAATTGGTGAGCATGCGCTCAGATTGTCTGGGTGCTACAATCGCTTGAATCGAGTGGGAGTTGATCTTCCAGATAAGAAAGTGATTGATATAGTTTTCGAAGTCACTGTCACTAAGCTACTAGAGCTTTGTGATGAACTATAAAATGCTAGGGATGGAAATAATGATCCCTGAGCTATTTGTGATGTTTGACATCGCAAAGGTAGAAATCAAGAAGGAGCATCAAGTGTTGATGGTTAGTAAAACCACTAGTTTCGAGAAGGGCAAGGGCAAGGAGGGAAACTTCATGGATGGAAAGACAATTGCTGCTCCAGTGAAGAAACCCAAAGTTGAACCCAAAACTCGAGAGTAAGTGCTTCTATTATGAGGAGAGCGGTCGCTAAAGCGGAACAAGCCTAGATACTTGGTAGATAAGAAGGCTGGCAACATCGACAGAGGTATATTTGGTATATGTGTTATTGATGTGTACCTTGCTAGTACTCCTAGTAGCACCTGGATATTGGATACTAGTTCGGCTGTTAAATGTTAGTAACTCAAAATAAAATCTACGGAATAAACGGAGACTAGCTAAGTGTGAGGCGACAATGTGTGTTGGAAATGTTTCCAAAGGTTGATGTGATCAACATCGCACGCTCTCTCTACCTTCCGGATTAGTGACAAACCTAAATAAATGTTATTTGGTGTTTGCGTTAAGCATGAATATGATTAGATCGTGTTTATTGCAATACAGTTATTCATTTAAGTGAGAGAATAATGGTTACTTTGTTTACATGAATAATACCTTCAATGGTCATGCACCCAATGAGAATGGTTTGCTGAATCTTTACCGTAGTAATACACATGTTCATAACATTGATGCCAAAAGATGCAAAGTTAATAATGATAGTACCACATACCTATGGCACTGCCTCTAAATGTCATATTGGTATAAATCGCATGCAGAAACTCCATGCTGATGGATCTTTGGACTCATTCGGTTTTGAATCGGTTGTGACATGCGGACCATGCCTCTTGGGCAAGATGACTAAAGACCCCATTTTCAGTATGATGGAGCGGGCTAGTAACTTATTGGAAATAATACATGTTGATGTATGCGATCTACTTAATGAAACACAAGTCTAAAACGTTTGAAAAGTTCAAACAAATTCAGAGTGAAGTTTAAGATCATCATAACAAGAAGATAAAAATGTCTATGATATGATCGTGGAGGTGAATATCTGAGTTACGAGTTTGGCATACAACTTTAAACAATGTGAAAGGTGTTTCACAACTCACGCCACCTGGAACACCATAGTGTGATAGTGTGTCTGAACTTCATAGTCATGCTCTGTTGGATATGGTGCGAACTATGATGTCTCTTATCGATTTGCCACTATCATTTGGGGGTTATGCATTAGAGACAACTACATTCACTTTAAAAGGGCACCATCTAAGTCTATTGAGATGACACCGTATGAATTTTGGTTTGGCAGAAATCTAAGATGTCATTTCTTAATGTTTGGGGTTGCGACCCTTATGTGAAAAGGTTTCCACCTAATGAGCTCGAACCCAAAGCGGACAAATGCATCTTCATAGAATACCCTAAGAAAAGTTGGGTATACCTTCTATCTCAGATCCGAGTTCAAAGTGTTTGTTGCTAAAACGGGTCCTTTCTCGAGAAAGAGTTTCTCTCGAAAGAATTGAGTGGGAGGAAGATAGAACTTGATGAGGTTGTTGAACCTTTGTTTCAACCAGAGAGTAGCGCAGCGCAGAAAGATGTTTTTGTGGAGCCTACGTTAGTTGAAAAGGAAGTTAATGATGATGGTCATGAAACTTCGGATCAAATTACTATAAAACCTCGTAGGTCGACAAGGACGTGTACTGCTCCTGAGTGGTACGACAACCCTGTCTTAGAGGTCATGTTTTTGGACAAAAATGAACCTACGAGCTATGGAGAAGCAATGATGGGCCCGGATTCCCACAAATGGTTAGAGGCCATGAAATCCGAGAAAGGATCCATGTATGAAAACCAAGTATAGACTTTGGTAGATTTTCCTGTTAGACGGTAGGTCGTTGAGTACAAATGGACCTTCATGATGAAGACAGATGCTGATGGTAAATTTCACCATTTATAAAGCTCGACTTGTCGCAAAGAAGATTTCAACAAGTTCAAGGAGTTGACTGTGATGAGACTTTCTTACTCGTAGTGATGCTAAAGTCTATTGGAACTATGTTAGCAGTTGTTGCATTTTTCAATTATGAAATCTGGTAGATGGATGTCAAAACATCATTTCCTTAATGGTTTACTTGAGGAAATTTTGTATGTGATACAACCAGAAGGTTTTGTCAGTCCTAAGGATGCTAAAAGGTGTGCGAGCTCCAGCAATCCTTCTATGGGCTAGAACAAGCATCTCGGAGTTGGAATATACGCTTTGATGAGGTGATAAAAGTTTTTGAGTCTATACAAAGTTTATGAGAAACTTGTATTTACAGGAAAGTGAATGGGAGCGCTATAGAATTTCTGATATGTATATGTGATTGACATATTGTTGATCGGAAATAGTGTAGAATTTCTGGAAAGCATAAACGGTTGTTTGAAAAGAGTTTTTCAAAGGAAGACCTGGATAAAGCTACCTAACTGTTGGGCATCAAGATCTATGGAGATAGGTCAAGATGGTTAATGAGACTTTCAATGAGTACATACCTAGACAAGATTTTGAAAGACTTCAAAATGGATCGGTTAAAGAAAGAGTTCTTGCCTGATTTGTAAGGTGTGAAGTTGAGTGAGACTCAAAGCTCGACCACGGCAGAAGAAAGAGAAAGGACGAAGGTCGTCCCCTGTGCCTTATCCATAGGCTTTGTATAGTATGCCATGCTATGTACTGCACCTGTGTGTGCCTTGCCATGAGTCCCTCAAGGGGTACAAAAGTGATCCAGGAGTGGATCACTGGACAACGGTCAAAATTATCCTTAGTAACTAGAGGACTAAGGAGATGTTTCTCGATTATGGAGGTGATAAAGAGTTCGTCGTAAAGAGTTACATCGATGCAAGCCTTAACACCAATCCGGATGACTCTTAGTAGCAATCCGGATACGTATAGTGGAGCAGCCATTTGGAATAGGTCAAAGTGTAGTGTCGTAACGGTGTTTATAGTATGAAATCGAGATTTGCAAAGCACACACGGATCTGAATGTCGCAGACCCGTTGACTAAAAGACCTCTCTCACATGCAAAGCATGATCGAGCCCCAGAACTCATTGGGTGTTAGATTCATAACAATATGATTAACATGGTGATGAGAACTAAATTATTGACTCTAGTGCAAGTGGGAGACTGTTGGAAATATGGCCTAGAGGCAATAATAAATTATTTATTATCATATTTCCTTGTTCATGATAATCGTTTATTATCCATGCTAGAATTGTATTGATCGGAAACTCAGATACATGTGTGGATACATAGACAACACCATGTCCCTAGTATGCCTCTAATAGACTAGCTCGTTGATAAAAGATGGTTATGGTTTCCTAGCCATGGACATGAGATGTCATTTGATAATGGGATCACATCATTAGGAGAATGATGTGATGGACAAGACCCAAACTATAAATGTAGCATATGATCGTGTCAGTTTATTGCTATAGTTTTCTGCATGTCAAGTATCTGTTCCTATGACCATGAGATCATGCAACCCACTGACACCAGAGGAGTACCTTGTGTGTATCAAACGTTGCAACATAACTGGGTGACTATAAAGGTGCACTACAGATATCTCCGAGGGTGTTTGTTGGGTTGGCATGGATCAAGATAGGGATTTGTTACTCCATGTGACAGAGAGGTATCTCGGGGCCCATTCTGTAATACAACATCACAACAAGACTTGCAAGCAATGGGACTAAGTGTTAGACACGGGATCTTGTGTTACGAAATGAGTAAAGAGACTTGCCGGTAACGATTTGGTAGTATAGATTTATGTATGGTTGTGACCGAAGGTTGTTCGGAGTCCTGGATGAGATCCCGGACGTCAACAGGAGCTCCATAATGGTCCGGAGGTAAAGATTGATATATAGGAAGTCCTGTTTTGGTCATCGGAAAAGTTTCGGGCTCATGGGGAGGAGTCAAGCCAGCCCTTAGTGGGCTGGATGATCCCCCACTAAGGCCCATGCGGCTCGGGGAAGGCAAAACCCAAAGGTGGAGAGGTGGAAAGAGTTTCCAAGTGGAAAGGAGGAATCCAACTCCTAATAGGATTCGAGTAGGACTCCTCCACCTACAATTTCGGCCAACTCTTGAGGGTTTGAGGCTGACTCCTCCCCTCCCTCCCTCCTATATATACTAGAGGATTTAGAGCAGAAAGCTATCCCTAATTGCCACGTGCTCCCTCTACTTCATCTAGATCGGTTTTCTCCTCTAGTTTAGTTCGGCGGTGCTGAGGCGAAGCCCTGCCGGAATACTTCCACCACCATCACCGTCATGTCATCGCGCTGCCGGAGAACTCATCTACCTCTCTGATCCCTCTTGGTGGATCAAGAAGGCGGAGATCGTCATCGAGCTATACATGTGTTGAACGCGGAGGCACGGTCCGTTCGGCGCTAGATCGGAAGGACCGTGATCAGGATCGCGAGATGATTTGTGATTTGATTATGGGACGGATCGTGATGGGATCACGGGATGGATCATGATTGGATCACGAGAAGGATCGTGATGGGATCGCAAGACGCTCGGCAATTTGGATCGCGAAGACGTTCGACTACATCAACCGCGTTTATTCACGCTTCCCGCTTAGCGATCTACAAGGGTATGTAGATCCACTCTCCCTCTCGTAGATGCTCATCATCATGGATAGATCTTGCGTGTGCATAGGAAAATTTTTGTTTCCCATGCAACGTTCCCCAACAAGCCAGTCATAGATCGGAATCTGGTCATCCGATATATGCATAACTTCGATCCGATCTAACAACTCATTTAAGAACGAGGCGATGGCAGGATGCATGTCGCTCATACGAGTGGATTTGTCAAGCGGTGTGATGGTTCCGGAGTTGCGTAGAAGCGGATCCATGTTCTGTTTCACCTTGGGGCCTGATGTCCTAGGCGTCAAAGCATCCGGACTTACAGGTTCTTCTTCTAAGGTTGAAGGTTCCATTGGAACGAGTATTCCTCGTGAATCAGCCACGAACTCTAGGGTTCTGAACTTGATACTCTGATTGGGGGGAAACCTTCCGATCTGGCCTCGATGGACGATCGGGTCAGCATGGGACAAGATGTCGTTGCTGATGAAACTCTGTTCGAGGGCGAGAACTCCCTTGATATAGATCTCGCTACTCGCGATGGGGTGAGTCATCAATTCCTCCGACGCTCACAGAGGAACTCTCAATGAAAGCAACAATGTCGGTGTCAAAACCGGGGGATATCGGGTAGGGGGTCTTGAACTGTGAGACTAGGATCGACGGTAACAGGAGATGGGGACATGAGTATACCCAGGTCCGGGCCCTTCAATGGAGATAATACCCTATGTCCTGCTTGATTGTATTGATGGTGTAAGGGGTTACAGAGTTGATCTACCTCGAGATCGTGTGTCTAACCCTAGATGAGTTGTCCTATATCATACCCTAAAACCCTCTGGCTTATATAGACGCCGAGGGTGCCCTAGACTTACACATGGTCGGTTACATGCCGAAGAGATAACATGCCTAACTACAGCTAATAACTTGGAGAATACGTCACGACTCCTCGAAGCTTCCATCTGGCGCAGGCGGTCTTCGATCGTCTGATGTCTGTCTTGCGGCCCACACAGTCCGGCCCATGAACAACAGGCCGGCTATCCGAGGACCCCCTAATCTAGGACTCCCTCAAAGTTGGCCATGTATTTTGATGAGATGGTGTCTATCGTTTTTGGTGGAGTAGACTTTGACGATCCGACTAAGAACATGTGATGACGTCGCGCCTTAGCAATCGCTAAACCAACTCCAAGAGGTTATTGACCACGCCAGAGCACAATCAACCTGACCACAAGGGTTTGTTTCCTGCATGCAAATGAAGAACAAGCAAGAAACTAAGATTCCAAACTGGATACTACAAATATAAGAGGAAACCTTGATTGATGAAAGTGGGGTTCTGTGACGCCTTTGTCTGGTCGTGGAACACAAACAAAGAACGCGAAGTTGCAGCTATGGCGAACTTGTAATCTAAAAAAATCCAAGTCTAAAACGATGCCCTAAGGGTTGTATATATGGGGGGATAGAGGGGGATTTCATGGCCCCTTGGAGGAGGGGTCCAAAACCGACCCTAACTCGGTTTCCCCATACATACGAACTCTAAAAACAGCCTATAATATGGTATTTTGAAATTACATGGGCCTGGCCCAAAAATAAGGTGGCGCGTCACCAATAATAGCCTATGGACTAAATTTATTGAGATGGATGTGTGGCCACACAAGGAAGGACCGAATCTGAAATGATGACATACGATATAGAGTTGGGGTAGCGCTAATTGAAGAGAAGCTTGTCCAACATCGTTTGAGATGGTTTGGGCATATTCAACACAGGCCTCGAGAAGCCCCAATGCATAGCGGACGGCTAAAGCATGCTGATAATGTCAAAAGAGGCCGGGGTAGGCCGAACTTGACATGGGAAGAATCCATAAGGAGATATCTGAAGGATTGTAGCATCACCAAAGAACTAGCCATGGACAGGGGTGCGTGAAAACTTGCTATCTATGTGCAAGAACCATGAGTTGGTCGCGAGGTCTTATGGGTTTCACCTCTAGCCTACCCCAACTTGTTTGGGACTAAAGGCTTGGTTGTTTTTGCCGTTGTTGTTGTACTAAATTTATAAAGTGGCATCATGTATATTTCATCCAAGCCTTCTTGCTCTCATTACGGTGGCTTCAAAGTGCGAAAATCATCACTAGAAGCTCCATTGTTCTTTCCCACATACGCACCTTCTTCTCCATGCTTCATCCCGCTCCAATGGCCATCCTTCTTGTCCATGTTAGGTCCTTCATTCGTAAGTAAAACAAAAGTATCTAATTTAGGCACCATCATATATTCATTAACATTTGAAGGGTTTCCCAGAAACAAAAGTACCTAATAATTTAGTTGGCGTGTGCGGGCTCTAGTAACTGGTCCAATATGTGTAGCTAGTGGGCATGTGGGTGTAACATTAGTAGGGATGTCCTCCTCACAATGACCTTCGGATTCGAAGATTTAATAAGAATTAGGGAAATAATGATGCATTACTTATGCCAATGGTA
Source organism: Hordeum marinum (assembly GCA_022496015.1). Lineage (NCBI taxonomy): Eukaryota > Viridiplantae > Streptophyta > Magnoliopsida > Poales > Poaceae > Hordeum > Hordeum marinum. The sequence continues at coordinate 68,584,729 of CM039676.1, forward strand.
GAAGATCTCATCTTGCCCAATTATATGAAAGACCACAAGTTTCTCTCGCCTCCTAGTGAAATAAAAGAGTACAATAGAGGCAAGGATAGACCAGTTGCAAACAACCCCTTTTCTTCCTCTCTCAGCTCACACCACGCCGACCAAAGTACCGTGATCCATGCCGAAGCAAAGGGAGGAGTCGTTGAGGGGCCACATGATGGTTATTGGCAAGATTCTTGGGGATACCGTGATAGGATGGTTATGAAGGGCATCCACAACCGGTCGAAGCCGATGAGGACAGTCGGAGATGGTTGACCGAACAAAGCTGGGGTGCGGCATTGGTGACTTGTTGTCGTCCAGGCGCAACATCATGGCCCGTCTTGGCATGAGGATGAGATTGTGATCTGAAGATCAACTCTGGTGTCTACAACTCCACCAATAGGTGGGAAGAGGAGATGCTCGGGCTGTGGACCATCTGCACACTGGACATAAATTTTTATGGGGAGCTGAGACAATGCATTTGGCTAGTGCCTTGTCTATATTTTAGGAGGCAAAAGGGAATGATTCTGGGCCAGAGAAGGCTGGCCTTTGGTTGACCGTTATGCTTACAAAATAGCCGCATGAGAGTAAAGGAAAAATATGAAATATGAAATATTCATGATGTGGCATGTGTGGTGAGGTAGATAGCATGCATGTCAAAAGAAAGGTTAGTGGGGATGAACAATTTAGGTATTATAGATCCTTATAGTACCTTCATTCACATAGTATTGGGTCGGCCCAGTTGGTTAGCACCTTTGTGTGAAATCTCATCTATTTGCCACCTTTGGGCATCCTATAGGAGTTCTTATCGGTCTGGTGATCGTGGTCGCAACAGTGCTCAATCTCGACAAGGTGTGGTCGTTTGCTTCTTCTTCTTTTTTTGAAAAGGAGGTTTGAAACCCCCGATCTGTTGATACGTCTCCGTGTATCTATAATTCTGATTGTTTCATGCCAATATTATACAACTTTCACATATTTTTGGCAACAATTTATATGATTTATTGGACTAACCTATTGATCCAGTGCCAGTGCCAGTTCCTATTTTTTGTGCGTTTTTTGTTTCGCAGAAATTCCATATCAAACGAAATCCAAACGCGATAAAATTTATGCAGATTTTTTTTGGAATATTTGTGAATTTTGGGAAGTGGAGTCAATGCAAACGGAGGCCTGCAATGATCACGGTACACCAAGGCAAGCCCAAGGGCCCTGGCACGCCCTGGTGGGTTATGCTCACCTCGTAAGTCGGCTGGAGCTATGCTTCGGCTACAAGAAAGCTAATTTTTAGATAAAAATCCCCTGAAAATCTCAGCGCAATCGGAGTTATGGATCTCCGGGAATATAAGAAACGAGTTTCAGCCAGAAAATAGGAACGCAAAAACAGAAGAGAACAGAGAGGGAGATCCAATCTCGGAGGGGCTTCTGCCCCTTCGCCGCCATGAAGGCCATGGACCAGAAGGGGAACTCTCCTCCCATCTAGGGGGACAAGGAAGAAAAATAAGGAGGGGGCTCTCTCCCCCTCTCTCCCGATGGCGCCGGAACGCCGCCGGGGCAATCATCGTGACGGCGATCTACACCAACAATTTCGCCGCCGTCAACACCAAGTCTCTCCCCCTCTATGCAGCGGTGTAACTCCCCTCTTTACCGCTGTAATCTCTACTTAATCATGGTGCTCAACACTATATATTATTTCCCAATGATATGTGGCTATCCTATGATGTTTGAGTAGATCAGTTTTGTCATATGGGTTAATCGATGACCGTGGTTGGTTTGAGTGTATATTTTTATGGTGTTCTCCTACGTTTCCCTCCATCTTGCGCAAACGTGAGGGGTCCCCATAGTAGTGTGTTGCAATATGTTCATGATTCTCTTATAGTGGGTTGCTTGAGTGACAGAAGCATAAATCCGAGTAAGGGGGTTGTTGCGTATGGGAGTAAAGAGGACTTGATACTTAATGCTATGGTTGGGTTTTACCTTAATGATCTTTAGTAGTTGCGGATGCTGGCTAGGGGTCTATTCAGAAGTGCATATGACCCAAGTAGAGAAAGTATGTTATCTCATGCATCTCCCTCTTGTAAAATTACAAGAATGATTATCGGTCTAGTTATCGATTGCCTAGGGACAAATAACCTTCTTGTTTGACAAAAGCTTTCTACTAAACACCTGACTTTTATTATCTTGCTTTTTCCTTGTAGTTTTATCCCTGCAAAGTACTTCTTGTTTTATTCGTGCAAACTATCCTATCACCTACAAAATAGTTTCATACTTGTTCTATGTAAAGCAAGCATTAGCATGCGTACAGTTGTATCGGTGGTCGATAGAACTTGAGGGAATATTTGTTCTACCTTTAGCTCCTCGTTGGGTTCGACACTCTTATTTATCGAAATAGGCTACAAATGATCCCCTGCACTTGTGGGTTATCAAGACCTTTTTCTAGCACCGTTGCTGGGGAGCAATAGCATGGGGTGAATATTCTCATGTGTGCCTATTTGATTTATTAGTAAGTAAAAAAATCTGTTATTAGTTGTTTTCTATCTTTAGATATGAGTAGGAAATGCAAAATACAAAAAAATAGATGTACTTGCTGCTCCAAAAGTTGATGAACCACTAGTGTTTCGTACTACTGAAGAATATTACTTGGATCATCTTCGATCCCTTTGTGCTCGTGCTGAAAACCCAACTAGCTTAGTTGAGGGAAAATCGTTAAATGAGCATGCTCATTATGTGCGACACCGCATATCTCAAAAATTGAAATTCTTGTGGGATCAAATTAATAGTTCGATGTGTTATGCTTGGAATCTATGTGAAATTTATGATTTTACTTGTTTTTCTAAAGAAACTAAAAGACACCTTCCCTACCAATTTGTGTTTAATGATAATGAAATACTATCTTCTTATACCAAGGAGGCCTATTGTTATTTAATGTTGAGCAAATTGAAGAATTTGTTGCTTTTAAGGGTGCCTATGAAATTGCTTCTTTGATTAAAAAGTATGATGCTACTCTTTACAAATCTAAAAAAATTGTCGTACTTAAATATTGCTATGAAAACTATGCTTCTAATGCTTGTATCAATGAATTTATTGAAAGAATGACTGCTTCCTTAGGGGATATCAATATTTTGCAGGAATCTATGGAAGAGGAAGTTGCTGAAATTTTGGGCTCATTAGATGAAAAAGATGAGGAGGAGAGCAAAGAACACAAGGAGGAAGAGCGGATTGATCACCCGTTCCCACCTTCTAATGAGAGTAACTCTTCAAATTATACATTGTTTAATTACCCTTTGCACATACCAAAGGATGAATGCTATGATAATCGCTGTGATCCCATAGATTCATTTGAAATATCCCTTTTTGATGAACTTGATGCTTGCTATGCTTGTGGCCATGTGCCAGTATGAATTATGCTTATGGAGATGAACTTGCTATAGTTCCTTATGTTAAAAATGAAATAGTTGCTATTTCACCCATACATGATAGTCCTATTATCTTTTTGAATTCTCCCAACTATACTATATCGGAGAAGTTTGCACTTATTAAGGATTATATTAACGGGTTGCGTATTACTATCACACATGATGATTTTGATGAATATAATATGCATGTGCTTGCTCATCCTACTTGCAATTATTATGAGAGAGGAACCAAATCTTCACCTCTCTATGTTTCCAATACGATAAAATTGCAAGAAACTGTTTATGCTATGCATTGGCCTTTACTTGGTGTGGATGAATTGTTCTTGTATGACATGCCAATGCATAGGAAGAGAGTTAGACTTCGTTGTCACATGATATATATCACTTTGTGCTCGCTAATAAATTACAAATTATTGTTAATTAAAATTGGCTTTGATATACCTTGGGATCCGGGTGGATCAATCACTTGAGCTATGCCTAGCTTAATGGCTTTAAAGAAAGCAATGCCATGGAGACAACCCGGAAGTTTTAGAGAGTCATTTTATTCTGTTGCGTGCTTTTAGAAAGTTCAAAAACAAAAAAATATATAGAGTGGAACCTAAAACTTCACAAAAGGAAAGGTGAAAGTGAGAGAGATGATGAGCAACATTGAAGTGGGGGACGTCCTTGAAGTTTTGTTCATGCCCATGGAAAATTTGTCGGTCTTGAATCACGGAAACTTTTCCAACAAAAATAATTATCCCCTAGTACAAAGCCATTGTATTATACCATTATTGTGCCAAGATTTTCCTTTAGGATGATTAGATTGCTTTTTGGTATGTGCGGTGTAAAACCAGAAATTTTGTCTGTAGTGCGTGAATTTTCATTTTTTACTGGAACGCATTAAGTTTCTGATTTTTTACACATTATTACTATAAAAAATATTTCTTACTAATTTTTCAGAATTGTTGGAGTTGCATAAGTATGGTAAAAAGATCAGATTACTACATATTGTCCTGTTTAAGACGGATTCTGTTTTTGATGCATTCTTTTGCTTGTTTTGATGAAACTATCAATTTTATCGGTGGTGTAAGCCATAGAAAAGTTATAATACAGCTGAGATAATTCAAATATAAAATATGAATGGATTTGCAACAATACTTAAAGTAGAAATTTGCATTATTATACTAATGGATATCACCTGTCTTCTGCTAAGTTTTGTGTGGATGAAGTGTTCGAACATCGAGAATGTGTCGATATGAGGAGAAGGAGGAGAGGCAAGAGTTCAGTATTGGGGATGACCAAGGCACCCCAAGTAAATATCCAAGGAGTCTCAGGCATCTAAGCTTGGGGATTCCCCGGAAGGCATCCCATCTTTCTTTCAACAAGTATCGATATATTTTCGTTTTCGTTTCATTCATATGATATGTGTAAATCTTGGAGCGTCTTTTGTGTTTAGTTTTCATTTTTATTTTATGTACCATGCTGGTATGTGATAGTCCATGGTTGATTTATATAATGCTCACTTCACTTCACTTATATATTTTGATTATGGCTTTATAGAATGCTTCATGTGCTTCACTTATATCATTTGAAGTTTGGATTGACTGTTTCTCTTCATAAAGAAAACCGTTATTCATAGAATGATCTTTTGCTTCACTTATATTTATTAGAGCATGGTCTTTTATAGAAAGAATTAAGCTCTCTTTATTATCTATTTAGAGAGTCAATAGGAATTGGTCATTCACATGGTTAGTCATAAAATCCTACATGAAACTTAGGGATCACTGAATATGATATGTTTGATTCCTTGCAATAGTTTTACAATAAGGATGATAATATGTGGGAGGTACTAGTGGATGATCGTGTTTAGTAAGATATTGGTGTTAAGGTTTGTGATTCCCAAAGCATGCATGTATAGTCTCCCGTTATGCTAGGAAGTTGGAGCACAATTTATCCTTGATTGTCTATCTTCGTGTGAAGGTCAGGGATGTGCGATGTTTAACTCCTACCAACCTCCCCCCTAGGGGAATGCATAGTAATACTTTGCTTCGAGGGCTAATAAACCTTTGCAATAAGTATGTGAGCTCTTTATGACTAATGTGAGTCCATGGATTATACACACTCGTACCTTTCCGCATTTTGCTAGCCTCTACGGTACCGTGCATTGCCCTTTCTCACCTCGAGAGTCGGTGCAAACTTCACTGGTGCATCCAAACCACGTGATATGATACGCTCTATCACACATAAGCCTTATTATATCTTCATCAAAACAGCCACCATACCTACCTATTATGGAATTTCCATAGCCATTCCAAGATATATTGTCATGCAACTTCCACCGCTTATGTTTTGATGATTTGAGCATTCATTGTCATATTGATTTACATGATTGTAAGATAGCTAGCATGATGTTTCCATGGCTTGTCCATTTTTTTATATCTTTGCTACTCTAGATCATTTCATTCATATAGACTCATACTTTGTTTTACTATCGAGTTGTAATATTGAGTTGTAAGTAAATAGAAGTGTGATGATCATCATTATTCATTATTAGAGCATGTCCCAGTGAGGAAAGGATGATGGAAACTATGATTCTCCCACAAGTCGGGATGAGGCTCCGGAAAAATATAAAAAAAAGAAAAATAAAAGAAGAAAGAAAAAAGGAAAAGGAAAAAAGAAAGAAAGAAAAAAATGAGAGACAAAGAGAGAAGGGACATGCTAATTCCACATTTGTGCTTCAAAGTAGCACCATGTTTTTCATGTAGAAAGTCTCCTATGTTGTCACTTTCATATATTAGTGGGAATTTTTCATTATAGAGTTGGATGGACACCCACTTAGTTTTCGTATTGAGCTTTCATACACTTATAGATCTTGGTGCATCTGTTGCATGGCAATCCCTACTCCTCGCATTGATATCTATTGATGGGCATCTCCATAACCCGTTGATACGCCGAGTGGATGTGAGGCTTTCTTCCCCACTTTTACCCCTTTGGAACCAACCACCATATTCTATTCCACCCATAATGTTATATCCATTGCATGCGCTCATGTATTGCGCGAGATTTGAAAACGCCAAAGCGCGTTAAAAAGTATGAACCAATTGCTTGGCTGACATCGAGGTAGTACATGATTTATACTTTGTGTTAAGAAGACCAAGCATGACAAGGCTATAAGATTTTGTAGGATAGCATTCTTTAGCATTGATATTTTGAAAGACATGATTGTTTGTTGGGATGCCTGAGCATTGATGTCTTTATATCAAAAGATAGACTATTCCTTTGAATCACTCATGTCTTAATATTCATGTCATGATATATATATGATCAAGATTATGCTAGGTAGCATTCCACATCAAAAATTATCTTTTCTATCATTTACCTACTCGAGGACGAGCAGGAATTAAGATTGGGGATTCTGATACATCTACGTCGTATCTATAACTTTTGATTGTTTCACGTCAATATTATACAACTTTCACATACTTTTGGCAACAATTTATATGATTTATTGGACTAACCTATTGATCCAGTGCCCAGTGCTAGTTCCTGTTTTTTGTGTGTGTTTTGTTTCGCAGAAATTCCATATCACACGAAGTCCAAACGCAATGAAAAATTATGGAGAATTGTTTTTGAATATTTGTGAATTTTGGGAAGTGGAACCAACGCAAACGGAGGCCCACAACGAGCACGATACACCAGGGCAGGCCCGAGGGCCCAAGCGTGCCCTGGTGGGTTATGCTCACCTCATAAGTTGGTTGGATCTCTCCTTCATCCGCAAGAAAACTAATTTTCAGATAAAAAAAACCTCAAAATCTCAGCGCAATCGGAGTTACGGATCTCCAGGAATATAAGAAACGGTTTTTGGTCAGAAAACATGAACGCCAAAACAGAAGAGTACAGAGAGGGAGATCCAAGGAGGACATGTACTAGAGGGGAACTCTCCTCCCATCTAGGGGGAGGTCAAGGAAGAATAAGAAGGAGGGGGCTCGCTCCCCCCCTCTCCCGATGGCGCCGGAACGCCGTCGGGGCAATCATCTTGACGATGATCTACACCAACAATTGTGCTGCCGTCAACACCAAGTCTCTCCCCCTCTATGCAGCGGTGTAACTCCCCTCTTTCCCGCTATAATCTCTACTTAAACATGGTGCTCAACACTATATATTATTTCCCAATGATATGTTGCTATCCTATGATGTCTGAGTAGATCAGTTTTGTCCAATGGGCTAATCGACGACCGTGGTTGGTTTGAGTGTATATTTTATTATGGTGTTGTCCTACGGTGCCCTCCATCTCACACAAATGTGAGGGGTCCCCGCTGTAGGGTGTTGCAATATGTTCATGATTCTCTTATAGTGGGTTGCTTGAGTGACAGAAGCATAAACCCGAGTAAGGGGTTGTTGCGTATGAGAGCAAAGAGGACTTGATACTTAATGTTATGGTTGGGTTTTACCTTAATGATCTTTAGTATTTGCGGATGCTTGCTAGGGGTCCAATCATAAGTGCATATGATCCAAGTAGAGAAAGTATGTTAGCGCATGCCTCTCCCTCATGTAAAATTGCAAGAATGATTACTCGTCTAGTTATCGATTGCCTAGGAACAAACAACCTTCTTGTTTGACAAAATCTTTCTACTAAACAACTGACTTTTATTATCTTATTTTTTAATCATTGTTTTATCTTCGCAAAGTACTTCTAGTTTTATTCGCTCAAACTATCCTATCACATACAAAATAGTTTCATGATTGTTCTAGGTAAAGCAAGCATTAGCGTGCATAGAGTTGTGTCGGTGGTCGATAGAACTTGAGAGAATATTTGTTCTACCTTTAGCTCATTGTTGGGTTCGACACTCTTATTTATCAAAAAAGACTACAAACGATCTCCTACACTTGTGGGTTATCACCTATGCAGCTAAGGATCCACACATCCGCTTTTATTATATATTATTCAACAGAACCTGTCAAAACAAATATATGGGTTGCTAGATATACCTACAAACATATTTGCATGCAAGGGCATGGCAATTTGTTTCATGCTCCTCCCCATTGGGCAAGCCAAAACTCGAGCCTCCACTGGTGCCGAGATGGTTGGCCAGTTTGACTCTCTAGACAATTGCAAACGATTTAAATGTCCACTAGGATGGATAGTGGTGGCTATCAACAGATTATTTGGTAGCACATATGTAAATCGTTAAGAAATACAACTATACAGGTATTGAATAGATTGTGTTCAGTTGTATCCACAAACATGCGTGGAACGTGGCTCGATTGATGACGTTTACAGTCATGTTTAATTGCCCCAACCTCCCAAGTTAGGTGTAGTCACAGAAACAATATGGTTGCTCTACAACCAGCTCAAGCACTCCAGTTCATAAGGGACAACAAACAATTACAATTGACTAACTCAAGTTGGCAAAGAAAGAACACGAGAGCTCCAAAATTTCATGGTCTCCCAAGCCGCAAAACTGAGGCTCCACGAGTGAATTTGTTTCATTAACATTGAACGCACAATAAGCTTGCTTTCTCTCCCCCTGAAAGGCTAAGAAATCTAGAAACCTAATAGAATGTTCATCTCTCTAGATATATAATATAAATGAAGGTGTAACGGAACATTCTCTATAGAACGGATACTATAGGCTGCTTAACATGAACGGATACTATAGGCTGCTTAACATGATACTATAGGCTGCTTAACATGATACTATAGATATATAATACATATGTGATCTCATGTGATACACTATAACACACGTGCTTAACATGATGGTATACCTATATCACAACGTTGTAAATGGGTCTTAGAGTATGCACAACAACGACACAAGTACTAAGAGCGTCGCATAAGGGTGTAACAGAACATTCTCTATAGAACGAATACTATAAGCTACAAAAAACTGTCAGACAACTACCCAAGCACTTCAGTTCACAAGAGTGCTCCAAGATTCAACTTCTCTAGTGGATGCAAGAGCAACCCGTGTAGTTTTAGCATCCTCAGCCATAGCAGTGGAGCGGTTCTTGCTGCAACAAAGCACTTTGGAATGTGGGCAGGGCAACACTAGAGCTTCATATAACCAATAGTCAGATGCAGGCCTTTTCTCTTGGGTCGCATCTACGAACGAAACCATTAGTCTCTTCAAGCGCTTCTGCTCCTTGGATTGTTCCTTTATATACCAAAAGATATCGCAAGAAGATCGTGTGAATCCATGCAATTAATAGGGCTGCAAATAACGTACACCTACCAACTGTAGTCCCTACCTTTGCTTTTGAGCATCTTGTGAAAAAATGCAAAAGAAAATCCGGTCGGTTCACTTGTAAAGTTTTCATGTTCTAATGCATTGAAAGTTCATCAACACATCACTGCCTCGGTAATCGATAATTGAGGTACTATCCTTTTGCATACAATTTTTCCCTAGTGACAACATACACCCTGAAAATAAAACTCTACATCAATCATGTAAGATGTAACCAAGTCCTCGACTCAAATGATCAACAACGGCAACAACTGAAGCCCTAACATCCTTGTCGCATATCCCACTAAGTTGAAACATGTGACCGCACCAATCTCTACGAGACATGGGGAATAAAAGGCTAAGAATAACCAAGAGAATTTGCATTGCGCAACAGCAAAAGATAATTAACAACACCCCTTCTAGAATTGAAGGAAATAGTTTGGAACGAAGTCATGGACCCGGATCGGGTAGCTATAGAAATCCTCGTTTCTTGTGTATGGGTACCCTTTCTAGAGATGCAAAAATGGTGTCGACCATGAGAGCCCCCTAGTTTGACTCGTGGCCCCAAGCCTCCAGCGTGTTATCCAGAAGTGAAGTGATCATCAGAGCCACCGATGGGCCAGAGCCAAAAAGTGTGTTTATGATTCCACTGAACTGCGCATCAAAAGGAGCATAGAGATGAAATTAGAAATCAAAATTCACACATGAGGAACTTAAGACACGAACTGGCAAAATCACCCAAATCAGATGCTCCATCGACCGAATCAGCAAATCAGCTAGCTAGATCATAGTACACAAATTAAGGAACGGGTTCATCAAGTTTGGTGTGAGTCCAAACACGTTTGAGCCTCTAATCACCAAGTTGAACATTGTCTAGTGAGATGCAGCAAATCTAGACAAAATCTCTCTCTCTCCCTCTCTCTCTCTCTCTGAGGTTATGTTCTTGTTGCCCGCTCTCTCTCGCCCTCACAATGGAAACCACCACCAACTGGGTGGAGTGGCTAGGGTTTTTTTCTTCCTTCACTTCACTAGGAAGTACCCACAACCATTGGATACAATAAAAGTAACCACAACGGAAGGAAAATATGAAAGATATGTTGCAATCTAAGGAATCGTCCTCCAAAGGAGAAGCATTGCGGGTACGAGGCAGGCCTGAGCAGAAAACATACAACCCCAAAAATAGAGATAAAAGTAAGAACGACAGAGGTCGTTCAAAGTCCAGACGATCTGGGAAAGAAAAGTTCTATAGGTATTGTAAGAGACAGGGTCACCTCTTTGATGATTGTTGGAAGCTGCAAAATTGGGAGAAAAGGAACGGTACATGGAAACCTAAAAAATCTAAAGGTGATGGTAAGGTCAATGTTTCATCTGGTAACAAATCTAATTCAGATGATGCCCTAGTTGTTTTTGTTGGTTGTGTTTCATGTCATGATGAATGGATACTTGATTCTGCATGTTTGTTTCATATATGTTGTAATAGGGGTTGGTTCAGTACTTATAAGTTTGTGCAAAGTGGAGATGTTGTGCGTATGGGAGATGACAACCCACGTGAGATTGTGGGCATTGGTTCTGTTCAGATCAAGAGACATGACGACATGATACGCACGTTGACAGATGTGAGGCGCATACCAGGCATGGCTAGAAACCTCATCTCGCTGAGTACTCTTTACGTCAAAGGGTACAAACACTCTGGTCCAGGTGGAGTTTTGAAGGTAACAAAAGGTTACCTCATTCATATGATAGGTAACATGAATTATGTCAAGTTATATGTTCTTAGAGGAAGCACTATTACTAGTACTGTTGATGTTGCTGTTACTTCTGATAAATCCAGTAAAGCTAATATTTGGCATATGCGCCTTGGGCATATAAGTAAACTTGGCATGGCAGAATTGACCAAGAGGGAGCTCTTGGATGGCTGCAATGTAAGTGATTTGGAGTTCTGTGAGCATTGCATCTTTGGTAAGCACAAGAGGGTAAAGTTCAATGTTGTTGTTCATACCATAGAAGGTATATTAGATTATGTGCATGCTTATTTGTGGGGACCTTCCCGTAAACCCTTGCTTGCTGGTGCTCGTTATATGCTTACAATTATTGATGACTACTCTAGAAAAGTGTGGCCTTATTTTTTGAAAAATAAATATGATGTGTTTGATGCCTTTAAGGATTGGAAAGTTATGGTAGAAAGGCAAACTAAGAGGAAGGTAAAAAATACTTCATACTGACAATGGTATGGAATTCTGTTCAAAAGCTTTTAATAGGCATCGTCAGGCACCACACTGTCCCATACACTCCTCAACAGAATGGTGTGACTGAGCATATGAACAGAACCATCATCTCCAGGGCTTGTTGCATGTTGTCCAGTGCTCACATGGGCAAATGTTTTTGGGCTGAAGCAGCCTCCGCCGCCTGCTACCTCAGCAACAGGTCTCCATCCATTCCACTTAATAAGAAAACTCCCATTGAGGTATGGTATGGTACACCGGCTGATTGTTCACAGCTGAGAGTTTCTGGCTGCAATGCATATGCACATGTTGATAACGGAAAACTTGAGCCTCAAGCTATTAAGTGTGTGATATGGTTCAGGAGTAAAGGGATATCGCTTATGGAATCCTAAAACTAATAAGGTTTTTGTGAGCTGGAGTGTTGTTTTCAATGAATCTGTTATGTATCATGACGATCTGTCCAATGATAGTTTTGATGTGGAGCCACAGTGAGTTACTATGCAGGTGGGGCATTTTGATGATGAGGAAAACGAAATTGTTGATAATAATGTTACCGCTCCAGATGCACAGGTTCATGATAATGTTGATGATGCTCCAGATACAAAGATTCATGATGATGATGTTGTGCAACGCTCACCCCCTGTTTTGCAGCCACAAATTCAGTCTCTTGTAGATGGCAGGACAAAGAGAGTAATTAACAAACCTAAACGCGTAATTGAGGAGTGTGACATTGTTCATTATGCTTTTAGTTGTGCAGAACAGGTTGAGAACATCCATGATCTATCCACATATATTGAAGCCGTTGTTTCCAGTGACCGTGAGAAGTGGATTGCTGCTATGTAGGAAGAGATGCAATCACTTGAGAAAAATGGCACATGGGATCTTGTGCACTTGCCTAAACAAAACAAGACCATTCGTTGCAAATGGATCTTCAAAAGAAAGGAAGGATTGTTCCTAGTGAGCCCGCAAGGTTTAAGGCAAGGTTAGTGGCTAAGGGCTTTAGTCAGATACCAGGTATCGATTATAATGATGTGTTCTCTCCAGTTGCCAAGCATAGTTTCATTCGTGCATTTTTTGGTATTGTTGCTATGAATGATCTTGAGCTTGAGCAGTTACATGTCAAGATAGCTTTTCTGCATGGAGAACTAGAGGAGGAAATTTACATGGACCAACCAGAGGGTTTCATGGTGCCTGGTAAGGAGAAATTTGGTTGCAAGTTAAAGGGGTCCCTATATGGTTTGAAACAGTCTTCAAGACAGTGGTATAAAAGGTTTGATTCATTTATGATTGCACATGGATTTAAGAGGTCTGCATATGATAGTTGTGTTTACATTAAATTTGTTGATGGATCACCTATATACTTGTTGTTATATGTTGATGACATGTTGATTGTTGTCAAGGGCAAGAGAGAGATCACTGCTTTAAAGGCACAGTTAAGTACTGAGTTTGACATGAAGGATCTTGGTGCTGCTAAAAAATTCTAGGTATGGAGATTACCAAGGACAGAAATTCTGGTTTGTTATTTCTTAGTCAACAAAGTTACATTCAGAAAGTTCTTCATCATTTTAACATGCATGATGCTAAGTCAGTAAGCATTCCTATTGCTCCTCATTTCAAATTGTCATCTTCTCAATGTCCTAGTACGGATGAAGAGTTTGAGTATATGTCAAGAGTTCCATATTCTAGTGTTGTCGGTTCTTTAATGTATGTCATGGTGTGTTCTAGGCCTGATTTGTCATTTGCAATGAGTTTGGTCAGTAGATACATGGCTAACCCTGGTAAAGAACATTGGAAGGCTGTTTAGTGGATTTTTAGGTACCTTCGTGGCACTTTCAATGCTTGTTTGAAATTCGGCAGGACTGGTGAGGGACTAGTTGGCTATGTGGATTCAGATTTTGCTTCCAGTGACTTGGACAAGAGGAGGTCCCTTGTAGATTATGTGTTCACTGTTGGTGGTTGTGTCCTGAGTTGGAGGGCCACACTATAGGCAGTAGTTGCTCAATCTACCACTGAAGCAGAATACATGGCAATTGTAGAAGCATGTAAAGAATTCGTTTGGCTGAAAGGTTTGTATTCTGAGATTTGTGGAGATAATTCTTGCATTAATCTGTTTTGTGACAGTCAGAGTGCCATATACCTCACTAAGGATCAAATGTTTCATGAGAGAACAAAGCACATTGATGTCAAATATCATTTTGTTCGAGACATTGTTGAGCAAGGTAAACTGAAGGTATGCAGGATTAGTACTCATGATAATCCTATTGATATGTTCACAAAGCCAGTTCATGTTGCTAAGTTTGAGCTTTGCACTCAAACTTAGTTGGTATAACTCATTAGCCCTAGTGGTTGTTTGGCGTCGAAAGTGTTTTCTTTGTTTGTTCAGGGAGAAGGTTTTCATTCATGCTATAAGATGAAATTTGTCTCAACGTGGAGTTTGTTATGTTATGCTCCAAATTCTAATATAAAGAGGAAGGCCAACTTCTGACGAGCGAGCGGAGCGAGGCCCGTCGCCGGTAGGCTTGGGCCGAAGCGGACACCTGTGTCATATATAACTTTTGTAAGCCGTCGCACGGGATAAGTCAATCAGTTGTAAATCCCCAACGTTTGTAACCTCTCCCGATCATATTAAATTTGGCCTGGCTGGCGCCCGTGGTTTTTTCCCCTTCGTGTTGGAGGAATTTTCCTTGTTAATATTTTGTGTCCCTTTGCTTGATTTCGTTCCTCATCGTATCGATTGCGTGTCATATCTCTAACACGCCAAATACACGATGCGGAGAGGGAGGTAAGTAGGCCCAACCACAAGTTCATGAGCCCTGGTGGCTTACTGAGACGGGTTTGTACTTGGGAGCTTCTGCTATAAGAGATGCAGGTATTCAGGACCCAACAACTTATTAGAAACCTTGGCGTGTAGGGAGGCGTTGGCACTTACAAAAGATATGTCTTTGACTAAGGTGATCATTTTGTCACACTATAAGCAAATCATTGACGACATCAACTCTGGCATTGGTGGGGGAAATTATGTGTTGGTAGTATTAGAGAGATCGCCATGACAGCAGCTGAGTTCCTTGTCTGCTCCTTCATCTTTGAAGGACATGATTCTAATGTTGAGGCCCATGGCCTCGCAAAAATTTGGCCTAAATTATCCTGTTAGTGGTCATCTTTGGCTCCTTCAGCCTCCGGGTATTCATTGTGTTACCATGAACGTTGTTTTTGACCACTGAAGTGGAGGGCCTTTAGCCTCCAAAAAACTCAAAACATATTCATGAGTAAAAGAGGAATGGCTCAACCATTGGCTACTCAAATTAAGGCCCTGTTCGGAGACTCTCCCCTCCATTCCACGGAGTGGAGCTGTGGAGCTCGATTTGTGCCACTCCGTTAAAATAAGCTGTAGCCTGCTCCACTCTGGGAGCGTAGTTGACGGAGCGGAGAGGAACCCAACACACACTAAGTCCCATCTGCGAGGAATATGTCATCCCGATTAGGATCAGAACGGCAACCGTGGAATACTTGTATCTATTTCCTTCAAGTTCTTCGTCCTCCTCCGCGTTTTCGCAGGTGTAAACACTACCCTCTAGTATCCTGAGAACTACTGATCGAGAACAGAGTAAAGAGAGCGATCCTAACAAGCATGCACATCATTAGACTGAGACTAGCTCTATATCACCAGTAGCAAGAGTTGCGGGACGCCGGCAGAAACCCACCTAGCCAAGCATTCCAGTTCTTAGGACCCTTCTTAAACCGTGCAACAGCCTCAGCCATAGCAGCAAAGCAATGCTTGGTCCTCCGAAGTAACATGGGAGGGGCACCACGAGAGCTCTGTATTCCTGATGCCTCACAAGCTCATCATATTCCTTTGCATTGCCCTCCACGAATGAAAGTCGTGTCTCATTTCCCAGTAATCTGTTGCAGCACCTCCTCTGCTTGGACTGCTCTTTTATAGGCCACGGGCTGCAAGCCCACTTCAGTATGTACACCCACCAACTGACAACTGCCATAGCTTCCCATCATTTTGAGCATCTTGTTGCAACAAAATGCAGAAGAAAAGCAGGACATTTACTTGCAAAGATTTCCACTGAATCGTCCAACAAACACATCGCGGCCTCGGTAACCGATAGTCGAGGTACTGGTATCCTTTTGCATTCATTTTTTCCCCAGAGACAAACATACACCCGGACAATAAAACTCTACGTCAACCATGTAACAAACTCCTCGGCCAAACGGCCAACAACAGCAACGACGGAAGCCCTAACGTCGTCAACTCCTTGTACCATATCCAACTAAGCTGAGACCTGCGACCGCGCCAATCGCCGCAGGGGGGTAAAAGGCTAACAAGAACAAAGGGGATTTACATGCACGCACAGCAGCACAGAATAATTAGCAGCGCCCCTTCTAGAATCAGAGAAACCGGTGCGGAACAAAGTCATGGACCCGGATCGGGTAGCTGTAGAACTCCTCGTTCCTGGGGTCCGAGTACCCTTTGCGGCGGCGCAGAAATGGCGTGAACCATGAGAGCCCCCGGTCGGCCTCGTTGACCCGGGGCTCCAGCGTGTTGTCCAGAAGCGACGCGACGATCAGCGCCACCGTCGGGCCAGAGCCAAAAACTGTGTTGATGATGTCATTGAACTGTGGCAACAAAGAAAACAGAGATGAACTTTAGAAATCAAAATTCACACACCAGGAACTCTAACACTAAAACTGACATAACAAAACAATGATGCAAAAGGGGGTTGCTTAACATACCCATCCTGCATTTGTTCGGGCAGGTCCACGGCCAGCAGAAGCGGTATACTCGGCGAAATATTGAGGGATTGAGATGCCAAGGAACAAGGATAGTCCGATGATGTAGATGTTCCTCATGGAGTTTTTGTTTGCAAATTGGCTGAACGAGATTCCCACAGCAGCTGGTATCAGCAAAACACATTGGTTAGGCCTAATATTGTGAAACGATATACAAGAGCACAAAAAGGAAGTTCTGGCTCACCTACGATACCGAACAAGATGCAGTAAATTGCCGCAAAGATTGGCAACGGAATTGACGCAAAGAACGCCCCAAACTTCCCTGCAAGTATGAAAGTTCCCAAATTTGAGCCAGAATTTACTTTTCTTTCCTTCAGTAACAGAAGGTGGGAACAGAGGATTACCAAATATGGAGAAGAATATCATGAAGCCAGTTGATATCTGGATCACTCTCCTACTTCCAACTTTTGTTAATCCAAGTAGCCCGATGTTTTCGCTGCATTTATATAGGAAGATAAGTGTAGTGCTTTCAGTTCACAAGGCATAGCATAAATAGTTCTAAAGAAAAACTTTGCCTTGAGAAATAGACTGTTGTATTCAGGTGTGATGTGCTAAAAGTGCATCAGTATAGTATTTCTAAGTTCTAACTAGAAATCCCCGGTCTAATCTATAGACACCCGTCGGAACGTGCATGAATCACCGTCAGATTGCACTACTATTATTTATTTATTTTTGAACACGTCGGATGGCACCACTTTTAAAGCCATCGACCAGATGAAGACTAGTTGCATTTATCCCTAAAAATAGATTAGTTGCATTTGGCTTCCCAGTCATTGAGGGCTGCCAACTGGAGCGGCTCGGCGAAAATGGGAAGTCAAGCAGCCCAAATTTCAAGTTCACAAACTAGAAAAAACTCTTTGCACAATAAGGTCGACAGGTTTGGCAACTTGGCACCACCGTGTAGTGGGAGACGACAGTGAGAGGAGAAGCACATGTGAACAGCATCGGCTGCGAGGAGGCAATACTAGAAGCACGAGATAGCAGTTGAGGCGAAACATTCTACCCTTGCTGATTCACTTGGCCGTCGGCCTGCTTTTCCGGCCCAACAAGCCCACTTGGTCATCTCGGAAGGTGGGGCTATTACGTTTTCGCTCCACTCCTTATAAAGCCACCGCACACAAAGAGATATTAGGTTTTCACTCCTCATTGAGCCGCCGCACACAATTCATCCCTTCCCATAGAACTTCTCCAGTGAAGAACCGCAGACCGCCGCCACCAGCGGCCTAACCCGACGGCGACACCCTAGGGAAGAAATTGCTGCCTCTTACCAGTAAGACACCCTTGTCACCAGCCCAAGAAACAGATCTAGGCGGGGATGGCGATGGCTGACTCCACCTCCCGGTTAGTCTCTCGTCTCCTCTATTTTACTATTCTAGATCTCAATCTAGTTGTTCACTTTTTTTTTTTGCTACTCTTCCACTACCTTCCTCTCATCGACTCCATTTTGTTGCTTTGTTCTAGGTCAAGGTATCGGTTCTTATTTCCTCTAATCCACTCGGTCTTATTGATTTGATCTAGATCAAGATATCTGTTCTACTACTCTAGATCTCCATATAGCTGTTCTCTTTGTTTTTGCTACTCCTTCCTCTACCTACCTCCAATCGGCTCTGTCTTGTTGCTTTGTTTTAGATCGGAAGAACTCGCTATCAGTAACGCACCTCTATCACCCACCCATGAAGCAGATCTAGGCGGGGATGGCGATGGCGTGTTTTGATGACTGACTCCACCTCCCGGTTAGTCTCCCATCTCCTCTATTTTACTACTCTAGATCTCAATCTTGTTGTTCTTTTTTTTTGTTGCTACTGCTTCCTCTACCTTCCTCTAATCGACTCGTTCTTGTTGCTTTGTTCTAGATCAAAGTTATCGGCTCTTCTTCCTCTAATCGATTCAGTCTTGTTGCTTTGTACCAGATCAAGGTATCTATTTTACTACTCTAGATCTCGATCTAGCTGTTATCTTTTATTTGCTACTAATCCCTCTACCTTCCTCTAATCGACTTGGTCTTGTTGCTTTGTTCTAGATCAAGGTATCGGCTATGCTTCCTCTAATTGACTCAGTCTTGTTGCTTTGTTCTAGATCAGGGTATCTGTTTTACAACTGATCTCGATCTACTTGTTCTCTTTGTTTTGCTCATCCTTCCTCTACCCTCCTCTAATCGATTTGGTCTTACTGCTTTGTCCTAGATTGAAAGAACTCGCTACCGGTAAAGCACCTTTGTGGGACACCTAAGAAGCGGATCTAGGCGGGATGGCGATGGCGTGCTGCGATGGTTGGATCTATCTCCTGGTTAGTTTCCCGTCTCCTCTATTTTACAACTCTAGACTAGATCTCAACCTAGTTGTTCTCTCTTTTTTGGCTACTCCTTCCTCTAATCAACTCTGTCTTGTTGCTTTGTTCTACATCAAGGTATCGGCTATTCTTCTTCCTCTAACTGAATCGGGTCTTATTGTATTGTTCTAGATCAAGTTATCTATTTTACTACTCTAGATCTCGATCCAGTTGTTATCTTTTATTTGCTACTCCATCTACCTTCCTCTAATCGACTTTGTCTTGTTGCTTTGTTCTAGATCAAGGTATCGGCTAGTCTTCATCTAATTGACTCGGTCTCATTGCTTTGTTCTAGATAAAGGTATCTGTTTTACTACTCTAGATCTCAATCTAGTTGTTCTCTTTGTTTTGCTAATTCTTCCTCTAATCGATTTGGTCTTATTGCTTTGTTCCAGATCAGAAGAACTCGCTACCGGTAAAGCACCTTTGTGGCCCACCCAAGAAGCAGATCTAGACGGGGATGGCGATGGCATGCTGTGATAGCTCATAGCTGAATGCACCTCCCGGTTAGCTTCCCGACTCCTTTCTCTGTTTTATATAGATCTGATCTAGCTATTCTCTTTTTTCTTTTTCCTACTTCCTCTACCCTCCTCCAATCGACTCGGTCTTGTTGATTTGTTCTAGATCAAGGTATTTGTTATTCTTCGTCTAATCGACTCGGTCTTATTGATCTGATCTAGATAATTCAGGTCATCATTGATCGCTCGCTCTGGTAGCAAAGGAGTTGGAGTGGCTGGCGCCATGGATGGAGGCTCTGGTGCGATTGGCCTAGACAGGTATGCCTTTTCCACTCTTTTTCCTGCTTGCATCTTCTTTCTTTCTTCATTGTGTGAGCTTATTGCCAGACTAGCGCCTAAACAGTAGATGGGAGTATATTTCCGACACAAACGGTCTTGAGATTACGTGATAAGTTCCGATGGCATGAAAAAGCTGTTTTTAAGGCAATTATGGTTGCTAATAATAGGTCAATGACCAGTCCCAAGATAAATTTAGCTACAATGTTGGATCATCATACCTACAATGCAGGAATGCATTTGAGTTTCATTTACGCGTGAAACTATTCTATAATAGTAACCCCTACACGTGACTTCCGACTGTACCGCATGCGCATCGGGGGGTAGAAGGGGGGGGGGAGGAGTTGTTCCCTTACACTGATACAGATGAACCGGCTGGAGCACCACACAGTCCTGCCAGGAATATCCCAATGCCCTGCATATAGATACTTTAATAGCAGCCCAAAAGAATCCGCACAAGAGTCAAAGAAAGTATGGCACAACCAATCATCACATCATACAGAAAGGGCCTGAAACTATTTGTGCTCTAGCATGTACATCCAGTCAAAGCATTTGTAAGTAAAAGGAAAGCATTCAGATTCTAGTATTCATGAATAACCATATTTCACTAGCCCTTATAAGACAACTTCCGAAATAACAGTCACCTGTAAACCAATACTTCGAGTAAGAACATGAGCTGGGGGTGGTGTTGCACCGGCTAGACGCGCAGTTGCAAAGTGTGCACCAGTTGACTACACAAGATAGCACAATTAGACTCTAGCAGCAAGAATGCACGAAAGAAGATAGAACAAAGGGAAAATCCAATTAGTCTTAACCTCAAAAGATGAAACAAGCACAGCACCCATCATTCCAAATGAATGACCTGCAGTGAAGATTGGTGGACCCCAATGGAAGGGGTATGGAATTTTGATCCTGAAAGTGCAGGCATGCAAAGAGTGGATTAAATATGGCTGATTGAAACATTTACGATCGTAAAGTTAGTTCATAAGAAATATCCTCAAGAGCTATACCATGGTGCAGATGATATAAGGAAAGACTTGTCAGTACGGCAGTGCTGTTGTGTCTTGAGTGAAACATGGTTGTATGCACCAGCAGCAGTAAGGATAGCTGCAAAGGCCCACACAATGCCAATACAAAGAAGCAACGAATACCTCTCAAACAAGAAGGTGGTTCGCTCATGGATATGTCTGAAGTAAAGTGGCGCATACTGCATAGATCAAATCGAACAGTTGGTTGCTAGCTAGCTCCACAAATCATAGCATAACTAAAATGGAAATTAATAAATATTCCCATCAGAAAATACAAAAGGAGATTTAAGTTGTTACCTGTTGCACAACAATCGCAAGAATTAGCATTGGCAACCCAATCTCAACACATTTTCCAACCTACCATGGAAAATAAACATTATATGTTTCCATTCTTTCTTTCTCAATGTTTGGTCCTCTGCTAAAATATAGAAATCATACCTGAGGAAAGCCAATTTGAAATAGTCCAAGACCAACGACACAAACAACAGGAGTCATTATTACAGGACTGAATTTCCTGCAAAGTTAAGTTACATGAATATCAATAGCTTGAAAAGAAAATAATACTATTTGAAGTCTAAGAACTAGTACTACAGGATGCATACTTGGCAAATGCGCCCCATGCTCTGCTGTAACCAAGAATCATGTTGAGGATTGAAGCAACAATCAGAGCCCCTTGAGTTGCTCTCATTGTGTGAACGAATCTCTGCAAATGCCTCAATAGTTAGAAGTGTAAATATTACCATGTGAAAGATAAATTATCAATGATTCCTCAAAAGAACTATCATTCCAAATAGAATTTGCCAAAACGCGACAAGGAGCACGGTTAAACATTACAGATAAAACAGTGTTATGACTGAGCAAATTAGCGCCACTCTACCTCGTGAGTACTGCCAAAGTCGTTTGGGTTAAACTGTCTGGCAATTGACAGCACTGGGACAACAAATGCGAAGGAGGCATTCATAACTGTAGGAAGTCGTGTCCCAACGAGTGTTTGGAGCAGAGTATTAATGCCACTCACGAACAGGAACGCTTGAATAACACGAGCCTTCTCACCCTATCAGTAAGAACAACAAAAGCAGCAGGGAATCAACACTAAATCTTCAAAAGGAAACTACATTGATGCATAACAAAATGGTATGAACAGTAAAACAAATTGATATACTTACAGGACCACCACCCATTGCAGGAACAATAGTTGACGCAAGCATGACAGTAGAGCCCAACATCACTAGGTAGTGGAGGAATGCTAGCCCTGCCACCTGAACTGTAGATGATGGCATAATAGAACAGGGTAAGTCCAAGTTTTACATATATATCCTGATCATAACAAGTAAACCAATTCCAGCAGTACTGTTCACACCTAAATATATGCAAAGGAGAAGTATAAAATACTACAGGAGATATGCAGACAAAGACTTTTCTTCAAGATTAGGTATGCATAGACTTTTCTTTTCTATAGTTCAAAGTGGCAGATCACAACAATTCCTCTTTTTGTTCCACGAAAAAACATTGCCTCTTCTAGCAGCACCTGATAGAAGTGTTGCTAGCTGTCTAATTGAGCATCCCAGATTCACATCAAGAATGGTAGGTAGGTACAACCCTTTACAGATCAACAAAGTATGCAATAACATACGCGATAATTTCTCCATGAACGGGAGATTCAACAAAATCGATACATCAACGAAGTCGATCACATATGGGGACTTCACAAAACAGAGCATTATTGAGCGCAGCCAAACCAAAATCTGAGATAGATAGGCCTTGAACAACAGAAATACCAAGAACCATCTGCTGCAAACCAAAATTAATTAAAGATGCCTGAATCTGTAGGTAGTAGTGCTAGAAATCAGACTGCTACTTGGTCCTGTATGCACACAATCGAACTGGAGTGTACTACATGCGGAAGCAAAAGAAAGTAAAAGCGGGCAGAGGAGTTAAGAGGGGAGCCAGGATTGGATTTTTCCGTACCCCAGGAAGGATTGGAGTGGACGCAGTAGTTGAGTTGGTTGAACTGCTCGTAGGGCTGGTGCATGGCGCCGGCGCCGACCGGCGCGTTCATCATGGGCTGCATCCCCATGGGCGGCGGCACGCCCACCGGCGGCGGCCCCGGCTGGTGGTTCATCTCGCCCATTGGATCAACAGCGACTCAAGAACACTCTCTCGCTCTGAACCAGAAACTGCTGCACAGGAGAAAGAAAAACAATCAGGAGATGCTCTTGGGTCTTCACACCTTTGGCCCCCTTTTATGCGCGCAGTTTGGGGGCTTCACATTGATTGCACAGATTTTTTAGCAGCGCGTAAAACGGAATTTAGGGCAGTTAATGAGTAGAGTAAACCAGTGCCAAGAAATGGCTGGTGGGAGTGACTAGACTCCAAAGATTGCAGCTATCGCCTCTCACAAGGGTATGGAAAAAACGGCCACCTTGCCAGCACAAGGAAGAGAACACGGACACTCCAGCCAGCGTTGCTTGCAGCTGCTGCTTGTATCTTTCTCACCCTAGCTCACAAGAATTGACCACGACTCCATGGGCGACTCGCTCGCAAGCACGCAAAGATGCAAATCTTGAGGGGGCAAAAGACCAAGACCGGTGTGGTAGTATTATCCTACAATTTGGAAGAAAGTGACAGGCAGAGAGAAAGAGAAACATCAACAAGATATGGCCGATGAGAGCTTCACTTGGGTGATTCCTGCAAGTTTGTCCCGAGAAGAATCTCCAAAGAAAATGCAGTGAAAAGGATGCGGGAATTAGAAAAGGCAAAAAAGCTTCACATCAGCACATTAAAATAACCTGAGGGACAGCAGAAGCGAATCAAATCAAACACTCTGCGCACGAAAAGCAGGAGGAAAGAAGTCAAAAACTCACTCGCTCACCGAATTCAGAAGCTGAGCCTCCCAGAGAGAAAGAGAGAGAGAAAGCGCCGGGAAATCTCCCCGGGGAGCGGAGAGAAAGGCCAAAAATTACGAGCGCTAAAAGCCTCCAGCCTTTATTATTTTTTCTTTTCCGTTCCTTCTTCTCCTCCTTATCTCCTTTCTATGGCCGCCCTCCCGAGAGCGCCAGCGGAAGCAGCAGCGGCAAGAGGACAAACGCGGGATTTTGTAATCTTGCGGGCAGCGGCAGAGGAAAAGGGATCGCGAGCTCCAAGGCCTCCCTCGCCTTCACTGCCGATCTCTCTCTCTCTCTCTCCCTCCCTTCGTGAGCAGAGCGCTCCGCTAATCAACCGCTGGTGCTAATGGAAGCTCGTGGGCCGCTAATGGAGGCCGGCCGAACGGTGGTGGCTGATGGTGGGGGGTCGGAGCCTTGGCTTGGCTGGATCTAGGTAGCTGGGGCTGCATTAGAAAAATGGTTGTTTTTCGAAAGTTGTATTGAATGCAACAGATTCCGAGGATGGGGAGGGGGCTGTCGCTCGCAGCAGCATTAAACTTGGATTGACGCGAGCGAGCGAGCGAGCGAGAGGTTCCTCTGCGCCGCTCGCTCGCTGCTTCCCCGAGTGGTGCTAGCGACCGTAGGTCCCATCAAGAGGGGGAGCTCCTTCCCGATCTTCTGGTACCAGGATTTCGGTAGGAATTTCTACGGCGTCGCTGCATTCCTGGTAGTAGTACTCCTTCGGCATCACATTTGGTACTGGTAGGATACAGATAACTTGACCAGTAGTACACTAGTTATGGTTGGATGAAACTTACAGGTGTTTCGCAGGAAGCGGCTCAATGTCTACCGAGCTCAATCTCTTTATCTACTGTTTTGATAACAAGGCATTTCTGGTTGGGAGGAAAAGCCATGTTTGAAAGGCAGAGATAAAGTTCAGGGTCTTGTAGATGTTGAACTGTTTCCTCTGAAATTCCTGTGAATTTCAAGGCTAGTTTCGTAGTCCTTTGAAAAGCCTATATGACTATACGAGACGCAACGAATTCCAAGGTTTTCAAATGCTTGAAATACGAAATAATACTTATCAGTACCGTATTATGAACTAGGCATTGATAGCTACTTGTGGCGTGTATTTAATTATTTTGTAATCTTCATACATTTGCCTCATGATGATGTACCACATTAGCACACCCTTTTATCACACTTGTTACACAATGGAACATAAGTAGAACAATACTTGTGTTATGTTGCGTAATAAATGTGATAAAAGAGTATACCTATGAGGCAGATGATCATCACCATCATGAGATAGATGTATGAGCAGCATAAAATAGTCAAATAAATGCCATCAATGTTTGGACTTAAGTATATATTGTTGTTGTAGAAATATACTTTGACTAGGGCCGCCTCGAGTAACGTGATTGGAGTTGAGTGTCTTGCGGATATGATCGAACACGAGATGTTAACCGGGGCGTGTAAGCCGGTCTTTATTCATATAAAGGATGATAGAGTAACCCCGTCTATTGACAGCCTCCGTGGGAGACAAGGCCTCCTGCGCCCGCCATTTAGCGTTGGCGTGTCACGGACGGATCCCTCGGGCTCACTGTGTCGTCCAATCTGCCTGGATGACGTGTACCCGGACGGATGACCTCAGGGTTCCATGATGAGTGGACCGCATGTGCGGGCGCAGCAGGGGCCATCGTCATCTGGTGGTTTTGGTTCCGTCCTCGTGCGCTTTCTCGCGGGGGGAAAATAATTTGTAGCGTCATAAATATCGGAATCTTATCACATCTTTTGACATTCATTTGAGAAAAATATACGTTGGATTATTATTTGGGTGTAAAATTTGACACCATTTTTTTCATTTTTTCTTGTACTAAATGCAAGAGTATCACACTCGATGACACTAGTAGTCAACATTGACAACGAGGAGCTCTCGGCAAAATAGCATCAAAAGTTTCTGCTGAAGAACAAGACTTCAGAAGGTGCTCGGCTTAAATTAAACTGAGCACCTTTTGAAGTCTTGTTCTCTACCTGAAGCTTTCGATGTTGTTTCGCCAATAACTCATTGTTGGTCTTGACTATCAGTGTTGTCGAGTCTAGCATCTAACGTTCGGTACAAAATAGGTGACAAAATTGGCGTCAGATTTATGCCTCATTCATAATCCAGTGCATAGTGCTTTCATATGGATATCAAAATCGCTCATAAGATCCCGGTGTTGCATCACCACGTATTCTTTTTCCCCATGTGTGGTGTGTTGCTCGCGCCAGTCGACTAGATGCATGTGCACGACTTGGCAAGGGAGGCCGGAAGGATCGATATGGTTGACTAGAGGGGGATGAATAGGCAACTACTAGTTTTTAGCTCTTTTAAACAAATTAGGGTTAGCAACAAAAAGATTGTCTAGATATGCAACTAGGTGAACAAGCAATATGATGCTAACAACGAGACTAGCAAGCAAGCAAGGGATACAACACAATAAATACTTGCACAAGTAAATGTAAGAAGTAACCTCAAGTGAAGACGGTGAAGACGAGGATGTGTTACCGAAGTTCCTTCCCTTTGTGATGAAGTACGTCTCCGCTAAAGCGGTGTGGGGACACAATGCTCCCCAAGATGCCACTAAGGCCACCGTATTCCTGAATAACCACTTGCAAAAATAAGGTACTCCTCACTAGTGCACTAGAGGGCACCTCCTCGGCTCTTCGCGGAGTCCGATCTGCCCGGACGGTGCACATCTTGACGGATGGCCTCAGGGGTCCATGACGAATAAGCTGGGGGTGTGGTGCAGTCGGGGTCATCATCATGTGATGATTTCGGTCGCACCCGCGTGCGCCCTCTTGTGGGAAAGAAGAATCCGTAAAGCCATAAACTCCGGGATCTTATCAGATCTTTTGGCATCCATTTGAAACAATATGCATTGAATTATTATCGGGACATAAATTTGACATTGATTTTGTCATTGTGCTTGCACTAAACGCAATAGTGCCACACCCGGCACTGGTAGTCAAGACCAACAGCGAGGAGCTCTTGGCAAGACAGTGTCAAAAGCTTCAGGTAGAGAACAAAGCTTCAAATGGTGCTCGCTTTAATTTGGCGAAATTAAATTGAGCACCATCTAAAGCCTTGTTCTCTATCTGAAGCTTCTGATGTTGTTTCATCAAGGACTCCTCATTGTTGGACTTCACTATGAGTGTTGACGAGTCTGCGCTATAGCATTCAGTAAAAAAGAGGTGGCAAAATCGGTGTTAGATTAATGCCTCAATCATAGCTCAATGTATGGTGTTTTTCATATGGATGTCAAAATCTCTCATAAGATCTTGGTGTTTATGACGGTGCAATTTTTTTTCTCATGCGGGATGTGTCGCTCTCGCGAGCCGGCCAGACGCGCGTGCACGGCTTGGCAAGAAAGCCCACCCCGACGTCTGTTTCACACTGGCCTTCTACGGTTAGCTCCCTGGGTCCCTTTGCGTCGCTCGATCTGCCCGGGCGACATGCACCCGGGCAGCCTGCCTCGAGGGGGGAGGGGGCATGACCGGTGGACTATTGGCACGACAGAGCCACCTTCATGTGGTGATTTTGGGCGTGCCCCTGTGTGTCGCCCCGCAGGGTGCCCCACATGTGAGGGGGAGGTTGGGCCACCATGTCAACGTCTGGCGGAAGCAACGCATGCGGTGGCTATTTCGATGTCGCGGGGCGGCTAGGCACATGCGTCCATGCATGGATGTGTGTGTGCACGGCGTCTCGCGACAAATAGTTGTTCAGTTTCTGGGCGTCGCGGGGTAGATTGATGTTGGGTACGCTGCTCGGATGCCCCGCTGAACTTTCGTTCGCGTGTGCGGGGTCGCCCATCGGGTTCGCACGTGCCACATATGTCCATGCGTCCGGGCGGCAGGTGGGAAGCCCTGATAAGCTTTCATTCGTGTGTGTGTGTGTGTCCTCTACGTCATTTAGAGTATCTATAACTAACATCCTCAAATCCTTCTCAAATGTCCGCGGATGTGCCCGGTCACTGACCGGACGTGAGAGAGAAGGAAAAAAGCAACCCAATCGAACCTCTCATATCATTCCTATACGTCCGGGCTCTCCGTGAACCCTCGTATTAAGGACAAATGTAGGAAGGATATGAAGGCACGTGAACCCGTCCGGTGAGTCCGCCACGTTGAACGCTGCCCCATCGCGGACTACCTTTTCACTTTCTTTATTCATTATTTGTTTTCTCTCTCTCTCTTTTGGTCTCCACCAATCATGTGCAAGTGACCGGACATATGAGGGGATAAATAAGAAATGTGGCTACATGAACAGATAAACAAGGACTCGAGCAAACATGTTCGGTCACTGACCGGATGCGTCCGTAAACATTCATGGGGCAAATTTGATAGGTCAGACTCTAGATGCTCTTATAACTTAAAAACAATACAGATAAACATCACTAGTACACTAGTTATGGTTGGATGAATCTTACACGTGTTTCACAGGAATCAGCTCAATGTCTACCGAGCTGAGTTTTTTTATTTATTGCTTTACGAACAAGGCATTTCTACTTGAAAGGAAAGGCCATCTTTGAAAGACAAAAATAAAGTTTAGAATCTTGTAGATGTTGAACTGTTTCCTCTGAAATTCCTGTGAATTTCAAGAGTAGTTTGGTGTTCCTTTGCAAAGCCTTTACGACTATACGAGACACAACAGGTTTTTCAAGTGCTTGAAATACGAAATACTACCATGTTACGAATATGTACTGGGCCTTGCTAGCTACTTGTCGGCTCAGTGGGACTTCATTTTTTTTCAATAATAGTTTAATATGAACAATAGTGGTATTTATTTAATTATTTTGTAATCCTCATACATTTGCCTCATGATGATGATCTATCACACTAGCACACCCTTTTATCACACTTGTCACACAACAAAACATAAGTATCACAATACTTGTGCTATGTTGCATGATAAATGCAATAAAAGGATCTAAGATGAGGCAGGTGACCATCATCATCATGAGATAGATGTATGAACAGGACAAAATATTTAAATAAATGCCATCGATGTTTGAACTTAAGTACTCATATAAAGGATTGTTGTAGAAACAACCTTTGACTAGGGTGCCTGTGATTGGAGTTGAGTGTCTTGCGGATATGGTTGAACACGAAATGTTAATTGAGGCGTGTATGTCGATCTTTACTCATATAAAGGATGCTAGAGTAACCCACCTCCTAAAATCCTCTGTGGGCGATGCCGCTATACCTGGCCATGGGCAGCCCGGCCCGGCCCGACCCGATCTTGCCCACGGGCCGGGCTCGGGCCTAGATTTTGAGCCCCGTGGTCGGACCGGGCCCGATAAAACTGGAATTTACGCTTACGTCGGGCGGGCCGGGTCAGGCTTTTTCGGGCTCGGGACGGGCTTGGACCCAAAAATTAGGCCCGGTGGCCGGGCTGGGCCGGGTTCGGGCCTGGATTTTTAGCGTTGGGCTTTTTTCGGCCCGGCCCGAGGCCCGACCCAGTCCGACGTATGGCCAGGTATAGACGCCGCCCTCTGCCCCCTTCGTTTAGCGTTGATGTGACGCGGGCACCTCCCTGGGACTCTGCGTGTCATCTGATCTATCTGGACGACGTGCACCCAGGATGACGTCGGAGGTCCATGATGGGTGGATCACGGGTACGGGCGCAGTTGGGGCCACAATCATGTGGTGGTTTTGATTGCGCCCGCGTGCGCTCTCTCGTGGGGACAGAGAATTTGTGGCATCATAAACACCGGGATTTATAAGATCTTTTGACATCCATCTATAAAAATATATGTTGGATTATTATTTGGGTATAAAATTTGACACTAATTTTGTCACTCTTTTTACTGAACGCAAGAGTGTCACACTCAGTGACGCTGGTACTCAAGACCGACGATGAGGAGATCTTGGTAAAATAGTGTGAGAAGTTTCAGGTGAAGAACAAGGTTCGAGATGGTCTCGAGTTTAATTTCACTACTCAAGGTGGATGCACAAATTCTGGACATGATATAAAACATGTATGTAGTCTTGATTTAATTGATCCTCACCACGAACATATTTTTTATTATGTCCCAAAAAAATTGCGTCCATCTTGAGTTGTGAAATTAAACTGAGCACTATCTGAAGCCATGTTCTTTAGTTGAAGCTTCTGATGTTGTTTCGCCAAGAACTCCTTATTGTTTGGTCTTGACTATCAGTGTCATCGAGTCTAGCGCTCTAGCAGTTAGTACAAAAAAGGCGAGAAAATTGACGTCAGATTTTATGCCTCAACCATAATACAACATATATTGTTCACATATGAAGGTCAAAATATCTCGTAAGATCCCGGTGTTTACGATGCCACAGATTCTTTTTTCCGTGTGGGGTGCATCGTTCACTGCCAGCCAGCCAGACGCGTGCCCCCCGTGCGAGGGGGAGGCCGGGTCACCCTGTCAGCGTCCGGGCAGATCAAATTTATGCGTGTCACATTGATGTTCATGATCTTCTCACGTGATAGTTGAACACTAAAGGAATTGTCAACCGAAGCTTGCATGGACGATTAAAAATTGTGTGCTAATATTTTGATTTCTCCCTCACCTCTTATTGCACTAGTGTGATAGTTGAACACTAAAGGAATTGACTATCTTTACATGCATAGTGTTATTCAATCCATTCAATAATAGTTAAATATAAACAATGGTGGCATGTATTTAATTATTTTGTAATCTTCATACAATTGGCTCATGATGATGATGGTCTACCTCATTAGCACACCCTGTTATCACACTTGTCACATAATAGAATGCAAGTAGAACAATACTTGTGTTATGTTGCGTGACAAATGTGATAAAAGGGTCTATCGTTGAGGCAAATGATCATCATCATCATGAGATATATGTATGAAGAAAAAAACTGCCATCAATGTTTGGACTTTAGCATATAATGTTGTTGTAGAAACAACTTTTGACTAGGGCAGCCACAAGCAGCATGATTGGAATTGGGTGTCTTGTAGATATGGTCGAACACCCAATGTTAGTTTGGGTGTGTATGTTGGTCTTTACTTCTATAAAGCATGCTAGATTACTCGCCTTCTAACAGCCTCCACGGGCGACGAGGCCCTCTGCGCCATCTGTTTAGCGTTGGCATGGTGCGGGCGCCTCCCAGGGGCTCTTTACGTCGTCCGATCTGCTCGGACGGCGTGCACACAGCCGAATGACGTTAGGGGTCCATGACGGGTGGATCGTGGGTGTGGGCGCAACTAGGGCCACCGTCTTGTGGTGGTTTCTGTCGCACACGTGTGCGCCCTTTCACGAGAAAAATAATTTTTGGTGTCATAAGCAACGGGATCTTATTAGATATTGTGACAACCATCTGGAAACAACATACGTTGGAATAATTGGGGCATACAATTTGACACTGATTTTGTCACTTTTCTTGTACTGGATGCAAGAGTGCCACGCTCGATGAGACTGGTAGTCAAGAGCAATAATAAGGACCTCTTGGCAAAACAACGTCAGAAGCTTCAGGTAGAGAACAAGGCTTCAGATGGTGCTCGGTTTAATTTCACTACTCAGGGTGAATGCAAAAAAATGGGACAAAATATGTCAGTGATCTTGATTCGGTTTATCCTTTTAAATTATCGTATTGAAGGGATCAATTAAATCAAGATCATGAACATATTTCGTATTATGTCCCAAAAGTTTCGCGTCCATCTTGAGTAGTAAAATTAAATTGAGCACCATTTGAAGCCTTGTTCTCTAAGTGAAGCTTCTAGTGTTGTTTCACCAAGAACTCCTTATTGTTGGTCTTGACTACTAGTGTCATCGAATCTAGCACTCTAGCATCCAGACAAAAAAGGTTGAAAAAAATCGGTGTTAGATTTTATGTCTCAATTAGAATCCAACATATCTTGCTTACATATGAATTTCAAAATATCTCATAAGATCCCGATGTTTAGGATGCCATGAATTATTTCCTCTCGTGCGGGGTGCGTCGCTCGCTCAAGCCGTCCAGACGCATGTGCACGGCTCGGAGAGGAGACCCTCTGCCCCATCTATTTCACGCTGACCTCCCATGACTAGCTCCATGGGACTCTGTGCGTCGTCCGATCTACCCGGATGACGCGCACCCGAGTGGCATGCCTCGAGGTCCATGATGGTTGGACTGTAGGCGTGACCAAGTCCACCATCGTGTGATGATTTCGACCGTTCCCTTGTGCGCTGCCCCGCATGGTGCCCCACATGCAAGGGGGAGGCTGATAACCCACAAGTGTAGGGGACCGCGACAGTCTTCACGGATAGTATTTCATCCTAATTTATTGGTTCGACACAACGGGAACCAAAGAATATTTATTGGTCTTGACAGTTGAGTCGTCAATTCAACCGTATCTGGGATATCTCTCTACAACAAAGATTTAGTAGCATGACAAATAGTAGTAGCAAAAGTAATAGTAGTAGTGACAATAGCAGTTTTGTAGCAGGTGTGACAGTAGTAATAACAATAGTAACTTAGCAAGATTCAGTATATGTAACGCGTAGGCACATGGATCGGTGATGGATAATGATTTATATGACATTGATCTATAATAGATACACACTACGGCGACACAAAACTAGCTCCAATTCATCAATGTAATGTAGACATGTATTCCATATATAGTCATACGTGTTTGCGATAAGAACTTGCATGACATCTTTTGTCCTACCCTCTCGTGGCAGTGGGATCCTATTGGAAACTAAGGGATATTAAGGCATGTTTTTAATAGAGAACCCGAACAAAGAATTAACATATGGTGAATACATGAACTCCTCAAACTACGGCAATCACCAGAAAGGATCCCATTTATTGTCACCTTGGGGTATGCGAATCATGACACGTAATAGATGCATACAACTTGCAATATAGGATCCAAACCACTCTTATATTCATGAAAATATAATAGGTTCAGATCTGAAATCATGGCACTCGAGCCCTAGTGACAAGCATTAAGCATAGCAAGGTCATAGCAACATCAATCTCAGAACATAACGGATACTAGGGATCAAGCCCTATCAAACTTAACTCGATTACATGATCAATATCATCCAATCTCACCACCGTCCAGCAAGCCTACGAAAGAATTACTCACTCCCGGTGGTGAGCATCATGTCGGTGTTGAAGGAGATGATGATGACGATGACAATTTCCCCTCCCCGGAGCCCACAACAGGCTCCAGATCAGCCCTCCAGAGGAAGAACAGGAGGTGGTGGCGGCTCCATCTCATGAAATGTGATGAAATCTTCTTCTTGATTTTTTCTCCGTGGATGTGATTTATAGGACTTGAGTTAGGGTGGGAGGGGCCACGAGGGCCCCACAAGCCGTCAGGGCGCGCCCCTAGGGGCGCGCGCCCTGTTGGCTTGTGGCCCCCTGGCACCCCCCCCGATTGGTCTTCGCTCCATAATTCATCATATATTCCAGAAATAATTCACAAAAAGTTTTGTCCAATTCCGAAAACTTTTATTTCTACACAAAAATAACACCAAGGTAGTTCTGCTGAAAATAGCGTCAGTCCGGGTTAGTTTCATTCAAATCATGCAAATTATAGGTCAAAACCAGAGCAAAAGTGTTTGGAAAAGTAGATACGTTTGAGATGAGTGCACAAAATAGATGTCTATTTGAATATTTAGAGATGCCACATGCAAATGTACTTGGAATGACAGGGTAATACCGCATATAGGTAGGCATGGTGGACTCATGTGGAATGACTTGGTTTAAGGGTTTTGGATGCACAAGCAGCATTCCCGCTTAGTACAAGTGAAGGCTAGCAATAGGTTGAGCAGCGACCAGCTAGAGAGTAACACCGGTCGTGAACATGAATTTTGAATAATTAACATTGGACGTAGCATAAGTAGGATATGAACACTCTAAATTTAAACATCATGAAGGCTGGATTGATTTTGATTCAACTACATGTTTGCACATGGGCCAAGTCAAACCGCTTGAATTTCTGAGAGGGAAATACCATACTACCATAACATATTATAACCGTTTAAATGCATGTTGACATATAATATAAATCATTATTAACTCCTAGCTATTTAGGCATGGCATGAGAAGCTATAATCTCTAATTGTCATCACAAACATGTTTGCTCATGATATACTGAATCAGGATTAACTGGCTAAACATATTTACAAAAACAGAAAACAAGAAGAGTTCATACCAGCTTCCTTTGCCAGAATCACTTCATCAAATATGGTCATTATTGTCTTTTCACTTGCATGATCGAATGATATGATAATAATAATTATGCAAGAGTGGCGTGGACTAAGCTGGAATCTACAGGGCAGTTTAAGACAAAGGAGAAGACAAGGTAAGATTGACTCTCTATTAGATGAGCAACAAAGCATATGAGAGTCACTCGACTTTTTCATCATGGTCTTCTCCTTTCGAGGATTCAACAATCAGAAAAGGAATTCATAGAAACACACTGAAATGTTTTTGGAGTTTTTTTTTCTCAACAAGGAAATAAACTTAAGGAGAAAACAAGAACGAGAAAAATTATTTACACGGGAAAGCTCCAAACAGGCAAAGGAAATATTTGGGGGTTTTATTTTTATTTCTACAACTAAAGAAATGAGGAAATGAAAAGCCAAAAAGAAACAAGAAATATGTTTGTATTTTCAAAGTTTTTCAAACACACAAGAAGAAAGCAAGAAAAAATAAAGCTAACATGCATATACAATAAAAGCAGATGAACACCGACAATTTATATGAAGTATGAAAACATGAATGTAATGTCGGTGAGAAATACATACTCCCCCAAGCTTAGGCTTTTGCCTAGCTGGGTAATCAACACTGCTGATCCGGGTAATGTTTGAAGTGATAGCTCGTGGGGGCATTCCTGGCCTCCACCTTTGCCAGACGAGCAGCCTCCGATGCCAAGCAAGCATCCTCCACTGCAGCATTGTACTCTCGCACCTCGTCCTCAAGAACATAATATCTTTGTCGAGCCTAAAAGTCAAAGAGGGCGGGTGCAGACAAAAAGACAGACATGGGCGTGTTTTAAATATTAAGTTGTACTCATAGCCTCTAGCATGGTTCACAAGAAAATCATGATAACGCCTAGCTTCATAATATAAATATCGCTCATGCAAAATGGGGTCATTAGGTTGGGGTGACACTCTCAAATGTGCAGCTAAGCGGGATACACAAATGCCTCTGTACATTCTCCATTACTAGAGTTGGAGTGCAAGCTTCGGGCAACAATCGCAACAAGGTTAAAATGTGTTCACCCGTCACAGCAGTATGTATAATACTCAAGTCAGGGGCACATAGTGCACTGCATTCTTGTTTTCCTACTACACAGTTCTCGTTTAACAATGCAAAGTAACAGATAGAGGGAAATTGTATACTCTTAATTCTAGCATGCGTTACTTCACTACCTTCCCCCCATGCAAAGACTCTCGGGAAACATATTGTAATTAACTGTCGATGGTTTCTCGATTAGATCCTAGAGTGGATGTTTGCAAGCAACTGAAAATTCTTCTAGAGACATGCTAAAAGATTCATCATATAGTTTAAATAACACCCTTGAATTATGCGCTTGAAAACGAAATCCATCCGTGAATGTACGACTAAGATTATAGTGTTGGACACACTTATCTGCAAGGAAGTCAGTGAGGCCTATTCTCAATAAAATGATTGAATTCCTCTTTTATACCCGCACCTATCATGAACTCATCGCTTGGCTACGGACAAGATTTTGCATCAGCCATGACTATTTGATTAGCCCTAGGCTCTATGTAGGCTTGTTGAATAGAGCTTCCACTCGATGACTCGCCCAAAGTATGCCTCTTTGAATATCTCCTCCTAAAGAAGCTCATCTTCCAAAACACACATTTCTGAAATGTTTGAGCCACAAATTTATGTGAACAAAACTTTGCAAAAATGGTAGCAACTACTCATAGTGATGCCTAGAGGCCATATCAAGCATCCATACTACTTGGAACTCAACGAATTCAACATGCAAGCTCATTTTATGTAGCACCAAGTGTAGCAACTTATGCAAAATATAAACAACAAAAACAAAAACTAATTGAAGGAATGGGAGAGTCACATACCAAGGAGCAATTCCTCAAAATAGTTTCGAAAATGGAGTTTTGAGCAAAGAGATCAAAAATTTCACTTTCAGGGTGAAGAGCACGGGAGAGAGATGGATAGGGGATTTTTTTTCTCAAGGTAGGAGAAGGAGTGGGATGAAGGGATAAGGCAGGGGGCCTATGGGCCCCACAAGCCAACAGGGCGCGCCCTATTATGTGGTGGCCCACAGCACACCCCCATGCAGTAACTTTTACGCCAAAAAATCTAAAATATTCTATGAAAAAATTATATCAAAATTTTGTGGCAATCTGGGACTTTTAATTTTTGGGGTATTATTCATGCATGGGGAAAACAAGAAACAAAATTTTTATTTAACTAAGAAAAACAGAGAATAAAGTCGTGACACAAAAAGTGATGGATACTCAATTCATCAATCACATGTCATTTGAAAAGGATTCATTAATAAGGTTGATCAAGTCTTATTAATAACCGTTTCTGACTAATATGAAACCGAAGAATTTTTGTATACCACTAGGTTACCTCAATAGGGATTTGTATTTCCCCAACAATGAGATTATAATATTTCTTCTTCTTGGTAGTAGGTATAGGAATTAGAAAATCTCTGATGATAACCGTGGGAATAGGATCAACGACATTAATATTATTAACCAAAGTTTGCTTCTTCGGAAAATGCACGGTATGTCGCTTGCCATTCACATGAAACGTAACCTTGCTTTTATTGCAATCTATAACAGCCCCTGCAGTATTTAGAAAGGGTCTACCAAGGATGATCGACATATTGTCGTCCTCGGGCATATCAAGAATAACAAAGTCTGTTAAGATAGTAACATTTGTAACCACAACAGGAACGTCCTTGCAAATTCCAATAAAGCAGTGGATTTATCAGCCATTTGCAAAGATATATCAGTAGGTTTGAGTTTACTCAATTAAAGTCTTTTATAAAGGGAGAAAGGCAGAACACTAACACCGGCCCCTAAATCACATAAAGCAGTTCTCACATAATTTCTTTTAATAGAGCAAGGTATTGTGGGTATACCCGGATCTCCCAACTTCTTAGGTACTCTGCCATCAAAATAATAATTAGCAAGCATGGTGGCAATTTTAGTTTCACGTATCTTTATTTTGTTGGTAATAATAGCTTTCATATACTTAGCATACGGAGGCATTTTCAATATATCAGTCAAACGAGTCCAGAAAAGCACATGTCTAATCATTTCAGCAAAGCGTTCAAAATCTTCATCATCCTTACTTTTAGTGGGCTTACGAGGTAATGGCATGGGTTCTTGGACCCATAGCTCTCTTTCCCTTCCATGTTTTCCAGAAACAAAGTATCTCTTATCATAGCATTTATTTTTGGAAGGTGGGTTATCAAGATCCTCAGCAGGTTCAATTTCCACATCATTATCATTCTCTTTATTATTATTTGGTTGAGAATCTATGTGAACATCATCATTACCATTGTTTTCATTGTCACTAGGTGTATGTTCACTACCAAATTGTGTCTCAGCATCAGAAACAGAAACTTCATTATGTTTCTCAACATGTTTTTCTATAGCAGGTTCACTAGAAGCATGGAAGTTCCTATCATCTTTCCTTTTCTTCTTCTTCTTAGAATAACTAGGTGTATCATCATTGATTTTCTGAGAATCTTGTTCAATTCTCTTAGGGTGACCTTTAGGGTAAAGGGGTTCTTGAGTCATTCTACCTCCTCTAGCCACTACTCTAACAACATGATCAATCATATTATTATTCATTTTAGCAAGCAAATAATTTTGTGATTTAGCAACTTCGCCTAATTGGGTGTGAACCATAAAAGCATGTTTACCTAGACCTTTCACACCATTTGCAATTCTAAACATCAAGTCACTTAAGCGATCTATCATCATGGCATTATGTCGCAATTGATTCTTAACATAATTATTGAAGTGTTCTTGCTTAACAACGTAATTATTAAATTCATCCAAGCATTGTTCAGGAGTCTTAGTATAAGTTATATCACTTTGTTTAAAGGAAAGGAGAGAGTTTACCTCTACTAACTGTGTCGAGGTGTCAAGTCCATGTATTTCTTCAATAGGCGGTAATTTCTTGACACCATCAATTTTACTACCTTTCTCTTTCATAGATCTTTTTGCTTCTTGCATCTCTTCGGGACTAAGGAATAGAATACCTCTCTTCTTTTCAATAGGTTCTGGAGGCGGTTCAGGAAGTGTCCAATCATCGGCATTATGTTTTATGTTATTTAATAATTCTTCATTTTGTCCAATAGTTATCTCCCTAAAAACACAACTAGCACAACTATCTAGGAAATCCCTAGAAGCATCGGTTAGTCCATTATAAAAAATATCAAGTATTTCACTCTTCTCAAGAGTACAATCAGGCAAAGCTCTTAGTAACCGGAGAAGCCTCCCCCAAGCTTGAGGGAGATTCTCTTCTTTAATTTGAGCAAAGTTAAATATTTCCTATAAGGAAACTTGTTTCTTATGAGCAGGAAAATATTTTGTAGAAAAGTGGTGAAGCATATCCTGGGGACTACGTATACAACCATGAGCAAGTGAAAGAAACCATTCCTTGGCCTCGCCTTTTAGCGAGAAAGGAAAAAAGCTTAAGGATATAATAGTAGCGAATCTTTTCATCATTAGTAAACAAAGTAGAAATATCATTCAGTTTCATAAGGTGTTCGACAAGAGTTTCATTTTCATAACCATGGAAAGGATTAGACTCTACTATAGGAATTAACTCAGGGTCTATAGAGAACTCATAATCCTTATCAGTAATAAATATAGGAGAATTAGCAAATTTAGGATCACGTTTCATTTTCTCCATCATAGATTTTTATTTTAGTTTGCATAATAGTTTCTTCACGTCATCTCTATCCTTACAAGCAAGAAAGTCCCTAGCTACCTCACCATCCATAACATAACCTTCAGGTACAAAAGGCAATTCATATCTATTAGGTGAGCAAGGGGTAATGGGTGATTCAAAGTCTTCCTCAGTTTCAGCACTTTCAAGTTCTCTAGCTTCAGCAATATGAGCATCAAGTAATTCATCCACTAGCACTGGTTCAGTTTCAACATGTGTAGAAATAGTTTCATCATTAATTTCAGAAGTAGCATCATCAAGTTCATGTGACATATCAGGACGATCAACAGGTGGTGGTGTAGCAAGTTGCTCCAGAACAGTAGGTGATGTTGGGAGACGTAGTAGTAAATCAAAAAAATTCCTACGATCACCAAGATCTATCCATGGAGAAACCAGCAACGAGTGGGGAGATATTGCATCTTCATACCTTTGAAGATCGCTAAGCGGAAGTGTTACAAGAACGGGGTTGGTGGAGTCGTACTCGCAGCGATTCAGATCGCGGTGGATTCCGATCTCAGCGCCGAACAACGACGCCTCCGCATTCAACACACGTGCAGCCCGATGATGTCTCCTACGCCTTTATCCAGCAAGGAGGAAGGAGAGGTTGAGGGGGATCTCCGACAGCACGACGGCGTGGTGACAGTGGAGCTACGTGGACTCCAACAGGGCTTCGCCAAGTGCTACAGAGAACGAGGAAGAGGAAGGGTAGGGCTGCGCCGAGAGAGAGAGAGAAGTCGTGTCTCAAATCAGACCAAACCCTTGGGTATATATAGGAGGAGGGAGAGGGAGGGCTGCCTTGGCCCCTCCTCCAAGGAGGAGAGGTTCGGCCGAAGGTGGGGAAGAGTCCACCTCCCACAAGGGAGGTGGATCTCCTCCTTTTAAATCCTTTTGCCCTTTATCTCTTTATCCCAGTCGCATGGGACTTTCTAGAAGGTCTTGACCAGATCAACAAGGGATGGCACACCTCCTCTAAGGGCCCACGAAGTCCTTTGGTCGTCACACCCCTCCCGGGGGTCCTCGGCACCCTCCCGGCACTCCCGGTACACTACCGATGAGCCCGAAAACTTTCCAGTGACCAAAACTGGACTTACTATATATCAATATTTACCTCCGGACCATTCCAGAGCTCCTCGTGACGTCCGGGATCTCATCCAGGACTCCAAACAACCTTCAGTAATTACGTATACCATTTCCCTATAACCCTAGCCTCATCGAACCTTAAGTGTGTAGACCCTACGGGTTCGGGAGACACGTAGACATGACCGAGACATCTCTCCGCTCAATAACCAACAGCGGGATCTGGATACCCATGTTGGCTCCCACATGCTCCACGATGATCTCATCAGATGAACCACGATGTCGGGGATTCAATCAATCCCGTATACAATTCCCTTTGTCTATCGGTATGATACTTGCCCGAGATTCGATCGTCGGTATCTCTATACCTTGTTCAATCTCGTTACCGGCAAGTCTCTTTACTCGTTCCGTAATACATCATACCGTGGCTAACTCCTTAGTCACATTGAGCTCATTATGATGATGTCTTATCGAGTGGGCCCAGAGATACCTCTCCATCACACGGAGTGACAAATCCCAGTCTCGATTCGTTCCAACCCAACAGACACTTTCAGAGATACCTGTAGTGCACCTTTATAGCCACCCAGTTACGTTGTGACGTTTGGCACACCCAAAGCATTCATACGGTATCCGGGAGATGCACAATCTCATGGTCTAAGGAAACGATACTTGATATTGAAAAGCTTTAGCAAACGAACTACACGATCTTGTGCTATGCTTAGGATTGGGTCTTGTCCATCACATCATTCTCCTAATGATGTGATCCCGTCATCAACGACATCCAATGTCCATGGCCATGAAACCGTGACCATCTATTGATCAACGAGCTAGTCAACTAGAGGCTCACTAGGGACATGTTGTGGTCTATGTATTCACACATGTATTATGGTTTCCGGTTAACACAATTATAGCATGAACAATATACAATTATCATAAACAAGGAAATACAATAATAACCATTTTATTATTGCCTCTAGGGCATATTTCCAACAGTCTCCCACTTGCACTAGAGTCAATAATCTAGTTACATTGTGATGAATCGTACACCCATAGCAATCTGGTGTTGATCATGTTTTGCTCATGAGAGAGGTTTAGTCAACGGATCTGCGACATTCAAATCCGTATGCACTTTACAAATATCTATATCTCCCCCCTGAATGTAATCACGGATGGAGTTGAAGCGGCACTTGATGTGTCCTGTCTTCTTGTGAAACCTGGGCTCCTTCGCAAGGGCAATAGCTCCAGTGTTGTCACAGAATAGAGTCACCAGGCCCGACGCGCTTGGAATTACTCCTAGGTCGGTGATGAACTCCTTCATCCAGACTCCTTCCTTTGCTACTTCCGAAGCAGCTATGTACTCCGCTTCACATGTAGATGCCGCCACGACGCTTTGCTTGATGTTGCACCAGCTGACTGCCCCTCCGTTCAAAATATACACGTATCCGGTTTGCGACTTGGAGTCGTCCGG
Organism: Hordeum marinum; assembly: GCA_022496015.1. Taxonomy (NCBI): domain Eukaryota; kingdom Viridiplantae; phylum Streptophyta; class Magnoliopsida; order Poales; family Poaceae; genus Hordeum; species Hordeum marinum. Next base: position 68,625,884 of record CM039676.1, read on the forward strand.
ATATGTGTCGAAGCTAGCATCGCCGTAACCCTTTACGACGAGCTCTTCGGCACCTCCATATACGAGAAACATGTCCTTTGTCCTTTTTAGGTACTTCAGGATATTCTTGACCGATGTCCAGTGTTCCGCTCTGGGATCACTTTGGTACCTCCCTACCAAACTTATGGCAAGGTTCACATCAGGTCTGGTACACAACTTGGCATACATAATAGAGCCTATGGTTGAAGCATAGGGGATGACACTCATCTCTTCTCTATCCTTTGCCATGGTCGGGCATTGAGTCGTACTCAATATCACACCTTGTAACACAGGCAAGAACCCCTTCTTGGACTGATCCATATTGAACTTCTTCAATATCTTGTCAAGGTATGTGCTTTGTGAAAGACCTATGAGGCGTCTCGATCTATCTCTATAGATCTTAATACCTAATATGTAAGAAGCTTCTCCAATGTCCTTCATTGAAAAACACTTATTCAAGTAGGCCTTTACACCTTCTAAGAGTTCTGTATCATTTCCCATTATCAGTATGTCATCCACATATAATATGAGAAATGCTACAGAGCTCCAACTCACTTTCTTGTAAATACAGGGTTCTCCATAAACCTGTACAAACCCAAACGCTTTAATTGATGGAAATATGACCTAGAGGCAATAATAAAATGGTTATTATTGTATTTCCTTGTTCATGATAATTGTCTATTGTTCATGCTATAATTGTGTTAACCGGAAACCATGATACATGTGTGAATACATAGACCACAACATGTCCCTAGTGAGCCTCTAGTTGACTAGCTCGTTGATCAATAGATGGTCACGGTTTCATGACCATGGACATTGGATGTCGTTGATAAAGGGATCACATCATTAGGAGAATGATGTGATGTACAAGACCCAATCCTAAGCATAGCACAAGGTCGTGTAGTTCGTTTGCTAAAGCTTTTCAATGTCAAGTATCGTTTCCTTAGACCATGAGATTGTGCAACTCCCGGATACCGTAGGAATGCTTTGGGTGTGCCAAACGTCACAACGTAACTGGGTGGCTATAAAGGTGCACTACGGGTATCTCCGAAAGTGTCTGTTGGGTTGGCACGAATCAAGACTAGGATTTGTCACTCCGTGTGATGGAGAGGTATCTCTGGGCCCACTCGGTAAGACAACATCATAATGAGCTCAATGTGACTAAGGAGTTAGCCACGGGATGATGTATTATGGAACGAGTAAAGATACTTGCCGGTAACGAGATTGAACAAGGTATAGAGATACCGACGATCGAATCTCAGGCAAGTATCATACCGATAGACAAAGGGAATTGTATACGGGATTGATTGAATCCCCGACATCGTGGTTCATCCGATGAGATCATCATGGAGCATGTGGGAGCCAACATGGGTATCCAGATCCCGCTGTTGGTTATTGACCGGAGAGGTGTCTCGGTCATGTCTACATGTCTCCTGAACCCGTAGGGTCTACACACTTAAGGTTCGATGACGCTAGGGTTATAGGGAAATGGTATACATGATTACTGAAAGTTGTTAGGAGTCCCGGATGAGATCCCGGACGTCACGAGGAGCTCCGGAATGGTCCGGAGGTAAAGATTGATATATAGGAAGTCCAGTTTTGGTCACCGGAAAGTTTTCGGGCTCATCGGTATTGTACCGGGAGTGCCGGGAGGGTGCCGGAGGACCCCCGGGAGGGGTGTGACGACCATAGGACTTTGTGGGCCCTTAGAGGAGGTGTGCCAGCCCTTATTGGGCTGGCCAAGACCTTCTAGAAAGGCCCATGCGGCTGGAGATCTGGAGATAAAGGGCAAAGGGTTTTAAAAGAGGAGATCCACCTCCCTTGTGGGAGGTGGACTCTATCCCTTTGATTCGGCCGAAGCTCTCCTCCTTGGAGGAGAGTCCAATCCAGCCCTCCCTCTCCCTCCTCCTATATATACTTGAGTTTTTGGCCTTTTGAGAACAATTCTGAACTCTCTCTCTCTCACGGCAAATCCCTACCTCTCTTCTTCCTCCTCCGCAGCGCTTAGGCGAAGCCCTGCCGGAATACCTTGCTACTCCACCACCACCACGCCATCGTGCTACTGTTGGAGCCCTTCCCTAACCTCTCCTTCCTCCTTGCTAGATCAAGGTGTAGGAGACGTCATCGGGCTGCACGTGTGTTGAACGCGGAGGCACCGTTGTTCAGCGCTTAGATCGGAATCCACCGCGATCTGAATCGTTGCGAGTACGACTCCATCAACCGTGTTCTTGTAACGCTTCCGCTTAGCGATCTTCAAAGGTATGAAGATGAAATCTCTCCCCACTCATTGCTGGTTTCTCCATAGATAAATCTTGGTGACACGTAGGAAAATTTTGATTTACTACTACGTCTCCCAACATTAATCACCTCATTAAAGCGAATGTTCCAACTCCGAGATGCTTGCACCAGTCCATAGATGGAGTGCTAGAGCTTGCATACTTTGTTAGCATCTTTAGGATCGACAAAACCTTCCGGCTGCATCATATACAGTTCTTCCTTAAGGAAACCATTAAGGAATGCCGTTTTGACGTCCATTTGCCACATCTCATAATCATAAAATGCGGCAATTGCTAACATGATTCGGACAGACTTCAGCATTGCTACGGGTGAGAAAGTCTCATCATAGTCAACTCCTTGAACTTGTTGATAACCCTTAGCGACAAGCCGAGCTTTATAGATGGTCACATTACCGTCCGTGTCAGTCTTCTTCTTAAAGATCCATTTATTTTCAATGGCTCGCTTATCATCAGGCAAGTCCACCAAAGTCCATACTTTGCTCTCATACATGGATCCTATCTCGGATTTCATGGCTTCAAGCCATTTGTTGGAATTCGGTCCCACCATTGCTTCTTCATGGTACGAAGGTTCACCGTTGTCCAACAACATGATCTCCAAGACAGGGTTGTCGTACCACTCTGGTGCGGAACCTGTCCTAGTGGACCTTCGACGTTCAATAGTAACTTGATCTGAAGTTTCATGATCATCATCATTAACTTCCTCTCCAACCGGTGTAGGCTCCACAGAAACAACTTCCTGTGCTGCGCTACTCTCCGGTTCGAGTGGAGGTACAATTACCTCATCAAGTTCTATTTTCCTCCCACTTACTTCTTTCGAGAGAAACTTTTTCTCGAGAAAGGATCCATTCTTGGCAACAAAGTCTTTGCCCTCGGATCGTAGGTAGAAGGTATACCCAATAGTCTCTTTGGGATATCCTATGAAGACGCACTTTTCCGCTTTGGGTTCGAGCTTCTCAGGTTGAAGTTTCTTCACATAAGCATCGCATCCCCAAACTTTTAGAAACGACAGGTTAGGTTTCTTACCAAACCATAATTCATATGATGTCGTCTCAATGGATTTTGATGGTGCCTTATTTAAAGTGAATATGGAAGTCTCTAATGCATATCCCCAAAATGATAGCGGTAAGTCGGTAAGAGACATCATAGATCGTACCATATCTAATAGAGTGCGATTAAGACGTTCAGACACACCATTTCGCTGAGGTGTGCCAGGCGGCGTGTGTTGTGAAACAATTCCACATTTCCTTAGGTGCGTGCCAAACTCGTGACTTAAATATTCTTTGGCACGATCAGATCATAGGCACTTTATTTTCCTGTCACGTTGATTCTCTACCTCACTCTGAAATTCCCATAACCTTTCAAAAGTTTCAGACTTATGTTTCATTAAGTAGACATACCCATATCTACTCAAGTCATCAGTGAGGGTGAGAACATAACGGTAGCCACCACGAGCCTCGACACTCATTGGACCGCATACATCGGTATGTATTATTTCCAACAAGTCAGTTGCTCGCTCCATTGTTCCGGAGAACGGGGTCTTGGTATCTTGCCCATGAGGCATGGTTCGCACGTGTCAAATGATTCGAAATCAAGAGACTCCAAAAGTCCATCAGTATGGAGCTTCTTCATGCGTTTGACACCAATATGACCAAGGCGGCAGTGCCACATGTAAGTGGGACTATCGTTATCAACCTTACACTTTTTGGTACTCACACTATGGACATGTGTAACATCACGTTCAAGATTAATCAAAAATAAACCATTGACCAGCGGGGCATGACCATAAAACATCTCTCTCATATAAATAGAACAACCATTATTCTCAGATTTAAATGAGTAGCCATCTCGCATCAAGCGAGATCCAGATACAATGTTCATGCTGAAAGCTGGTACTAAATAACAATTATTAAGGTTTAACACTAATCCCTAAGGTAGATCTAGAGGTAGCGTGCCGACGACGATCACATCGACCTTGGAACCATTCCCGACGCGCATCGTCACCTTGTCCTTTGCCAGCCTCCGCTTATTCCGCAGCTCCTGCTTGGAGTTACAAATGTGAGCAACTACACCGGTATCAAATACCCAGGAACTACTATGAGCGCTGGTTAGGTACACATCAATAACAAGTATATCACATATACCTTTGATGTTGTCGTCCTTCTTATCCGCTAAGTACTTGGGGCAATTCCGCTTCTAGTGACCGGTACCCTTGCAATAAAAACACTCAGTCTCAGGCTTGGGTCCATTCTTGTTCTTCTTCTTACCGGCAACTTGCTTACCGAGCGCGGCAACAACTTTGTCGTCCTTCTTGAAGTTCTTCTTACCCTTGGCTTTCTTGAAACTAGTGGTCTTATTCACCATTAACACTTCATGCTCCTTTTTGATCTCGACCTCTGCTGATTTCAGCATCGAGTACAACTCAGGAATGGACTTCTCCATCCCTTGCATGTTGTAGTTCATCACAAAGCTCTTGTAGCTAGGTGGAAGCGACTGGAGGATTCTGTCAATAACCGAGTCATCCAGGAGATTAACTCCCAGCTGAGTCAAGCGGTTGTGTAGCCCAGACATCTTGAGGATGTGCTCACTGACAGAACTATTCTCCTCCATCTTACAGGTGAAGAACTTGTCGGAGACGTCATATCTCTCGACCCGGGCATGAGCTTGGAAAACCAGTTCCAGCTCTTGGAACATCTCATATGCTCCGTGTTGCTCAGAACGCTTTTGGAGCCCCGATTCTAAACTGTAAAGCATGCCACACTGAACAAGGGAGTAATCATTGAAACGAGAATGCCAAGCATTCACAACGTCTTGCTCTGCTGGGAGAAGGGGTGGGTCACCTAGTGGTGCATCAAGGACATACAATTTCTTGCAAGCTATGAGGATGATCCTCAAGCCACGGACCCAGTCCGCATAGTTGCTTCCATCATCTTTTAGCTTGGTTTTCTCTAGGAATGCGTTGAAATTGAGGGTGACATTCGCGTTGGCCATTGGATCTGCAATATAGATCATAAAGACAATTTTAGACTAAGTTCATGATAATTAAATTCACATAATCAAATTATTTAATGAACTCCCACTTAGATAGACATCTATCTAGTCATCCAAGTGACACATGATCCATGTCAACTAGCCCGTGTCCGATCATCACGTGAGACGGACTAGTCATCCATGGTGAACATCTCCATGTTGATCGTATCTTCTATACGACTCATGTTCGACCTTTCGGTCTTCCGTGTTCCGAGGCCATGTTTGTACATGCTAGGCTTGACAAGTCAACCTAAGTGTATCGCGTTACCGGCAAGTCTCTTTACTCGTTCCGTAATACATCATCACGTGGCTAACTCCTTAGTCACGTTGAGCTCATTATGATGATGTCTTACCGAGTGGGCCTAGAGATACCTCTCCGTCACACGGAGTGACAAATCCCAGTCTCGATTCGTGCCAACCCAACAGACACTTTCAGAGATACCCGCAGTGCACCTTTATAGCCACCTAGTTACATTGTGACGTTTGGCACACCCAAAGCATTCCTACGGTATTCGGGAGTTGCACAATCTCATGGTCTAAGGAAACGATACTTGACATTGAAAAGCTTTAGCAAACGAACTACACGATCTTGTGCTATGCTTAGGATTGGGTATTGTCCATCACATCATTCTCCTAATGATGTGATCGCATCATCAACGACATCGAATGTCCATGGCCATGAAACCGTGACCATCTATTGATCAACGAGCTAGTCAACTAGAGGCTCACTAGGGACATGTTGTGGTCTATGTATTCACACATGTATTACGGTTTCCGGTTAACACAATTATAGCATGAACAATGACAATTATCATGAACAAGGAAATACAATAATAACCATTTTATTATTGCCTCTAGGGCATATTTCCAACAGGTGAATCTAACACAGAGCTAGATGGCAGTTCCTTACCTCCTCTTGTGCGAGAGGGCACTATCTTAGTTTGATTATCTTTCAGATTTCTCATAGTAGAAATTAGATATCCTTCAAGTTAACACAATAAATAAAGCTATGCTCCCCGGCAATGGTGCCAGAAAAAGGTCTTGATAACCCACAAATGTAGGGGGTCGCGACAGTATTCACAGGTAGTATTTCACCCAAATTTATTGGTTCGACACACGGTGTGACAGTAGCCATAGAAATAGTAACTTAGCAAGATTCAGTATATGTAACGCGTAGGCACATGGATCGGTGATGGATAATGATTTAGATGACATTGATCATATAACAGTTACATACTAGGGCGACACAAAACTAGCTCCAATTCATCAATGTAATATAGGCATGTATCCCGTATATAGTCATACGTGCTTGCGATAAGAACTTGCATGGCATCTTTTATCATACCCTCCCATAGCAGCGGGGTCCTATTGGAAACTAAGGTATATTAATGCCTCCTTTTAATAGAGAACCGGAACAAAGCATTAACACATGGTGAATACATGAAATCCTCAAACTACGGCAATCACCGGAAAGGATCCCATTTATTGTCACCTTGGGGTATGCGAATCATGACACGTAATAGGTGCATACAACTTGCAAGATAGGATCCAAATCACTCTTATATTCATGAAAACATAATAGGTTCAGATCTGAAATCATGGCATCGGGCCCTAGTGACAAGCATTAAGCATAGCAAAGCCATAGCAACATCAATCTCAGAGCATAGTAGATACTAGGGATCAAGCCATATCAAACTTAACTCGATTATATGATCAATCTCATCCAATCTCACCACCATACAACAAGCCTACAAAAGAATTACTCACTCCCGGTGGTGAGTATCACGGCGGTGTTGAAGGAGAAGGGTTGGTGATGATGACGATGACGATTTTCCCTCTCCGGAGCCCAAAACAGGCTCCACATCAGCCCTCCGGACGAAGAACAGGAGGTGGTGGCGGCTCCGTCTCGTGAAACGTGATGAAATCTTCTTACTGATTTTTTCTCCATGGATGTGATTTATAGGACTGTCATTAGGGTCAGAGGGGCCACGAGGTCCCCACAACAATCAGGGCACGCCCTAGGGGCACGCGCCCCCTAGCACCCCCCGACAGATCTATGCTCCATAATTCATCATATATTCCAGAAATAATTCACAAAAAGTTTCGTCCAATTCCGAGAACTTTTATTTCTGCACAAAAATAACACCAAAATGGTTCTGTTGAAAACAGCGTCAGTCCGGGTTAGTTTCATTCAAATCATGCAAATTAGAGGTCAAAACGAGAGCAAAAATGTTTGGAAAAGTAGATACATTTAAGACGTATCAGAGATACTATCGGAAAATAGACACAGAGCAAATGTGAAGCTGACACAGAAATAGAAGTGCATGTTGACTGTAAATTTAAAATCCATTGTGTGAGAGAAATCAACACAAAAATCAAAAATAAAATAAAATGTTACCATGGCTATAAAATTATATGATCGTGTTAGTAACTCAACATAGTATTGTAGTAGTAGTGGACAGTTGTGTATAGGTCTAGTTGAGTAAGTATGTGGTAGTAGATGTTGGGCCTCAAATGATTCATTATACTCATTGTGTCAAGGTGTGTTGTTTGGTAGTTGGGCTACAAAGTAGCCATAGGCCTATACTAAAAATAGAAATTTCATATTCACGGTAAAAAAATGTTCTGTTTCCACGTCTATTCCACCAAAAAACACCGTTTCATTTTTTTTCCATTTTCGCATAAAAAAATCCATTTTCATTTCCGTTTTGTGAACTTCCATTTCCATTTTCATATTTCCTTTCCATTTTCATTTTTCCTTCGGAAAATTGAAAAGTTTCCACTCCATTTTCATCCCTATTTCACAGGAATCAACTCAATGTTTATGAGCTAGATTTATTTATTTATTGTTCTACTCACAAGGCATTTCTAGTTGAAAGGAAAAGTGATGTTTGAACGACAAAAAAAATTCCAGAACTTGTAGATGTTGATCTATCTTCTTTGAAATTCTTGTAAATTTCATGTGTAGTTTTGTGTTCCTTTGAAAGGCCTACATGAGACACAACGATTTCGAAGGTGTTTTGAAATGCTCGGAATACAAAATACTAGCATATTATGAATATGAATATGAATGTAATCATCATGGTTGATGAAAAGTTTCCTTCCCACAAATTGCCTTTGTCAAAGCTTTCAGCATTATTCATTGGTTCATACAAATCGATAATGAAAATACTACCATGTTGTTTTCTTGCCAAACTTTTGTGGAAATGCTCGATCAGTAGAAAAAAGACAAATTGACCACTAGTTATGACTAGATGGTGCTAGTAGAAAGCATGGATCCAATTCACAAGTGTTTTCACACATAATGTGATCCTAGATGAGCTAGAAAATGATACAAAATTCTATATTTTTCATTCATAATATGGTGTTACTTTGAATCTTACAAGTATTTCGTAGGGAATAGTTTAATGTCTACCGAAGTAAAAGTTTGGAAGACAAAGTTTCTTGCCAGAATCTAGTGGACGTTGAACTATTTCCTCTGAAATTCATGTAAATATCATGAGCAGTTCCATATTCCTTTGTAAAACCAATACAAGACTGATAACGCACAAGTGTAGGGGATCGTTTGTAGCCTTTTTCGATAAGTAAGAGTTTCAAATCCCAACAAGGAGCTAAAGGTAGAACAAATATCCTCTCAAGTTCTATCGACCACCGATACAACTCTATGCACACTTAACATTTGCTTTATCTAGAACAAGAATGAAACTACTTTGCGGGAATAAAACAATGGGTAGTTTGTAAGAAAATAAACTTAGTAGTGCAGTAGCAAGATTTTTGTAACACAAGAGAAAGATTGTCCCTAGGCAATTGAATATGATACGATAGATACTTGTTATATGCAATGAGGGAGAGGCATACGCTAACACACTTTCCGTACTTGGATCATATGCACTTATGATTGGAACTCTAACAATCATCCGCAACTACTAAATATCATTAAGGTAAAACCCAACCATAGCATTAAGTATCAACTCCTCTTTACTCCCATGCACAACAACCCACCTACTCGGGTTTATGCTTCTGTCACTCAAACAACCCACCATAGGCAAATCATGAACATATTGCAACACCCTACAGGGGGATCCCTCATGCTTGCGCGACACGGAGGTGACACGGAGGGCATCATAGGACAACACCATATCGACATACACCTCACATCCATAACATCATACCACAATTATCCCGTTGGACAAAAGAGATCTACTCAAATATCATAGGATAGCCAAATATCATTGAGAAATAATATATGGAGTTGAGCACCATATTTAAGTAGATATTACATCGGGGAAGAGAGGTGTTACACCGCTGCAAGAGGGGGAGAGAGTTGGTGTTAATGGCGGCTAGATTTTTGATGTAGATTGCCGTCACGATCCTTGCCCCGACGATGTTCCGGCGCCACCGAGAGAGAGGGGGGAGAGATCCCCCTCCTTCTTCTTATTCCTTGGACTCCCCCTAGATGGGAGGAGAGTTCCTCCTCTGTTCCATGGCCTCCATGGCAGCGGAGGGGAAGGAGCCCCTCCTAGATTGGGTCTCCCTCTCTATTCTCTTCTGTTTCGCGTTCCTTTTTCTGGCCGAAAACCGTTTCTTATATTCTCGGAGATCCGTAACTTTGATCGGGCTGAAATTTTGAGGGTATTTTTATCAAAAAATTAGGTTTCTTGCGCCCGAAGGAGAATTGCAACCGACATACGAGGTGGGCATGGTCCACCAGGCCGCGTTTGGGCTCTAGGTTGCGCCCTGGTAGAGGGTGGAGGTAGTGGGACTCTCTTTGCGTTCATTCCACTTCTCAAAATTCATAAATATTCCAAAACAAATCTCCATAAATTTTGTATCGCGTTTGGACTTCGTTTGATATGGAATATCTGTGAAACAAAAAACACACAAAAACACGAACTTGCACTCGGCACTGGATCAAAAGGTTACTCCAATAAATCATATAAATTGTTGCCAAAAGTATGTAAAAGTTGTATAATATTGGCATGAAACGATAAAAAATTATAGATACGACAAAGACGTTTCAGCATCCTGAAGCTTAATTCCTGCTCGTCCTCGAGTAGGTAAATGATAAAAAAGATAATTTTCATGTGGAATGCTACCTAGCATAATCTTGATCATATATCTAATATGGCATGAATAATAAGACATGAATGATTCAAAGAAATATTCTAGTTTTGACATGAAGACATTAATACTCGGGCATCCCAACAAACAATAATGTCTTTCAAAATATCAAGGATAAAGAACGTTATCCCTACAAAATAATATAGCCTTGTCATGCTCTGTCTTCTTAACACAAAGTATAAATCATGTACTACCCCGGTGTCAGCCAAGCAATTGGTTCATACTTTTTAACGCGTTTCAGCATTTTCAACTCTCATGCAATATATGAGCGCAAGCCATGGATATAGTACTATGGGTGGAATAGAATGCGGTGGTAGGTCTCAAAGGGGTAAAAGTGGAGAAGAAATTCTTGCATCAACTCAGTGTATCAACGGACTATGGAGATGCCCATCAATAGATATCAATGCGAGGAGTAGGGATTACCATGGAATGGATGCACTAAGAGCTATAAGTGTATGAGAGCTCAATATGAAAAGTAAGTGGGTATGTATCTAACTATAAAATGAAAAATTCTCACTATTCTATGAAAATGATAACATATGAGACTCTCTATATGAAAAACATGGTGCTACTTTGAAGCACGAGTGTGAAATTAGCATGCCCCTTCTCTCTGTGTCTCTCATCATTTTTTCTTTGTTTTTTCTTTTCTTTCTTTTTTACCTACTCTCTCTCTCTCTCTTTATTTGTCTTTTTTTCTTTATTCAGAGCCTCATCCCAACTTGTGGGGGAATCATAGTTTCCATCACCCTTTCCTCACTGGGACATGCTCTAATAATGATGATCATAATACTTCTATTACTTATAACTCAAGATTACAACTCGATACCTAGAACAAAATACAACTCTATATGAATGTTATGCAATGATCTAGCATAGCATAGATATCAAAAAACGGACAAGCCATGAAAACATCATGCTAGCTATCTTACGATCATGTAAAGCAATATGACAATGAATGCTCAAGTCATCAAAACGGGAGCGGTGGAAGTTGCATGGCAATATATCTCGGAATGGCTATGGAAATGCCATAATAGGTAGGTATGGTGTCTGTTTTGAGGAAGATATAATAAGGCTTATGTGTGATAGAGCGTATCATATCACGGGGTTTGGATGCACCGGCAAAGTTCGCACCGACTCTGGAGGTGAGAATGGGCAATGCACGTTACCATAGACGCTAGCAAATTACGGAAAGGTAAGACTGCGTATAATCCATGGACTCACATTAGTCATAAAGAGCTCACATACTTATTGCAAAAGTTTATTATCCCTCAAAGCAAAGTATTACTACGCATGCCCCTAGGGGGAGGTTGATAGGAGTTAACCATCGTGCGTGCCCGACCTTCACACAAAGATAGACAATCAAGGATAAATTATGCTCCAACTTCCTAGCATAACGGGAGACTATACATGCATGCTTCGGGAATCACAAACCTTAACACTAATATCTTATTAAGCACAACATCCACTAGTACCTCCCACATATTATCATCTCTATATCACAAAACTATTGCAAGGAATCAAACATATCATATTCAGTGATCCCTAAGTTTTATGTAGGATTTTATGGCTAACCATGCAAATGTCCAATTCATGTTGACTCTATAAATAGATATAAGTGAAGTAAGAGAGTTTAATTATTTCTACAAAAGAACATGCGCTAATAAATATAAGTGAAGCAAAATATCATTCTCCCAATAACATTTTTCTATGTGAAGAGAAACAGGCAATCAAACTTCAAATGATATAAGTGAAGCACATGAAGCATTATATAAATCCATACTCAAAATATATAAGTGAAGTGCAATGAGTATTCTATAAATAAACCATGTATTATCTCATACCAGCATGGCGCATAAACTAAACGCAAAATATGCTCCAAGATTTTCTCATATCACATAAATGAAACGAATCCGAAAACATACCGATACTTATTGAAGAAAGATGGGATGCCTTACGGGGCATCCCCAAGCTTAGATGCTTGAGTCTCCTTGGATATTTACTTGGGGTGCCGTGGTCATCCCCAAGCGTGAACTCTTGCCTCTCCTCCTTCTCCTCATATCGATACCTCCTCGATCTTCGAACACTTCATTCACACAAAACTTAACACAATACTGGTGAGATCCGTTAGTATAATAAAGCAAATTCCTACGTTAAGTACTGTTGCAAACCCATTCATAATTTATATTTGCATTATCCCTGCTGTATTATAACTTTTACATGGCTTACACCATCGATAAAATAGATAGTTTCATCAAAACAGGCAAATGTAACGACCCGACCTGGAAGGTCAAGTCTCCGGTGTTTCCGTACCATCCCAAGATCATGCTGGTACACACACGGTACATCAATGTATATATCAAAGGTAAATCACACAGCATTATATTAATCGAAATCTCATATCGAGTTCTTTATTACGATAAAAATTACAATAAAGTGGCCAAAGGCCAACTCATGAGAATATCTAAATCTTGCGGAAGCGTCGAAGGTAGATGAGTCCATCCGACTCCAAGGGCATCTCACTGAGCATAGAACGTGTCCTCACTCCTGGTCGGAAAAATACTCTGCAACATGATACGTTGCAGCCGTGTAGGTCAGCATATGGAGTATGCCGGCAAAGTCACAAGAGAGGGGTGAAAATAATCAGCTAGTCTATATGCTTATATGGCAGGTGGGGTGGTAAGTTTTGCGTAAAGCCAATTTTTCCTACATCTAGAAAAAGGGCTAAGCAAAGCATTACTAAGTTGGTTGATTAATGAGATGGTTCCATCAACCAATTCTCATACCCAAAATTATTAAATTCCCACATCATCATATTATTTGTGTTGAGAGTTCCGGAAGTTCCAATCCCTTTGGCTCAAGTCGTCCATAACCGTGGACACGGCTAATCGATTAGGTTTAAGTACTCTGCAGAGTTTTTTGCACACGTTCCCCACAAGATTTGGTCGCCTCCGTTTGATTTCTCGCACTTCAGGGTGTTTGAGAAACGGATGACCAAAACATGGTCTTCCAAAGGGTTTCCCTGCGACTCTGACGATGCCCATCCTTTCCTACCGTTCTTCTACCTCTCGTAGCACCGCCTGTCCAGGGTCACCACGATATCCAACCAAGCCAGAGCCCATAATGACTTGTGGCTGTGCAGGTAAGCCTTGGGTCTTGAAGCACCCATCCATCCCTTTGTGCCTGGGTGGACCTTTCCGCGTGAATACTGGCCACCTCCAGCATCACCTAGGCTAACCACTGGTTTCTCCAGGGCGCCGTTCAACCATCATCCACCCAGAGGTATGTTGAAAACTTGGAGTATTGAAATCTTGATCATTATGTAGGTCTTGAAATTATTAACTCTCTCAACTCTCATGAATCACACAACCAACCCCGTCTACTAATAGCATAGCAAAAGGTAAAACAACGTTTCCCGGGGCCAATGTTGTCAAAGGGGTTGAGAGGGGTATCTACCACATGATACTACTACTATGTAACCAAGTTTCCAACTAACCTATCTTGCATGCAACTGGGGAGATGGTAGAACTAATGCATATAAAACATGGGTAAAACATGATCAAAGTGACTTGCCTGATTGATGATCTTCGTACTTGAGTAACTCTAGGTAACAAGTTTCGCACTCCGGATAATCTAACGAAACAAACAATGCACTCAAATAAGCATACAACCAAAATAAGTACTCATAACATTCATCAAAGAAGTACTAAACAAACAAGGCAAACAATGCACAAAAGTCTCTAGCAAGTAAAACACACAAAGTTTTGTTTTTTCCAAAGGGGATGATGAAAACACTACTACATAATAAAACTATTTTGAAATAGCAAAACAATTGTTGACAACAAGGAAAACAATAGAATATTTTATTAATAAACAGAATAATCAATTTAAGCTTGTTGGGAAAAGTTTAGTGAAGTTTATACAAGTTTTGATAAACACTATATGAATCAACTATAGTTATATTAACAAAAGAATGTAAAACTAAACTTATAATTTGTTAACAAAACATGTTCTTGACAGAAAAAAAATAATTTACTATTAAATCTGTCTTAGAAAACAGAAACAAAATATAGAAAACTTTGTTTGAAAACAAACTATTACTAGTTAGTTGTTTTAGTCAAATTAAGCCTAATTGAAAAGAAATTTTGATTCCTATGTTAAATAAAATTAAACTAGGCAAATTTATATTTTTATTAACAGTAAGTGAAAACACTAAATGTTTACTAACAGAACCTAATAAACAAATAAAACCAAATTCTAAATCAAACTAATCAAAATTAAGTTTATAAAACTATATTATAATAATAAGCAGATTCTGTTTTTTGGGTAAAACAGTAATCAAATATATCATGAAAATCCTCAAACTATACCTGAAGATAGTCCTAACTAATACCAAACAGTAGCAAAAAGATTCATATCAAAATCTATTTTTAAACTCTAGTTATTCAGATTTGAAGATTTTAAGCAAATTTGATTCAATTCAAATTTCATAGTTCAAATTTGAAATTTAAAAGTACAGGGTGAAACTACATGAAAATTGTGAGCTATTGCAAAAAGAATCAACTCAAAACTCTAAACAGATTAAAAGATATAAGCAAAACAAAATTGGAAAACATTCTGTTAATTAAAACAAAACAGAAAATGAAAAAAAGTTTGCGTCGGTCAGGGGGCTACGTGGCGCGATCCGATTGGCTAAGGGGGGCGTTCGGTAGGTGAATTAGAGCGGGCGACCGTTCGGTAGAAGAAAACGGTTCGGACTTAAGTTCGTTCTAATCTGGACCGTGGGATTTGGATCGGACGGTCGAGGGGGCTTACGGAGGGAGGTTGCCGGCGTCGGGGTACTCCGGCGAGTCCGGTAGCGGCGATTGCGACGGCGAGGTGTTCCGGTGGTCGGGGAGGACGGGGAAGTGGTCCTGGCGACGGGGACGGTCCTCCGGAGGCGATTGGTGGCGACGGCGTGGCGAATGATGGTCGGAGGTGGTGGCTACGATCGACGGCGACTTCCGGTGGTGGTGGAACTCCGACGAGCAATCGACGGCGTCTCGGCGAGAGAGAGAAGGGGGCTCGGGGGGGGAATGGATGCGGGGCCGTGGGGCTCTTATATAGGCGCTCGGGGGGGTGCGGGGAGGAGAGAGGGGAGAGATCCGGTGAGGGGGAGTAACGGCCGGCGTCGGATCCGGCGAGCGCGGGGAGTGAAGACGATGACCGTTCCGGGGCAACGGTCGGACGGGGTGGGACCCGGTGTCAGTGAGAGAGCGGGAGCATTACTGCGCTCGGTCGGCCGACCGGTAACGGTTTCGGCTTTTAAAGCCGGTGGGCCGGCCCGTTTAATACCGGAAACGGTTACCGTTTCTTTTTAATAATTTCCGGAGACATTCAAAAGCTTTTAAAGCATTCAAATCGTTTGTAAATATAGGGGTATTATATATCAAAATTAACAGAATAATAAATGCTATTTAATGAACATTTCTATTCTGTCATTTGAACACTTTGAAAAAAATATTATTTCAGAAATGTCCTAATTGTTTTTAAACCCTTTTTGCAAATATTTTCAAAATAACTCCTGGTTATTTTTGTTCAAATAATTCACCAATTAGACCCTGGTGTGGAGTGTCATGTTCCTCCTCTCTTATTTGAACTTTTAACCAAAAATTTTAAATAGAGGAAGCAACATAGGGAAAAGTAGAAGGGGACTTTCTGAAAACCAGAAGAGGCATTTCAACTAGTTCATACAATCAAGCAATGATGATAATAGATGCATAGCTATATTCATAACATTCCAAAATGGAATTTTGGGATGTTACAAACCTACCCACCTTAAGATGAATCTCGCCCTCGAGATTCGGGTTGGCTAGAAAATAGGTGCGGATGGTCTCTACGAAGATCTTCTTCGCGTTCCCAGGTGGCTTCTTCCTCAGTATGGTGACTCCACAAAACTTTGCAGAACTTGATAATCTTGCTGCGGGTAACTCTGTTGGATGTCTCGAGGATCTTGACAGGCTTCTCCTCATAAGTCAGATCACTTTCAAGCTGTATGGCCTCTAGGGGCACGGTGTCTCGCAAAGGGATGTCAACCATCTCAGCATGACATTTCTTCAGCTGGGAAACATGGAACACATCATGAACTTCGGATAATCCTTCCGGCAATTCCAGTTTGTATGCAACTTCACCTCTACGTTCAAGAATTTTGTAGGGGCCTATGAATCTGGGTGCTAATTTTCCTTTAACACCAAATCTCTTGGTTCCTCGAAGCGGGGACACACGAAGATATGCTCGGTCTCCCACTTCATACGTCACTTCCTTGCGCTTGTTGTCAGCATAGCTCTTCTGTCGAGATTGAGCTATTTTGAGTCTGTCACGTATCAACTTGACTTTCTCTTCAGAATCTCGGATAAGGTCGGGACCAAAAAGTTGTCGGTCTCCAACACCATCCCACGTCAGTGGTGTTCTACATCTTCTTCCGTATAAAGCTTCGAAAGGGGCCATCTTTAGACTGGTCTGATAACTGTTGTTGTATGAGAATTCTGCGTAAGGCAAGTTTTCGTCCCAACTAGATCCATAATCTAGCGCACAAGCTCTCAACATGTCTTCCAGAATCTGATTGACTCTCTCAGTCTGGCCATCTGTCTGCGGATGAAAAGCTGTACTAAACTCCAGTCTCGTACCCAAAGTCTCATGTAACTGATGCCAAAACTTTGAAGTGAATTGTGTTCCTCTATCTGACACTATACTCCTCGGAACTCCATGCAGACATACGATCCTGGTCATGTATATCTTGGCTAGCTTAGCACTGGTATAGGTGGTCTTTACTGGAATGAAGTGTGCTACCTTGGTCAAGCGATCTACCACTACCCAGATGGAATCATAACCTGAACGGGTCCTGGGCAATCCTGTGATGAAATCCATACCAAGTTTTTCCCATTTCCACTCGGGTATCGGCAAAGGTTGGAGTAACCCTGCTGGTTTCTGATGTTCTGCCTTTACTCGCTGACAAACATCACATATCGCAACATGCTCTGCAATATCTTTCTTCATACCTGTCCACCAATAACTTTCCTTTAAATCCAGATACATCTTGGTATTGCCTGGGTGTATCGAGTAAGGTGAATCGTGGGCTTCCTGAAGTATCAACTTCCTGAGCTCTGGTTCATTGGGCACATAGATTCGGTTCTCAAACCACAAAGTTCCGTGTTCATCCTCACGAAAACCTTTAGCTTTACCATCTTTCATTCTCTGTTTAATCTCAGCTATCTCCTTGTCCGATTTCTGGGCTTCTCGAATTCTTTCGGTCAAGGTGGACTGAATTTCCAGTGTAGCAACATATCCTCTTGGAACTATCTCTAGCTTGAGCTCTCTGAGATCATCGACTAACTCTTGAGGTAATCCTCCAGCTGTGAGTGTGTTCACATAAGTTTTCCGACTCAAGGCATCGGCTACAACATTAGCCTTACCTGGATGGTAGTGTAATCTCATGTCATAGTCCTTGATTAACTCTAACCATCTCCTCTGTCTGAGGTTCAACTCTTTCTGCGTGAAGATATACTTCAGGCTCTTATGGTCGGTGTAAACATCACAACTATTTCCGATAAGGAAATGTCTCCAAGTCTTGAGTGCGTGCACTACGGCTGCTAGCTCCAAGTCATGCGTGGCATAATTCAACTCATGAGGTCGTAGCTGTCTGGAAGCATAGGCTACAACTTTTCCATCCTGCATAAGTACTCCTCCAAGTCCTTGACGTGAAGCATCACAATAAACCTGGAAATCCTTCCGAATATCGGGCAAGATCAACACTGGGGCTGTGACCAAACGTTCCTTCAACTCCCGGAAACTGGCTTCACATTCCACAGTCCAAACATACTTGGATTCTTTCTTCAACAACTCTGTCATGGGCTTGGCAACCTTGGAGAAATTTTCAATGAACCTCCGGTAATATCCAGCAAGTCCAAGGAAACTGCGGATCTCCTTAACTGAGGTGGGTGACTTCCACTCGGTGACGGCTTCAACCTTAGCGGGGTCTACGGCTATTCCTTCTCCGGAAATAACATGTCCAAGGAATCCGACTTCCGTCAACCAAAATTCACATTTGCTGAACTTGGCATATAACTGATGCTCTCTTAGCTTTTCCAGAACTAAACGCAAATGTTGCTTATGCTCTTCCTCGTTCTTGGAGAATATCAGAATGTCATCGATGAACACCACAACAAACTTGTCTAGGTATTCCATGAATACTTTGTTCATCAAATTCATGAAGTAGGCAGGAGCATTAGTCAATCCAAAAGACATGACCGTATACTCATACAAGCCATACCTCGTGGTGAAAGCTGTTTTGGGTATATCCTGTTCACGAATTTTCAACTGGTGATACCCTGATCGAAGATCGATCTTGGAGAATACTTTGGCTCCTACGAGCTGATCAAACAAATCATTAATCATCGGTAGAGGGTACTTGTTCTTGATAGTCACCTCGTTCAAGGCACGATAGTCCACTACCATTCTCAAAGATTTATCCTTCTTCTCCACCAAAAGAACTGGGGCTCCCCAAGGTGAAGAACTTGGGCGAATATAACCTTTGTCCAATAACTCCTTAATTTGCTTCTTGATTTCCAACAGATCATTTGCGGGCATCCGATAGGGTCTCTTGGAAATTGGGGCTGTCCCTGGCTGTAGCTCTATTAAGAACTCAATCTCCCTATCTGGTGGCATTCCTGGTAATTCTTCCGGAAATACATCTGGAAATTCTTTTACCACAGGTACTTCCTCCTGAACAACTCCTGTGAGAGAATTTAACCGAGCACTCATACGTGTGCGTCGGGATACATACTTAATCCTCTTGTTCTCCGGGGTGGTGAGTGAAACAGACTTGCTAGGGCAATCAAGATTTCCTTCATACTTGGTCATCCAATCCATGCCTAGGATTACATCCAATCCGTGTGACTCTAAGACGATGAGGTCGGTGGAAAAAAACATGGTTCCCTATATTGAGTTTCAAGGCATGGCATCCTATCCCTGCCATCATCATACCTCCTGGAGAACTAACCTGAATTGGCTGACTAAGGGTTTTGGTGGGCAAACCATACTTATCCACAACTACCCTTGATATGAATGAATGAGTTGCACCCGAATCAAAAAGTACTGTAACAGGACGTGAATGCAATAAAAACTTACCAACCACAGTCTCGGGCTGATCATAGACTTCTTCCACGTTGATGTGATTCACGTGAGCACGGGGAAACGGATTGGGCTTCTTGGCTGTGGAGTTGCCGTTGTTAGTGCCGTTTCCAGTGCCTTGCTTACTCTGGGGACACTCAGTAGCATAGTGCCCTGTCTTCTGGCACTTGAAACAGGTAATGTGACTCAGATCCTTCTGAGCAGGAACTTGACGGTGCTGGTTGTTGTTCCCATTCCCATTGTCACTCTTGAAGTTACCATGGTTGAGACGGTTATTCCCATTTCCTCCATGATGGTGACCTCCATGGTTGTGCACAGTATGAGTGTGCTTTCCAAACTTACCATTTCCTGATCCGGTATTCCCGGAGTACGGGGAGTAACGAGGCTTCTGATGAGCTCCAGAGTTGAACTTCCCCTGAGTGTACTTCCGCTTGCGGTTCTCAATCTGCTGCTGTTTACCTTCCAGAATAAGTGCCTTATCCACCAGCTCTTGGTAGTTGTTGAAATTAGCCACTACCAGCTGTATGCTCAACTCATCATTGAGTCCTTCCAGAAACTTTTCTTGCTTGGCCGCATCATCGGCCACATCTCCTGGGGCATAACGTGACAATGTGTTGAAGTCGTCCACATATTGGGCCACGGAACGATTACCCTGGCGCAAGTTGCGAAACTCGCGCTTCTTTAAACTCATGGCTCCAGCTGAAACATGAGCGGTGCGGAAAGCAAGCTTGAACTGCTCCCAAGTCACATCTGCAATAGGATAAGTGGTGGTATAATTCTCCCACCATGATGCTGCTGGTCCTTCCAGTTGATGTGCGGCAAATCGCACTTTCTCAGCGTCAGTGCATCCAGCGGTGACAAGTTCTCTCTCCATCTTGCGGAGCCAGTCATCTGCCACAATGGGCTCAGTGCTGCTGGAGAAAGTTGGAGGGTTCAACCTCAGAAAACGGGTGAGATTGTCAGTCTGGGGTGGATGGTGGTTGTTGTTGTTGTTCTGGTTGTTGGTCTGATTCTGAATCAATAGTTGCATCAGTGCATTTTGTTGCTGAAGGAGTTGGGTGAGTTCCGGTGGAAAAGTGAAATCGGTCTCACGTCGTGGAGGCATCTTGCTGTTTTCAGAGGGATGAGAATTAGAATAGAACAAGGGTCTGGAAGAAATTCACTACCCATATGCAATGCAACAAACATATCACACGAAACACTCATTCATTTATTCAATCAATGTCAAACATCGGAAAATACAAATCTCAGACAACTAAACATCGACCTACGCTTTAACGACTAAAATAAAGATACATTGGAGGGCATAACTAATGTTCTCCTCAAAAGTGCATAGTCGTAGGTCCTCCGGTGGTGCTTTCCTCATAGTCTTCATCGTCGCTGATGAAGGGTGCCATGTCTCCTTCGGGGTGAAGGTTTTCTCCCATGTCTAGATGCTCCTCCAGAGTGGCGATGCGTGCATTCTGCTCATCAATCCTCTCTAAGAAGTCCTTCACTTCATGCTCGTGTTCATAGTTGGCCTCTCGCAGATCAGCTTCAAGGTCCAGCTCACGATTCATCAGATTCTTGATAGTCTTCGTGTCAGCACGAACTCGAAGCTCCAGAGTCCTGATGTGAGTCTCCAAGGTCTGGATATAGGAGATATTGGTGTCTGCAGTGGGATTGGTGATGATGTTGCCATGGGCATCTCTGCGGCAAACCATGCTGAGTCCTGGTGAAATGGTTCCACCTCTGTATTCCTCCTGGATACGTCCAAGGGCACGATGAATGGCCATGTCTCTTCCAAGTATCCAACTGGGTGCCACGAACTTGAGATCTATGGGTTCCTTCCGATTCCCAAAGGTCTTCCCTGGAATATGCACCTCGATCCTGTAGCGTCCATCTTGGGGAAATGACATGATAGGAATCCCGGTGATGCTCGGCAAAGCAATCCTTATGTCCTTGACGATCCTCATCAGCTCCTTACCAAAGGGCATCGTTGCGTCAGGCTGGCAAAACTCTGTGATCAACACTGGGATGAAGGTGGCCATCTATAAATTTTGAAATAATCGGAGAGGAGTCAGAAACGAATAGATGAGAGTATAAGATATTTAAAGACAAAGAGAAACAATCCTAAGGCTTTCCAATCCTAGAGGTTACGTCCTACGGTCAGCGTGTGCTCTGATACCATTTCTGTAACGACCCGACCTGGAAGGTCAAGTCTCCGGTGTTTCCGTACCATCCCAAGATCATGCTGGTACACACACGGTACATCAATGTATATATCAAAGGTAAATCACACAGCATTATATTAATCGAAATCTCATATCGAGTTCTTTATTACGATAAAAATTACAATAAAGTGGCCAAAGGCCAACTCATGAGAATATCTAAATCTTGCGGAAGCGTCGAAGGTAGATGAGTCCATCCGACTCCAAGGGCATCTCACTGAGCATAGAACGTGTCCTCACTCCTGGTCGGAAAAATACTCTGCAACATGATACGTTGCAGCCGTGTAGGTCAGCATATGGAGTATGCCGGCAAAGTCACAAGAGAGGGGTGAAAATAATCAGCTAGTCTATATGCTTATATGGCAGGTGGGGTGGTAAGTTTTGCGTAAAGCCAATTTTTCCTACATCTAGAAAAAGGGCTAAGCAAAGCATTACTAAGTTGGTTGATTAATGAGATGGTTCCATCAACCAATTCTCATACCCAAAATTATTAAATTCCCACATCATCATATTATTTGTGTTGAGAGTTCCGGAAGTTCCAATCCCTTTGGCTCAAGTCGTCCATAACCGTGGACACGGCTAATCGATTAGGTTTAAGTACTCTGCAGAGTTTTTTGCACACGTTCCCCACAAGATTTGGTCGCCTCCGTTTGATTTCTCGCACTTCAGGGTGTTTGAGAAACGGATGACCAAAACATGGTCTTCCAAAGGGTTTCCCTGCGACTCTGACGATGCCCATCCTTTCCTACCGTTCTTCTACCTCTCGTAGCACCGCCTGTCCAGGGTCACCACGATATCCAACCAAGCCAGAGCCCATAATGACTTGTGGCTGTGCAGGTAAGCCTTGGGTCTTGAAGCACCCATCCATCCCTTTGTGCCTGGGTGGACCTTTCCGCGTGAATACTGGCCACCTCCAGCATCACCTAGGCTAACCACTGGTTTCTCCAGGGCGCCGTTCAACCATCATCCACCCAGAGGTATGTTGAAAACTTGGAGTATTGAAATCTTGATCATTATGTAGGTCTTGAAATTATTAACTCTCTCAACTCTCATGAATCACACAACCAACCCCGTCTACTAATAGCATAGCAAAAGGTAAAACAACGTTTCCCGGGGCCAATGTTGTCAAAGGGGTTGAGAGGGGTATCTACCACATGATACTACTACTATGTAACCAAGTTTCCAACTAACCTATCTTGCATGCAACTGGGGAGATGGTAGAACTAATGCATATAAAACATGGGTAAAACATGATCAAAGTGACTTGCCTGATTGATGATCTTCGTACTTGAGTAACTCTAGGTAACAAGTTTCGCACTCCGGATAATCTAACGAAACAAACAATGCACTCAAATAAGCATACAACCAAAATAAGTACTCATAACATTCATCAAAGAAGTACTAAACAAACAAGGCAAACAATGCACAAAAGTCTCTAGCAAGTAAAACACACAAAGTTTTGTTTTTTCCAAAGGGGATGATGAAAACACTACTACATAATAAAACTATTTTGAAATAGCAAAACAATTGTTGACAACAAGGAAAACAATAGAATATTTTATTAATAAACAGAATAATCAATTTAAGCTTGTTGGGAAAAGTTTAGTGAAGTTTATACAAGTTTTGATAAACACTATATGAATCAACTATAGTTATATTAACAAAAGAATGTAAAACTAAACTTATAATTTGTTAACAAAACATGTTCTTGACAGAAAAAAAATAATTTACTATTAAATCTGTCTTAGAAAACAGAAACAAAATATAGAAAACTTTGTTTGAAAACAAACTATTACTAGTTAGTTGTTTTAGTCAAATTAAGCCTAATTGAAAAGAAATTTTGATTCCTATGTTAAATAAAATTAAACTAGGCAAATTTATATTTTTATTAACAGTAAGTGAAAACACTAAATGTTTACTAACAGAACCTAATAAACAAATAAAACCAAATTCTAAATCAAACTAATCAAAATTAAGTTTATAAAACTATATTATAATAATAAGCAGATTCTGTTTTTTGGGTAAAACAGTAATCAAATATATCATGAAAATCCTCAAACTATACCTGAAGATAGTCCTAACTAATACCAAACAGTAGCAAAAAGATTCATATCAAAATCTATTTTTAAACTCTAGTTATTCAGATTTGAAGATTTTAAGCAAATTTGATTCAATTCAAATTTCATAGTTCAAATTTGAAATTTAAAAGTACAGGGTGAAACTACATGAAAATTGTGAGCTATTGCAAAAAGAATCAACTCAAAACTCTAAACAGATTAAAAGATATAAGCAAAACAAAATTGGAAAACATTCTGTTAATTAAAACAAAACAGAAAATGAAAAAAAGTTTGCGTCGGTCAGGGGGCTACGTGGCGCGATCCGATTGGCTAAGGGGGGCGTTC
Organism: Hordeum marinum; assembly: GCA_022496015.1. Taxonomy (NCBI): domain Eukaryota; kingdom Viridiplantae; phylum Streptophyta; class Magnoliopsida; order Poales; family Poaceae; genus Hordeum; species Hordeum marinum. Next base: position 68,650,124 of record CM039676.1, read on the forward strand.
GGTAGGTGAATTAGAGCGGGCGACCGTTCGGTAGAAGAAAACGGTTCGGACTTAAGTTCGTTCTAATCTGGACCGTGGGATTTGGATCGGACGGTCGAGGGGGCTTACGGAGGGAGGTTGCCGGCGTCGGGGTACTCCGGCGAGTCCGGTAGCGGCGATTGCGACGGCGAGGTGTTCCGGTGGTCGGGGAGGACGGGGAAGTGGTCCTGGCGACGGGGACGGTCCTCCGGAGGCGATTGGTGGCGACGGCGTGGCGAATGATGGTCGGAGGTGGTGGCTACGATCGACGGCGACTTCCGGTGGTGGTGGAACTCCGACGAGCAATCGACGGCGTCTCGGCGAGAGAGAGAAGGGGGCTCGGGGGGGGAATGGATGCGGGGCCGTGGGGCTCTTATATAGGCGCTCGGGGGGGTGCGGGGAGGAGAGAGGGGAGAGATCCGGTGAGGGGGAGTAACGGCCGGCGTCGGATCCGGCGAGCGCGGGGAGTGAAGACGATGACCGTTCCGGGGCAACGGTCGGACGGGGTGGGACCCGGTGTCAGTGAGAGAGCGGGAGCATTACTGCGCTCGGTCGGCCGACCGGTAACGGTTTCGGCTTTTAAAGCCGGTGGGCCGGCCCGTTTAATACCGGAAACGGTTACCGTTTCTTTTTAATAATTTCCGGAGACATTCAAAAGCTTTTAAAGCATTCAAATCGTTTGTAAATATAGGGGTATTATATATCAAAATTAACAGAATAATAAATGCTATTTAATGAACATTTCTATTCTGTCATTTGAACACTTTGAAAAAAATATTATTTCAGAAATGTCCTAATTGTTTTTAAACCCTTTTTGCAAATATTTTCAAAATAACTCCTGGTTATTTTTGTTCAAATAATTCACCAATTAGACCCTGGTGTGGAGTGTCATGTTCCTCCTCTCTTATTTGAACTTTTAACCAAAAATTTTAAATAGAGGAAGCAACATAGGGAAAAGTAGAAGGGGACTTTCTGAAAACCAGAAGAGGCATTTCAACTAGTTCATACAATCAAGCAATGATGATAATAGATGCATAGCTATATTCATAACATTCCAAAATGGAATTTTGGGATGTTACAGCAAAACAATGCATAAAATCAGAATTTGTCTTAAATAGGATAGTCTGTAGTAAGCTGAACTTTGACCATACTTCTGTAACACCAAAGATTTTGAAACATTAGGAAGAAATAAAAAATATATAGAAACAATGCGTAAAAATTTCCAAAACTTTAACCTTCCAATAAAAAATGAAAATTCATGCACTACACCCAAAGTTTCTGTTTTTACACCGCATATAGCAACAAGCAATCTAACCATCCTAAAGGAAAATCTTGGCACATTATTTTTATAATACAATGAATTTGTACAAGGGGATACTTATTTTTGTTGGAAAAGTTTTTGTGATTCAAGATTCACAAAGTTTCCACGGGGATGAACAAAAGTTCAAGGACGTCCCCCACTTCAACGATGCTCATCATCTCTCTCACTTTCACCTTTCCTTTTGTGAAGTTTTAGGTTCTCGTGTATATATTTTTTGTTTTTAAATTTATAAAAGCACACAACAGAAATAAATGACTCTCTAAAACTTCCGGGTTGTCTCCCTGATAATGCTTTCTTTAAATCCATTAAGCTAAGCATAAAGTGCTCAAGTAATTGACCCACCCGGATCCCAAGGTATATCAAAGCCAATTTTAATTAAAAATGATTTGTAATTTAGTAGTGAGCACAAAGTGATATATATATCATGCAATGATGAATTCTAACTCTTTTCCTATGCATCGACATGTCATAAAAGAACAGTTCATGCACATCAAGTAAAGGCCAATACATAGCATAAGTAGTTTCTTGCAATTTTATAGTATTGGAAACATAGAGAGGTGAAGATCTAGTTCCTGTCTCGTAATAATTGCAAGTAGGAAAGCAAGCACATGCATATTTTATTCATCAAAATCATCATGTGCAATAGGAAAACGCAACCCATCAATATAATCCTTAATAAGTGCAAACTTCTCCGATATAGTTCACTTGGGAGAATTCAAAAAGATAATATGACTATCATCTGTGGGTGCAATAGCAACAGTTTCATGATTAACATAAGGAGCTATAGCAAGTTCATCTTCATAACCATAATTTATATTGGCATCATCACCACAAGCATAGGAAGCACCAAGTTCATCAAAAAGGGATATTTCAAATGAATCCATGGGATTATAGCAATTATCATAGCATTCATCCTTCGGTAAGCACGAAGGGTAATTAAACAATGTATGAGTTGAAGAGTTACTCTCATTATAAGGTGGGCACGGGTGATCAATCCGCTCTTCCTCCTTTTGTTCTCCGCTCTCCTCATCTTTTTCATCTAACGAGCTCCAATTTCAGCAACTTCTTCTTTGATAGGTCCCTGCAAAATATTAGTCTCTTCCAAGCCAGCGGACATTCTCTCAATAAATTAAATAATATCATCATTGTATTCATAATTATGATAACAATATTTAAGTATGGAAAGAATTTCAGATTCGTAAGAAATATCATCATACTTTTCAAGCAAAGAAGCAATTTCATAAGCGCCCTTAAAAGCAACAAATTCTTCTATTCGTTCCACATCATAGTAATCATATATACCATTAGCATAAGAAGCTAAGGTTTCATTATCACTAAATTTGCATGAAAAGGGAAGGTGTGGGGCATTCATCCTAGAGCAACAAGTAATATCATATCTCAAGCATAGCTCCCGAGCATACCAATGCAACATATGAATTTGATCCCATAACAATTTCCTTTTTTGAGTCAGGCGATAATCCCTAAAGTATTCACGTTGATCCAACATTACTCCCATTATAAAGTTGAACGGGGTTTTCTTAGGATTATCAAAGTAGTATTTAATACTTCGCACATAACTAGCATCGAGGGCTTTAGGAGGTTCCCCATCTCCATGAGTAGCAACTACCACTAATTTGTTTTTGGTGTTTTGTGTTCCATATCCATAACTAAATATATAAAACAAGTAATAACAAAAAATAAAAATTACTTAGTGATAAAGCAAACAAGCACACACTAGAATATTCACCCCACGCTATTGCTCCCCGGCAACGGCGCCAGAAAAAGGTCTTGATAACCCACTGATGTCTACTACACAACCTCCTTCTTGTAGACTCGTGTTGGGCCTCCAAGCACAGAGTTTTGTAGGACAATGGCAATTTTCCCTCAAGTGAATGACCTAAGGTTTATCAATATGTGAGAGGTGTAGGATGAAGATGATCAATCTCGAACAACCCTGCAATCAAATAGCAAAGAGTCTCTTGTGTCCCCAACACACCCAATACACTAGTAAATTGTATAGGTGCACTAGTTCGGCGAAGAGATGGTGATACAAGTGCAATATGGATGGTAGATATAGTTTTTTGTAATCTGAAAATATAAAAACAGCAAGGTAACAAACAGTAAACGGCGAGAAAACGTTGTATAAATGCTAGGAAACAAGGCCTAGGGTCCATACTTTCACTAGTGCAATTTCTCTCAACATTATTGACATAGTTGAATCATATGTAAACACCTCTCATGCGACAAAGAGTTCACTCCAAAGTCACAAGTAGCGGAGAACTAACGAAGAAATTATTGTAGGGTATGAAACCACCTCAAAGTTATCCTTTCTGATCAATCTTATGAGCTATCCCTATAAGTGTCACGAACAGATATAGAGTTCGTACTAAAATAACACCTTAAGACACACATCAACCAAAACCCTAATGTCACCTAGATACTCCAATGTCACCACAAGTACCCATGGGCTTGATTATATGATATGCATCACATAATTTCAGATTCATCATGTTCAATCCAACACAAAGAACTTCAAAGAGTGCCCCAAAGTTTCTACCGGAAAATCAAGACAAAAACGTGTGCCAACCCCTATGCATAGATTCCCAAGGTCACGGAACCCGCAAGTTGATCACCAAAACATACGTCAAGTGGATCAATAGAACATCCCATTGTCACCACAGATATCCCATGCCAAGACATATATCAAGTGTTCTCAAATCCCTAAAGACTCAATCCGATAAGAAAACTTCAAAGGGAAAACTCAATTCATCACAAGAAGATAGATAGGGGAAAACTCCATATGATTCAATCTATATCAATAAAGCTCACAGTACATCAAGATCGTGCCATCTCAAGAACACGAGAGAGAGAGAGAGAGATCAAACACATAGCTACTGGTACATACCCTCAGCCCCGAGGGTGAACTACTCCCTCCTCGTCATGGAGAGCGTCGGGATGATGAAGATGGCCTCCGGTAATGGTTTCCTCCTCCGGAGGGTGCCGGAACGGGCTCCCGATTGGTTTTTCGTGGCTCCAGAGGCTTGCGGCGGTGGAACTCCCGATCTAGGTTTCTTTTTGGGGGTTTCTGTATTTATAAGAGTTTGTGGCGGTGGAAACAAGTCCAGGGGGTCCACGAGGAAGTCACAAGCCAGGGGCGCGCCCTAGGGGGTTGGGCACGCCCGTGTGGCTTGTGGCTTACTTGGCCTTCCTCTCCGATGACTCTTCGCTCCAATATTTTTTATATTTTCCAAAAATATTCTCCGTAAATTTTCAGCTCATTCTGAGAGCTTTTGTTTCTGCACAAAAACAACACCACAGTAGTTTTGCTAAAAACAACGTCAGTCCGGGTTAGTTCTAATAAAATCATACCAAAATCATATAGAATTATTGTAAACATGGCATGAATACTTCATAAATTATAGATACGTTGGAGACGTATCAGCATCCTCGAGCTTAATTCCTTCTCGTCCTTGAGTAGGTAAATGATAAAAGAAATAATTTATGAAGTGTGAATGCTGCCTAACATATTTATCAATGCAATCTTCTTATTGTGGCAAGAATTTTCAGATCCATAAGACTCAAAACAAAAGCTTAATGTTGACATAAAAACAATAATATTTCAAGCATTCTAACAAAGCAATTGTGTCTCTTCAAAATAACATGGCAAAATAAAGTTATCCCTACAAAATCATATGGTCTGGCTATGCTCCATGTTCTCCACACAAAGTATTTATATCATGCACAACCCCGATGACAAGTCAAGCAATTGTTTCCCACCTTTTATGTTCTCAAACCTTTTCAACTCTTACGCAATACATGAGCATGAGCCATGGATGTAGCACTAAAGGTGGAATAGAATATGGTGGGGGTTGTGAAGAAAAGGAGAAGATAGTCTCACATAAACTAGGCGTATCAACGGGCTATGGAGATGACCATTAGATATCAATGTTAGTGAGTAGCGATTGCCATGCAGCAGATGCACTAGAGCTAGAAGTGTATGAAAGCTCAAAAATAAACTAAGTGGGTGTGCATCCAACTCGCTTGCTCATGAAGACCTAGGGAAATTTGTGGAAGCCCACCATTAGAATATACAAGCCAAGTTCTATAATGAAAAATTCCCACTAGTATATGAAAGTGACAATATAGGAGACTCTCTATATGAAAAACATGATGCTACTCTAAAGCACGAGTGTGGTAAAGGATAGTAGCATTGCCCCTTCTCTTTTTTCTCTCATCATTTTTTTATTTCCCCTTTTTTCATTTTTGGGTGGGCATCTTTGGCCTCTTTTTTTATTTGGGCTTCTCTGGCCTCTTTTTTTGTAAAGTCTGAGACTCATCCCAACTTGTGAGGGAATCCTAGCTTCCATCATCCTTTCCTCACATGGGACAATGCTCTAATAATGATGATCATCACACTTTTATTTACTTACAACTCATACTCAAAATATTACTCTATATGAATGCCTCCGGCGGTGTACCGGGATGTGCAATGATCTAGCATAGCAAATGACATCAAAAAATGGACAAGCCATGAAAACATCATGCTAGCTATCTTACGATCATGCAAAGCAATATGACAATGATGATGCGTGTCATAAACGGAACGATGGAAGTTGCATGGCAATATATCTTGGAATGACTTGGAAATGCCATAATAGGTAGGTATGGTGGCTGCTTTGAGGAAGAATATATGGTGGGTTTATCGCACCGGCGAAAGTTGCGCGGTACTAGGGAGGATAGCAAAGGTGAAGGGTGAGAGTGCGTATAATCCATGGACTCACATTAATCATAAAGAACTCACATATTTATTGCAAAAGTCTATTAGTTATCAAAGCAAAGTATTAGACGCATGCTCCTAGGGGAGAGGTTGTTAGGAGTTAACCATCGCGTGCTCCCAACCCTCACACAAAAGATAACAATCAATAAACAAATCAAGGTCCGACTTCGTTACATAACGGTTCACCGTACGTGCATGCTACAGGAATCACAAACTTCAACACAAGTATCTATTAAAATTCACAAATACTCAGTAGCATGACTTTAATATCACCATCTTTATATCTCAAAACTGTATACAAGGAATCAAATTTCTCATAGTATTCAATGCACTTCATATGAAAGTTTTTATTATATCCCTCTAGGATGCCCATTATATTAGGACTATTCATAACCTAAGAAAATTACCATGCTGTTTTAGAGACTCTCAAATAATATAAGTGAATCATGAGAGTTCAACAATTTCTATAAAATGAAACCACCGCCATGCTCTACAAAGATATAAGTGAAGTACTAGAGCAAAAGATAAACTACTCCAAAACATATAAGTGAAGATCAATGAGTAGTCAAACAATTAACTAGGTGTGTGAGGACTTTCTCTCTATATCTCAATAAATATTTTAAGATCTAAGTATTTTATTTAAATAGAAATCAAAACAAAAATAGCACTCCAAGAATAGCACATATGATGTGAACGAATAGAAATTTAGGCTCAACATAGGCTAACCGAAAATTGTTGATGAAGAGATGTGTGATGTGTAGCATCCCCAAGCTTAGATTCTTGAGAGTTATTGGAATATTTAAGTGGGGTGCCATGGGCATCCCCAAGATTGAGCTTTTGTATCTCCTTAAATCCTCTCATATCCCGGTTTCACCTATTCTCAAAAACATCTTCCACACAAAACTTGAAAAGAACTCGTGAGATAGGTTAGTACACATAAGAATAAATCAACACTTCATGTACTTCCAAGACAAGTTGCATAATAATTTTAAAACATTAGGTACTGTATACTATCATTTTCAAATTTTCTATCTACCAATATAGGCTACGGAAACTATAGGATAAGTAGATAACAAAACTATGACAGCAATCTGCCCAAACAAAGCAGTCTATAGCAATTTATGAAAAACGGTGTACTTATGTAAGTCAAACAATTATAAAATTTAGGACATGCTATAAATTTATATGAAAACACTGTGTAACAATTTCAGAAACTTTCCATGTTCCAGTAAAATACGAAAATTCAAACACTACAGCCAAAGTTTTTGTTTTTACACAACACTCATCAAAACATTTAATGCGAGCATACTAAGGCAATTCTTGGAAATTTTTACTGAAAAACAAGAGTATCAATAAAACCTAACATATAAAAACAAAATAAAATTACACTCCAAGCAAAACTCATTTTATGTGACGAATAAAAATATAGCTCCAAGTGAGATATACCGATAGTGTTGAAGACGAAAGAGGGGATGCCTTCCGGGGCATCCCCAAGGTTAGACGCTTGAGTATTCCTTGAATATTACCTTGGGGGTGACTTGGGCATCCCCAAGTTTAGGTTCTTGTCACTTCTTAGTCTTCTCATATCGGTATCTCATCCAAAACTTGAAAACCTCAATCACACAAAACTTAACGAAACTTTGTGAGAAGGGTTAGTGTAATAAATAAAGATCATTCACTTAGGTACTGTCAAGACAAGATTCATAAATGTTCCAACATGATACCGACTGTATTATATCATTCCCACAATTTATATTACTCAATATAAGCTATAGAAACACTTGAAACAAGCAAACTATGCATGCAAAACAGAATTTGTGAAAAACAAAACAGTCTATAAAGATCTGAATGATCAGCATATTTACCTGAATCTAAATATTATGAAATAGTATGAAACCTCATGTAATTTGCATATAAAATTTTTGTAAAAATTTCAGAATTTTTTGAAGCTCCAGTAAAATCAAATAATTCATATACTAAACGCAAAACTTTCTATTTTTGCACAGAATCAAACAAGCGAGTATCCACACTATCCCAAAGGCTTTACTTGGCACTTTATTGAAATAAAATACACAAAAAATGATTAATACAGTATCTTAATCATGTGAACACACAAAAACAGGAAGTAAAAATGTTGGGTTGTCTCCCAACAAGCGCTTTTATTTAATGCCTTTTAGCTAGGCATGATGATTTCAGTGATGCTCACATAGGAATAGTAATTGAAACATGCAAAAGAGCATCATGAATCTCATGACAAGCACATTTAAGTCTAACCCACTTCATATGCATAGGATTTTGTGAGCAAACAATTTATGGGAACAAGAATCATCTAGCATAGGAAGGTAAAACAAGCATAACTTCAAAACTTTGAACACATAGAGAGGAAAGTTGATATTATTGCAATTCCTACAAGCATATGTTCCTCCCTCATAATAATTTTTAGTAGCATAATGAATAAATTACACAATAAAACCAGAACATAAATCATTATTTTGATGATTCACAAGCATAGAAAATTTGTCACTCTCCACATAAGCAATTTTCTTCTCATTCAAAATAGTGGGAGCAAACTCAACAAAATAACTATCATGAGATACTTGATTTACATAACCACATTCAATATTAAAATCATGATGACAAGTTTCATGGTTACTATCACTCTTTATATCATACATGTCATCACAATAATCATCATATATAGGAGGCATGCTATCATCATAATTGTTTTGCTCATCAAAACTTGGGGGACAAAAAATATCATCTTCATCAAACATAGCATCCCCAAGCTTGTGGCTTTGCATATCATTAGCATCATGAATATTCAGAAAATTCATACTAACAATATTTAAATCATGCTCATCAATCAAGGATTTAGTGCCAAACAATTTAATAACTTCTTCTTCTAACACTTCAGCACAATTTTCCTTTCCATCATTTTCACGAAAGACATTAAAGAGATGAAGCATATGAGGCAACCTCAATTCCATTTTTTGTAGTTTTCTTTTATAAAACAAAACTAGTGAAAAACAAGAAACTAAAAGATTTGATTGCAAGACCTAAAGATATACCTTCAATCACTCACCTCCCCGGCAACGACGCCAGAAAAGAGCTTGATGTCTACTGCACAACCTTCTTCTTGTAGACTCGTGTTGGGCCTCCAAGCGTAGAGTTTTGTAGGACAATGGCAATTTTCCCTCAAGTGGATGACCTAAGGTTTATCAATCCGCGGGAGTTGTAGGATGAAGATGGCCTCTCTCAAACAACCCTGCAATCAAATAGCAAAGAGTCTCTTGTGTCCCCAACACGCCCACTACAATTGTAAATTGTATAGGTGCACTAGTTCGGCGAAGAGATGGTGATACAAGTGCAATATGGATGGTAGATACAGTTTTTTTAATCTGAAAATATAAAAACAGCAAGGTTAAAAATAGTAAACGGCGAGAAAACATTGTATAAATGCTAGGAAACAAGGCCTAGGGTCCATACTTTCACTAGTGCAATTTCTCTCAACATTATTGACATAGTTGAATCATATGTAAACACCTCTCGTGCGACAAAGAGTTCACTCCAAAGTCACAAGTAGCGGAGAACTAATAAATAAATTATTGTAGGGTACGAAACCACCTCAAAGTTATCCTTTCTGATCAATCTTATGAGCTATCCCTATAAGTGTCACAAACATCCCTAGAGTTCATACTAAAATAACACCTTAAGACACACATCAACCAAAACCCTAATGTCACCTAGATACTCCAATGTCACCACAAGTACCCATGGGCTTGATTATACGATATGCATTACATAATTTCATATTCATCATGTTCAATCCAACACAAAGAACTTCAAAGAGTGCCCCAAAGTTTCTACCGGAAAGTCAAGACAAAAACGTGTGCCAACCCCTATGCATAGATTCCCAAAGTCACGGAACCTGCAAGTTGACCATCAAAACATACATCAAGTGGGTCAATAGAACATCCCATTGTCACCACGAACATTCCATCGCAAGACATACATCAAGTGTTCTCAAATCCCTAAAGACTCAATTCGATAAGAAAACTTCAAAGGGAAAACTCAATTCATCACAAGAAGATAGAGAGGGGGAAACTCCATATGATTCAATCTATATCAATAAAGCTCACGGTACATCAAGATCGTGCCATCTCAAGAACACGAGAGAGAGAGAGAGATCAAACACATAGCTACTGGTACATACCCTCAGCTCCGAGGGTGAACTACTCCTTCCTCGTCATGGAGAGCGTCGAGATGATGAAGATGGCCTCAGGTAATGGTTTCCCCGTCCGACAGGGTGCCGGAACGGGGTCCCAATTGTTTTTTCGTTGCTCTGGAGGCTTGCGGTGGTGGAACTCCCAATCTAGGTTTCTTTTCGTGGGTTTCTATATTTATAAGAGTTTGTGGCGGTGGAAACAAGTCCAGGGGGTCCACGAGGAAGCCACAAGCGGGCGCGCCCACCTACTTAGGGCGCACCCCTGGCTTGTGACTTCCTCGGCCTTCCTCTCCGATGAATCTTCGCTCAAGTATTTTTTATATTTTTCAAAAGTATTCTCCATAAATTTTTAGCTCATTCCAAGAACTTTTATTCCTGCACAAAAACAACACCACGGTAGTTCTGCTAAAAACAGCGCCAGTCCGGGTTAGTTCTAATAAAATCATACCAAAATCATATAAAATTATTATAAACATGGCATGAATACTTCATAAATTATATATACCTTGGAGACATATCACCCACAAGTGTAGGGGATCGTTTGTAGCCTTTTTCGATAAGTAAGAGTGTCGAATCCCAACAAGGAGCTAAAGGTAGAACAAATATTCCCTCAAGTTCTATCGACCACCGATACAACTCTACGCACACTTAACATTTGCTTTATGTAGAACAAGAATGAAACTACTTTGTAGGAATAAAACTACAGGTACTTTGCAAGAAAATAAACTTAGTAGTGCAGTAGCATGCTTTTTGTAACACAAGAGAAAGATTGTCCCTAGGCAATTGAATATGATACGATAGATACTTGTTATATGCAATGAGGGAGAGGCATACGCTAACACACTTTCCGTACTTGGATCATATGCACTTATGATTGGAACTCTAGCAAGCATCCGCAACTACTAAAGATCATTAAGGTAAAACCCAACCATAGCATTAAGTATCAAGTCCTCTTTACTCCCATACGCAACAACCCAGGTATTCGGGTTTATGCTTTTGTCACTCAAGCAACCCACCATAAACAAATCATGACCATATTGCAACACCCTACAGGGGGATCCCTCACGCTTGCGAGACACGGAGGGCACCATAGGACAACACCATATCAACATACAACTCACACCCATAACATCATACCACAATTAACCCGTTGGAAAAAGGAGATGTACTCAAACATCATAGGATAGCCAAATATCATTGGGAAATAATATCTGGAGTTGAGAACCATGTTTAAGTACAGATTACAACAAGGAAGAGAGTTGTTACACCGCTGCAAGAGGGGCGAGAGTTGGTGTTAACGGCAACAAGATTGTTGATGTAGACCGCTGTCACGATCCTTGCCCTGGCGGCATTCCGGCGCCACCGGGAGAGAGTGGGAGAGAGCCCCCTCCTTCTTCTTCTTCCTTGGCCTCCCCCTAAATGGGAGGAGAGTTCCCCCTCTGGTCCATGGCCTCCATCACAGCGGGGGCGCAGGAGCCCCTCCTAGATTGGATCTCCCTCTTTGTTCTCTTCTGTTCCACGTTCCTGTTTCTGACCGAAAACCGTTTCTTATATTCCTGGAGATCCTTAATTTTGAGGGGATTTTTATCCAAAAATTAGGTTTCTTGCGCCCGAAGGAGAGCTCCAACCGATATACGAGGTGGGAACAGTCCACCAGGCCACGTTTGGGCTCTAGGTCGTGCCCTGGTAGAGGGTGGAGGCAGTGGGACTCTGTTTTTATTGATTGCATTTCTCCAAATTCATAAATATTCCAAAAAAACCCCATAAATTGTCATGTTTGGACTTCATTTTATATGGAATTTCTACGAAACAAAAAACACACAAAAACTGGAACTGGCACTTAGCAGTGGATCAATACGTTAGTCCAATGAATCATATAAATTGTTGCCAAAAGTGTGTAAAAGTTGTATAATATTGCCATGAAACAATCAAAAATTATGGATACTATGGAGACGTATCAGAGACTTAGGTATGCCATAGTTTTTCTAAAGGCGCAAATATGAAATGCTACCATATTATGAACTAGGTCATGCTAGTTACCTCTCGGTTGTGTGGGACTTTCATTTTTTAATGTTTAGTAAATCAAAATGTTTTATCACAACCATATAGTTCATTTTGCTCCCAAAAAAACTATGTAACTCATGCGTTCTTCTTTATCGGTGACGAATATATGACACAATCATAGTGCGCACTGTAGATTGGGCCCAAGATGCCACATATGCCACACACCTTTCTATGCCTAAGATGCTCCAAATTGCTTCCTCCTCTACGGTCATCCGTGCTGTTGCATCAGCCGCCTCCGCTGCCACCATGTCGGCAGCAAGTCGGGCCTCGGCAACCCTTATCCTCTCCTTCCCAGGATGGGCACATCGGTCCTGGTGGTATCATACTCCATCCGAGAGATGATGGGGAATGAGAGATTTGAAGCCTGCCGATCCTATGGAGTCACGTTGAGATCACGCTACGGAGTCACGTCAGATAGATCCTGCCGTCGGCTCAGCATTGTCCTCTAGGGAGCGGCAAAGTACCATGAGGATGGTCATTGCCTCCTCCAACCCGCATGGGATGACACCCCAGTCGACGGATACATACTGGTCGGAGTCAGATTCTTCGCTACGTGACATGCCGGGAAAGGTCGGAGGTGAGCTTAGGTGGTGAAGGGGAATTGGGGGAAGGGGATTGAAGTGGCCAGGGTTTGGTCCGGAAAGCAGATGGGGAGGAATATATGTGGGATCGACGGTCCGGCGTGGGTCAGTTCCGACGTGGAGGACACGCTTGGACGCCCCAATATCCTCCACATATTTGAACTGGATATGAGGGGTGTCGGTCAATCCGGACATTTCACTACAGGAATCATAGAGTTTGCCATCAACCAGCACTTTGTCGTCTGCTAGCGGACAACACAGAAGGTGTTTGCCATCCGCTTCCAAAAAGAGGACGATAAACAACAGACTCATGGGAAAGAAACAGTTTGCCATCAGTGCATTCTTTGTCGTCTGCCAGCTGACGGCAAAGGGCCTAAAGGCAGATGGCAAAGAGCATAGTTGGGCCCCACTGGACCGTGGAGCTGGCTAGGGAAAATGGACGGACCGGATGCCGTTCACATTAGTTCTTTTTGCCGCTTGCAGCAGACGGCAAAGAAGAGGCCCACCAACGGTCATGACCCCCACCCCCTTTATCTATCCCCCCACCTCACCCACCCACCACCCCACTAGCACCCGCCGCCCGAGCCCCGCCGTTCCCGACGCCGCCTTGCACCGTTGCCAACCAGACCTGCTGCCGACCCGTGCGCCCACCCGCCCCGCAACGCCCCCACCTCACCCTCTAGCACCCACCGCCCCAGCCCCGCCGTTACCGATGCCGCCCGGCACAGCCGCCAGCCAGATCTACCATCGGCCCTGTGCCAACCCCGCCCCTATTCCTTGCACCCCCGCCCCCCGCCACTGTGCCCGCCCCTCCCCGACCACCTCCTAGCAGGATCCTGGGCCGTATCCAGGCCGTGGCGAGCCTCGCGACGCCCCACCGCCGGAGCCAGGCCGCATTGTCGCCCCCTCCCCGCAACCCTCCTCCACCATTGTGGTGTCCTCCCCATGCCATGCCCAACCCGCCCCGTGCTGGCCTTCCTCCCTGCGCTGACCCTCCCTCAACTGGCCCTCCTCCTCCATCGTTGTGCCCTCCTTGATCCAAGGTGAGCCCTCCTCCTTTAAATTTGTACTAGGACAATGCCCGTGTGTCTGACAGAAAAAACCTTGTCATTTCACCACTATAAATTACAACCTATAACCATGGAAATAAATCCTCGCACGCTCGTAGCGATCAATATATGTTGCCATTTCACCACCGGCCCAATATCACATATGGTAGTCATATTTTCCACCTATAACCCGAGGCGATGAGTTTCCCCATCATAATTTCCCCGTTTAATGTAATATTGATGATTGATTATGTTCTCGCGGAAGATATGGATAATCGATTTAACCAGAGTGACGATGCTTTCTATGAAAGAAAAATATAATAATTATTATGTTTTGAAAAATTAGATAATGACATTTTAGAGTTTAAAAAATTCTGAAAAAAATTCTACATATTCATGTGGATGCATTCAACATGTTTATAAAATCTGACAATAAAATACAATGTGGTGAGAGCTACACAAAAAAGATAAAATCTTGCATTACTTAAAGTGAACTCCTTTCTTTGCTGGAGAACAAGTACGGCATAGAGGGGAATGTAACCTCTAGGAGCTTATGTTGGTCATGCTAGTGCTTTTCATGTGCAGGAGCACCGTCGGTCCCGTTGCCGTTGCCATCATCATTCGACTATCGCCTCTACGGTCTAGGGGTGAGATCGGCTGTCATCTCCCCCTCCCCTATTTGCTTTGTTCTAGTCATCATGACGATGCCACTAGATTTTACTTTCATGTCAAGTCTCGTAACCTATGCATCATCCAGTTCGAAAGGGCGGCATCTATAAATATGCACGTCTTTGCATATTTATAACCACCATCCTTTCGAATTGTCCATGTTATCCATGGACTGCCCGAGTATGTGTAGATTGGGTTCGTTTTCCCATGCTCTGCTCCGGATCCGATGCAGAATTTCGTCAGTGCATCCCTATTGTTCTTTGGCTATACATCCTCTCTGTTTAATGCCAAGACGTGTATCATAATAACAACGGTGAGGTGCTGCCAAAATTCTACGTCGAATCTAGAGGAGAGCATGGGAAAACGAACCCAATCTACACATACTTGGGTGGGATTAGGACATATCTTTACCTATTAGCGTGTAGGTTGCATGGACGTAATAAAATCGACAAACTTGATTAACTGATGAATATATATGCCGAGTTATATATATATATATATTGTGTGTGTTTAGTAGCTAGGCAAGATGAGTAATCGTGTGTGGATGTACACCGGTCACAGCGATTGCTGAAAGGCTTTCCACATGTTGATGACGCTAAACCCGATGAGCACGACATTCATGACGACACACGTGATAGTGATGATGATGATGCATTTATTGATGAAGACGATGCAGACTATTATTAGTTCGTATGCATCCCAAATTTAATTGTGTACATATTATTATTCATGTTAGTTATTCATTTTTTTATGTTGTACTAATTTCGTTTAATCTTTGTCATGGCAGGTGTTGAAAGGTGGTGGGCGCAGGTCCAGAGCGGGTGGCAGCCCACGTGAGGGGTACTTTCATTCCACCCCAATCTCTCCGGAGAGCATTGATAGATAGTATGGGGACACTGGCGGGCGCTTCTTCATCAGCGACATTGCCCACCGAGAGAGGACGTCTGGGAGGGAAGAAGAGAGGTACATGATGTGGCCGCGGGAGAGGTAGGGTGGACCCCCAGCTCATTCACCCAAGCACAGGATGGCTATGGTGGACCCGTTTGAGGTGGAGGCTACGGGGACTACGGACCACGAGCCTTGGGTCGACGGGCCTTTGGCCCACGAGACTCCGGTCCTAGATGCTTCGGCCCACGAAACTCCGTCCCAAATGATTTGGCCCACGAGACTCTAGATGGGGCTGTGTTGTAGGAGACTTACGGATGGGCTACCTGGCCGGATCCGTCTGTGGGGTCATGGCCATGCTGATGGTGGTGGGGATCAGTTTACTAATAGTGAGGACGAGGTGGTTGAGGGGGGCACCGTGTACTAGTGTGGTAGTACACGGCTCCCGCCCCTGTCAGCGACCCGCAAGCAAAGGTCGGTGATTAGGCCTGATGGGGAGAAATAAGTGCATTTACTCCTTTTGTACCCTTTCCCTTCATGTTTCTTCAAATGTCTAATGTGTTGGCCTTGTCATACCACAGGGGTTGGCATCACACCAATGGAGTTCACATGCCCAACACCGTCCTTGGTGTGCTTTGCTGGCAACATTTTCCGGGGTTTGTCACATTGCCCAGTGAGGGTCAGCTTCCACAACTAGGATTGAGTTGGGATCACTACAAGGTTGTCCAGGCCCCACCAGAGGAGAAGATCGACGGTGTCTTGTGCCACAAGAGGGCCAATATGGTGATCAACGGCTTTTGGGTAATTTCTCCTTTACACAATCCAATATTAACAATAGCTAGTTATTGTACTAATCATTGGTGTCTCCTTTGATTGCAGACCTTCTACAAGTGTCAAGAGGGATACGAGGAGGCCGCGGCAAAGGTTATCAAAACCGAGTGCAAGCGCCTATTACAGAACTTATGACACGAGGCTCGACCGTAGGCTGTTTGAGACTACTACGCCACGCGTGGTGTTAAGAAGGTCAAGTCGTCATGCCACGAAATTTTTCTGAAGAAGCATGAGTATATTAAGCTAATTACCTATTCTGAAGGCCTTGTACTTAGTTTCCTTGATTTGATTCATAGGTGTAGCGCTCAAATTTCTCTTTGCCAACTTAGGTGCCCTCAAGATGGTGTGAGGATAAGATGGATGGTTGAGAGGCTTTGGTGGATGAGTGGTGCATAGACCACTAGCAAGCCGTCCACAACAATGCGAAGGACCGGCGTGCCCAAATGGTTGGTGTGACACACCATCAAGGCAACGCCAACTTATTTTAGTTCGGGCGGAACTGGGTATGTGGTTTGCTTCATGGTTCATGCAATTCATTCTTCATGCTAGCTTTAGCCCTTTACTAATACTTTGTTCCACTCTTTTAGGCACGACACAATAACACGGAGGTGCTAGAGGTGTAGGACCTCTATGCCATGGCCCATACTGCCTCGTACAAGAAGGCCAAGGCATTCTCTGAGTCTGACTTGGACCATCTAGAAATTTTCACCAACATCTCCTCCCACCACAAGCTCGTGAGGTACAATGAGGAGGGGAAGGAGAGGAAAGGGGATGACTTTAACCCGAGCCAGCATCCTTTCCATCCAAAGCTGGTGATGATATCTGGTGGCAGGAGGCCCCATGGCTCGATAGCCATTAGAGATGGACTCATACATTGTCCTCTCACCCCCCCCCCCGAAGATCAAGGCATTCCAAACAAGCTCCTGCCCCGAGATAAGGACTCATCCACGGTCAGTTGATCTCGCCATTGAGGTTAGTTATAAGGACTCAGATATCTTTCCTCCATTACATTGTGTGTGCGGCCATCGATGATTACAATTCTAACGAGTAGTGGTGTTGCAGGTCGCTCTTAAAAAAGAGAGATCGACAACCCAGGCGCTTCTGGAGGAGAGGGATTGGGTGGCGGCAGAGAAGGAACTGGTCGTGAAGGTGAAGATGGCTAGGTTGTTGGAGGAGGAGAGGGCACGGAATTAGGCGGCTCACCGGGCCATGTACGAGCTCCTCGTGGTAAGTTTCTTCTGCATATTAGCCAAACCATGCACCCAAATGCTCATTTTATTACTAACTAATATGACTGACTTGTCAAAACCAAATGTGCAGTATGTGTGCGAGAAGACCGGTCCGACCCCTCCGCCGATGCCAGTCATTACTGCGGCGGGAACGATGAGTTTCATTTGAATGGTCATTAGTTACTAGTCTTAAAATTTGATTGTCATCATGCTAATAAGACATTGCAAATGATCTTTGGTGCAACATAACTCCCGAGCCGCATCACATGACCCTTCTCCAGGTGAAACCGGTCCGAGCAACCCCGGTGCTTCACCTCCATGATGATGAGGACTGTAAGTTCTCTCTAGTGTTTTGCTTAACAAATGCATACTTAGATTCGTACATGTTAAGTAGCCCTAATATGCCACAGACTTAGCTTATTTCCCCCACAAAAGACATACTTGGCTAATTATCCTCCAAAATGACATAATTAGCTTATTTGGTTCATTTATGACATAATTAGCTTAGTTAGGTCAAAACTGGCATACTAACCATGGTTAGCTCATAAATGGCATATACTTAGCTTATTTTCCTCCAAAATGACATAATAGGCTATACTTAGGTTATTTTCCTCCAAATGTCATATACTTAGCTTATTTTCTTCCATAATGACATAATAGGCTAAGTTAGCTCAATAATGACCTATACTTACCCTATTTTCCTCAAAAATGACATAATAAGCTTAGTTAGCTCGTAAGAGGAGAAAAACAAAGATAGAAGAAGAAAGAGAAGAAATAGAAAAAGAATAAAAGAAGAAGAATGAGAAGGAAAAGGATAAAAAGATGGAAGAGAGAAGAACAAGAAAATATATTCTTATTCTTCATTTATCTCTTTTTTCCTTTTCTCCTTCTTCTTCTTCTAGTCTTCTTATTCTTCTTCTTATTCTTCTTCTTATTATTATTAATTTATAAATTACTCCCATTTTTGCAGATTTGATTCACTTCATGGAAGCTGGCATTGATGGACTACTAGTGTTTAGTTTTTGTTTTCATTTGTATTGACGAACAATGTGAAACTATGTATTTTGCTAGCCTGTGTGTTCTCTTCTTAAATATTTCGGGATGATTTTGTATACATGGCCAATGCTTCTTTCTAAAACTATATATATCATATATGTGTTGTGAAACTGTAGGGAAATAATAGAAAACAGAAAAAAAAGAGGCAATACAGACGATTTGCCGTCTGCCAATGGACGACAAAGCCCTTTGCCATCGGTAGGCTGACGGCAAAGGTGCCAGGTGGCAATGGCCTGTGTAACCTGGGAGCACTAGGTCTATCCATTTGGTCACTTTGCCGTCTGCTATGGTGACGGGCAGACGGCAAAGAAAGACCTGGCAAACGGCAAAGAAGAAAAGAGGCACACAACAAATAAGAAGGGAATGGCGTGCATCTATAAGACTGCTCACGTCAACAAGCGGGCGGCAAAGGCACCTTGTAGTTTGTTGTATGCCAGCCGACGACAAAGTCGGTCGTTAGCCCCATTACCATTAGCCACCTAACAGGGCTAACGGTTGTATGTTGCCGTCTAGGAGCTTTCCCATCCGTCTGCCTAACAAAGCGGACGACAAAGGTCTTTGCAACCTTCTTCGTCCGTCGTTGTTTCGCAGATGGCAAAGAACCTCATTACCGATACTTTCAACACCGAAATGGGGCCGTCAGCCAGTTGATGGCAAATCCCTTTGTCGTCCGTGTATGGTCCTTTGCCATCCGCTATGGCAGACGACAAAGAATCTAATTCCTGTAGTGTTTGGGACCCATTTGAGACGTCTGTCTGGATTGTTTTTTATGACAAATTAATGATCAAACGATATGCCAAGCGTTTGAGGCGGGTTTGAAAGGTCCAACTATAAATGCTTTTCATGTGAAAACACCTCAAAACTGCTCGTCGTATGAGATAAACGACACTCTTTATTTGGTACCATCAATCGGTGATTGACATGACACTGGTGTGCTCATATGCGTTGGGAGCCATTAATTTGACACCCATGTTGCCATGTTAAACAGTGGCATGCACTCTTTCTAAATCAGAGAAGAAGGGGAAATGAAAAAACCGTGTGAAACTATCACGC
Source organism: Hordeum marinum (assembly GCA_022496015.1). Lineage (NCBI taxonomy): Eukaryota > Viridiplantae > Streptophyta > Magnoliopsida > Poales > Poaceae > Hordeum > Hordeum marinum. The sequence goes on from CM039676.1 coordinate 68,669,882, forward strand.
TTAATATGCGGTCCTACTTTTATGGAAAGTTAAAAGTCTCAATAGGGATAGAAGCGCATATCGGAGACACTTTTGTAAGTTGGATATCTTCACAAGTACAAGTACGGAAGAAATAGTAAACATGATTTGACTTACACTCGCCACAAGCTACAACATGAATATCTCAATACATCAAAAATACATATAGTAATCATACAAAAGAGCAGGATCCGACTACAGATGAAAACAAATAAAAAAGAGATGATGTCCATCATGCTATCTCAGGATGTCGATGTGGAACCCATGATACGATCGACGACGAAGAAAAAGAAATTCCAAATAGAACAACCATCGCTCTCACGCCAAAGTGTCGCTTTACATGTACCTGCACCTGTTGTTGTAGTAATCTGTGAGCCACGGTGACTCAACAATCTCATTACCAAGGGTATCAAGACTAGCAAAGCTTAATGGGTGAGGAATGGTTAAGTGGCGGGGTTGCAGCAACACTAAGCATTTGATATCTTGCTAACTTACGAGTACAAGGATAAGAAGAGTGCTCTACGCATAATCGAACATGAACTGTTAATGATCAAGAAGTGATTCTAAACACCTACTCACGATTCAATCATAACTCCATTGTGTTCTCTTCTTGGTTCAAACCTCACAGCAAGAGACGATCAAGGTTACGCACACGGTTGGTATATTTTAAAGTAAGTTTACTTCAAGTTTTGTATTATCGGGTATTATAAAGTTTCCAAGTTGCCACATAACCGCGAGCATGGCTTTCCAAAAGATTTAACCCTGCAATGGTGGTCCACCACATCCATTACAAACTACCCACAAGCTATGGTGGAAAACTTCAACCTCGAGATAGCCCTAAGTTTCCTCGGAATCCCGGTGCAGAAGACATTCGATAAGGATAAAACAAATCCAGCAAGGCCTCCCGACGTGTCGACGATCCGATGGAAGCCGCCTATCTCGTTCTCAGGACACGACGGATGAGCAACGCGTATAGTGGCCAGATTAAACACCCAAGTTGCCCTGGGTGGCCCCACAAAGTGCTTTGTTTTGGACCGGCACCATCAACACCGGCCCATCCTGTATTATTTTGGATTAAAATCTGCGGATTCATGACGCCCTATGCTTTAATAAAGGTGTTCAATATTATTATGTTGGCAAATTTTAAAACGGTTGTTGGGCCTCGCCGAAAGAGTTTTAGCCCAAAACAAATTATCAAGGGGGTCCCAAAAGAATTCCAAGCATGTTAGGAGCGCTCAATATGGAACATAACACCGATAATCTGAAACTAAGGCGGCAAGGGTGGAACAAAACACCAGGCAAAAGGCCGAGCCTTCCACCCTTTACCAAGTGTAAAGATGAATTAATAAAATAATCAAGGTAGTGTGATATCCCATGATATCCATGTTTCCACATGGAACAACCTGCACCTGCAACTAGCAATGCTATAAGAGGGGTTGAGCAAGCAGTAACTTAGCCAAACAACGGTTTGCTGCGAAGGTGGAGGTTAGAGGCTTATCATGGCATTTTGGGAGGCTCGACAAACAAGTGGTAGGTAGCGAGATATAGCAACAGAAATTAGGTAACTAACATAACAAAGATAGTAGTGATGTCCAAGGTAATGATCATCTTGCGTGAAATCCCGCATGAAAGAAGATCGAATCCATGAAGTAGACGAACGAGGGTAGTTGAACGAATCCTCACACTTCGAAACACTTTTGAAACTCTAGCGAGAAGAAGCAAATCCTAAAACAAACAAATGACACGGTAAACACCACAATATATGCATGACATGATGTAGAAACAAGAATAATGCATGTCAAGTTTTAAATATGAAAGGCATGATAAAGCACAACAATCAACTACTACATATTAAGTGAAATCCAATATGCAACGAGTTGCATATTGATGGAACTCCATGTTCGAATTATTTAGTTCACTCTCATTTGGGTACCCAACAAGATTAACTGTTTTTAAGCATAACTAATGTATTTATCTAGACATTTTAAATGAGGCCAGAAACAACTTATAGCATTTCCGAAATGACCCCATATGCAAATATGGTTCACATCTGACTAAAGCATATTTATATTTATTAAATAGGGAAACAAAATGCACCATGTGATTCTACTCACCATTCTAGGTGATTTACATATATAGATCGTTTAAAACGGAGCTACAACCTAAAAGATATGACTAACCCAAGATTAGCATGTCATGAATGTGAAATGCATGCAAAAAACAACCACAAACATTTAAATCATGGTTGCAACATGATATTTGAAACTAAAAAATATTTAGGCAAATTTCATGTGCAACATAATCAAAACAGACCCATGGTTAAACAATTACAATCAACTCAAGTTTTAGTCTCCAAAACAGTGAGATGCCTACTTGGGAGCAATAAAACATGATGCTAACATGAAACCAAATGACATGAGACTGTAATACACATAAATAGTTCACAAAACATATAAAGATCATCTCCAGAGGCATCATAGTTGAATTGATGTGATTTTTCCAAAATGCAATGTTTCTGTTCAGATTAGGGACTTAGTGAAAATCACAGTTTTAGTCAAGCAGAAACATTGGAATGACATGTTGAGGGCAACTTTTAAATATGCTACAGGAAGTTTTCACCGCAACAAAAGGAATGGGGTGATAGTATACATGATGATTAGCAAAACATGTTTATTGAACATATTCATATGACCTCTACATCAATGACATTTTCTGTACTTTATGCATGTCCTGGAAATTAGGAGTAACACCCTGTTACGCCTGGCGGGATCTAGACTGGCCCCACAGACCAATACTAGTCTTTCCTGTGCATTTTGTCCTCACTCGTGCGCACCCGGGACCAACTTCCCGATCGGTCACCCATCCTAGAATTGCTCCAAGCCAATCACCCGAGACCAACTTCCCGGCGAGATCTAGACTGGCCCCACAGACCAACACTAGTCTTTTCTGCGCATTTTGTCCTCACTCGTGCGCACCCGGGACCAACTTCCCGGTCGGTCACCCATCCTAGAATTGCTCCAAGCCAAGCACACTTAACTTTGGAGTTATTTTCGAGTGGGCTTCCGGAAAAGAAGGAATCCCTTGTTGGTATGAGTAGTCTATCATTCCTATTAAGCCAGGCTCTCACATACACCCCCACTCAACGGAACCGACGTCCTCATCGGCCCATTAGGAACGTTCCCTCTTGGCACACGTATGCGCGTCCAGTCTAGCACATGTTCCATGCCGTGTGTGTCGGGGAACATCGCATGGGAAACAAAAATTTACCTACGCACACGCAGATCTATCCATGGTGATGAGCATCTACAAGAGGGATAGTGGATCTATGTACCCTTGTAGATCGCTAAGCGGGAAGCGTTAAGAAACGCGATTGGAGTAGTCGAACATCTTCGCGATCCAAATCGCCGAGCATCCCGCGATCTCATCATGATTGAACCCGCGATCCAATCACGATCCGTCCCACGAACTCATCACAATCCGTCTCGTGAACTCATCACGATCCGTCCCGTGATCTCATCACGATACGTCTCGCGATCTTGATCATGATCCTTCCGATCTAGCGCCGAACGAACGGCACCTCCGCATTCAGCACACGTACAGCTCGATGATGATCCCCGCCTTCTTGATCCAGCAAGAGGGAGCGGAGAGGTAGAAGAGTTCTCCGGCAGCGTGACGGTGCTCCGGAGATGGTGATGGAGCTATTCCGACAGGGCTTCGCCTAAGCACTGCAGAAATCCGATCTAGAGGAGAAACTATGCACTAGAGGAACGGGCATCACGTGGCTAAAATCAGGTGCAAAAACCCTAAAACCTCTAGTATATATAATAGGAAGAGAGGAGAAGGCTTGGCACAAGGGCCAAGCCTCCAAGGAGTCGGCCGAACCAGGTGGAGGAGGTGGACTCCACCTCCAATCCTAGTAGGACTAGGATTCACCCTATTTTTGCCTTTTTCCACCTTTTCTCTTTGGGACTTTTTTCCCAAACCGCATGGGCCTTGTGTGGGACTTCCACCATCCCACTAAGGGCTGGTAAACACTCTCCCACAGCCCATGGATCCTCTTGGGTCGAAATACCCCTCCCGATGGTCTCCCGGTACACCACCGGCACTCCCGGTACACTACCGATGAGCCCGAAACTTTTCCGGCGACTAAAATAGGACTTCCTATATATGAATATTTACCTCCGTACCATTCTGGATCTCCTCGTGATGTTCGGGGTCTCATCCAGGACTCCGAACAACCTTCGGTCACCACCATACATAACTCTATACTACCGAAACGTCACCAAACCTTAAGTGTGCAGACCCTGCGGGTTCAAGAACTATGTAGACATGACCGAGACACCTCTACGGTCAATAACCAATAGCGGGACCTAGATGCCCATATTGGTTCCTACATATTCTACAAAGATCTTTATCGGTCGAACCTCTATGTCAAGGATTCAGTTAATCCCGTATGATGTTCCCTTTGTTCTTCGGTATGTTACTTGCCCGAGATTCGATCGTCGGTATCTCCATACCTAGTTCAACCTCGTTACCGGTAAGTCTCTTTACTCATTCCGTAATACAATATACCGTGACTAACACTTAGTCACATTGCTTGCAAGGCTTATTGTGATGTTGTATTACCGAGTGGGCCCTAAGATACCTCTCCGTCACACGGAGTAACAAATCCCAGTCTTGATCCATGCCAACCCAACAGACACCCTCGGAGATACCTGTAGAGCACCTTTATAGTCACCCAGTTACATTGCGACGTTTGATACACATAAGGTACTCCTCCGATGTCAGTGAGTTGCATGATCTCATGGTCATAGGAACATATACTTGACATGCAGAAAACAGTAGCAATAAACTGACACGATCATATGCTAGGTTTGTAGTTTGGGTCTTGTCCATCACACCATTCTCCTAATGATGTGATCCCGTTTATCAAATGACACGTCATGTCCATGGCTAGGAAACCTTAACCATGTTTGATCAACGAGCTAGTCTATTAGAGGCATACTAGGGACATGGTTTTGTCTCTGTATCCACACATGCATCTAAGTCTCCGATCAATACAATTATAGCATGGATAATAAATGATTATCATGAACAAGGAAATATGATAATAACTAATTTATTATTGCCTCTAGGGCATATTTCCAACAGTCTCCCACTTGCACTAGAGTCAATAATCTAGTTCACTTCACCATGTGATTCACATTGTTATGAATCTAACACCCAATGAGTTCTGGGGCTCGATCATGCTTTGCATGTGAGAGAGGTCTTATAGTCAATGGGTCTGTGACATTCAGATCCGTGTGTACTTTGCAAATCTCTATGTCAAACTGTAAACACTGCTACCACACTCCACTTGGTACTATTCCAAATGGCTGCTCCACTATACGTATCCTGATTGCTACCACAAGTCATCCGGATTGGTGTTAAAGCCTGCATCGACGTAACTCTTTACGATGAACTCATTATCACCTCCATAATCGATAAACATCTCCTTAGTCTTTTAGTTACTAAGGATAATCTTGACCGCTGTTCAATGATCCACTCCTGGATCACTCTTTAACCCTTGACGGAATCATGGCAAGGCACACACAGGTGCGGTACACAGCATGACATACTATATAGAGCCTATTGCTAAGGCATAGGGGATGACATTTGTCCTTTCTCTTTCTTCTGTCGTGGTCAAGTTTTGAGTCTCACTCAACTTCACACCTTACAAAGCAGGCGAGAACAGTTCTCTCTGACTAATCCATTTTGAACTCTTTCAAAATCTTGTCAAGGTATGTACTCATCGAAAGTCTCATCAAGCATCTTGATCTATCTCTATAGATCTTTGATGCTCAACAATTAGGTAGCTTTATTCAGGTCTCACTTTGAAAAACTCCTTTCAAACAATCGTTTATGCTTTCCAGAAATTCTACATCATTTCCGATCAACAATATGTCATCCACATATACTTATCAGAAATTCTATAGTGCTCCAACTCACTTTATTGTAAATACAAGTTTCTCGTAAACTTTGTATAGACTCAAAAAGTTTGATCACCTCATCAAAGTGCATATTCCAACTCCGAGATGCTTGCTTCAGTTCATAGAAGAATCATTGAAGCTTGCACACCTCTTAGCATCCTTAGGACTGACAAAACCTTCTGGTTGTATCACATACAACCTTTCCTCAAGTAAACCGTCAAGGAAATGATGTTTTGATATCCATCTGCCAGATTTCATAATTGAAAAATTCAGCAACTGCTAACATAATTCCAATAGACTTTAGCATCGCTACGAGTCAGAAAGTCTCATCGCAGTCAACTCCTTGAACTTGTCGTAAACTTCTTTGCAACAAGTCGAGCTTTACAAATGGTGACATTTACCATGAGCGTCTGTCTTCATTTTAAACATCCATTTGTACTCAACGACCTGTCGTCCAACGAGCAAGTCTACCAAAGCCTACACTTGGTTTGCATACATGGATCCTTTCTCGGATTTCACGGCCTTTAACCATTTGTCGGAATCCGGGCCCATCATCGCTCCTCCACAGCTCGTAGGTTCATCGTTGTCCAACAACATGACCTCCAAGACAGGGTTGTCGTACCACTCAGGAGCAGTACACATCCTTGTCGACCTACGAGGTTTGATAGTAACTTGATCCGAAGCTTCATGATTATCATCATTAACTTCCTCTTCAACTAACGTAGGCTTCACGGAAACAAATTCCTGCGCCGCGCTACTCTCTGGTTGAAACAGAGGTTCAATAACCTTATCAAGTTCTATCTTCCTCCCACTCAATTCTTTCAAGAGAAACTTTTTCTTGAGAAAGGACCTTGTTTTAGAACAAACATTTTATGCTTGGATCTGAGATAGAAGGTTCACCCAACTGTTCTTAGGGTATTCTATGAAGATGCATTTGTCCGCTTTGGGTTCAAGCTCATTTGGTGAAAACATTTTCCACACAAGCGTCGCAGCCCCAAACATTAAGAAATGACAGCTTAGGTTTCTATCAAACCATAATTCACACGGTGTCATCTCAACGGATTTAGATGGTGCCCTATTTAAAGTGAATGTAGTTGTCTCTAATGCATAATCCCAAAATTATAGCAACAAAACGATAATGGACATCATAGCACGCACCATATCCAATAGAGCACGACTATGACGTTCAGACACACCATCACACTATGGTGTTCCAGGTGGCGTGAGTTGTGAAACAACTTTCACATTGTCTAAAGTTGTATGCCAAACTCGTAACTCAGATATTCACCTCCACGATCATATCGCAAACATTTTTATCTTCTTGTCACGATGATCTTAAACTTCACTCTGAATTTTCTTGAACCTTTCAAATGATTCAGACTTGTGTTTCATTAAGTAAATATACACTATATCTACTCAAATCATCAGTGAAGGTAAGAAAATAACGATATCCACCGCACGCTACAAGACTCGTTGGATTGCATACATCAACATGTATCATTTCCAATAAATCACTTGCCCGCTTCATCAAAACAGAAAATGGGGTCCTTAGTCATCTTGACCAAGAGGCATGGTTCGCATGTCTCAATCGATTCGAAATCGAATGAGTCCAAAGATCCATCAGCATGGAGTTTCTTCATGAGTTTTATACCAATATGACATTTAGCGGCAGTGCCACAAGTATGTGGTACTATTATTATTAACTTTGTATCTTTTGGCATCAATGTTATGAACATGTGTATTACTACGATCAAGTTTCAACAAACCATTCTTATTGGGTGCATGATCATTGAAGGTATTATTCATGTAAATAGAATAACCATTATTCTCTAACTTAAATGAATAACCGTGTTGCAATGAACATGATCTAATCACGTTCATGCTCAACGCAAAAACATCAAATAACATTTATTTAGGTTCGTCACTAATCTCGAAGGTAGAGAGAGCGTGCGATGTTGATCACATCAACCTTGGAAACATTTCCAACACACATCGTCACCTAACACTTAGCTAGTATCCGTTTATTCCGTAGCTTTTACTTCGAGTTACTAACATTTAGCAACCGAACCGGTATTCAATACCCAGGTGCTACAAGGAGTACTAGCAAGGTACACATCAATAACACATATATCAAATATACTTCTGTTGACTTTGCCAGCCTTCTTATCTACCAAGTATCTAGGGTTGTTCCGCTTCAGCGACCGTTCTCCTCATAATCGAAGCACTTAGTCTCGGGTTTGGGTTAGACTTTGGGTTGCTTCACTAGAGCTGCAACTGACTTGCTATCCATGAAGTTTCCCTCCTTGCTCTTGCCCTTCTCGAAACTAGTGACTAACCATCAACACTTGACGCTCCTTCTCGATTTCTACCTTTGCGGTGTCAAACATCGCGAATAGCTTAGGGATCATTATTTCTATCCCTGGAGTTTTATAGTTCATCACCAAGTTCTAGTATCTTAGTGACAGTGACTTGGAGAACTATATCAATCACTATCCTATCTGGAAGATCAACTCACACTTGATTCAAGCAATTGTAGCACCCAAACAATGTGAGCACATGCTCAACGATTGAGCTATTCTCCTTCATCTTGCAGGCAAATAATCTTGTTGGATATCTCATATCTCGCAACACGGGCATGAGCCTGAGATTCTAATTTCAGCTCTTAGAACATCTCGTATGTTCCGTGATGTTCAAAACGTTTCGGAGCCTCAATTCTAAGCCGTAATGCATGATGCACTAAACTATCAAGTAGTCATCAGAACGTGCCTGTCAGATGTTCACAACATCTACAGACGACGCTAGAGGGCTTGGCGCACCGAGCGGTGCATTAAGGACATAAGCCTTATGTGCAGCAAGGAGGACAATCCTCAGATCACGGAGCCAGTCCGCAATATTGCTACCATCATCTTTCAACTCTATTTCTCTAGGAACATATAAAAATTCAAGGGAGCTACGGCGTGAGCTAGTAATCTACAACACAGTTTGCAAAGACACTACTGACTATGTTCATGATAATGAGTTCAATTAATCATATTACTTAAGAACTTCCACTCAAATTGACATCCCTCCAGTCATTCGAGTGATACATGATCCAAATTCACTAACTCAAGTCCGATCATCACGTGAGTTGAGGTGGTTTCAATGGTGAACATCATCATGTTGATCATATCTACTATATGACTCATGTTCGACCTTCGGTCTCTTGTGTTCCGAGGCCATGTCTGTACATGCTAAGCTCGTCAAGTTTAACCCGAGTGTTCTGCATGTGCAAAACTGGCTTGCACCCGTTGTATGTGAACGTAGAGTCTATCACACCCGATCATCACGTGGTGTCTCAACACGACGAACTTTCGCAACGGTGCACACTCGGGGAGAACACAATTCATCTTGAAATTTAAGTGAGGGATCACCTTATAATGCTACCGTCGTCCTAAGCAAAACAAGGTGCATAAAAGGATTAACATCACATGCAAATCATAAGTGACATGATATGGCCATGAACTTGTGCTTTAGATCTCCATCATGAAAGCACCGGCATGATCTCCATCGTCACCGGCACGACACCATGATCTCCATCAATGTGTCGCCATCAGGGTTGTCACGCCCATCATGCTTGTACTACTATTGCTACCATTTAGCGATAAAGTAAAGCATTACATAGCGCTTAATGATTGACACGCGGGTCATACAATAATTAAAGACAACCCTATGGCTCCTGCCGGTTGTCGTACTCATCGACATGCCAAGTCGTGATAATATATACATCACATATATCACATCATGTAATTGGCCATATCATATCACAATATAGCTGCAAAAACAAGTTAGACGTCCTCTAATTGTTGTTGCATGTTTTACGTGGCTGCTACGGGTATCTAGCAAGAACAATTCTCATCTAAGCAAAAACCACAAAGGTGATACACTAGTTGCTTTTCAACCTTCTCAAGGACTGCCTTTGTCGAATCCGATCCAACTAAAGTGAGAGAAACTAGCACCCGCAAGCCATCTATGCAACAAGTTGCGGTCGAGGGAACCGGTCTCTCTTAAGCCTACGAGTAATGTTGGTCTGGGCCGCTTCATCTCACAATACCGCTGAACCAAAATCCGACCAAGGGAGGAAGCAATCTAAGCATCAACGCCCACAAACCTTTTGTGTTCTACTCGAAATCTCATCTACACATAGACCTAGCTCTGATACCACTGTTGGGGAATGTCGCATGGGAAACAAAAAATTTCCTATGCACACGCAGATCTATCCATGGTGATGAGCATCTACGAGAGGGAGAGTGGATCTACGTATCCTTGTAGATCGCTAAGCGGGAAGCGTTAAGAAACACGGTTGGTGTAGTCGAACATCTTTGCGATCCAAATCGCTAAGTGTCTCGCGATCTCATCACGATTCGTCCCGAGATCCAATCACGATCCGTCCCGCGAACTCATCACGATCCGTCTCGCGATCTTGATCACGATCCTTCCGATCTAGTGCTGAACGGACGACACCTTCGCGTTCAGCACACGTACAGCTCGATGACGATCTCCGCCTTCTTGATCCAGCAAGAGGGAGCGGAGAGGTAGAAGAGTTCTCCGGCAGAGTGACCGTGCTCCGGAGATGGTGGTGGAGCTATTCCGGCACGGCTTCGCCTAAGCACTGCAGAAATCCGATCTAGAGGAGAAACTATGCACTAGAGGAACGAGCATCACGTGGCTAAAATCAGGTGCAAAAACCCTAAAACCTCTAGTATATATAATAGGAAGAGAGGATAAGTCTTGGCAGAAGGGCCAAGCCTCCAAGGAGTCGGCCGAACCAGGTGGAGGAGGTGGACTCCACCTCCAATCCTAGTAGGACTAGGATTCACCCTATTTTTGCCTTTTTCCACTTTTTCTCTTTGGGCCTTTTTTCCCAAACCGCATGGGCCTTGTGTGGGACTTCCACCATCCCACTAAGGGCTGGTAAATACTCTCCCACAGCCCATGGATCCTCTTGGGTCGAAATACCCCTCCCGATGGTCTCCCGGTACACTACCGGCACTCTCGGTACACTACCGATGAGCCCGAAACTTTTCCGGCGACCAAAATAGGACTTACTATATATGAATCTTTACCTCCGTACCATTCTGGAGCTCCTCGTGACGTCCGGGGTCTCATCCAGGACTCCAAACAACCTTCGGTCACCACCATACATAACTCTATACTACCGAAACGTCACCAAACCTTAAGTGTGCAGACCCTGCGGGTTCAAGAACTATGTAGACATGACCGAGACACCTCTACGGTCAATAACCAATAGCGGGACCTAGATGCCCATATTGGTTCCTACATATTCTACAAAGATCTTTATCGGTCGAACCTCTATGTCAAGGATTCAGTTAATCCCGTATGATGTTCCCTTTGTTCTTCGGTATGTTACTTGCCCGAGATTCGATCGTCGGTATCTCCATACCTAGTTCAACCTCGTTACCGGTAAGTCTCTTTACTCGTTCCGTAATACAATATACCGTGACTAACACTTAGTCACATTGCTTGCAAGGCTTATTGTGATGTTATATTACCGTGTGGGCCCTAAGATACCTCTCCGTCACACGGAGTAACAAATCCCAATCTTGATCCATGCCAACCCAACAGACACCCTCGGAGATACCTGTAGAGCACCTTTATAGTCACCCAGTTACGTTGCGACGTTTGATACACACAAGGTACTCCTCTGACGTGAGTGAGTTGCATGATCTCATGGTCATAGGAACATATACTCGACATGCAGAAAACAATAGCAATAAACTGTCACGATCATATGCTACGTTTGTAGTTTGGGTCTTGCCCATCACACCATTCTCCTAATGATGTGATCCCGTTTATCAAATGACATATCATGTCCATGGCTAGGAAACCTTAACCATCTTTGATCAACGAGCTAGTCTATTAGAGGCATACTAGGGACATGGTTTTGTCTATGTATCCACACATGCATCTAAGTCTCCGATCAATAAAATTATAGCATGGATAATAAACGATTATCATGAACAAGGAAATATGATAATAACTAATTTATTATTGCCTCTAGGGCATATTTCCAACAGTGTGCCACAACGGGCCACGCGCGCCATGCGCCACATGCCCGTGCACGTGACCCGCGCATGCCCGTGTAGCCGCAAGGGTCGGCGCTGATACCAATTGTAACACCTTGTTACGCCTAGCGAGTTCTAGACTGTCCCCACACACCAACACTAGTCTTTCCTACGCATTTTTTCCTCACTCGTGCGCACCCGGGACCAACTTCCCGGTCGGTCACGCATCCTAGAATTGCTCCAAGCCAAGCACGCTTAACTTTGGAGTTCTTTTCGAGTGGGCTTCCGAAAAATAAGGAATTCTTTGTTGGTATGAGTAGTCTATCATTCCTATTAAGCCAGGCTCTCACATTAGGAAAATCGCTAGACAGTAGAAAAAAGGCACATGTTGAACTGTGAGCGCACCGCAATATACGGTGCACTGGGCACACAATAGATGGGATTGGTCCTGGGCAAAACTCACCTAGTGGGCTGAGGCCCTGTCGGTGGGCAGGCCTGGCAAAGGCGATGAGGAAGCTGGGCGACGCTCGGCGTCACTACGGATGTGGCACAGGGCTGGGCCTCGCTCGAGGCTGAGAAGGCCCACAGGGGCGAGCTGGGTCGTCTTGGGCGTGGCCCACGTGTGCTGGCGACACAGAGCGAGCAGACGCGTGGGTCAACGTGCTTAAGCACGACATCCATGGCGGCGTCTCGTGCTGGAGGTGACGATGTCGACGGTGGCGGGGCACAGGAGGTCCGGCAAGCAAGGCAAACACAGAAGGGCGCGGGACGAGGGGATCCGGGGCGGAGGTCGCCGAATCGTGTCAGCGGCGTGGTCGTGGTCGCATCCGACGATGACTTGAGGAGCTTGGGCGTCCATGGCCCCGTCATGTGTAGCTCCTGGAAAAATATAGAGCTCGAGGGAGTGAGGGAGAGAGAGGAAAAGGACGGGAGGAGGAGAAGGGATAGGGCGCGTGGACTTGCTCCGACCAGGTACACCGGCCGATGACGAGGTCGGGCAGCGCATGCGCACGATGGGAAGTGTGTGGTTCGGGAGGTGGGCAACCTAGAGGACTCACAGACGGCGGCGGCAGGGTATGTGCCTGGGCGGGCCAGATCTGGGCTCGCAAGCCCGCGTGTGGAGGTGGAGATGGGGCGCGTGGGGAGGTGACAGCATGGAAATCGAGGCGCCCTAGGGCTTGCCCGATTTGGACAAGGGTCCTGCTTAAATAGGAAGGGGAGCTAGGGTTGTGTTTGGACCGTGCAATTGCAATCCGATCGTCCGGATCGGAGGGGAAGGCAACGCTGGTTTAGGTGCGTTGTGTAGGTGGTTGGGCTAAGATGAGAGGGAAGATGCAGCCTGGCAACGGAGATTTAAAAATCAAGAATGTCGAACGATTTAAACCAACTATAGTGTCGTTATATATTTAACATATATTTAATGGTTCTGGTATCAAACGGACTTCGAATGCGACGAAATTTGACAGACGTTCTATCTACAATATAACAAAACTGCATGCCATATTTCAGCCTATTTCAAGAATATTTTATTCCCACTTTTAAACTATTTTTGTTACGATGTCGCTGACGCATGCAAGTGTGGTTGGTCCCAAAACAGCCGACGAAGACGAGAAAGAAGCGACAACTACAAACAAATACAAATTTTAGAATACAATGATAACGGAGTGTCGATGCAATGCGAATGATGCGGTCATAAATGTGATAAACGAATAATCACACGTCGACAACGGAATACATGTAAGAAATCCGAAGCGTTAGTAGAAACCACGATTGTGTGACGGTACGTGTAAAGTTTGAGCGTCCGATTGTAGATGCTCTCATGCAACCTTCATTTGCATGTATGTGTCACATCATCTGTAAAGAGCATCGCAGCATTGTGCACAAAACTTCTGTTGCGGAAGATCACAAGGTGACAGCGTTTTCTCTGACAACTTAAGCATGCTCTTCCAGGGTGCTCTCAAACCCACTCCTCATTTCTTTAGCGTGTTTGACCTACTTAAAGCAGTTGACGGCTTGCTGCACACTTAACTCCTCAGATGGTTTGCTTATAACAAAAAAGAATAAATTTTATATCACACTAGAGTAATGAAATTTGGTAACGAAGATCCCATGTTCCTGCCACACACCGTTTCCAAACTTATGGAGTGATTTTAAATTTTAAATTTGCTCACGCTCTTATTATTGGGGATGCCCAACTAGCCTGCCTTGTGCTGGCCAGATCACATGAGTTGTGAAAATTTGTCCATTTGGCATGTAGGTTTCAGTGGAAGGCAAAAGAGCAGGAGGCAAAAGGTACATCTACTAGCACACCAGACAACGGCACGTTCCATGTTAGCAAGCTACCCCCAATAGTATTTTTTTTTTCATTTCAGCATATCTCCTAAGAGTAGAAAAATGAATTAGTAGCAAAACGAATAAATATAAAATAAAAACCCTTAATTGCTTTGATCTGCAGGAAAGGGGAAGTCGGCACCGACCAGGTAGTGCCAGAGGTGACTCCACTGCAACCATCCGTTGGGCTCCGAGCAATTAACATGGTGGGGTGGTGTGGTACAGTTACAACGAATTTTATTTTGCGCAGAAGTGGAGTTAAGTAGAATTTAATATTTCTTGGGTTTGTTTCAGTTTCTCATGGCACACCGTACACACAGGTCACCGCGTCGGACTAATCAGTAGTACGATAGGACTCTTGCAGTGCAATTCAAGCACGGTTTCCGTAGTAGCCGACGGTGATGCCACAGCTCAAGAGGAGAGGAGGTACACTTGTGACTTGTCACATGGGCTGCATCTGCTTATGAGCCGTACTGTTAGCTAAAATAACCGTTCATGTGTTCAAAAATAATAATTCAGTTGGCTACCCGAACATGCCAGATACTACCCATAAAGTTTGTTTCAGACGAACATGCCAGTTATGTACTAGCGAGAAAGTTTTATTAAGCTATAAAAGAACGAGTAGAGAATTCATATAAGCAAAACACACAAGGAGATAATTGGATCATTTTTTTTCCGCAAAAAAAAAGATAATTGGATCATTTTTGTGTGTAACCCACGGCCTAATTAAGTGTGCGCGTCCGTAAGCGAAACGTCAGAGCCTCTGATGTGAGAGGAATTGACTACTAGCACTGATGATAAGGGATGTGGAAAAAGATGCAAGGTCAAAAAGATTATCATCACCCTTAAGCTTAACACCTAATGCTAAGCCGATTGAACCATCATTCTCAATTTATATTGCTAATATAATTTAAAGTCATTAGCACTTGATGGTGTCGCTATAAGGCATATGACAAAAGGGGCTTAAAAGAGAGGGTGATAGCTATGCCAATGTGCATGCTTAGCGTATGATTAATACACCCTCCACTTCAAAATGTAAGGTGTATTTAAAAAGAAATCAAACATATTCATGTTCGACCATGTTTAGAGAAAAAGTGTGAGTATCTAATATGCCAAATTTGTATCATTAGATCCACCAGGAAGAGTATTTCATATTTTTATTTTGTTTGTATCGTAGATGTTGATATTTATTCTGTAATGTTGACCAAAAATACTCTTGTTTAACTTGCGCGAATATTAATACTTTTTAGAGCATTTACAGTCGGACCCCTATATCTTCCTCAAACATCTAAAATGTGCTTCCGGTAAGTGTCCAGTCAAAAAAACTTGATTCAGCCGGACCCCTCACTTTCTTTCTAAACGCCCGGACTAACCGACACTCTACAAACCCATCTCAAATATGGAGGCAATACGAGGCTGCCCGATCACGTTCGGGCACCTTCACTTGATCCCACATGCAGCCACTCAAGGCTTCTTTCTCTGTAATCTACACCGACGACAACCACGGACGGCTGTGGCCGGAGTGCACGGCGAGGGGCGTGTGGGGGCAATGCGTAGCCGGGCTTCGGCCGGGGCATGAAGGGGGGCACGGGAGGGGCTGACGGGGCGAGCGCTGGCCGCAGCTAGGGCGCAGGCAAGCTGCTGGCTACGGGGGCGCATGCATGCGTGCTCTGCTAATGCCGCCCACAACGTGCTCGTTGAAATGTCTGCAAAAAAATAAAAAGTCAAAGTAATGGTATGGATAAATGCAAAGTAAATATAAAGGGTCAAAACAAACATGGCCAGACACTAATCGAACGTGTCCGCAGATGTTTGAAGAACAATATTTGTACATTACGGCCGTTTGTGGATGTTCTTATGTTCTGGAACAGAGGCAATAGGTGCTAGGAATACAAATGGTCCTACCGTGACAACACCTCAAAACGGGTGCGTACGTCCCTACTTAGTCTTTATTCGGCACCATCAATCAGCGATTGACATGACACTGGTGTACCGATATCCATCGGCAGCCACTAATCTGCCACTCACGCTGACGTGTCAAAACGGTGGCACGCACCCCTTCCAAATCAGAGAAAAAAGAGAAAGGAAAGAGACGGTGTGAAACCATGAGTCTGTGATGATACGTGTGGCGACTCTCGGGACAAGGTTGGTGCTGGTGTGGTGTCACTTTGGATAAGATTAGGATTAGCAGCAGAGAGGGAAAGCGGAACGTCCGTCCTTCGACCGATCTCTTGCAGACGCGACCTTTAGAGCCGTCAGCGTCAGCTGTAGCCTTTTTTTCTGCGCCTTTGGCAAACGTCCTTGTCTTACGTGATCTGGAGCTGGGACCTGGAAAGTGGAAAGCCAAGGGCAAAAGAAAAAGATAGGGCGGCATTGAAGACCTTTTGAGCCTAATTCAAGAAGGTTGCTGGTTTAAGCCTGCTACGAACTACTTACCCCCTTTGGGCTGTTGGGCACCGCACGGATGTTCGTTCTTTCACGAACCTGGCGCTTGTCCTGGAAGGGATACTTTTTGTTGCAAGACGTTCATCTCCACCACTTCTTTGACTCGTTGAATTTATTTCCTAAAGGCTCAGTTGGAGGGTATACTAGTATTCCGTTTTTATGAAAAATATGTTCCATCATGTATACGTACATGCCATATAGGAGGTGTTGATTGTTCGTAAGGCTTGGCAATGGCTCTTCTTGATTGAGTTCTTATATTAAAGGAAATTATAGATTTTAAGAGTTTTTTACGAACATTTTTTTAGTCAAGGGGAACCATTTTTTGCTAGAGCTTTATTCGGGAACAATTGGGACTTCGAGGTAGCATTGTGAAGTGGCAGGTCCTATTTAACGCTTATAGTGACAGTTTGTTGCTACAATGTTCCTTTGGCTAGTTTCTTATGGTTTTCCCTTCCATTTTTCCTTCTATTTTTTGGTTTTATGTTGTTTTTTAAAATATTTTCAATGTTCTTTTCCCTTTTTCCAAGGCTTTCTTCTCTTTTCGTGTTTCATTTCCATTTTTCCTTTCTTTGTTATGATTAAATACTAAATAAAAAGTGCTCTAACATAAATCTATGTCATGCCTGAACATTTTTATAACATAATGTTTTGTGAGTATGAACTTTTAGACATCAAAAACTCAGTTGAAATACGGAGTCACAAATTTTGTTGTTGTTTTTGTTTCGCAAAATTTGTATTTCAAATTTTAGAATAGAAAAATCAGGATTGTTTTGTCAAAGTTAATTGGGCTGACCCTTGTATCAACCTTTCAACGGCCCATGCAGTAATTAGTCGCCTAGGACAGCACTTATTCTAGGCTTCATAGCCTAAAAAGAGTTATTATAGGCTTCATGATTATTTAGGGTTCAAAATCTAAAGAACTACGGTTCTAGTATGCTTTTGATCATTTTTTAGTCAAATTATTGTCCCCTTTTTTCATATCGACAGGTGTTTTTCCCTGAAAAATAAATTGTTCAAGAATTTTTAGAACATCTATATTTATAAGAATATATCAGGTCCTATGTTACGAGCTTCTAGAATACAATGGAATCTTCGTAAAGTAGATCCTTACGAGTCTTACGACCAATTTCATTGGGAAGGCTTCACCTTTTCTTATCTTCTTCCTGGCACATGTCGTGGACAGAGTGGCACTTAAGATGCAGCCGATTGTTTTAGCTAAATACATAGTTCAAGTAGAAACTGTTAAAGCTCCATACCCATAGTCTCGAAACGATTGCCTTTGCTTTAGCTCTTGGCATTACTAGTGAATACCCTAGTAGTAGCGCTCGAAATATGCATATTAGTAGCGTTTGGTCCAGCCCTACTGCTATCGCGCTACAGCTAAGTTTTAGCAGTAGCGCTGGCCTGCCAAGCGCTACTACTATGTGCTGTTAACAGTAGCGCTTGTCCGAAAAGCGCTACTGCTAACTATCCGTAGCGCTTGGATGAACGAAGCGCTGCTGCTAGTCCAGCGCTGCTATTAGATGATTTCCAGTGCTACTGCTAGTATTCTTGCTTTCGCAGATTTACACCCTCTACGTATTTGTGATGTATTTATACAGTACCTATACAGTAGTTTCATCAGATCATCATAATACATCATTGTCATATAAGAACTCATCGTCATCATCATTTTCGTCAATGAGACATCATATAACAAGTTGGTCACTAGTCATAATTATAACTCCTCCTTATCATCATCATCAACTCTAACACATTGTAGCACATAAAACACATTGTACCTAGGCCTAGTCCTCTCTCATAGGACCTACTCTACCCTCTCTTAGGTGTAATATCATAAAACAAGATAGGCCCTGACTCTCCATTATGGAGAACGGAGATCATCCTGTCTCCCATTCTTGGCGTACGCACAATGTTGCTTTCAAGTAGCTCTCTACGATTGATCATACATTTTTTCCGATCTTTGATTTTTATGACTCCATCGTTTTAGAAATCCGGTATAGACAGGAGTGATGCGTAGGCTGACCTGGCCGTGGTGGCCCTAAGCTCGTAACAACAACGCGCTCTCTCGTAAACATCAGACGAGGCACACAATCCTTCGGGGTTTTCTGTTGAAAAACATAGTAATAACTTTATAGTTAGCAATGTAGTTTAGTTTTAGAAGAATTTATGCAAAAGATGCACGGATGTCATAATAGTAGAATTAAAATCTTAGCATGCAATCTCCATGGATGTTATCGTAGTTCACCACATGCACTAGTGGCACGTATTGACCATAATGTGCAGGAGTTTGATAATAGCTATTGTAATTCTCAAGATGACTAAGAAATGCGGTAAGGTGATCTTTCTCCTTATAAGTTAATTCTGTTTCATCACTGTAGTAGTAGGTTCTGTCTACCATCTTCCATACATTTTTTGAAGAATGAAAATAAGTTGTCAATGCAAATAGGTTGTCAACTATTTTTAAATAAATAATATAAATTACTTAATAAATATGGTTGAGAAACTCACATAATGGTAGAACTGAAGGCGTCTGCACATCGACCCAAATGTCGATATTACCTTCAATTTCATCTTCCGGACGAATATCAAAGGAGATAAGCATATTAGGCTCAAATACATAAGCCTTGCATAGTGCTTGCCAAGTTTTGCATTTAAAATAGCAATAGATGTCTGCATGGTACAATTTTGCCACAAAAGTAAAACCATGCTCGGTCCTCAAGTAAACTATCTTTACCTCCATATCTTTTTTACTATTGAAACCAATCTTATCCAAGACAGCAATTCTTGCATGGCAGGGGATACGCTAGTAGGATAGTAAAAAATTAAAATTATAAGTTGAAGCAAAAGAAACAGAAGTCATGCTTAATTACGAAAAAAGACTTGTCATTGTCACTTACCGTATCCACTTCGAAGGTCTCATCCAGCATGATGCTGAAGCGCCTACCATCAACTAGGAAAGTCTTGTCACACAGGCTGCGCTCGTCTTCGTAGTATTCGCACATAGAGAATTCCCTTTCGTCGTCAAACATTTCTTATGTTCATAGTTGAAACATTTAAAATCGATCGAAGGAAACCACGAGAAAACTGATCAACACACATATCAATATTACTCAATATGCAACGGGTTGACTTTAGGTTTGTCGAGTCTTTCCTTCCTAAACTCTCATCTCACGTATATGGTGGGTACTCCCTCTGATATTGCGACACTCGGTGATGGTGGCTCCTCCGTTAGTCTCGGAGTGCATTACACCAAAATGTCTAGCACACTGGAACGAAGGAGAAGCTACCCCACGACAACAGTTGGGATTTTTCGTCTCTCTCATATATATATATATATATATATATATATATATATATATATATATATGATGGACACTCTCCCTCACTGAAATAAACACAAGGAGCCGAAACAGACCTAAAGTCAACCCATTCCATATATCAAACAAACGTGCATTCAATAAGCAAACTAAATCATAAAACAAATTAGTATTCAAATTAGCATGCATTCAATAAGCAAAACTAAATAATATCTTGCGTCCGTACATCGTCGAATAGTACCACTAATACATCACTAATACAATTAGAACCATAGCGAACGACGGGTATGGGCGCGGGCGGTGGACACCCAAAGAGAAGGAACCACACAGGATCATAGCTCGGGTGAGATCACTAAAGAACCTGCCAGGTATTGGAGAACCTGGCATCCAACGCAGCCATATAGCGTCGGACGTGCTCGTCCTCCTCCCTAACACGACGATGTATCACTTCCGCAAGGGCCGGCTCCCTCTGCACCGACAGTGGCACACGCGACCGCCACCAAATAACCTTCGGGTCGACGACGGGCTGCATCCTCACCAAGTTGCGGCCCCGGAAGGTAGGACCTCGCAGTACCAGCCCGGCGGAGCCCAGTCCCGGACATGGCCCCTATTATCAAGCAGACCTCCTCCGATGATTCGACGACGAGGATGCGGGCCAGGCATCGTCGACGTCGAGAACAAATGCTTAATTATGAAAACAAAATTAATAAACTTCTAAACTTAAATATATGTACTACAAAAACTAAATTAGATCATTATTATTCATCACGGGTTGACTATCGGTCTGTCGGAATTCTCCTTCCTCTCTCATATATGGTGGACACTTCCTCACTGATTTTTCGACCGTCGATGATGGTCGCGACTCCTTCTTCCCCTAGTGCATAACAAAGGTCTAGCACAAGGAGAAGAAGGAGAAGCGACCCCCACGACAACAGTCGGCATTTTTCTTCTCTCATATATGGTGGAGACTCTCCCTCACTGGATTTTTGACTGTCATGTATGGAGCCCCGACAGACTTATAGTCAACTCAAAATGTCGTTTAATTCTCTTTCTAGCAAATCTAGGTCACTCGATATTTCCTACATATTCTAGCACAAGTCATGCTAAAATTCATGAAAAAATCCGGCATGACCTTTGCTAAAATAGAACATATCGAGCGCCTAAAATTTACCGGAACATAAATGAACCAACACTCTGGCAAAACATAGGCCACTGCGAGGTGTTCCCTGCAAACATAGGCCACTTGGGCAAGCACTAGTACTACAGAACACTACATATCACATATTCCATGAAAATTGTCACAACTACTCATGTAGCTACTACTCTACTACAACTATCAAAACATCTACATCGTCATCGACATGGGGATTTGGCTGGTCTCACCTCGAGGTCAGAGGTGGTCGGTGACGGGGACGACGACGGGGATGATGCAGGGGCTCATTGATTTATGCAAAAACAAAATATAAACAAAAATATTATTATTCTCATCTTAGGACTTACTATAAATAAAAACAAAATTTCAATTAGATCATCAAATCTCATATACCTAAATTTTCTTACTAAAAATAAACTAGTTTATTAATTCAACTAGTTCAACTAAGCACTTACTATAAATAAAATAAACTAGTAGTTACTAAAAATAAACTAGTTTAACTAGTTCTATTAATTTTCTAACTAATTCTATTAAACACTTACTAAAAATAGTAAAAAAAACTATATTGAATTTTTTCTATAAACTAAACACTACTGTCCGAAATTAACATCTACTTAGTTATCTAACCTACTTCCCTAACTAAAAAACATCTAATTAAAAGTACCACTGCTGCCCTAACCTAATTAACATCTACTTAGTAACCAAATTAGTTAACCAAACATCTAAAAAACATCTAATTAACATAGTTACTAAACCAAATTAACCTAGAGGGAGAAGGAAGGAGGAGGGAGGAGTACCTCTCGGTGAAGGACGACCGGCGCACGGGGGGGGGGGGGGAGGGGGTGACGGGGGAGGAGGGCCGGCGCGGGAGGTCGGTCGGCGGGGGAGGAGGCTGGTGTGTGGGAGGGTGGCCAGCGGGGGAGAAAAGAGCCGGCGCGGGCGAGGGCGGTCGGCGGGAGAAGAGCCGGCGAGGGCGAGGGCGGTCGGCCGGCGAGGGCGAGGGCGGTCGGCGGGGGAGCACGCGTCGCGCGGGGGAGGACGACATCGAGAGTGAGAGTGTGTGAGAGGGGAGTGAGGTCGAGCGCGGGCGTTGGTGTGGATAAGGAGCCCATAGTAGTAGCGCTTTTATTTACAAAGTGCTACTGTTACGTTGAGTAGCAGTAGCGCTTCCTACATAAAAGCGCTACTATTACGCCCGACCTGCCGGCAACGGCCTGACAATTTTACTAGTAGCGTGTTTTATGAAAATAACACTACTGGTAAGTTCATAGTAGCAGCGCTTGTCATGCGCAAGCGCTACTGGTAAGTAGTAGCGTTTTCTTATAAAAAGCGCTACTACTAATCTCCTGTGTATAGACATTTCCCTAGTAGTGTGGGGCCACTCATCGCCTTGACTTTAAGACATGGAATTTATTCGGACCTGTTCGTTTTGCCATTTGGAAGCTTCCTCAAATCCTAACCCATTGGTCATTATCGAGTCTCGTGACTCTGGCTGTGTTGATACTTCGTATTACATGTTATCATTCTATCTATCTGGCTATTGCTTCATGTGTTGGTTGTATTTTACTATTTAAGTTTAAGTAGAAGTGATTTCTTCCTCATTATCTCTATTTATTAATAATTAATTTGTAAGAATGTTCATTATTTAAAAGTTCATGGATTTTTCAAAATAATTATTTTTTTGAAATGCTTTCATGAAATGTAAATCATAAATTAGAAAATGTTTCTAAATTTCTTAAATATGTTACTTAAATTTTATTCACATACTTTAATAATTAAATCATAATTTTTAAATTATGATCATTGCATATGAATTTAAAGAGGACTAAATAAAAAATAAACAATGTGAAAATAAAAAGTAAATAAATGAAATATTAAACCAGTGAAAACTAGTAGGGAAAGTAACCAGAAAACTCAAACAAATAGCTCACATAGAAACAAAAAACCAGAAGAAAATCAACAACAAAGTGTATAAACACTGTGAAATAAATAAAATCGAAATCAATAAAATTTCTATTTTAAAAATTGGTTCAAGAAATGTCCAATGGCATACATGTATATAAAGGGCCGAGCCGATTACTTTTCATGGTATGCAATTTGTATGCCGAGAGTTCCGTTTTCTAGGCAATTCCAATTTGGTGCTTCAGGGGCACATTATAGGTCAGTTTGTAATCAGGCGCCTGAATCGCACACCCCCTCCCACCAGCTGGGCCGGCCTGTTTCCACTTTTCTCTCTTCGTGTTCTAAACTGCGAAAAAGCGCACAAACTGCGATTGAAAACTGCGACGTGTAAGTTTGGTGTAAGACACAATAACCACCCAATGACCTCACCTTTGATGTGATCACATAGATGTTTTTCTTCTTTTCTTATTTCTTCTTTTTTCCCCTTTCCTTTCTTCTATCTTTTTTCTCTGTCCTTTTTTCCTTTTTCTAATTCGCGAACTTTTTCTAACAGATGAACTTATTTTTTTAAATATATTTTTTAAATCCAATAAAACTTTTATAAAATGAATGTAAATTAATTTCGAATTTGATGGGCTTTTTTCGATTTTCATGAACTTGTTAATTTTAATGAACTGTTCCAAATTCAATGAACTTTTTCTCAAATTCAATGATTTTTTTTTAATTTTGATGGTTTTTAAAAAAAATCAATGAACTTATTTGAAATTTGTGAATATTTTAGAATCGCTGATCTTTTTTTATATTCATGTATCTTTTAAATTGATGGACTTTTTCAACTGATGATCATTTTTTCAAAATCGAGCAACATTTTTCGTTTTGACAAACCTTTTTCAATTTTCAAACTTATTCCACAATTAATGTCCTATATAAAAGAAAAGTGCAACATTTCTCAAAAACCAATTGAAATTCCGTTGCCTAAAGCGGCGAATAGGAGCATCCGAGTGAGACATATGAGGCCATTCATACATACAGTAAGGTTTGGATTTGCCGATGACCCAATACAATGTAACAAGGAACAGGGCCACCCTAAGGAATTATCATATTGCCTAAAAAAAGGGAAAACACTTGCCTTCAACCAATGGATCGCACGCGAGCAATCCGTCGTGTTCTCTATGTGACGTGTGTACGTATCTTTTGCGTCTCTCTTTCCGCAGCATCAAATATATTGCAAAATTGCCTTCCGCAACGACTTTCATGTTTTTAAAAGAATAAGAAAAAAAATCTGTAAATATTTTCTGTGTTGCAATTCATTTTCCGCAACAACACCCATGGTACGGAAATAGTGAAGATTTTTTTTTTGCAATATCACCTTTGTTGTAAAAGATTTCTGCAATATTAGTATTTTTTGCAAAGTGTTCTGTAATACTATCCTTACTGCAATGAGGAGAATGCCGGCGGATCTTTCGTCCCATATTTTCATCGTATGACCACTCAATCAGCACCCTCTAGCAGCAGATTTTTCTATCTCAAAATGAAGAAGAGCAGTTCTGGAAAAAAGTAACTAGAAGTTTAGCAGCACGTTAGCCACATACTCATAAGTCCGTGCGGTCAAACTCAAAAAGCTAAAGTCAAACAAGATCAATTTAGGACGAGGTTTCTTCACATGGAAAAAGAAACGCCGCACAATGAGTCAATGATGAATGATGCGCAGCTACATACCTTTCTACGACGCCCTAGCGAAGCTGTTGCTGCTGATGCATGATCACATCGACCAGTCATCCCGTTACCACGTCAGCAACATTGCCACGCACGCATGCAGCTTGAAGGCACTGCAAGGTAGTAGTAGTGGTTAAATGGAGCACGTGGCACTTTTTGATTAAGGAAGAAGAAAATTAGCAACTCACTAGCTGCGCGTGATCGCGAGAAAGAATGATAAGAAAAAAAGTTGGTTGGATACAAGTAGGAAATACGAACAGGTAGACCGTCGACTGATCACAAACTGCGAGCGGTGTCTAGAAAGATCGTCCTCTGCTTTGACTTGCCGTTTTGGGCACCACCATGTCCACCAAGAGAGAAGGTCGATGGCCGGAAGCCACCCAAGCATGGAGACGACGTCATCGCTCGTGTCGATATCGTGTTTGTCGACGTGGCTAAGGCCAGCCTACCAGCTCTCTCCATTTGGTAGCAAAAGCATGCACACTTGACATATGTTTTACTTTTGACCAAAATATATTTTACAACATAATAAGGGAATCTCAAGCCTCAAACCGCCTACCTCCGCCCGAACCCAACCGTCCGGATGCAATTTACCATCCAACGTGATACCTTTACTGTTCCGCGGACCGACCCGGACTTCCGTTTTCTCGAGAACCAAAGGCAGACTGGAGTTGTAGAAGTCCAAACCGCTGCCACATTGGACTCCGACCACTCCCGGGCCCACTCAAATCCTTCTTTTGGTTCACTTTTCTTTCATTTTGCCCTCGCTCCTCTTTTATTTTGCATCCACACCCTACTCTCCGAGGTCATTAGTGTACCTCTCCATCTGCCGCCCAGTCGTCATAGGATGTTCGCAGCCCCCACCAACGCTCCTGCCCGCCTTTAGCTACGACGTCGTCCACCCACGATACCTCCATGGCCAGGTACACTCCACCCCTTGTTGACGACGTCCATGACGTACACCACGTCTGACGAGTATTCGGTTAAAATGTTTTTGTTGTTTTCTAGAAAAAATCGATGGCGGGGTACTCGGCGATGAAGAATAAGTTGTTATGCGATGTGTGGTTGATCGTATATGTGGACTTTGTAGGCAGAAACTCACGAGGCTCGTCTTTTGGCAGTGCGTGCATGCTTCATTTCATGAGCAAAAGAACTCCTCGCCCTACGACCTTCAAAGTCATCAATTAACGCAATGTGAAGTCGAAATCACATTGATGGTACACCATCTACAACTCCATCATGAAGTTTTATGGTGCGCCTCATCGAGTGGAGACAATGTTGGCATTAGGCTCGTCACCCATGAAGATTACAAGTTTTGCTTCATGTTGTCCTAATTGTTGGTTAATTCGTTCGTTCACTCAATGTTACTCTACACGATGTATAGCATCCACGCGCTGTTGTGATGTACTATCAGATCGAGGGTGGGCCATTTATGCACATACATTGTTGGGTGAAGCTCAAAGGTTGTATGTGTGAGACGACATGTGCTGGTTATGACTCTAGCTCCGGTGAATTTGGAATCGATAAGTTTGAAAAACTTGTTAAACATCCGGTTATCTCGATTGTAATATTTACATTCGAACTATTGATGTAATAGGGATATTTGCATGCCATTTATGGTTGAATTGTGTTATTTTCTATAATTATTTTTATGTTTGCGGTCTTATAGAAAAAACAAGGACGGTCATTTAGGGAAGAAAAAAGTCCGTTTTACTCCCCTGAACAAAGTGGGTGGTTCACTTTGCCCCCGATCTTTATTTGTGTTCACTTACCCCCCTCGACAAACCCAAACCGGACTGAAACCCCCCAGGCTGGTTTCTCTCCACCCAGTGCTGATGTGGCACAGTCAACGGCGGTATTGACCCTGGTGGGCCCCACTTGTCAGTTCGGGATGGGGATGAGGTGGCGTTGCCGATTCGGTGTGGGAAAAAAAATCCCATTTTCTCTCCTCTCCTCGGAAACGCCGCTATCGCGTGCGACTCAACCCACCCGGCTCCGCCCGCGACTTAGCTCGTCATGCCCTGCCCGCGTCTCCATGGCTCTGGTTCCGCTATACCCCGCCGTCTCCGCTCTGCTTTTCCCGTGGCGGCCGCATGCGGATCTGGTTGCGCCGTGGCCGGGCACGATTTGGAGAACCAGCGGGCGGCGGTGCACGGTCTGGGCGGCGGCGACCTGTGAGGCCCCGGTGCTGCATCGACTCCTCCTTCCTCTGTCGCCCAGCCAACCTCTAGCCATGCGTCGTGCCCTCATCCTTGAACGACTCTCTCCTCCTCTTGAGAAGTAGCACGGGGCTCGTCGTGGTGCCTGAGCCGCCACAATGACGTCGGGCGGAGGGGATCCGGAACTTGCTGCACGTAGAAAACGGCAACCATGTGAGCTCTTTCTCCCTCTTTTCGTCGTCGCCCCGCTGCTACTCTACTAGCAGTAGCAGGACAACACCACTGGCCTTGCCCAAGCTAAGATTTTTCTTCATTACCGGGGGCACGCCGCCACCACCGTCAACGCTCACGTCGTCCGCCCACAAGTTGCTTGAGCTCACGCTGCTGCCGCCCATGGCAACTAGGCTTAGGGATTCGGGAAGGGAAGGAGAAGAAATGGGGATCCCCCCGCACCGAACCGGCAGTGCCACCTCATCCCCAGCCCGACCTGACAAGTGGGGCCCACCAGGGTCAATACCGCAGTTGACTGTGCCACATCAGCAGTGGATGGAGAGAAACCATCCTGGGGGGTTTTCAGTCCGGTTTGGGTTTATTGAGGGGGGTAAGGGAACACAAATAAAGATCAGGGGCTAAAGTGAACGAGCCACTTTGTTCAGGGGAGTAAAATGGACTTTTTTCTTTAGGAAATAAGGCTGGATCGCTGCTACCTCTTGAGCATGCGTTTGTTTTCCCTTGAAGAGGAAAGGGTGATGCAACGAAGTAGATAAGTATTTCCCTCAGTTTTTGAGAACTAAGGTATCAATCCAGTAGGAGGAACAAGCAAGTCACCAATGGATGCACATACACAAACAATCAAACTCTTGCACCCAACGCTATAAAGGGGTTGTCAATCCCTTCACGATTATTTGCAAGGATTAGATCCGATAGAGATAGATGTAAACGAGTGCGGAAAGTAAAAGGTAAATAAATTGCAACAAGGTATGGATCTGAAAATATATAATGGAAGATAGACCCGGCGGCCATAGGTTTCACTAGAGGCTTCTCTCTTGAAGGCAAATATCATGGTGGGTAAACAAATTACTGTCAAGCAATTGATAGAAAAGCGAATAATCATGTAGTTATCCAAGGCAATGATCATGCATATAGGCATCACGTCCGTGACAAGTAGATCGAAATGATTCTGCATCTACTACTATTACTCCACACATCGACCGACTCCTGCCTGCATCTAGAGTATTAAGTTCATGAAGAACAGAGTAACACATTAAGAAATATGACATGATGTAGAGGGCTAAACTCAAGCAATATGATGAAAACCCCATCTAGTTACCCTTGATGGCAACAATACAATACATG
The DNA here is from genome assembly GCA_022496015.1 of Hordeum marinum. Classification (NCBI taxonomy): domain Eukaryota; kingdom Viridiplantae; phylum Streptophyta; class Magnoliopsida; order Poales; family Poaceae; genus Hordeum; species Hordeum marinum. The sequence continues at coordinate 68,698,313 of CM039676.1, forward strand.
CCTTGCTAACCCTACCATGTCACTGGGTGATGACACCGCAAGATTGAACCCAAAACCAAGCACTTCTCCCATTGCAAGAATTACCAATCTAGTTGGTCAAACAAAACCAATAACTCGAAGAGACTTTCAAGGATATGAAATCATGCATATAAGAAATTAGAGGAGATTCAAATAAGATTCATGGATTATCTGAACATAAACTCACAATTCATCGGATCTTGACAAACACACCACAAAAGAGGATTACTTGGATAGATCTCCATGAAGATCATGAAGAACATGGTATTGAAGATCAAAGAGAGAGAAGAAGCCATCTAGCTACTAGCTATGGACCCATAGGTCTGTGGTGGACTACTCATGCATCATCAGAGGGGCAATGGAGTTGATGTAGATGCCCTCCGTGATCGAAACCCCCTCTGGTAGATTACTGGAAAAGGCTCCAAGATTGGATCTGTCGGGAACGGAGGCTTCCGGCGGCGGAAAAGTATTTGCATGTCTCTTTCTGATGTTTGGGGAATATTTGGGTATTTATAGGCCAAGAATTTGGGTTAGGAGACCTGCCAGGAGGCGACAAGCCTGCTAGGCGCGGCCAGGGGGGCCGCGCCTAGCAGGCTTGTGGCGCCCTGGCACCTCCCCTGACATGCACTCCAAGCTTGGATGACCTATTTTCTTCCAAAAAAATTCCTTCCGAAGGTTTTATTCTGTTTGGACTCCGTTTAATATTCCATATCTGCAAACCTCAAAAACTAGGAAAAACAGAAACTGACACTTGGCTCTAGATCAATAGGTTAGTCCCAAAAATAATATAAAATAGCATATTAATGCATATAAAACATCCAAAACAGATAATATAATAACATGCCATCATAAAAAATTATAGATATGTTGGAGACGTATCAACATCCCCAGGCTTAATTCCTGCTAGTCGTCGAGTAGGTAAATGATAAAAACAGAATTTTTGATGTGGAGTGCTACCTAACATATTTATCCAAGTAATATTCTTTATTGTGGCATGAATATTCAGATCCGTAAGACTCAAAACAAAAGCTTAATATTGATATAGAAACAATAACATTTCAAGCATACTAGAAAAGCAATTGTATCTCTTCAAAATATAATGGCAAAAGAAAGTTATCCCTACAATATCATATGGTCTGACTATGCTCCATCTTCCCCACACAAAGTATTTATATCATGCACAACACCGATGAAAAGTCAAGCAATTGTTTTCACATCTTTATTTTCTCAAACTTTTTCATCTCTCACGCAATACATGAGCACGAGCCATGGATATAACACTATAGGTGGAATACAATATGGTGGCGGTTGTCAAGGAAAGGGAGAAGATAGTCTCACATCAACTAGGCGTATCAACGGGCTATGAAGATGACCATCAATAGATATCAATGTGACTGAGTAGGGATTTCCATGCAACGGATGTACTAGAGCTATAAGTGTATGAAAGCTCAAAGGAAACTAAGTGGACATGCATCATGAGGAAAAATTCCACTAGCTATATGAAAATGACAAAATATGAGACTCTCTATCATGAAGATCATGGTGCTACTTTGAAGCACAAGTGTGGAAAAAGGTAGTAGCAATGTCCCTTCTCACTTTTCTCTCATTTTTTATGTGGGCATCTAAGGCCTCTTTTATTCATTTTTTATTTGGGCTATGCTGGCCTTTTTTATTTTTCATAATGTCTGGAATCTCGTCCCCACTTGTGAGGGAATCATAGCTTCCATCATCCTTTCGTCACATGGGACATGCTCTAATAATGATAATCATCACACTTTTATTTACTTACAACTCAAAAGAAAATTACAACTCGATACCTATGACAAAATATGACTCTATATGCAATATGGAAGTGATGGTAGAAGTCATAAAAGGAAACGATGGAAGTTGCATGGCAATATATCTCAGAATGGATATGGAAATGGCATAATAGGTAGGTATGGTGGCTGTTTTGAGGAAAGATATATGGTGGCTGTTTTGAGGAAGGTATATTGTGGCTGTTTTGAGGAAGGTATATTGTGGTTGTTTTGAGGAAGGTATATTGTGGTTGTTTTGTGGAAGGTGTTTGTTGCACCGGCGAAAGTTGCGCGATACTAGAGATGCTAGCAAAAGTGGAAGGGTGAGAGTGTGTATAATCCATGGACTCAACATTAGTCATAAAGAACTCACATACTTATTGCAAAAGTCTATTAACCATTGAATCAAAGCATTAAACACATGCTCCTAGGGGGGAGGTTGGTAGGAGTTAACCATCGTGCACCCCCGACCCTCACACAAAGGTCGACAATCTATAAACAAGTCATGCTCCGACTTCCTTACATAATGGTTCACCATACGTGCATGCTACGGGAATCACAACCTTTACACAAGTATTTTTACCAAATCATAATTTGCTTCATAACATGTCTCTTAACGTTACCATCTTTATGTCTCAAAACTTTATGCAAGGAATCAAACTTCTCATAAATACTCAATGCACTTAATATGGAAGTTTTTATTATATCCCTTTTGGATGTCTATCATATTAGGACTAAATTCATAACCTAGACCAATTACCATGCTATTTTAGAAACTACCAAAATAATATAAGTGAGGTACGAGAGTTCAAGTATTTAAATAAAAATGCAAACACCACCGTGCCCTAAAAGATATAAGTGAAGCACATAGAGCAAAATTGCCCAACTCAAAAGATATAAGTGAAGCACATAGAGTATTCAAATAAATTCATGATTCAGCATGTCTCTCTCAAAAGGCGTGTGCAGCTAGGATGATTGTGGCAAACTAACAAGCAAATACTCATATCATACAAGACGCTCCAAGCAAAACACATATCATGTGGTGAATAAAAATATAGCCTCAAGTAAACTTACCGATGGATTGAAGACGAAAGAGGGGATGCCTTATGGGGCATCCCCAAGCTTAGGATCTTTGGCATCCTTGAATATGACTTGGGGTGCCTTGGGCATACCCAATCTTAGGCTCTTGACACTCCTTATTCCATGGTCCATCAAATCTTTACCCAAAACTTGAAAACTTCACAACACAAAGCTTAACAGAAAACTCGTGAGATCCGTTAGTATAAGAAAGTAAATCACCAGTTTAGGTACTGTTGTGAACTCATTATTTATTTATATTGGTTTTATACCTACTGTAATCTAATTTCTCCATGGCTTATACCACACGATACAACCCATGTATTCATCAAAATAGGCAAACAACTCAAAGAAAACAAAATCTGTCAAAAACATAACAATCTGTAGCAATCTGGAAACTTCGTATACTTATGTAACTCAAAAAATTCTAAACAATTAGGAAAGCCTGGGAAATTTATATATCAATCTTTTGTAAAAATTTCAGATCAATTCGACGCTCTGAAAAAATTAGAAAATTCCTGGACCTAGCGCAAAAGTTTTTGTTTTTCAGCAAGATCAAATCAACAACTACCATAGATCACCCCAAAGGTTACTACAGAAGTAATAATGCGGGAAACACTCAAAAACGGCAAACCGCAATAGATTTAGGTATTGTCATCTTTGATATTTTCAACTTTTGTGATGACCTTCTAGAATCCAGGGGGTTCTTTCCTCTTTCCCCCATTTGTAGGGGGAGGATCCATCTTGGTGTCCAAAATGTCCAAACGCTTTTTGCAAAGGGTAATCAAAGTATTCAAACGATTAAGGTTCCTGTTGATATGTCTTAGGGGTTTGTGGTATTGTTGTAACTCGACCAAGTGCTTGTAAGTCACCCAATTTGTCTAGAACTTGAACTCCCTCTTGTGATAAAGCAAACCCCCTTTTTGGTGGAGGAAACCCCCAAATCCCCTCTAAAACTTCATAAGCGGCATTTGTGTCAAGCTCAATAAAATTTCCTTTTGAGGCGAAATCAAGAAGCTCCCTATGATGTAGAGCCGAACCAATGTAAAACTTTCTAAGAAAAACTTCCGCATCCCCTTTTAGATTGGAAATACGATAAGATTCCATTAACCTATACCAAGCATCTTTCAAGTTTCCCCTTGTTTTTGTTTGAAGTAAAGAACTTCAAAATCTTGTGACAAGGGGGACGTGGTAATACTAGACATAGTGGTCCAGCAAGAAAGAAACAACCAAAAGGGGGAGAATAAAGAAGTGAATCTTTTTGGTATTTTCTGAAAATCGTTTTAGAAGTGGGGGAGAGGAAAACAAGAGGAAAAAGGCAAATAAAGTAAATGCAAGAGATGAGTTTGTGATGGGTACTTGGTAGGCTTGATGTGTATACTCGCCGGCAATGGCGCCAAAATTTGGCAAGTTGATGGGAGAGATCTTGTCTTGACTTGCTATGTATCCTCCCCGGCAACAGCTCCAGAAACTGGCAAGTTGACGGGAAAGATCTTGTCTTGAATTGCTATGTTTCCTCCCCGACAACGACGCCAGAAATCCTTCTTGCTACCTCTTGATCATGCGTTGATTTTCCCTTGAAGAGGAAAGGGTGATGCAGTGAAGTACATAAGTATTTCCCTCAGTTGTTGAGAACCAAGGTATTAATCCAGTAGGAGGAACAATCAAGTCACCAATGGATGCACCTACTCAAACAATCAAACTCTTGCACCCAACGCTATAAAGGGGTTGTCAATCCCTTCACGATTATTTGCAAGGATTAGATCCGATAGAGATAGATGTAAACGAATGCGAAAAGTAAAAGGTAAATAAATTGCAGCAAGGTATAGATCTGAAAATATATAATGGAAGATAGACCCGGGGGCCATATGTTTCACTAGAGGCTTATCTCTTGAAGGCAAATATCATGGTGGGTAAACAAATTACTGTCAAGAAATTGATAGAAAAGTGAATAATCATGTAGTTATCCAAGGCAATGATCATGCATATAGGCATCACGTCCATGACAAGTAGACCAAAATGATTCTTCATCTACTACTATTACTCCACACATCGAGCGACTCCTGCCTGCATCTGGAGTATTAAGTTCATGAAGAATAGAGTAACACATTAAGAAAGATGATATGATGTAGAGGGATAGACTCAAGAAATATGATGAAAACCCCATCTTGTTCCCCTTGATGGCAACAATACAATACGTGCCTCGCTACCCCTACTATGTCACTGGGTGAGGACACCGCAAGATTGAACCCAAAACCAAGCACTTCTCCCATTGCAAGAATTACCAACCTAGTTGGCCAAACCAAACCAATAACTCGAAGAGACTTGCAAGGATATGAAATCATGCATATAAGAAATTAGAGGAGATTCAAATAAGATTCATGGATAATCTGAACATAAACTCACAATTCATCGGATCTTGACAAACACACCACAAAAGAGGATTACATCGGATAGATCTCCACGAAGATCATGAAGAACATGGTATTGAAGATCAAAGAGAGAGAATAATCCATCTAGCTACTAGCTATGGACCCGTAGGTCTGTGGTGTACTAGTCACGCATCATCGAAGGGGCAATGGATTTGATGTAGATGCCCTTCGTGATCGAAACCCCCTCCAGCAGATTACCGGAAAAGGCTCCAAGATTGGATCTCTCGGGAACGGAGGCTTCCGGCGGCGAAAAAGTATTTGTGTGTCTCTTTATGATGTTGGGGGAATATTTGGGTATTTATAGGCCAAGAATTAGGGTTAGGAGATCTGCCAGGAGGCGGCAAGGCTGCTAGGCGCGACCAGGGGGCGTGGGGGCACCTTGTAGGCTTGTGGCGCCCTGGCATATCCCGTGACGTGCACTCCAAGATTGGATGACTTGTTTCCTTCCACAAAAATTCCTTCCGAAGGTTTTAATCCGTTTGAACTCCGTTTAATATTCCATATCTGCAAAACTCAAAAACAGAAACCGGCACTTGGCTCTAGATTAATAGGTTAGTCTAAAAAATAATATAAAATAGCATATTAATGCATATAAAAAACAGATCATAAAAAATTGTAGATACGTTGGAGACGTATCAATCGCTGTCTCCCGCATTACTGTTAGCGGACAAATAATGTGCCTATTTTCGGGGTCAGCATTGGATATGCCCTAATACATGAGAATCTCCCGACCGACACCTCCCGCATTGTCAAATAGGCGCCCGATCAACCGACAACTCCTGCACCATAAGATTGGACCAGGTATAGTCATTTGATCGAGGCAAAACTGCGTTGCAACTATCACATCCCTCTTCTGCATGCTATTCACCTTGCCAACATCCATCGTCTGATGCACCAGGTGACGGACTCCACCACGCTCCGGTTGTGACACCATCACACCCCTACCACACTATCACCTTGTCACCGCCATTGTGTTGCGGTCGGGAATTGCAGCATGACCACCAGAGGTTCTAGCTTCTGTCGCCGACGGTTGCATCTATGCCACTAGGCGGTTCCAACACATGGTCACCGCAATTGCAACATTCCATTCGCTAGGGATGCTGTCGCTCCCAATGTCGAAGCTTGTCTGTTCTAGCACCTATGGACACCGTCTATAGCACCGACATGGTGGATGCGATTGATTTTGAGAAACTAGTGGTTCTCTATAGTTGGGGTCTCCAACACAATATAATTTTGAAGTAAATGAGCGCTAGTAGATGAAATTTATTACCTGATGTTCTTGTTGCTTCCCTTGAATCAGTGTATTTCTGACCCTGACGACACGATGGAGTTTCTCTAAGAAAGTTCTAGGAATCTGCGATCATGACATATCAACGAAGTGCTTCAGTTCTTTGGGTTCCACCATAGTTAAAGGAATATGAAATTTCACAAACTAATTAAAGGGCAATTCATATATGATCCGCACGGGTATCATTGATACATCTTCAACATATAAATAATTTTTTATTGTTCCATGCTATTATATTATGAATCTTGGATACTTTATATGCAATAATATGCTATGCTATATCATTTTTGGGACTAACCTATTAACCTAGTGCCTAGTGCCAGTTGTGGTTTTTCGTCCGTTTTTGGATTTCTAGGAAATCGGTACCAAACTAAGTCAACTGTCGTGGTTTTGTCATGGCAGATGTCCTCATAGGAGAACTTTGGTGTGAGGCCATCGCAACTATGTGGCAACTTGAAGGGGTTGATCGGGAATGAGAGACGAGTTTACCCAGGTTCGGCCCCTGTGGTAGAGGTAAAAGCCTACGTCCTGCTTTGTGTATATTTATGATGGTATCAATTACAAGGGAGCAGAATTGCATAACCTAGCTATCGATAGATTGTAACCTGCCCTAAGTCACCGCAAGGACTCACCTTTATATGTACAGGTCGAGGCCCTGGTCTTACAAGAGTCCAACCGGGTTGCACTTCGTAATCGGTCTTATTTCTAAGTCGCCCTGCCTTCTTTGGCAAGCCACTTCCGGCCGGCTTATGCCTCCGGGTCACCCACCGTCTTCCGGCTCCGGGCCTCCATCCGGACCACCTGGCAAACTGCCTTCAGGATTGTCTTGGTCTTTAGGCCCGTTTAAGGCCTCGTTGATGAGCCGCCAACCTCCTAACCCAGCCCCTCCTGGACAGGTTATACCGCGGGGTTATATCCCCAACATTAGACCCCGGGTTGATTTGAACTTGTTCATGTCAATCTTCAAGTCTTCTGGTTGGTGAGTCTCATGCCTACTCTAATTGTCTAAAGTAAATCTTCATGACCTGCCATGTAAAAATGGATGACGTCAGTTCTGATAAATCCAGAAAATCCTCATGACGTCACAACAGATCTTTCACATTAACTGGTGAATCTGAAAATCAAGGCATTTTCTTGGTCAATCATTATCATGTCGCCTTGATTCTCGCGTTGGACTGTTGTTGTTTCCACTTCCCACGTCATAAATAGGCACGGGGGGGGGGAGGGGGGCTTTCCTTTCACTTTCCTTCCTGCTGCCTTTCTTTCTTCTTCTTCCTCCCAAAAAACTTGTGCAAGTGAAGCTCCGCCGCCATTCCCATACCGCGCCATCTACCTCATCGAGGCCGTTGCATCAACCTGTTCGTGACCAGAGCAATCCGGCGCACGCCCGCACTCCTTTCATCCTTCCAGGTTCCCTCCTTCGGCCTTCTCAGATCCGTATTAAGTTGTCGGAGTTCTTTTAGAGTTCGTCACCGTTCATCGGAGTTTCATACCTTCGCCTAGAAAGGAAGCATCTTTTTGGCTCGGAAATATCCGCAAAATGGCGCGATGCTTTGTTTAGCCTTCGTTCTATGCTCTGAGTAGATTAGTTCTTCCCTGGAATCCGCACATTGCCTACTAGATCTTCCGTTACTGTTTTAGGGTTAGCATTTTATTCTCCTTTTATCTTCATCCATAGATCCACAATTGTAACTGCAACTCGTGAAACTTGTTTTCCCACACTTAGCAGCATTTTTATCATTCATTGTTTTATTGAGCCACCATCACTCTGCCAGCTCATCCTGGCAAAATATAATATGCTTCGTACCCATAGTTGACGACGGATCATAATTTATCAAATGACCCACCAAATAGTGTTGCCACCTTAGAATCGTAACCGGCTTTCTCGTATAACGCTTTTAACCCGTCGTAATTCCATGCCTTTCCACAACTTTTAACCCACCGCCATGACTAAGGCCCCCTCTTCCTGCGATTGGGTAGGCTCCGGGGTTACGAGGACATACTCAATGATTTTGTAACCATGGGGTTTTTACCGGCTGAATAAATCATCCATTGGTGGGTTCCTGGTCCCGAGATCACTCCCGAACCCAAAGAAGGGGAGGTGGTTATCTTTACAGATCATCTTCTCCGTGGATTCTCACCGCCCGGGTCAAAGTTTTTTCGGGATACCTTGCACTTTTATAAAATCGAACCACAAGACATTGGCCCCAATTCTGTCACCAATTTATGTCAATTTCAAGTATTCTGCGAAGCTTATCTGCAAGAAGAGCCCACCGTTGATCTCTTCAAAGATTTCTTTTATATCAACCGCCAAACTGAGATCGTAGACGGACCAAGTCTTGGGCTCGGAAGCTTTTCCATTTAGAGGCGGAGAGACGTATCCTTTCCCTCAGCTATTCTACCCAGCCATCACAAGGACTGTAATCGTACGTGGTTCTATTACAGAAACACGACCCGACAGATGAGAAACAATTGCTAGGTTACCGCCCCTACCAGCTCTGCACCACCACCAAGCTTCCAGACTGGTTATCCGCCGCATACCGTGCTCAATATGTCCCCACATTTTCGAAGATCAGGGCTTTGTTAGCTAATGGGCTAACTGGCGTTGATTTGACCCATTGCTGGGTTACTTGGAGAATTTTGCCACTGAGCTGGCACGACAGCTTAATGTGTGAGTATACTGGTGCAATAGATGGCCTCATCGCTTCAACCAGACGCCTCTGACAGATAAAGACCTCAATTCAATCGTCAAGTCACTGCTTGGAGAACCTTAGGAGGTTTGCAACAAGACAGGGTTAAACCCCTTCTATGTTAATAACGCGGCTCGAGACATAAAAAAATCTTTGAACAAACTCCTTGTTTCATTCGAATTTTGTACTTCATATTCTTTCTAACCCTTCTGCAAATGTATGTAGGCCGACTCTCCCTTTTGGAAGAGGAAACTAACTGTAGCTTCTACTTTGAAGAAGAAGAAAGCCAAAGCGATTAAGACCCATGCTTCGGGTCGTCCAAAGAAAACATCAGCCCAAGAGCTGCTCGAGTTAGATGACTCGGAGATAGAACTTGACTCTCTTGGCCGTCTTTTCATACAACTTATTGACGCTAACTTCTCTTAGGTCGAAGCTGAAACGAGCCAAGCCAGTGCCATTGAGGTAACTACTCTCTCCTCCGACTCAGAACCTTTGCCAAGAGAGAAAAAACGGCAGGTTATCCGGAAAGTAAAGTTTTCACACCCTCTTGCTCACTTGGACCCCGACTTTCTTTTGAAGAAACATCAACATGAATCTAGGTGTAAAACCCAGAGCGACGGCTCTAAAGACCTCATACCTGGCTTGTCCAACACGCCAGCCCCTCAGAAACTCCGCAATGAGGTAATTCATAGCTCTGCTTAATTTTATCCTGCATGCTAGCCTCATGCATTAACCTTCTCATTTTGCCTAACTTTGATTTTTCAGGAAACACCTCCTTCCTCTGGCGACTCGACCGCTTCAAAACTGCCACCTCTTATCATCAACCTATTGAAAATATGCCCTAGATGCAATAAATAAAGTGTTTATTATTATATTTCCTTGTTCATGATAATCATTTATTTTCCATGCTATAATTGTGTTGATTGGAAACTAAATACATGTGTGGGCATATAGACAAACATTGTGTCCCTAGTGTGCCTCTAGCAGCTAGCTCGTTGATCAAAGATGGTTAAGGTTTCCTGGCCATGGACATGAGATGTCATTTGATATCAGGATCACATCATTAGGATAATGATGTGATGGACAAGACCCAAACTATGAACGTAGCATATGATCGTGTCAGTTTATTGCTACTGTTTTCTGCATGTCAAGTATATGTTCCTATGACCATGAGATCATGCAACTCACTAACACCGGAGGAGTGCCTTGTGTGTATCAAACGTCGCAACGTAACTGGGTGACTATAAAGGTGCTCTACAGGTATCTCTGAGGGTGTCTGTTGAGTTGGCATGGATCAATACTGAGATTTGTTACTTCATGTGATGGAGAGGTATCTCGGGGCCCACTCGGTAATACAACATCACAACAAGCCTGGCAAGCAATGTGACTAAGTGTTAGTCACGGGATCTTGTATTACATAATGAGTAAAGAGACTTGCCGGTAACGAGATTGAACTAGGTATAAAGATCTTCATTGAGCTGCACGTGTGCTGAACGCGGAGGTGCCGTCCGTTCGGCACTTGATTGGGAGTTCGTGGGACGGTTTGCGATTTGGATCGCGGAGACGTACCACTACATCAACCGCGTTCTTTAACACTTCCGCTTAGCGATCTACAAGGGTACGTAGATCCAATCTCTCCTCTCATAGATGCTCATCTCCTAGATTGATCTTGGTGAAGCGTAGGATTTTTTTTGTTTCCCATGCAACGTTCCCCAACAGAACCTAGGGTAATTCTTTTCTTTGTATCCAATGTTGCTTACTAACCTTTTACCCTTGCATATAACTTATCATGAAATCTTTGTCCACGGGGCCCAAGCCAAGAAAAGGAAAATAAGTGGGTCATCTGCCAACCATGATGCCCCCGAGTCGGAGAATCCGAAACTTGACGCTCATGAGACCCAAGTTAAGCCCTGTGAAGCTCATCAAGGTGCTCATGATGAAATAGTTCAACATACCGAGCCAACAATTAGTGATGTTGTGACCACAGATGCAAACCCGGAAGCCAATCCTAAGACACCCAGTCCTCAAAAAATGGTTGAAGATATTGCGTCTCATGCAGAGGAAGTTTTCATTACATGGATGGGTTATACAACTCCTGGACCTTCCACTGTGCTTACCAAGCATATTAGCAAGGATGAGGTGCCTTTGCTTGAGAAGGAGAAGGGTAAGATTGTCCTTCCCAATCTTGAAAAGCTCACAGCTATAGAATTGTATTCTGGATATTGGAGCTGCCTCTCCACAAGCCGAGACATGGAAGCCAACCTGGTTGGCAAGATGAAGAAAAAATGAGGTATGTTCAACTATGTCTTGTATTCCATGTACCCCTACATAGCCCCCAAGGGCCGGCTTACCTTCTTGAAGATGAGTCGGGTCTTTTATAACATATAGATTTTGACGAGCCAACATGTAGCTCCCAAGGGCTGGCTTATATTCTTGAAGATGAGTCGGGTCTTTGATATCCTATAAATTCCGAAGAGCCAACATGTAGCCCCCAAGGGCCGGGTCATTATGAGAATAATGAGTTGGCATTAACTTTCTTGTATGAAAGAATTCAACCTGTAGCCCCCAAGGGCCGGGTTATCTCGTGTGATAGCCGAGACTTATAAAATTGGGTAGGAAACACTACTCATCTGTTTCGTAAAGTTTATATCCTGTAGCCCCCAAGGGCTGGTTTATCTTCTTGAAGATGAGTTGGATCTTTTTGTACTATATGCTGAAAAACTGATATACATTAGCCCCCAAGTGTCAAGTATATTGCTTGCAATCTGCTTGAGACTTGTAATAAACTCCTTCGCAGCCCCAATCATCATTACACAGCTTGCCGGCCTAAGAATTGATGACTATCCAATTTGCAGTTATATCGTGTAGGAAGCCTTGAACGTGGCCGAGTCAAGTTTGACGGACTTGAGGAAAAATCTAACGCTGCATCAAGATGCCCGAGGTGAGGCTGAAGAGAAATTCCGGATTTCCGCCGGAGAGCTTGAAAAAACTAAGGAAGATTTTGAAGCATTCAAGAAATGTTCCGAGGCTAAAAAAGCCGCCTTGATCAAGCGCGCAAAAGATGATGAGGGCCAACTGAAGCCCATCACTGAAGAATTGACCAGCCTTAAACGACATATTGCTCAAATGACCGAAGCTGTCTTTGGTGAGTACTTATGATAACTCTTGTGTAGACGACCACATATAAAAAGATTCGCCCGACGACTCACGAATTTGAAATGTTTGTAGGTCGTCGGACTTGCATTCTTCCAGACGACAGCTTATTGAAGCTGAAAGCTTTATATTCTTTGACTGAGCAGTTGTATGCTGGAAGCCTTTTCACCATCAGGGCTATTTGGGGTGAAAAAGACCAAGTAATGTTCGTCAAAGATGTGCTGAGACGCCTCTCAATGATTTCTAAGAAAATTAAAGAGTTGAAGAGATCAGCCGCCCGCAAGGGTACAATAGCTTCGTTGAGCCAGGCCTTGGCTTATGCCCTAGAACTTAACCTGGAAGAGATGTTCGGAGGGTTTCTGCATCTCAAAGATGACGGGTCAGAATCACAAAGGAGGATTATGCTCGATGCATCAAGGCATCTCGAGTTTTGGCAAGTCGCCTGGCTGCGAAGGCAGATCTGATGAAGACAAATCAGGCGGCTTACGGTGACAGCAATGCATGAGTTCGACCGCCCACTTTTGAGCTAGTGAATCTGATTCCTCAATGATGTAAGCATATATTCCCCCTAATGTTGACCCGTCCCCATCTTGCATGTAGAAGCTAAATTCCAAGCCTTTAACAACTGCAACTGGGTTGTGGATAACCTTCAGATCCGGGGAATAGAAGGCTTGGCATAGGATGACCCGTAGGCAATGTAGGCGAGAAGTCGGCCAAGGGATAACCTAGATGAAGTTAACTCGGACAAGCTAACATCTGGGTTATGTTAATGCCTTTTGAAAACTTTGGTCAAAGGACTTTGGCTCCATGTAGCCTTGTAATAACCTTAGGTGAAAACTTATTGCTCGTGCCGTGCCTTCGTGCACGTTTATGCCTGTTTACCTCGTCTTTAAGTTGCCAAGGGATTTTTATATGATGAAGTTTCACTCCTCCTCTTTATCATGTTGCTTAAGATGTGTACATCCTGTGATTTGCACTTAGGTAATATTGTGCCAGCTGCTGCAGGTCAAATATGCTTGTCGCTTGTCTGAACTCTGCTATCCATGCTCAAATGAGGTATATCTTGAATCAAGATGGGCGAGTCAACATATGCCGTCCTTCTGAAATCGTGACACACTTGTTTGTGAAATAAGTGAACTTGCCATAAGAGGACTTTTAATAAGCCGGCTCAATGAGACTCGGCGGGAAAACCGGCCTTGGAGTTTGGCCGTAATAAGGCGGGTTCCATAATCCATAATTGTAAAAGTGATTTAATAAGCCGGCCCAGTGAGACTCGGCAAAGAGACCAACTTTCGAGGCTCAAGTCTTGCTTCAGTGAAGTGGGTATGATAATCCATGGTTTATCCTAGGCTTTTTGTATGCCGGCTCTCACGAGACGCATCTCGATATTTTAACCTTGACAAGTTTAGGGTCCAAGATGGATTGACTTGTCAAGAGTACACGGGGTCACCTGATCAAAGTCGCACAAGCATACGGGCAGGTTTAACCATTTTGTGGCGTTAAGTTTTGGCCGGATCAAGAGGGTGAGAAAGCTAAACTCAATGAGTTGGACGCCCTCAAGTGACCTATGATCAGGGAAAAGCTCAGCCTAGGATTACAGGAGACAATACTACTACTATAAAACATCTGTTGTCGAGATAAAGCCGGCTTGATTCCAATGAACATAATAAAATACCTATGTTTGAATCGTGCATCATGGCAACTGATCCTCTTTGGCATCTTTTAACCCTTGAAACAGGGACACTCATGTTTGAGCGGCCGCATCGTGGAGACTCGCCCTCTTGGGCGACTTTAAATCTCCTGTTAATAAGATAGGGTGCTCATGTGTGAATGGTCGCGACACGGAGGCTCATCCTCTTGGGTGACTTTTAAATATCCTATAAATAAGGCAAGGCGCTCATGTGTGAACGGTCACTTCATGGCGGCTCGTCCTCTTGGGAGACTTATGTTTCAATGAATAAAGACTCAAACTCAATGTGTAGGCTGAAATGACAGAGACCCCGAATTTGAAGGGTGCCGGCTTTATTGTATTAAACATAAGAATGTATGTACAAAAACTCAGGAAGATACATAGGTAAGGAGCTAATAGCTCTAAGTATAATAGTGCCGAAGGTGAGCAATATTCCACGGGCGGCTTGTCTCCTCTTGGGAGGTATATGTATTTGGTCTAAGGTCTATTAGATAATATGAACCATTGTTGAGGTTTTTGCTGATGACGAAAGGACACTCCATGGTGGTGAAAGCTTGTGCATGCCTGTCTGATCTTGAATCAACCAAAGCACCAAGTCACCCTCTTGTAAAGTGCGGCTCTTAACTCTATGACTATGATACCGACGTAGGTCTTGCTGATATATGATTGATCTCACCGCTGCCAAGTCACGTTCTTCTTGCAAAGCGTCCAAAGAGTCTTGACATGCTTGTTCATTGTTGGCTTCAACATAAGCGGTGACTCGAGGAGAGTCATGCCGAATGTCACTTGGTAATACTGCCTTGGCTTTATAAACCAGAAAAGGGGGTGTAACTAGTGGACCTATTTAGAGTTGTCGTGATACTCCAAAGCACTGCGGGGACTTCCTCGACCCAAAAGCCAAGGGTGCGCTGTAACGACACCATGAGCCGGGGCTTGATCCCTCTCAAGATTTCCTGGTTAGCCCGCTCGGCTTGTCCATTGTACTGTGGATTGGCCATGGCGGCTAAATCTATCCAAATATGCTCACGCCGACAAAACTGCTCCATGGCCCCTTTGGAAAGATTGGTACCATTGTGAGTGATGATGCTATGAGGGTAGCCAAAACGATTGATTAAATTTTTCAAAAATTTGACCGTTGTCTCCGCGTCTCAGTTGCTGACGGGTTCTGCCTCAACCCACTTGGTGAATTTGTCAACCGCCACCAGCAGGTGAGTCTTCTTGTCAGAAGACATGTTGAACGCGCCAACCATATCAAGGCCCCAAACCGCAAATGACCAAGTGATTGGGATCATGCGTAGTTCTTGAGCCGGCGCATGAGCCTGTCTAGCATTTTTTTGACATCTATCACACCTGCACACAATGTCCTCTACGTCTGCATGAGCCGTTAACCAATAAAATCCATGACGGAAAGCCTTCGCCACAAAAGATCGTGAGCCGGCATGGTGTCCACAGTCGCCCGCATGAATTTCATTGAGAATTTCCCGACCTTCCTCAGGGGAAACATAGCATTGAAGAACGTCACTGACACTTCTCCTGTGTAACTCGCCCTTGAGGATAGTCATGGATTTGGACCGCCAGACTATCTGTCGGGCAAGGGTTTCCTCAACTGGAAGCTCGCCTCGAGCCAGATAAGCCAAGTATGGCGCCAACAGTCAGGAATAGCGTGGAGAGCCGCCACCAGGTGTGATTCTGGGTTAGGAATAGTTATATCCTCTTCAGAAGGCAATTTTACTGAAGGCTTGTGGAGGACATCCAAAAACACATTGGGGGGGGGGGATTGGTTTGCATTGAGAGCCGAGTCCTGATAGCACATCGGCCACCTCATGATGCCTGCGATCGATATGGTCCACGTGGTAACCTTGGATGTGACCCGCGACAATGGTGACCGCATGCCGATAAGCTTCCATGAGGGGATCTTTTGAATCCCAAGTTCCTGAGACCTATTGAGCTACCAGGCTTGAGTCTCCCAAGCACTTGACCCGGCTCAGGTTCATCTCTTTGGCAATCCTGAGCCCGTGTAAGAGAGCCTCATACTCAACTGCATTGTTAGTACAGGGTAACATGAGCCGTAAAACATAACAAAATTTATCACCTCTCGGAGAAGACAAAACTACTCCAGCCCCCGAGCCTTCCAACTGTCTGGACCCATCAAAATGTATTGTCCAGCACATGTTGTCCGGTCTATCTTGCGGGATTTGAAGTTCCGTCCAATCATTGATGAAGTCCACCAAGGCTTGGGACTTGATTGGTGTGCGGGGTGTGTACTTCACATGGTGAGGGCCAAGTTTGATTGCCCACTTGGTGATTCAACCAGTAGCCTCACGATTCTGAATGATATCACCTAGGGGTGCCGAGCTGACCACTGTGATCGGATGTTCCTGAAAGTAATGCTTCAACTTCCGGCTTGCCATGAAGACTCCAAAAATAAGCTTCTGCCAGTGTGGGTATCGCTGTTTAGACAGGGTTAGGACCTCGTTGACAAAGTAGACCGACCGCTCAACCGGGTACACCTTCCCTGCCTCCTTACGCTCAACGACAACCGCAACACTCATCGCTTTAGAATTAGCAGCAATGTACAGGAGCATGCGCTCTTTGTCAGTTGGGGCGGCTAAAACGGGCGACTCAGACAACTGCTTTTTGAGGGCTTCGTTAGCTGCATCAGTCCAAACGAAATTATCCGTCTTTTTGAGCAACTGATAAAGAGGAATTACCTTCTCTCCGAGGTGGCTTATAAAACAACTTAATGCTGCGATACGACCCGTCATGCGCTGGATTTCATTGATATTGGCCGGCTTACCAAGCGAGGTTATCACCTTGATCTTGTCCGGGTTAGCTTCAATGCTGCGCTGGGAAACCACGAAACCCAGTAGCTTTCCTGCAGGCACACCAAAAACACATTTTGCCGGGTTAAGCTTCATCTGGTACACTCGAAGATTGTCGAACATCTCCTTAAGGTCAGCCAAGAGCATTTCCTTCTTTTGATATTTCACCATGATGTCATCAACATAGGCGTGAACGTTGCTCCCAATCTAACTGTGCAGAGAATTCTGAATACAACGTTGATAAGTTGCCCCTGTGCTTTGAGTCAAAAGGGCATAGAGACATAGAAACAAGCGCCGAAAGGTGTTATGAAAGCCGTCTTCTCCTGATCCTCCTTAGCCATCTTGATCTGGTGGTAACCGGAGTATGCATCCAGGAAACACACATGCTTGCAACCCGCCGTAGAGTCAATAATCTGATCGATATAATGGAGAGCAACGGGATCTTTGGGACAAGATTTTTTGAGATTGGTGTAATCAATACACATATGGAAGGTGCCATTCTTTTTCAGAACAAGCACCGGGTTAGCCATCCACTCCGGGTGAAAAACATCGACAATAAACCCGACGACTAGGAGCCGGGCGACTTATCCCCGATGGCCTTGCGCCTCTCCTCGTTGAAATGATGGAGGTATTGCTGGACTGGTTTCACCTTTGGATCCACATTAAGTTGGTGCTTAGCGACTTCTCTCGTTACTCCAAGCATGTCAGATGGTTTCCATGCAAAGATGTCCCGATTCTCATGGATGAATTCGATGAGTGCGCTTTCCTATGCGGGATCCAGACTGGTCCCAATGGTGAACTTCTTAGAAGAATCGCCTTCGATAAAATCAACCAGCTTGGTGTCATCAGTCGACTTGAAATTTAGGAGGGGGGATCAAACTCAATGGTGGGTTTCTTGAGGGGGCTCATGTCCGCCAAGTCAACATTGGTTGTATAGAACTTGAGATCCTCAGCTACACATGCCAACTCTGCATAAGATACATCCCGTTCCTCGCACTCGTGAGCTATTTTTCGGCTTCCGTCCATGGTAATAGTTCCTTTGAGACTCGGCATCTTGAGTTCGAGGTAAACATAGGAGGGCCGAGCCATGAAACGAGCATAAGCCAGCCTCCAAAACAAAGCATGGTAGGGACTTTTGATCTTCACCATCTCGAACACTAAAGATTCACATCTGTAGTTAAATTCATCCCCGAAAGCGACGTCTAGCTTAATCTGCCCAATCGAATACGCCGACTTCCCTGGCACAATACCATGAAAGACCGTGGTCGAAGGTAATAAGCTTCTTTTAGAGAGGTTCATCCGGCAAAAGGTGTGATAGTACATGATGTTGATGCTGCTACCATCGTCCATAAGAACCTTCGTGAGGGTGTACCCACCAACCTGAGGCGCTACCACCAAAACCAAATCGCCGGGGTTATCCACCCTAGAGGGGTGATCGGCCCTGCTCCAAGTGACCTCGTATTCAGACCAGTTGAGATACCTGGGAACTGCCGGCTCAACCACATGGGCGGCTCGGTTTTTGAGTTTCTTGTCCCGCTTGCAAATTTGGGTGGCGAAGACGTGGTACTGACCATTGCTCAACCGCTTGGGGTTGCTCTGAAAACCAGTTTGGCCATTATGCTATTTGTTGTTCTGACACGAGTGTTGCCCGTTGCCGTTACTTGAGTCGCCCTGTCCGTGGAAGCCAGATCTGGGGAAACCGCCGGACGAGCCACCCTGGAAGCCCCCAGGTCCAGGCTGACCCGGATGTCCTCCTCCATTGCCACCTTGATGGTCCCTAGTGGCCTGGTTATGGTACTCCCGCATAATATAACAATTCTCCCATGAATGGTTTGCTGGGACATGACGGGTACTATGCTTGGGACAAGGCACTTTTAATGCCTCCTCGTAATTGCGTGGATTTCTCCCATTGTATGCTCCTCCAAGACGATTATTTTGACGTTGGTTCTTGAAACCAGTATTAGTGTTGGCAACAAACTCTGACCCGCCATCAGGCTCCCTCCACTTTCCGTTATAACCTTGGCCTCCTGGATTTCCATTGTGCCCGTGATTCTAATGACCCTTACCACCATCTCCTTTCTTGCCCTTGCTGGTCTTGTCCTCGTTTGAGCCGGGATCCTTCGTGCCATCTGACTCGGCATACCTGGTAAGGGTGTCCATTAACTCACCCATATCCCGAGCCTTTCGCTTCAAACGGCCGAGTTTCAGAACCGGTGGCTGAAAGTGGCAAATCTTCTCCAAGATCAGGACAGCTTGAGCCACCGTGATGCCATTTGACGAGTAGATAACTTCTGAGACCCGACGAGTCCAATGATGAGCCGACTCGTCCGCACGCTGCAAGCAATGCTGAAGATCCACGATTGTCATAGGCCGTTTGCACGTGCCCTGGAAGTCTTTGACAAAACACTCTTTCAGATCTAACCAAGTGTTGATGGAATTAGGCAGAATATTTTTTAACCAGGTCCGAGCCGGCACTTCCAACATCATCGCCAAGTACTTAGCGCACACCGCATCACTGACGCCGAGGATATCCATGGCCAACTCATAGCTCTCAATCCATCTTGTAGGGTCGAGTTCCCCTGTATAATTGGGCACCTTACGAGGTCCCTTGAAGTCCTTGGGCATGCGCTCACTACGGAGAGCCGGGGACAAGCAAGGATCCCCCATGGTTTTGTTGCTTGACCCGCCCACGATGAAAGCCGGCGAAGGGCTAACTGGGGCAACTTGATCCACCAGTGTTGCTACCGCTTCCGCTTCTGCCTGGCACGTGGCCTGGGCCGCGTCAACAAGTTCTTGAGAGTTCGATGGGGGAGGCCGAGTTGGAGGAACTGTAGGTGGTGGCGGGTGTTTGCTACTGGAAACAACCGGAGACTCCACATGGCGGCTCTTACCGTGGCTAGCATATGGTGTGGAGTGCATCCGATCCTGGCTGTAAGAGTACTGCGCCTGTTGTGCCACTGCAGTTTTCAACATCTCAATGGCGTTCGTAGCTTGAATCTCAATGGAGGTGTTCCCGTAGATAGGGAGCGCATCCAGGTTGCGTGTTGCTGCTAGCATATTATCGACAGGGTTGGAGAAGTGGCCCAGTGGTGTCTGGAAGCGTTGATCCGGTGACTGGACCAGTGGAGGCCGAGCCGCCTCTACCTGCCGATCCGTGTGACGCAGCGGGTCCTGCTCAGCCCCCGGAGTGTGCGGGCTGGTGAACAAGCGAGTCAGCTCGAGGTTTCACGGTAGCCGGATCCGGTGTCTCCTTTGGTGCACTGTGTTGGAAGCGTTTCGCTGGAGCCCCAATTGCCAAGCCTCGGCCTTCAGGCGTTCCGACTCACTATGGATATGAGCCTACAACTCGGCCATCCGTGTGTTCTCGAGGTCGTTATATCGCTGAACCTTGGCCACCTCCTCGTGAAGTTTTGTCAGCTCCGTATTGGGCTCCTCCTAGTTCTTCGAGGTGACCGGCGTTGCCATGAGCTTGGTCATGTTGGCCATGAATTCCATCATGGATTGAGCTGGCGTCTTGCCTGACCCAGATGCTCCGTTTGTGGCCGCTGCCTCTGGCGGATTCTGAGCCATCGTAATCCCAGCCATATAGATGGTGACTTGGCAGGGCAGCTCAGGAGATTCCTCGGCGACTTACATCTCTAGAAAGCCCCCCAATGTGTCATCATGAACTGGATAAATCGATTCAGTATCTCCCATAGATGACTCGCCATCGGAGTTAATGAGGGTATCTCCATTACCCGCCGACTCGTCTGGGAGGCTGAGTCCTTGGGTAAAACCAAAGAAGGCATGACGCCGACCGGCTTGATGCTGGTCGGGTTGGGCGTGCCGAGCTGACTTGATGATGTCGGTGCAGATGTCCGACTCGAGTACTGACGCGCCGATTTTTGGATGAAGACATGGATCTTGCCGAAGGGTACCCGGTACCCTGACTCAATTGAGACGGCCTCAGGACCCCAACTTGAATTGTCGATGTAGAGCTTCCCACGACGGCTCTTGGTCATCAGACCTACCGCATAGCTCCCGAACCCTGGAAGGGCTCCCTCTGAGAACTCAACTCCATCGTGCGATAGCCCCACGGTGGGCGCCAATTGTCATGGTTTTGTCATGGTAGATGTCCTCATAGGAGAATTTCGGTGTGAGGCCATCGCAACTATGTGGTGACTCGAAGGGGTTGATTGGGAACGAGAGACGAGTTTATTAATAACCCAAAAGTATAGGGGATCGCAATAGTTTTCGAGGGTAGATTATTCAACCCAAATTTACTGATTCCACACAAGGGGAGCCAAAGAATATTCTCGAGTATTCACAACTGAGTTGTCAATTCAACCACACCTGAAAGACTTAATATCTGCACCAAAGTATTCAGTAGCAAAGTAGTATGGAAGTAATGGTAACGATGGCAAAGGTGACATTAGCAGTTTTGTAGTGATTGTAATAGTAGCAACAGAAAAGTAACTTAGCAAGGATCAATATGTGGAAAGCTCGTAGGCAGTGGATCGGTGATGGATAATTATGTCGGATGGCATTCATCATGCAACAGTTATAACATAGGGTGACACAGAACTAGCTCCAATTCATCAATGTAATGTAGGCATGTATTCCATATATAGTCATACGTGCTTATGGAAAAGAACTTGCATGACATCTTTTGTCCTACCCTCCCGTGGCATCGGGGTCCTAATGGAAGCCAAGGGATATTAGGGCCTCCTTTTAATGGAGAACTGGACCAAAGCATTAACACTTAGTGAATACATGAAGTCATCAAACTACGGAAATCACCGGAAAGAATCCCAGTTATTGTCACCCTGGGGGATGCGGATCATAACTCGTAATAGGTGTCTACAACTTGCAAGATAGGATCAAGAACACATATATATATATATTCATGAAAACATAATAGGTTTAGATCTAAAATCATGGCACTCAGGCCCTAGTGACAAGCATTAAGCATAGCATAGTCATAGCAACATCAATCTCAGAACATAGTGGATACTAGGGATCAAACCCTAACAAAACTAACTCGATTACATGATAAATCTCATCCAACCCATCACCGTCCAGCAAGCCTATGATGGGATTACTCACGAATGGCGGAGAGCATCATGGAATTGGTGATGAAGGATGGCTGGTGATGATGATGGCATCGATTTCCCCTCTTCGGAGCCCAAAACGGACTCTAGATCTGGCCTCCCAAGGAAGAATAGGAGGTGGCAGTGGCTTCATATTGTGAATGCGATGAACTCTTCTCCTTGATTTTTTTATCAACGAATAGGAATATATAGGGTTGGAATTGAGGTCGTAGGAGCCATAGGGGACCCACAAGCTTGCCAACCGCGTCCAGGGGGGTGGTCGTGCCTGGTGTGCTTGTCACCTATGGGTGCCCCTTCCGGTTGATTCTTTCGCTAGTATTTTTTATTAATTACAAAAATAATCTCCATAAATTTTTAGGTCAATTCGAGACCTTTTTATTTCTGCACAAAAATAACACCAAGGAAATTCTGCTGAAAACAACGTCAGTCCAGGTTAGTTCCATTCAAATCATGCAAAGTAGAGTCCAATTTACAGCAAAGATTATGGACTAACCACGTTCACAAGAACATTATGTCTAACTCATGTTCAGATTTTCAGCAAAGATTATGGACTAACCACGTTCACAAGAACATTTAGGCCTCAAATTTACTCATATCAATGGCATAATCAACTAGCGAGCAATAATAATAACTCTCGGGTGAAAACAGTTTTATCAAAACAATCATAATACAATATGATATAGTGGTATCTCGCTAGCCCTTTCTGAGACCGCAAAACATAAATGCAGAGCACCTCTAAAGAACAAGGACTGACTAGACATTGTAATTCATGGCAAGAGAGATCCAGTCATACTCATACTCAATATCAATTAATAGAAAAGCATACAAATGATAGCGGTGCTCTCTAACTGGTGTTTTTTATAAGAAGATGATGTCTCAGCAATAAAGTAAATAGATAGACCCTTCGTAGAGGGAAGCATTGATTTGCAGAGGTGCGAGAGGTCGAGCTTTTAAAACACGAGTGAATAAAATTTTTGAGTGGTATGCTTTCAGTGTCATAATAACGACTAAGAGATTTCAGCATCTTCCATGCTAGATACATTATAGGCGGTTCCCAAATAGAATGATAAAGTTTTTACTCCCCATCCACCAATCAATCACACTCCACGGCTAGCTGAATCCACAGGTACCGTCCATACAAACATAGTCCTGGGGGAGTTTTGTTTCATTATATTTTGATTTAATTTTGAGCATGGAACTAGGCATCCCGAATACCAGCCACTTTCTCGTGAATGATAGTGAATAAACACATATCGTGAGAATAACCCACCTAGCATGGAAGATATTGACCGCCCCCAGTCGGTCCATGAGCGATTCGGGCATACAAAACAGAATATCATTTGAAGGTTTATAGTTTAGCACATGCAAATTTACTTGGAACGGGAGGTGAATACCTCCTATAGGTAGGTATGGTGGACTCAGATGGAACAACTTTGGGTTTGAGGAATTGGATGCACAAGCAGTATTCCCGCTTAGTACAAGTGAAGGTTAGCAAAAGACCGGGGAGCGACCAAATAGAGAGCGACAACAGTCATCAACATGCTTTGAGATTAACCAACATTGAATGCAAGCATGAGTAGGATATAAATCACCATGAACATAAATATTTTAGAGGCTATGTTGATTTTGTTTCAACTATAAGCATGAACATGTGCCAAGTCAAGCCACTTGAATTATTCAGATGAGGATACCATCCTACGATACTACATCACAACCATTTTAATATGCATGTTGGCACTCAAGACAAACCATTATCCACTCTTAGCTAATTAAGCATGGCATGAGTAACTATAATCTCTAATTGTCATTGCAAATATGTTTCACCCATAATGAACTGAATTCGGAATGATGAGCTAATCATATTTACAAAATCAAAACAAGTCGAGTTCATACCTGCATTTCTCCATCTCAATCTTTTCATCATATATCGTCATTATTGCCTTTCATTTGCACGATCGAATAGTGTGAATAATAATAAGAGTGCACGTGCATTGGACTAAGCTAGAATCTGCAAAAAATAACTCAAAGGAGAAAGCAAGGTAATATAGGCTCTTTGATAGATAAACAATAATGCATATGAGAGCCACTCGACAATTTTCATTGTGGTCTTCTCCTTACGACCCAAAGAAAGAAAATTCAAAACAAGAACGAGAAAAACTATTTACACAGGAAAGCTCCCAACAAGAAAAAAGAAGAACAAAAAATATTTTTGGGTTTTCTTTTAAGTGCTACAACTACACAAACTAGAAGGTAAAGCTATAACTAATTTTTTAAATTTTTCTCAAAGTTAATTAAACACACAAGAAGAAAACAGAAAAAAGAAATAAACTACCATGGATGGTACAATGAAAAAGTATGAACATCGACTACTAAGACGAGTGTGTGAACATGAATGTAAAGTCGGTGATAAATACGTACTCTCCCAAGCTTAGGCTTTTGGCCTAAGTTGGTCTAGGGCCATGGCTGGCCCAGATAATATCCGAAGTCATAGTCGGGGTTGTAGTGGGCTGCGGCGGCTACTTCCTAAACGACTGCAGCATGAAGGCAAGCTACTTCCGCATTACTCTCGTACTCGTTTGCCTCCTCTCTGGTTATAAAGTGTCTCCATTTTCTTGAAAGTTAAAGAAGGCAGGAGCAGGAGGGATAATATGGACAACACATTGTCTATCAAAAATTAGTCGGTATAGGAGGGATTGTTCATTCCTCTCAAGAAACTCATAACGCACCAAAGCCTCCTAGTCGAGAAAAGCGGGTGGTAACTCAATATCATTTCCCCATATAAGTACCCCAAGATAATTAGCTACACGAGTGGCATAAATCCCACCAAAGAAATCTCCATCCTTAGTATTATTATGCAACCTCCTAGCAATAATGGACCCTGCATTATATCGTCTATCACCCAGTACCGCACTCTTAAGAATACTAAGATCGGTGGCACAAAGGTGGCTATGATCAGTTTTAATTTTAATGCATCTACCTATGAATAGAGCAAAATAATGTATAGCAAGAAAATGAATGCTCCCCAAGGTAGCCTGTGTAATATTTCTAGTTTCTCCCACAGTGATGTTAGCTAGAAAATCATTATATTCAGTTTTGGGCGGATCACTATAGCTGCCCCATCGTGGGATCTTGCACGCATGGTTGAAATCCTCTAGGTCCATAGTATAAGATTTATCATAAAGATCAAATATGATGGAAGGTTTATTACGCTCGAATGAAAATTCAAACCTCCGCATGAAAGAATTGGCGAGTTGATAATATTGCTTGCATTGGTCTGAAAGGAAATCTTCAAGGCCCGCATTTTGTGCGTATGCATAAAATTCTTTTTTGAAACCGGCATCAACCATGAATTGATCCGATGGCCATTCACAAGGCCGCACTTGTGCTTCTCTTAGTGGTTCAAGGTCTGGCTCGTGTATCGCGAGTCTCGGGTCCTTCTTGCTCGAGGACCCCCTTGGAATACTCGCCTCAACATTTTTCTTATTTTGAAAAAAACCTGAATTTTTAGTGACTCAAAATAAGGTGAATAAAACTCAACGAAACTCATAGCAAGTACTCCCACAAGTGCCTAGAGGCTATATCATTCAGCAAAATTACTTGGGACCATACAAATTTGACATGCAAGCTCAAGAACAAGGTCACCACAACAACAAAAAATTGCAATATATAAAGCACTAGAACAAAAGCTAATTGGACCATTGGAGGAGTCAGATATCGAGGAACAATCGCCTAAAACAATTTTGCGAATGGAGCTTTGCACAAGGAGATCGAAAATGCAAGAAAAATGAGATAGAAAATGGGTTTGAGTAATGGTGGGATTTTTTCTGTAGGAAGACAAAGTGGATGGGAGCTAGAATAAGTGAAGGGGGCCCATGTGGGACCCACAAGCCACCTAGGCGCGACTAGGGGGGTGTCCGCTCCCTATGGGCTTGTCACCCACCGGTGTAGCCCCCTGATGTGTGCTCAGTGCTAGATATTTTTAAATATTCCAAAAAAAATCATACTACATTTTTAGGGCATTTGAAGAATTTTTATTTTCATGTCATTTTTCTATTGCATGGAAAACTCAGAAAATAGAAAAATAATAGCATTTTTACTTCATTTTCTCTAACTAACAGAAAGTAAAAGTTGGGTATAGAAAGTTGTGCTTTCTAAATTCATCTATCTCATGCTCATCAAAAGGAATCCATCAATAAGGTTGATCAAGTCTTATTAACAAACTTCTTTCGAGTGACATGAAACCAGAGAATTTTCAAATAACACTAAGTTACCTCAATGGGGATATGCATATCCCCAACAATAAGTATATCATATTTCTTCTTGACAGTTGGAAGAGGGAATTCAAAGTCTCCAATAATAATCGTTGATTTTTTTAATGGAGTTGATACTATGAACTTCAGGTTGTTTCTTCGGAAAGTGTACCATATGCTCATTACCATTAATATGAAAACTGACATTGCCATTGTTGCAATCAATAATAGCCCCTGCAGTATCCAAAAAGGGTCTACCAAGGATGATCGACATACTGTCGTCCTCGGGAATATCAAGAATAACAAAGTCTGTTAGGATTGTAGCATTTGCAACTACGACATGCACATCCTCACAAATACTGATGGGTAAAGCAATTGATTTATCAACCATTTGCAAAGAGATTTCAGTAGGTGTCAACTTATTCAAATCAAGTCTACGATATAAAGAGAAGGGCATAACACTAAAACCAACTCCTAGATCACATAAGGCAGTTTTAACATAATTCTCTTTAATAGAACATTGTCTAGTTGGCACTCCCGGGTCTCCCAATTTCTTTGGTACTCCACCCTTAGAAGTATACTTAGCAAGCATGGTGGAAATCTCAGCTTCCAATATCTTTCTTTTATTAGTTACAATAACTTTCATATACTTAGCATAAGGATACATTTTCAGAATATGAGTCAAGCGCATATGTAAAAAGACAGCTCTAAGCATTTCAACAAAGCGCTCAAAATCCTCATCATCCTTTTTCTTGGACAGTTTAGGAGGAAAGGGCATGGGTTTCTGATCCCATGGTTTTCTTTCTTTACCATGCTTCCTAGCAACAAAATCTGTTTTGATGCGGAGCATCCTATGGACATCACCATGGCAAGAGTCCATTTGGCAAGTGACAAGTGCCACATCTACCTCACATATATAAAGGTGAATCATCTGCTTTACACGTGTTCACTTGATCCCTTCAAGGATGGTATACTACTTGACACTCCTCTCGTGTGCATGCATAGGTATTACCGGAGCTTCACGGATGATGAGGAGGGTGCCAACACCTATGTACAACTACACCATCCGCGAGGGAAGCCTGGAAGAGAAGATGGAAGAAGAGGACTTGCAACAACCCAGGAATTAGGGGTACAACCGGTCCACCACCGGTCAACCACTGCTCCCCCGGTACAACCGGTCCACCACCATCAACAACCGCTCCAACCGCGGCCTAGGTTCGGTTCTGGTGCGGTTCGAGACCGGTAGTACCCCGGTTGTTCTGGTTGATGTCTCAAGACCGGTACAATCGGTCCAGCCTCCGGTACAACCAGCCTGCCTACGCGCATGGACGGGCCTGAGGCTCATGTATCCCCTCACTTACCCCTTCGTGCCTAGGACTATATATACTCTTCTCCCACCTCCATTCTAGGGATAGCTATGGTTTTGCTCTTAGTAAGTTGAGCCTAAATCCTTCCACTACCTCTCCCATGGAGTAGATGCCTCTATGAGAGAAGATACCCTAGTGGATGTCAAGGCCCCTCACGAGGGAAGATCCTCCGGGATATCAATGCCCATCTCCCCATGGGATTCGGGATGAACTCTACCATGTATCCTATTTCCCTTTGTTGTTCTTGTTCCTTTGTGGATCTTGTGTGTGCTGAGTCTAGTGGATGTGTGATTGGAATTGTTCTTGAGTGTTTCCTCTTGTGATTTCTCCTTGTTCTTCCCCGTGTTCTTCGTGTTCTTCATGGAATCCCCCTCCAATTCGTGAAAGATCGACACACATGGGCTTGCCCCATATCATATTGGTATCAAGAGCCACGTTTCTCACGAATTTGGAGTCCTCCGCTTCATTTTCTAGCCTTAATTTTGTGTTTTTTGTCCCAATTCGAAAATCCCCAGCAAAAATAGCCTCACCAAAATTTTTGTGATTTGTTGGTTCTTGTGAGATTTTGTTGTGTTTGATCCAAGATTTTGTTGTTTGGCAAGTGGATCTTGGCATCCCCCACATCCCCACCACGAAACCCATCCCAAAAAATTTCTTTTCCCATCAATTTGGTCCCAAAATTTCTATTTGGTCCGCCCCAAGTTCACCCCCTGCTCAGATCTGGAAAAATTTCCCGATACGAGCGGTACAACCGCTGTGTACAGCGGTACAACCGCCCACCAAGCGGTACAACCGCCCCGCCAAGCGCTACAACCGCTAATATCCCCAAAACGCCCCCAGGACGCTCCAGGAGCGGTACAACCGCCCCACCAAGCGGTACAACCGCTAATTCCCAGGTCCAGCACTCCTCCAGGACGCTCCACAAGCGGTACAACCGCCCCTCTCAGTTTCAATGGAGGCTGATTCACCGTTTCAAACATAACTTCCACTCCCAAACTCCGATTTGAGTGTTCTTTGGCTCGTTTCGAAGCTGTCGACACACCGGAGCTGATCATCTTGGTTTCATTGCCATTGGATTTCATCATATTTTTTAAATTTTGGCAAGTTTCCCTAGGCCCTCCACCATATCATTCGCATTACCACCATAGTCTTCCGCAACCTAACGCAATTTGGTTACCATTGCTTTTGTGGTTGCTTGAGTTGTGGTTTGAGTTTCCTAAGGTGTTTCGGCTACTTAGGGACGGTTACATCTTCATCCACCACCGGTGACTTGTATCGCGTGATCGACTTCATCGACCACCGACGTTCGACATCGACGATGACCATCCATCCTTTGAGACCATCTTCAACCGGAAGCAAGGCCAGTTCATCCCAACTTCATGGAAGGTTAAGTGTGACGAAGGTATACATTCCGTCATACACTTTACCTTCCTTTCCATTTCATCTTGTTAGCCCCACCATCTTTGCGATTACCTTCATACCTAATGAGACTAGCTATCTGAGTATTGCCGGGTTTCGCGAAAACTTGTGCACCTTAGTGATACGATATCCTATTGTTGCATCATCAAAAATATCATACAATCAATTGCTTGTTCCCATGCATATCTTGTGATACTTATCTCATATAGTTGGTTGAGGCTCAATAAGAATAGTGGAAAGGAAGAGAAGAGTCAAAAAATCTTCTAAGCAAGAAAGAACGATCAAAGCTTATAAGCAAAGAGTTGAGCATGAAAAGAGATACTTGTGCATGAGGATACTTGGAATAGGAAATGTTTTGATTGCATAAATAGGATTGGTGCCAAGTGGTGAGTCGTTCCCAAACATGCAATAAGCTAGCGTCCCTCCTTGTTTTTGTGCAACACGAGCATTGCTCACCCCTATAGTTGCACAAGCCCCATTATCCTACCGCGTGTTATTCTCTATTTCCCTCCTCTATATTTGTGATCACTTGCTTTGCATTTTGAGTCCATTGCATTTATTTCAACATTTACAATATCTTGGACTTCATTTTTCTTGAATTTTGTGCCACTTGTCCTAACTAAGCTACTCGATAAGCTTTATGTTGTAGGTGTGAGTGAACAAGTCCGGTACCAATTCCACTATTCTCTCAATTCACATTGAGTGAAGTGGGATACATCCTCAACTTTGGGAACAGTATTGTGGTATTGTTTATCTCATGCCCCACTCACCTTTGCTCGAGTCTTGTGATGGCTAGGCAAAGCACACCATCTTCGGTCTACAACAACAACGACGAGTTCGATGCCATGAAGAACATCATCGACGCCAAGATGCACGCTCGAATGGAGGAGCTCAAGGTCCTAATCAAGAACCGCAAGAGGTCTTCATCATCTTCGAGAAGACGCTCAAGTGCACATGATCCCGAGCATCCATCTCTGGCAATATCACACCAGCATTGACACCATCAACGACATGAATACATAACGACGCCAACATAGAGGCATCCAGCAAAGCACAAGTGTGAAGGTCACGAACTCGACACCAACCACCGCTCAATGACTTCAGCACCTACTTTGGCATCTTCGCCAAGCAACTTCAAGGCATCTTAGCCTCTGGATATGCGACATCTTCGCCAACAAGCACTTCAAGAGAAGCTCCCCAACCTCAAGTCTGCAACTTCCATGAGCTACTACGACCTCGACATCGACCATGACATTCGTTTCTACGGGAGTCAAGACCACGAGGAGTGTCTCAAGTGGGAGAGCAAGATGGACCACTACCTCAAGCTACTTCAAGTCCCTTCCGAACATCAAGTGAAGTGCGCCACACGAAACTTCCACGACGACGCATCGACATGGTGGCTTCACACATCTTCGAAGAGCTTCGACATGAATTGGTCCAAGACGAAGAAAGCGATGCGGCGAGAGTTTGTGCCTTCCACCTACATGGACCATCTTCAGTGCCAATTGGAGAACACCATACAAGGATCCAAGTTCATCGACGAGTACTTCATGAAGATGAAGAAAGCCTTGCGACGAGCCGGCGTGACCGACTCCATATGGATGAATTTCTACTTCATGATGGGATTGAACAATAACATCGCCAAGCCTATCTTCAACAACAACTACGTGTCGCTCGAAGAACTCTACTTGGGTGCTCTCAAGGCGGAACAAGAACTCAAGGCCAAGTCTACTCGACCCCGAGCACACTTCATGATGACCAAGGTCCACGACGACGAGCATGAAGATGGTACCACCAAGATTCCCAAGCCCGAGGAGCTCCAAGACGAAACTCCCAAGTCCGGCTTCACCTCCATCCCTCTTTGTGGCATTGACGGTGCCGAGTCTACCTTGACTCTTTTTGAAGACGTTGCGGAGACGACTACGACTATGGAGCCACTCTAGGAACATGATTTGGAGGCAAGCGACAAGGTGGTGTGCAAGGATGACACTTCCATGTTTGGAGGTGAGAGTGAGATCATCGAGAATGGGATTATTCCTTCGTTCATGGAGGAGAGTGATGATGTGCCATCTTCGACATTCATCCATGGCGACGGTGACGAGATGGTTGAGCACGGGAGTTTCCCTTCGACCATGACGGCGTTTGGAGATGAGTTGAGAGACTTTTGCCACCATATTGAGAGTGAGAGTGCCTTCACCACTAGCACCATACATGTTGAGTTGCAAAAATTCCCATGTGAGGAGAGCCACAACCCCCACCACTTGAGTGAGACGAGTGACTCCACCATATGTGAGTTTGAGTGTACCTACTTAGAGGGAGTGTGTGAGCCACCACCATATAGAGAGAATGAGGTAGTTGAGATGGCATGTGAGGCCACTATGATTTCTAACAACTTAACCTCTACCTCTATCATGTCTTCTCATTTGGTTCTAGGTCCCATACACGATGACGCGTCGATCCTCGACGACTTCGTCCTTCCTTTGGACAAGACGATGGCCATTGTGGAATATGATGCACCCCCACATGGTTCCATCACGATGAAGATGACAAGTTGGTCTATGCCACCTCACCTAGACCACATGCATGGAACGAAAAAGGTAACATAGGTGAAGGTGATACCCTTGTCCCACTAGCGGACATTGATCGCTTGCATGATGTCGATCCACCTGTTGCCATGTTTCATGATTATGTGACTTCCTCATGTGATGAATTGCCCATTTATGATGTGTTTGATGATGCTCATGTGTAGTATATTACTTGTGATGCCATGTTGCATAGGATTTCTTGTGAGAACTCTATAGGTCACATCATGCTTGACAACCCACTTGACTTGTCATATGCTATGCGTGAAATTTGACATATTGCATCTTCACAATCTCACCATAGTGACTATGCATATCCCATAAAAGTAAATCTCGTTTGCTCATATGGCATAGATGACAAAACCACAGTTATTGGCATTTGTTTTTCTTGTGATGATATTGCCATGCTTCCTTTGCATCAT
This sequence comes from Hordeum marinum, assembly GCA_022496015.1. Lineage (NCBI taxonomy): Eukaryota > Viridiplantae > Streptophyta > Magnoliopsida > Poales > Poaceae > Hordeum > Hordeum marinum. Next base: position 68,730,409 of record CM039676.1, read on the forward strand.
TTGCGCAATAATTCTCATATGACATGCCATGACCACCTAGATTCAAATATGCATTGTTTTGGATGTTGTCCATATTCTCCGACTTATGCTTCCGCTATCGCACATGAGGAGACCACAATAGTTTCCTTATACATAGTAGGAGATTTTGATCTATCCTACACTTTTCATGATCTCCATATTTGTGTGCACAATATGCTTACCATTGATATAAATAAAATGTCTGTGCCACACACTTGCTATAATTTGCGTCCCAATCATGTTGAGCATAATAACTATCGATACATGATGGATGACATATTCCTATACCATGCCTCAAACTTCTTTGAGCATTGCTTATCTTGTGCTAACTCTCACGCACACATACACATCATGATGGATGATGTGTACATTTGCCACACACACACTTTGTTTCGTGTGTCTACTTCTTGTGTAGGTACACATGATTCTTTGTCAACCTCGCAAGCGCACAAGTTGACGAAACAAGCTCTAGAGAGCAAAGAAGACATGCGCCACCATGGAGTGCTTACCCTCCACCCACCCACTTTGCGCAAATACTTCACGCATTTCTTCTACATGACTCTCACATGGTTATGACTTATTACCCAGTATATATCCTTTGCCCATATTGCCATGTTCACTTTGCATGATATGCTCATTTCTATGCCCTTCCCATGCATTTGTGACCCATGCTTTGCATCTCACATGACACTTCATTGTATGATTCGCATCTGTATTCGCAAGCTTGGTGGAGATATCACTTGCTATTGCCATGTTTGCTATGTGCCTCATGCCTATGATGATACATTGATCATGTTTTGTTTCCGTGCTTGCGATATGTCATGTGCATTGCATATGCTTCCTATTTTATAACATGACATGATTGCCATGATTTTCTTTAGTAAGTTGCATCTTCTCACTACTAGTTTGCACGACATGATTGATATGCTTGCTTATGTTGCATCACCGATGTACTCCTTTTATGCGGTTAATGACAACCATTGCCATACTTGCTTGACTTGATTGCCTCACACATGTTGAACACTTGCTCTTTCTATTGTGTTGACTACCTCAGTATCTTCACTACACCATGTGCACATTATGCTTGGATTATCTTGCACTTTGTGTTACACCATGTGTTTAAACCCTTCATTCTACTTGGTGTTGTGAATGATTCCTATTCCTATCATAGACCTTTCATTGATTGCTTTGTGCATGATTGCCATGACCATGAGGTAGATGCTTGTTATACTGTTACACATATTTGCATCCCTACCTCACCTTGGCATACTTGCTCCCATGATTACATTGCTTGTGCTCGATTTGTATGCTTACATGCCATGTCACAATCCCTTGTCACACTAGAAGATATGCATGATGAAAACACTTGTGCGGTGATTCACCACTTGAATGCTTGGTTTGGCATTAACGCTAACCACATTTGTTTTTCCAAGTGTTTGTTGTCCTTGCTCCTTTCGAAGGAACTACAAGATGGTGAGACATTGGAGAGTGCACCCTTAGACCTTGATGATGATGAGTGCTTGGTGATTGTGCACCTCCACAAGATGTCGCCATCTCCTTCCCATGGTGATTTGGATCTTGATCCGAGGACGAACCTTTCCCAAGGGGAGGGGATGATGCGGAGCATCCTATGGACATCACCATGGCAAGAGTCCGTTTGGCAAGTGCCACGTGCCACATCTACCTCACATATATAAAGGTTAATCATCTCGTTTACGCGTGTTCAGTTGATCCCTTCGAGGATGGTATACTACTTGACACTCCTCTCGTGTGCATGCATAGGTATTGCCGGAGCTTCACGGATGATGATGAGGAGTGCCAGCACCTACGTAGAACTACACCATCCGCAAGGGAAGCCTGGAAGAGAAGAAGGAAGAAGAGGACTTGCAACAACCCAGGAATTAGGGGTACAACCGGTCCACCACCGGCCAACCACCGCTCCCCCGGTACAACTGGTCCACCGCCGCCAACAACCGCTCCAACCGCGGCCAAGGTTTTGTTCTAGTGCGGTTCAAGACCGGCAGTACCCCGGTTGTTCCGGTTGATGTCTCAAGACCGGTCCAACCGGTGCAACCTCCGGTACAACTGGCCTGCCTGCGCGCATGGACGGGCCCGAGGCCCATGTATCCCCCTCTCACTTACCCCTTCGTGCCTAGGACTATATATACTCTTCTCCCACCTCCATTCTAGGGTTAGCTATGGTTTTGCTCTTAGTAAGTTGAGCCTAGATCCTTCCACTACCTCTCCCATGGAGTAGATGCCTCTATGAGAGAAGATCCCCTATTGGATGTCAAGGCCCCTCACGAGGGAAGATCCTCCGGGGTATCAAGGCCCCATCTCCCCATCGGATTTGGGATGAACTCTACCATGTATCCTATTTCCCTTTGTTTTTCTTGTACCTTTGTGGATCTTGTGTGATATGAGTCTAGTGGATATGTGATTGGACTTGTTCTTGAGTGTTTCCTCTTGTTATTTCTCCTCGTTCTCCCTCGTGTTCTTCGTGTTCTTCATGGAATACCCCTCCAATTCGTGAAAGATCGATACACACGGGCTTACCCCGTATCATCTTTTGTCATATCTTTTATTCTTAGGTTGTGGGTTATCAAGGTCAACAACAGGTTCAATCTCCACATCATTATCACTACTAGGTTGAGCATCAACATGAACATTATCATTAATATTATCACTAGGCTCATGTTCATCACCAAATTGTGTCTCAACATCAAAGACAAACATATCATTTGGGTTTTTAGGTGTATCTATAACAGGTTCACTAGTAGCATGCAAAGTTCTATCATCATCCTTTTTCCTCTTATTACTATAACAACTAGGTGCATCAGTATTAATTCCCTGAGAATCTTTCTCAATTCTCTTAGGATGGCTCTCAGGATACAAAGGTTCCTTAGTCATCTTACCACCTCTAGACACAATTCTAACAGAATGATCATTGTTCTTACTATTCATCTCACTAAGAAAATCATTCTGTGCTTTAAGTACTTGTTCTACTTGAGTGGTTACCATGGAAGCATGTTTACTAATAAGCTTAAGATCATTGATAGTTATACTCATATAATCACCTAGGCGATCAAGGATGTAAGCATTATGTTTCAATTGTCTACTAACATAGGAATTAAAATTTTCTTTCTTAATAACAAAATTATCAAACTCATCATAGCATTGGCTAGCAGACTTATTATAAGGAATATCACCTTCGTCAAATCTATGGAGAGAATTTACCTCTACTACCTGTGTCGGGTTATCAAGACCATGTATTTCTTCAATAGGTGGTAGATTCTTAACATGTTCAACTTTAATACCTTTTTCTTTCATAGATTTCTTTGCCTCTTGCATATCTTCAGGACTGAGAAATAGAATACCTCTTTTCTTCGGAGTTGGATTTGGAGTTGGTTCGGGAATAGTCCAATCATTATCCTTGCTCAATATATTATCCAATAGTAGTTCAGCTTGTTCAATAGTTCGTTCCCTAAAAACACAACCAGCACAACTGTCTCGGTGGTCCCTAGAAGCATCGGTTAGTCCATTATAAAAGATATCAAGTATTTCATTTTTCTTGAGAGGATGATCAGGCAAAGCATTAAGTAATTAGAGAAGCCTCCCCCAAGCTTGTGGGAGACTCTATTCTCCAATTTGCACAAAATTAAATATTTCCTACAAGGCAGCTTGTTTCTTATGGGCAGGAAAATATTTCTCAGAGAAGTAATATATTGTATCCTGGGAACTACGCACACAACCAGGAGCAAGAGAATTAAACCATATCTTAGCATCACCCTTTAATGAGAAAGGAAACAATTTAAGGATATAGTAATAACGAACTTTTTCCTCATGAGTAAATAGGGTGGCTATATCATTTAGTTTAGTAAGATGTGTGACAACAGTTTCAAATTCATAACCCTGGAAAGGATCAGATTCAACCAAAGTAATTAACTCAGGATCGACAGATAATTCATAATCCTTATTAGTAACAAAGATAGGTGAAGTAGCCAACTTAGGATCATATTTCATTCTAGCATTCAAAGATTTTTCTTTCTACTTGCATAGTAATTTCTTAAGATCATCTCTATCCTTACAAGTAAAAAGTCCCTAGCTACCTCTCCTTCTGTAACATAACCCTCGAGTATATTAGGCAATTCATATCTAGGAGAGCTAGGTCTAGCAGGTGTCTCATAGTGTTCAGTTTCAATAATTTTGTAAGTTTCAGAAATATCATCAGTTTCAGCATTGACCCTAGCAATTTGTTCATCAAGAAAATCACCCAGTGGCACAATATTATCAAGCAAAGTATCATCGTAAGCATCATGCATAGTAGAAGTGGCATCATCAATTACTTGCGACTTATCATAATTACTAGCAGGTGGTGGTGTCGCAAACTTACTCATAACAGAAGTTGAATCAATTGCAGAGCTAGATGGCAGTTCCTTACCTCCCCTCGTAGTAGAGGGATAGATCTTGGTTTTTGGATCTTTCAGATTCATCATAGTGATCAAAAGATATGAATCCCAAGTGACTCAGAGAATAGAGATATCCTCCTCGGTTACGACACCAGAAAAAGGTCTTGATAATCCACAAGTATAGGGGATCGCAACAGTTTTCGAGGGTAGAATATTCAACCCAAATTTATTGATTCAACACAAGGGGAGCCAAAGAATATTCTCGAGTATTCACAGCTGAGTTTTCAATTGAACCACACCTAAAAGACTTAATATTTGTAGCAAAGTATTCAGTAGCAAAGTAGTATGGAAGTAACAGCAACGATGGCAAAGGTGACAATAGCAGTTTTGTAGTGATTGTAATAGTAGCAACGGAAAAGTAACTTAGCAAGGATCAATATGTGGAAAGCTCGTAGGCAATGGATCAGTGATGGATAATTATGTTGGATAGCATTCAGCATGCAATAGTTATAACATAGGGTGACACAAAACTAGCTCCAATTCATCAATGTAATGTAGGCATGTATTCCATATATAGTCATACGTGCTTATGGAAAAGAACTTGCATGACATCTTTTGTCCTACCCTCCCGTGGCAGCGGGGTCCTAATGGAAACTTAAGGGATATTAATGCCTCCTTTTAATAGAGAACCGGACCAAAGAATTAGCACTTAGTGAATACATGAACTCCTCAAACTACGGTAATCACCCGAAAGAATCCCAGTTATTGTCACCCTGGGGGATGCGGATCATAACTCGTAATAGGTGTCTCCAACTTGCAAAATAGGATCAAGAACACATATATATTCATGAAAACATAATAGGTTCAGATCTGAAATCATGGCACTCGGGCCCTAGTGACAAGCATTAACCATAGCATATTCATAGCCACATCAATCTCAGAACATAGTGGATACTAGGGATCAAACCCTAACAAAACTAACTCGATTACATGATAAATCTCATCCAGCCCATCACCGTCTAGCAAGCCTATGATGGGATTACTCACGAACGGTGGAGAGCATCATAGAATTGGTGATAAAGGATGGTTGGTGATGACGATGGCGTCAATTTCCCCTCCCCGGAGCCCAAAACGGACTCCAGATGTGGCCTCCCAAGGAAAAATAGGAGGTGGCGGCGGCTCCATATCATGAAACGCGATGAACTCTTCTCCTTGATTTTTTCTCCACGAATAGGAATATATAGGGTTGGAATTGAGGTTGGAGGAGCCATAGGGTCCCCACAAGCTTGACAAGCGCGACCAGGGGGTGGCCGCGCCTGGTGGGCTTGTCACCTGTGGGTGGCTCCCCTCCGGTTAATTCTTTCGCCAATATTTTTTATTAATTCCAAAAATAATCTCCATAAATTTTCAGGTCAATTCGATTTTTTTTATTTCTGTACAAAAATAACACCAAAGCAATTCTGCTGAAAACAGCGTCAGTCCGGGTTAGTTCCATTCAAATCATAAAAATTAGAGTCCAAAACAAGGGCAAAAGAGTTTGGAAAAGTGGATACGATGGGGATGTATCATTTACCCAGGTTCGGTCCCTCTGGTAGAGGTAAAGTCCTACGTCCTGCTTTGTGTATATTGATGATGGTATCGATTACAAGGGATCAGAATTGCTTAACCTAGCGATTAATAGAATGTAACCTTCCCTAAGCCGCCGCATGGACTCGCCTTTATATGTACAGGTCATGGCCCTGGGCTTACAAGCGTCCAACCAGGTTGCACTTCATAACCGGTCTTATCTCTAAGCCACCGTGCCTTCTTCGGCAAGCCACTTCTGGACGTCTTATGCCTTTGGGTCACCCGCCGTCTTCCAGCTCTGGGCTTCCATACGGCCCACCTAGCGAACTACCTCCAGGATTGTCTTGGTCTTCAGGCTCGTTTAATGCCTCGTTGATGAGCCGCCAACCTCCTAACCCGGCTCCTCTTGGGCAGGTTATATCCCCAACAATATAGAAGTTTTTGATGATTTTTCTAGGTAAAAGACTGGAAGCTTCGGGAGGAGTCCAGATGACAGACGAGGACACAACAAGGAAACAGGGCGTGCCAGGGGGTAGGCATGCCCTGATGCCTTGTGGGCCCCTCGTTGGTCCGTTTGACCTAATTCCACCTCCATTAATTCTCTAAAATTGTAAAACCAATACAGAGTCACACAAAATACATTTTTTGCTGCCGCAAGTCTCTATTCCGTCATGATCCCATCTGAAGACCTTATCCGGTGCCCCGCCGGAGGGGGGATCAATCACGAAGGCCATCCAAACCAACCTTTCTGCCTCCATGATGATGTGTAAGTAGTCCACTACAGACCTACGAGTCCATATCTAGTACCTAGGTGGCTTTCTCTCTCTCTCTCTGAACTTGAATACAAAGTTCATTGCGATTCCCGCTATGATCTATCTGATGTAATCCTCTTTTGTTGTGTGTTTGTTGGGGTCCAATGAATTATGGATTTATGATCGGATTATTCATGAATATTTGTTGAGTCTCCTCTGAATTCTTTTATGCATGATTTTATAGATTCATATTTCTCTTTGATCTCGGTTTGGTTTGACCAACTAGATTGATTTATCTTCAGTGGGAGTGGTGTATTGTGATGGGTTCAATTCCGACTAACAGAGGTATATCATACGTACTTGGACGGACAGACACACTCATATTAGAGAGTGAAGACATTTGGGTCTAAAGCACAATGGGTATCAACATCAAGACTTAGTCCAGAATCCATAAAATTTTGAAAGTTGCAGTACATGATGACATTAAGAACTTGTTAAGGAATACGAATGAAACTTAAATGCAACAAGTTTCTGATAACATAACTTGATGATGAAGTAATAAACTATTAATTTTGCAGCACAAGATTTTAGACTCGCCTAGTATGTTATGGTTGTATTTGGAAGGAACTGAAATATTCATTGGTACTAAATCAATTGAAGATACATATTCAGATGGCTGGATCTATAAAACAAGTTTGTTGCGATAAAATAACCATTTCCCCCAGTTGCTGATTCTGAATCGTGTCATGATTGAACCTCAATAACATCAAAGTCCTTCATAGAAACGTGAGATAGTAAACAAGTGTTGCATCAGATGATCCGAGCACCACAAACTTAACTTGATAAAATGTAAGAGATAAAGATATGATTGTCCTATGTGAGTAACCAAAAGTTGTAATAGAAACAAGAACTAAAATATTAAATTACCTATTGCATTGCGAATTTAATGCACCAAACTTTGCTAGGAAAGATCACATACTTGTAGTGCACAGAATACCCATGGTAGGTGAAACAATGAAGCAAAGAAATTATGTGAATGCAGAGAGAATAGAAAGCATCGTATGAAAGAAGATGGCATAACAGTGTCAATGTTGCAAAGGAAGAAGAGTACATCCAGACTGAAAATGAACACATAAGAGGAAGGAGATGAACAGGAAGCGAAGCAGTTAATTGTTGGGGAATGTTGTATGGGAAACCAAAATTTTCCTACGCACATGGAAAATCTACCCATGGAGATGCATAGCTACGATAGGGAGATTGTATCTACATACCCCTATAGATTTCTAAGCGGCGTATATAACGCAGTTGATGTACTTGTACATCTTCATGATCAAATCACGATACGTCCCGATCTAGTGCCGAACGGACGACACCTTCGCATTCAGCACATGTGCGGCTTGATGATGTCTCCACCTCCTCGATCCAGCAAGCAAGGGAGGAGTAGTAGATGAGTTCTCCGGCAGCACGACGACACGGTGGCAGTGGTGGTGGTGCTACCCCAGCAGGGCTATGCCTAGCACTACTAAAACCACGAACGAAGGAGAAAACGATCTAGGGAGAGAGAGGTGCGCAAGAGCTTCGTGTGTGCTCTTGGGGCGCCCCTCCCCTCTATATATAGGTGGAGGGGCATGGAGATCAGCCCCTCCAAGCCCTAGGGCGCAGCCAAGGGGGAGGAGTTGGACTCCTAGTCCAATTCCCTCCCTTTCCATAAACAGGTGGACTTTCCACCTCTCCCAAGCCACATGGGCCTTGAAGGACTTGTGTGCCTGGCCCAATAAGGCTAGGGCGCCTCCCTCATCCCATGCAAACCCTTGGGACGTGGTGGAATCCTTGGTGGACTTCAGGACTCCTCTAGAAGTTTCCAAAACCCGAAACTGTTGCGGTAGCCAAAATATGACTTCCCATATATAAATCTTAAGGGTGCAGAGCCTGTGGGTTCGAGAACTATGCAGACATGACCAAGACACCTCTACAGTCGATAACCAACAGCAGGACCTGGATGCCCATATTGGTTCCCACATATTCTACGAAGATCTTTATCGATCGAACCACAATGTCAAGGATTCATGGCATCCCGTATACAGTTCCATTTGTCCATCGGTATGTTACTTGCCCAAGATTCGATCCTCGGTATCTCCATACCTAGTTCAATAATGTTACCGACAAGTCTCTTTACTCATTCCATAATACAAGATCTCATGACTAACTCTTTAGTCACATTGCTTGCAAGCTTGTTGTGATGCTGTATTATCGAGTGGACCCAGAGAAACCTCTCCATCATATGGAGTGACAAATCCCAGTCTTGATTCACGCCAACCCAATAGACACCCTTAGAGATAGTTGTAGAGCACCTTTATAGTCATCCAGTTACGTTGTGACATTTTGTACACACAAGGCATTCCTCTGGTGTCAGGGAGTTGCATGGTCTCATGGTCGTAGGAACAAATACTTGACATGGATAAAGCAGTAGCAATAAACTGACACGATCAACTGCTATGCTTATGGTTGGGTCTTGTCCATCACATCTTTCTACTAATGATGTGATCTCGTTATCAGATGACAACTCATGTTTATGGTCAGGAAACCTTGACCATCTCTGATCAACGAGTTAGTCTAGTAGAGGCTCACTAGGGACATGGTGTTGTCTATGTATCCACACATGTATCTGAGTTTTTGATCAATACAATTCTAGCATGGATAATAAACGATTATCATGAACAAGGAAATATGATATAACCAATTTATTATTGCCTCTAGGGCATATTTCCAACAGTCTCCCACTTGCACTAGAGTCAATAATATAGTTCACCTCACCATGTGATTAACACCCAATGAGTTCTAGGGTTTGATCATGTTTTGCTTGTGAGAGAGGTTTTAGTCAACGGGTCTGCAACATTCATATCCATGTGTACTTTGGACATCTCTATGTCATACTGTAGATGCTACTACCACGCTCCACTTGGAGCTATTCCAAATGACTGATCCACTATACGTATTCGGATTTCTACTCACAGTCATCCTGATAGGTATCAAAGCTTGCATAGACATAACCCTTTACGATGAACTCTTTATCACCTCCATAATGTAGAAAACATTTCCTTAGTCCTCAAGTTACTAAGGATAATTTTGACCGCTGTCCAGTGATCCACTCCTGGATCACTCTTGTACTCCCTTTCCAGACATGTGGCAAATCACACACTAAGTGTGGTACACAACATGGCATACCGTATAGAGCCTATGGATAAGGCATAGGGGACGACCTTCGTCCTTTATCTTTCTTCTTCCGTGGTCGAGCTTTGAGTCTTACTCAAATTCATACCTTACAATACAACCAACAACACCTTCTTTGACTGATCTAGTTTGAACTCCTTCAAAATCTTATCAAGGTATGTATTCATTGAATGTTTTATCAAGCGTCTTGATCTATCTCAATATATCTTGATGACCAATATTTAAGTAGCTTCATTCCAGGTCTTCCTTTGAAAAACTCCTTTCAAACAACCCTTTGTGCTTTCCATAAATTCTACATTATTTATGATCAACAATATGTCATTGACATATACTTATCAGAAATTCTATAGTGCTCCCACTCACTTTCTTGTAAATACAAGTTTCTTATAAACTTTGTATAAACCCAAAATCTTTAATTACCTCATCAAAGCGTATATTCCAACTCTGAGATGCTTGCACTAGTCCATAGAAGGATCGCTGGAGGTTTCATACCTTTTACATCCTTAGGACGTCCAAAATGTTCTGGTTATATCACATACAACCTTTCATCGAGGAAACCATTGAGGAACCGATCTACCAGATTTCACAATCAAAAAATGCAGCAACTGCTAACATACTTCCAACAGACTTTAGCATCACTATGGGTGAGAAAGTCTTATCGTAGTCAACTCCTTAAACTGGTCGGAAACTTCTTTGCGATAAGTCGAGATTTATAAATGGTGACATTAAATATAGACGTCTGTCTTCTTCTTAAATGTCCATTTGTACTCAATGGCCTGCCGTTCATCGGGAAAGTATACAAAAGTCCATGCTTGGTTTTCATACATGGACCCTAAATATTTGTTGGAATCCGGATCCATCATCGCTTCTTCATAGCTCGTAAGTTCACTATTGTCTAAGAACATGACCTCTAAGACATGATTGACGTACCACTTAGGGGCGGTACGCGTCCTTGTCGACCTACGAGGTTTGATAGTAACTTGATCTGAAGCTTCATGATCATCATCATTTGCTTCCTCTTCACTTGGTGTAGGCTTTGCAGAAACATCTTTCTACGTCGTGCTACTATCCAACTGAAGTGACGGTTCAACAACCTCATCAAGTTCTACTTTCCTCCCACTCAATTCTTTTGAGCGAAACTATTTCTCGAGAAAGGACCCGTTTTTAGCAACAAACACTTTTCCCTCAGATCTGAGATAGAAGGTATACCCAACTGTTTCTTTAGGGTATCCTATGCATACGCACTTGTTCGCTATGGAGTTGAGCTTATCAAACATAAGTGTCGCATTCCCAAACTCTAAGAAATGACAACTTAGGTTTCTGCCAAATCATAATTCATACGGTGTCATCTCAACGGAATTAGATGGTGCCCTATTTAAAGTGAATGTGGTTGTATCTAATACATAACCCCAAAATGATAGTGGCAAATCGGTAAGAGACATCATAGTACACACCATATCCAATAGAGCATGACTACGACGTTCGGACACACCATCACACTATGGTGTTCCAGGTGGCGTGAGTTGTGAAACAACTTCCACATTGCCTTAAGTTGTATACCATACTCATAAATTAGATATTCACCACCACGATCATATCATAGATATTTTATCTTCTTGTCACGATGATCTTAAACTTCACTTTGAATTTGCTTGGACTTTTCAAAAGTTTCAGACTTGTGTTTCATTAACTTAATATACCCATACCTTCTCAAATCATCAGTGAAGGTAAGAAAATAATGATATCCACCGCACGCTTCAAGACTTATGGACCGCATACATCAACATGTATCATTTCCAATAAGTCACTTGCCTGCTCCATCAAACCGGAAAACGACGTCTAAGTCATCTTTCCCATGAGGCATGGTCCGCATGTCTCAGTCGATTCAAAATCGAGTGAGTCCAAAGATCCATTAGCATGGAGTTTCTTCATGCGCTTCACACCAATACGACCTTAGCGACAGTGCCACAAGTATGTGGTATTATCATAATTAACTTTGCATCTTTTGGCATCAATATTATGAATGTGTGTAGCACTACGATCGCGATTCAATATGCTATTCACATTGGGTGCATGACCATTGAGGGTATTATTCATGTAAATAGAATAACCATTATTATCTGACTTAAATGAATAATCGTATTGCAATAAACAAGATCCAATCATGTTCATGCTCAACGCAAACACCAAATAACATTTATTTAGGTTCAACACTAATCCTGAAGGTAGAGGGAGCATGTGATGGTGATCACATCAACCTCGGAAACACTTCCAACACACATCGTCACCTCGCCCTTAGCTAGTCTCTGTTTATTCTGTAGCTTTTATTTCGAGTTATTAACATTAGCAACTGAACCCGTATCGAATACCCAGGTGCTACTAGAAGTACTAGTAAGGTACACATTAATAACACATATATCAAATATACATTTGTTGGCGTTGCCATCCTTCTTATCTACCAAGTATTTGGGATAGTTCCGCTATCAGTGACCGTTCCCCTTACAATAGAAGCACTTACTATCTGGTTTGGGTTAAACCTTGGGTTTCTTCACTGGAGCAGCAACTGGCTTGCCATTCATGAAGTTTCCCTTTTTTTGCCCTTGCCCTTCTCAAAACTAGTGTTTTACTAACCATCAACATTTGATGCTCCTTCTTGATTTCAACCTTCACGGTTTCAAACATCACGAATAGCTCAGGGATCATCTTTTCCATCTCTGGCATGTTTATAGTTCATCATGAAGCTCTAGTAGCTTTGTGGCAGTGACTTGGAGAACCATATCAATCACTATCTTATCTGGAAGACCAGCTCCCACTTGATTCAAGCGATTTTAGCACCTAGACATTCTGAGTATATGCTTACCAATTGGTCTATTCTACTTCATCTTGCAAGCAAAGAATCTTGTTGGAGGTCTCGTGCCTCTCAACACGGGCACGAACCTGAAATCCCAATTTCAGTTCTTGGAACATCTCATATGCTCCGTGACGTTCAAAACGTCGTTGGAGCCTCAATCCTAAGTGTAAAGCACGATGAATTTAACTATCAAGTAGCCATAAAAATGTGCCTGTCTGATGTTCTCGACACCCACAGACGACGTTTGAGGGGTCGGCGCACTGAGCGGTGTATCAAGGACATAAGTCTTCTATGCATCACTGAGGATAATCCTCAGTTTATGGACCCAGTCCGCATAATTTCTACTACCACCTTTCAACTTAGTTTTCTCTAGGAACGTATCAAAATACAGGGGATCTACAACACGAGCTATTGATCTACAAAATAATTTGCAAAGACAACTTAGACTATGTTCATGATAATGAGTTCAATTAATCATATTACTTAAGAACTCTCACTCAAATCAACATCCCTTAGGTAGTCTAAGTGTGACATGATCCAAATCTAGCAACCCAAGTCCGATCATCACATGAGATGAGGTGGTTTCAGTGGTGAACATCTCCATGTTGATCATATCTATTATATGACCCATGTTCGATCTTTTGGTCTCCTGTGTTTCGAGGCCATGCTTGTACATGCTAGGCTTGCCATGCTTAACCCAAGTGTTGTGCATGTGCAAAACTGGCTTACACCCTTTGTATGTGAACGTAGAGTCTATCACACCCGATGATCACATCGTGCTTCTAAACAATGATCCTTCGCAACAGTGCACAATTCTATCTTGATATTTTAGTCAGAGATCATCTTATAATGCTATCATTGTCCTAAGCAAAATAAGATGCATAAATTGATTAACATCACATGCAAATCATATAAGTGACATGATATGGCCATTATCGTCTTGTGATTTGTTCTCCATCTCCAAAGCACCGGCATGAACTCCATCGTCACCGGCATGACACCATGATCTCCATCATCGTGTCGTCACGTGGTTGTCACACCAACTATTGCTAATGCATAGCCATAAAGTAAAAGCAATTACATGGCTTTTAGTGATTGACACGCAGGTCATACAATAAATTAAAGACAACCCTATGGCTCCTGCCAGTTGCCATACTCATTGATATGCAAGTCATGATAACTATTACAAAACATGATCATCTCATACATCAATGTATATCAAATCATGTCTTGGTCATGTCACATCACAAAATGCCCTGCAAAAATGTGTTAAACGTCCTCTACTTTGTTGTTGCAAGTTTTACGTGGTTACTATGGGAAAATATTAAGAACCGTTCTTACCTATGCAAAGCCACAACGGTGATAATCAAGTTGCCTTTTAACCTTCTACAAGGACCACCTTTGTCGAATCCGATTCAACTAAAGTGGGAGAGACAGAGACCCGCGAGCCATCTTTATGCAACAAGTTGCATGTCAGTCGATGTAACCGGTCTCTCGTACGTGGACGAGTAAGGTTGGTCCGAGTCGCTTCATCCCACAATGCCACAAAAATTAGACTAAGGAGGTAAGCAATCTGAACATCAACACCCACAAACTCTTTTGTGTTATACTCGTGCATGTTATCTACGCATATACCTAGCTCATGATGCCCACTATTGGGGAACGTTGTCGGTAACAAAACCGGCGGATCTCGGGTAGGGGGTCCCAAGCCGTGAGACTAGAATCGATGGTAACATGAGACAAGGGAGACAATATTAACCCAGGTTCGGTCCCTCCTATGGAGGTAATACCCTACGTCCTGCTTGATTGTATTGATGGTGTATAGGTTACATAGTCGATCTACCTCAAGATCAAAGAACTAAACCCTAGATGAGTTGTTCTTCTACAATCTAAAACCCTCCGGCTTATATAGACGCCGAGGGTACCTAGGGTTCTACACATGTTCGGTTACATGCCGCAGGTATAAACATTCCTAATCGCTACATCAAACGTGGAGGACAAGCCACAATTCCCGAAGCTTCCCTCCTGGAGAGAGGGCCTTCAATCGATCTATAGTTCGACAAACAACCCATACAGTCCGGCCCATAAGGAATAGGTCGGCGTCCCGAGGACCCCTTCATCCAGGACTCTCTCAGTAGCCCCCGAACTTGCCTCCAGTGCTAAGGGTCTTAGCTTCGGCCACTTCATATAATCAGAGTCTTCGTCTTATGAGGTGAGTTCTTCCCGTCGAGTTTAGTTCGGCCTTTGATGTAGTCGTCCTTTAGAGGCGCGTCCGCACACTGTGAATGGGTCGGCCCTCAAGGCCAAGCGTCAAGGAGTAGAATAATGTCCCCTGATGGCCTTTCTGACGAAAGGTCACGGTCCACCATGACTGCTAAACCAGTTGCAAATACTCGATTCACGGTTCGAGGCCATTTTCATCAGCACGATCCATCAATGCATAGATTGTGCCCCGTTTTACACAAAATATGTTTAATCATGCGTGTGCAACAGCACGCACGTCTCGGGAAGCGGAGGGATTCATGGTGCAACAAAGGATGGCCACACAACGATAAGCCTCATAAAAAGGAAAGAAAAAGCCAAGGCCCTAACTCTGCTTCCCATTCGCATCCTCTGCTTCCCAACCTTTTGAGCTTCCGCAATGCAGATCTAGGTTTTCAACCACACCTCCTCCGAGCTAATCCATGGAGGGCTCAGGTTCCAACAGCAAGTGGGAGGCCTCCACGCTCACCGACCGGGACATCCGGGACCTCAAGGACGTCGGCTACCTCCCCGCCAACATCTTCCACTGTGCGCCGGAGAAGGGCCAGGTGATCCCCACCCCCAAGCCAGGCAAAAGAGTGGTCTTTATTCCCCACTTCATCCGGGGACTAAGATTCCCTCTCCACCCTTCGTCAGGGGGTTAATGTTCTTCTACGGCCTCGACTTCCATGACCTCCCACCTAACTCCTTTATGCACATATCTGCCTTCAGTATCGTCTGTGAGGCCTTCCAGCGAGTCGAGCCACACTTCAGACTTTGGCTCAAGATATTTAACATCAAGCCGAAGTGTGTCACAGGCAAACGCGCGGACTGTAGCGGGGCTACCATTGGCAAACTTTCCTGTGTCGGATGGCCATTCTACACCTTAATCGACACTGTCAAACTATGGCATAAAGAGTGGTTCTACATCACCGAGCCAACGGAGGAAGGCCGAGCTGCTCCAGCCAAATTCAGATCCGGTCCCCCCACCAGATTGACTTCGTGGCTTCGAAAGGGCCTCGACTGGGGGTCGGACAAGGAGGTGGACCTCCTACAAAAGCGCATCGCCTCCATGGTCAGAAACAACATCGCATTGACCAACATGGTCTAGGTTATGCTCCGGTGGCGCATCCTTCCCTGCTAGTGCCAGGATTCTCCCCTGTGGGCTCGTCAGCTCGACGATGAGCCCACGATTCATCACCTCTTCCGCACTACTCGGGAGAAGCTGTGGAAGGCATTCTTCAAGGTGCAGAAAGATTGGCCAACCGAGGAGGAGGATCGGTGTCTAAACGCCGACAAGCCTCCTACCGAGGTATAATATAATTCGGTCTGGTTGGTTTCATTTTCCCTAAAAAAAATCTAAAACATACTCCCGATCACCTTTGCAGAAATGGTTGAGCAAAGCCATGGGCATCAACTGCCCGGTGCCTCATCCCGAAGACATCAGGCCCAGGCTGTTGGCAGAGATGCTCGTCGAGGCGTCTTACGAGTCGCCCACAAAGAAGGAGAAGAAGAAGAAACCAGGCCAAGAAGGCCTGCGCATCAGGGACCAGCCAGAGGCTGTGTCCGAAGAAACCCATGCCTCCTCAAATCAAGAGGGTCATGAGGATGAGGACGAAGGCAAGGGGGAGGGCGATTCCCCCTCACAAGAAAAAGGGTCGCGTCATCGGACGCCGCGGACGAGGTACCCCCTCCTGCCCCAAAGAAGGCACATCGAACATAGGTAATCCTGTCCGATGACAGTTCAAACTCGGATAACGAGTCTGATGACTTCGAGAGGATTCCACGAAGGAGCCTGAGGGTCAAGCCCCCAGCTCGGAGGTAAGGATCCGTATACTCTCTCAACTATCATTGATAGGTTTTGAGGGTTACTAACATGCAAGCATTTACTGATTATGCAGCCCACCGTGCGTGCTCCACGCCGACCAGATTTTGGACGGGGAGACCCCGCCCGCCGATCTAGCGGAGAGCGGGAATGCGTCGCATCCCATTCCTCTGGGCGTCGCGAAGGACACCACGGAGGTGTCATCCTAGCATGCTCCTATGGAGCAGGGCACCGGCGGTGGGGGGAGACGATATCATGGTCGAGGCTAACACCTCGACCACTGAGGACCGGGAGGCAAGACCCCACCCGGATACTGAGGAGACCTGACATGTAGACGTTAAGTTTCCACCGAGGACCATTCTGGAGCGCACCACGCCTCCAGGAGCTCCGGTTAAATCCCCGGTCGGTGATCGGGTTGTCCGATAACCACCAACACCACCGACCAATGCATGGCCGGTCATGGGGGAGGCTCTATCAAGCGCCTCCATCTCCGAGGAGCACCACACCCTTATGTGTGCGGTATTGCAGAGCATTCAGTCCGTCGACAACGGACTGAAGGAGGCCTTCAAGGGTCTCCTGATGGGCTTTCAGGTGAGCCACGCGTCGCTTTACTTGCGAAATATTAATTTCTTTGTGTTATCATTATATACATGGCAACCCCCGAGCCCTAGGTGAGTTTGAAAAAACTTACCTAGGGGTCAATCATGGATCATTGTCTGAACTATATACCAAGTTATATGTTGAGAATGTTCTAACCAGCCCTTAAGAAGACCGACCATAGAATCAGATTGACGTTAGTTCGGTAATTTTGATCCTATGTAACCTCGTAAGGATTGGTTTTTTGCAGGTTTCGTCATCGGCGGCGGCTGTGAATGCCACCGAGCTAAACAAGCTGAATCGGAAGCTCAAAAGCTCCGAAGACGAGCTCGATGCTCTTAACAAGAGATTCAACAAGGTGCAAGGTAAGCCTTACTCAATATCCAAAAAAATTGTGGTTATCATACTGTCGATGCATTATTCTTATTCTTGATGCTTACATAGCCTCGGCAAAGGAAATGGAAAAGCTCAGGGCCAAGCTACAAAATGCGAAGCAGGAGGCTTCGGTTGACAGGGCGGAGGACGAACAAGCGGTTTGCGCATTGTCAGCCTTAAGAGCCACTAGCTTCAAGCACGAGGCTCGGGTTGAGGATATACAACATGAGCTCAAGGACACCGACCACAAGTGCGAGGCCCTTGAGCAGAAAGGCAAGGAGTAGGCTGCCAAACTATCCACACTGATAACCAAACTCCAAAAGGAGCAGGTGGATAGGAGGTTCTTCGAAGAGCAAGTTCGCTAGGCAAAGGTTATAATAGATGGTAAGCCATACTTATTGCAGTGTGTCTTCAGGGATAGCAAGTTCGAGTTGCTTACCCAGGTGTGGTGTTCCTCAGGTGCTTGCTCCTACCTTCAGAAGAGCACAGCAGACGCGAATCAGCTCTATGCTCCGTCGGAAGAAGGAGATGAAGCTCAAATATTCTGGGCGCAGTTTGAAGCCCCCGAGTGCTCTCCTCTCCTTACTAAGTAGCTGAAGCAGCTGATGGAGCTGCATCGGGTGGCGAAACCGGCCATGAAGGATCTCTATATCCAGCTATGGCCAACGAGCCACTAACGGGCAGCTACTTCACACTGGTACAGAAGCTGGTCGACGCCCCACCCCGGTTCGCCACACTGAAGCGCTCCTCCTGCATCGAAGGAGCTCAGATGGCCTTTGCAAAGGCCAAAGTGCACTGGCCGGGGCTTGGTCCGATGAAGATATCCACCACTCCTCCGCCTCCTGGGAAGGAACATCGGTGCCCCGAGCTATACTTCTCCAGAGTAATGGAGAGTGCTCGGGTGATAGAGTCCCTGTGTTTGATATAGAACTTGTATGAGTAGATTGTAATGTGTCCAAAGATAATTTAACATTTTAAGGTTGTAATTTATCATGCTTTCAATGTTTTTGCGTTCCTTATAACTCCTGTGTGGCCGTTGAAACTGAATGCTATGAGTCGTCGGCTTGAGCCCCCATGTAGATACTACATGGGGTGTCTCTACCAATGCACTATGTCCCTTAGCCGAGCTATCGGAACCCGAAGGCGGAGGAGTGTGGCGGACCAGGCAATCAGACCATAATGCTTTATTGCTTTCACTTAGCCGTAGGGGTGCGAAAAGGACTGCGGGGGGCTGATGACTAGCCCCCCGGTGTTTTGTGATGTTTGGATAAACCGCGGCTGAAGCCAATATCACATGGTTTGTATGAAAAAACAAACCCCTCATATGACACGGAATATCCTCTGACGAGGATTTGAGTATAACACTTTAAGCTCGGATTCACAAACTAGTTCTCGCATACCATGATAGTCAGTTTTTGGCTTTATCCCCTAAGGTGCTTGACCAGACTAGCCGGAAACACAATCGTAGGGGTTCTCCCTTTCCCTTTTAGCCGAACGAGCAGAACGTAAAGGGGAAAGCATAGGAGCCGGGTAACCCAAGTATTGACCCAAGACACAGTTCGAAACCAATGCATATAAAGTGAATTCCAAGACGCCGAAAGCATAATCAATTGCACGTAAGGCGATTTTTTTAACTCGAGCCCCCGACATATTATCCGGTTGCATCATCATATACCGAACAGTTTCACGAGAAGAGGGAGAAAATATGTACCGAAAAGGACAACAAGACAAACACGTATAGTAATGTTGCATTTTTTTCAACAACTCTTTATTGCTCGAATTGCTGAAGCAACTGTTTACAAGTATTTGAAAAAAAGAAATTTTACAGGAGTGGTTGTACCAGGGGTCTTCGATTGGTGATCAAACATCCTTGATGTGCCCTGTCGCTTGTCTATGCTTGTGCCTTCTAGGGAGTGATTCACCTCGATAGGTGGTATTGTTCGGCGAACGGATCTTGCAAACGAAGGTCTTGAGAAGTCGCCAAAGTGGTAATAAGCTTTACGCCTTTAGCATGCCCTTAATGGTACCTGCAATGTGTCTGAATACATTTTGATGGTAGTAGTTCGGTTCAGCCGAACACTTACCCTTTTTTCCCCACCGCCACCCATGGAATTTTAAGTGCAAAGTTGTGCTTTCTTGACACATGCTTCGCTGGTCCTAGGGATGTGCGATGGGGGAGAGTCCCTATTTAAGGGGAGAGGAGGGTTCTGAGAGCTCAGGATGAGACCGTGCTCGTTTCCCAACCTTGCATGCCTTTACGGCAGATGTCAGCGTTTGCCAATCATTGTTGTAATTGAATTCGGCTGCCAGGACCAACGCACGTTCCTCAGTTTGGAGAGAGCGCTCTGTATTGCCGTTGACAGTAATGAACTCCTTAGGGCTGGGCATCTTGAGTTTGAGGTATGCATAGTGCGGGACAACATTAAAGCGAGTGAACGTTGTTCAGCCGAGCAGGGCATGGTAGCCGCTGCGGAAGGGTACAATGTCAAAGATCAAGTGTTCGCTTCGAAAGTTGTCAGGCAAACCGAACACTACTTCGAGGCTTACGGAGCCCATGCACTGGGCGTCGACACCTGGTATCACTCTATAAAGGTAGTGTTGCTGGGTTTGATCCTTGATGGATCTATACCCATCTTTTCACCGTGTCTGAGTAAATCAGGTTAATGCTACTTCCTCCGTCCATTAGGACTTTTGTGAGGTGATACCCGTCTATAATGGGGTCGAGGACGAGGGCTGCCGAACCCCCATGACGAATAGTGGTGGGGTGATCACGTCGATCAAAGGTGATCGGGAATGTCGACCATGGGTTTTACTTCGGGGCTACAGGCTCTACAACGTAGACCTCACGAATGGCACGCTTCCTCTCCTTTTTGGGTATATGGGTGGCATATATCATATTTACTGTTTTCAGCTCTGGAGGGAATTTTTTCTGTCCGTCACCCACCAGACCCCGAGGCTCATCCTCATCCTCACTGTGAGGGCTCTTGCCTTGTTCCTCGGGCGTGAGTTTGCCGGCTTGTTTGAACACCCAATAGTTATGGTGTGTATGGTCGTCCGGCTTCACTTGAGTGCCATAGATTTGGCAAGGCCATTCCATGATCTTCTCCAGAGGGGTGGGTCCGTCACGATTGCCTTTAGGAGGCTTCTTCCGCTGCCCAGGTTGGGAATTGCGGAAGCCGGCGTTAACGGCCATGTCATCGGCATCATTGTTGTTATGCCGATGCTTGTTTTTGTTGCACTTTGGTTTGGCGTTGTCGTCTCGAGCATCGGAGGTTCCGGGGTCTTCGGAGTTGTGGCTGCGTCTTGCTACTTAGTTATCTTCACCCACGCAAAAGCGGGTCATGTGTGATGTAAGGGCAGACATGGTCCGAGGTTATCCTGGCCGAGCTGGTAGGCCGACCATTCATCCCGAATATTATGCCGGAAGGAGGCTATTTCCTCAGCATCCAGGTAGTCAACAATCTGGTTTTTCTTGGTCAAGAACCGGTTCCAGAATTGCCGCGCAAACTCGTTGGGCTTCTGAACGGCGTTGCTTAGGTCGGAGGAATCCGACGGCTGAACATAGGTGCCCTGGAAGTTAGATCGGAATGCATCTTCTAAGTCTTCCCAACATCCAATGGAGATTTCGAGGAGGCTGTTTAACCAATGCCGAGCTGGCCCCTTGAGTTTTAGGGGGAG
The DNA here is from genome assembly GCA_022496015.1 of Hordeum marinum. Lineage (NCBI taxonomy): Eukaryota > Viridiplantae > Streptophyta > Magnoliopsida > Poales > Poaceae > Hordeum > Hordeum marinum. The sequence continues at coordinate 68,751,952 of CM039676.1, forward strand.
ACATTTGATGGTGTGGAGATCGTATCCTCGCGCCATGTGGATGTGGAGGAGGAAGTCCTCAATCCATACGGTTGGGTCAGTTGTCCCATCGTACTGCTCTATGTTTACGGGTTTAAACCCCTCTGGGAACCGGTGTTGCATCACCCCATCCGTGAAACAGAGTGGGTGGGCGACGCCTCTTACCAGAGCTATATCGCACCGGTAATCGGCGTCTGTTCTAGCCTGGTTGCGTTCCCGGCCTCTATTGTTGCAATCGAGCCAGGGTCTATGCCCATATCGTCTATCGTGTCAGTACCCTCTGGATCCGTAAATGGATCTCGTACGACCTGTTCTGTAGTCCAGGTCGTGATGTAGGTCGAACCTATCATCGGGATCTAGTGGCTCCTTTCCCCATCTTCGAGGCATCGCCGACCTATAACCGATGTCGTCAGTCATCCTGTCTTGTCCTTGAGGAGGCCGGTCTGGCTTATCGTATGGGGTATGTTTAGGAGACGGCGTATCAGTGAGCTCCTCTTCAAATTGCAGCAACAACTTTCTACGTGGATAACTCTTAGGTTGGTTTGACAGACCTGTACCGTATCCTTCCTCACCCGCGAGGACACTTGTCCATCGATCATTGAGGTTATCTTGTTCGTCTTTGAGCTGTCGTTCCTTTGCTTTCAGGTTGCAGGCTATTGCTATAAGCTGTTGCCTGAACAGTTCCTGATCTTCCATATTACTAGGGATGTCGAAGTCATCGGCTTTCGGGATGTCCTCCTCCTTGACAGGGGGGAGGTAGTTGTCATCCTCGAAATAGTTGAGGTCATTGAGGTCGTGTTGGTCTTCAGGCCTCTCCTGACCCTCTAGCGGGTTTTTGGGGATATCTAGATCACCGAGGTCTTCCGGGGTAACTCCGTCCCCTGTGCCGATGATAGCTTTCGTCCCCTTCTTTCCTTTTGACCGTTTATGCGGCTTCCGGCGCCTTGATGGTGCTTCGCCCGACTTGTCGCCGTCATTATTGGGTGTGTTCTCGCCTTTAGCGGCAGGAGTGTCCATCATGTAGACGTCGTATGTGGAGGTGTCGGCCCATCACCCAATGTTAATGGGGGTGGAAGCGCAATCCTCATCATCCATGTAATCTGCCTCCTGGGAGGCATAATCCAGCATGTGGGTTAAATCTTCGACTGTGGCTACCAAGTGGGTGGTGGGTGGGACAAAAAATTCGTCCTAACCTGCCCCGTGACCGTTCTGAGCATAGATCAGAGTTGGATCGTCAGTAATCCTCATCGACGAGATCCGATATAGGGCCTCGTTGAGTGTCGAGAGTTTGATCGGGTCAACCACCTCGGAGCCTTCGAAGCTGACCTCCGACACGTCCGGGGGAGTGGAGTGTTCGGCAAGAACAAATATTCGGGCGTCGGACGCTATGGCCAGTTTCGGACTATGAGTCAGGTCATCGGAGGGGCTAACCCTGCGGGTGTGACCGAAAGAGGAATCCGAAGTAAAGGCCTCGGAGTCTTCGGGCGTGGCAGGCGAGACTGCGAGCCCGGTTAATGACAGGTTGCCCTGAGAGTCTACGGAGAAGTCCAAGTTACCTAATGTGACCTCTTGATCAGGGGCAAAATTTCGGACACGACCTATATGGCCGGACGGATCGGCGTGCAGCAGAACGCTACCAAAGGCGAAGATTTGTCCGGGGACAAAAGTGTTCGTATTGCGGACCTGTTCATCCATGACAAGGCGAGCCATTGATTCCTTGGGCGATCACAGCGAAACTCTCAATGAAAGCACCATTGTCGGTGTCAAAACTGGCGGATCTCGGGTAGGGGGTCCCGAGCTGTGAGACTAGAATCGATGGTAACAGGAGACAACGGAGACGATGTTTACCCAGGTTTGGGCCCTCCTATGGAGGTAATATCCTCTGTCCTGCTTGATTGTATTGATGGTTTATAGGTTACAAAGTCGATCTACCTCGAGATCAAAGAGCTAAACCCTAGATGACTTATTCTTCTACAACCTAAAACCCTCCAGCTTATATAGATGCTGAGGGTACCTAGGGTTTTACACATGGTCAGTTACACGCCGCATGTATAAATATGCCGCTACATCAAACGTGGAGGACAAGCCACAATTCCCGAAGCTTCCTTCCTGGAGACAGGGCCTTCGATCGATCCATAGTTCGGCAAATGGCCCATACAGTCCAGCCCATAAGGAATAGGTCCGCCTCCCGAGGACCCCTTAATCCAGGACTCCCTCAAACGTTGCATGGGAAACAAAACATTTCCTACTCACACGCAAGATCTATCCATGGAGATGCATAGCTACGAGAAGGGGGAGTGTATCATCATACCCTTGTAGATCGCTAAGTGGAAGCGTATATAACGCGGTTGATGTAGTCGTATGTCTTCACGATCCAATCGCAATTCATCCTGATCTAGCACTGAGTGGACGACACCTCCATGTTCAGCACACATGCGGCTCGATGATGTCTCTGCCTCCTTGATCCAGCAAGCGAGGGCAGAGTAGTAGATGAGTTCTCCAGCAACACGACTGCGTGGTGGCGGTGGTGGTGTTGCTATTCCAGCAGGGCTACGTCTAGCACTACTGAAACCTCTAACGGACGAGAAAGCAATCTAGGGAGAGAGAGGGGCGCCAAGGGCTTCATGTGTGCTCTCGAGGCGCCCCTCCCCTCTCTATATAGGTGGAGGGGCGTGGATATCAGCCCATCCAAGCCCTAGGGCATAGCCAAGTGGGAGGAGTTGGACTCCTAGTCCAATTCCCTTCCTTTCCATAAACAGGTGGACTTTCCACCTCTCCCAAGCCACATGGGCCTTGAGGGACTTGTATGCTGATAACCCACAAGTGTAGGGGATCGTTTGTAGCCTTTTTTGATAAGTAAGAATGTTGAATCCCAACGAGGAGCTAAAGGTAGAACAAATATCCCCTCAAGTTCTATCAACCAGCGATACAACTCTACGCACACTTACCGTTTTCTTTACCTAGAACAAGTATGAAACTACTTTGCGGGAATAAAACTATAAGTACTTTGCGAGATAATAAAGAACGTGGAAATAAAAGTTAGGTGCTATTTTAATGAAAGAACGATAAAAGTAAATAGTTTGGTAGCAAGCTTTTTGTGTAATGCAAGAGAAAGATTGTCCATGGGCAATTGAATATAATACGATAGATACTTGTTATATGCAATGAGGGAGAGGAATACAGTAACAAAATTTCTGTACTTGGATCATATGCACTTATGATTGGAACTCTAACAAGCATCCGCAACTACCAAAGTTCAATTAGGTAAAACCCAACCATAGCCTTAAGAATCAAGTCCTCTTTACTCCCATACGCAACAATCTATCTACTCGGGTTTATGCTTCTGTCACTGAGGCAATTCATGAACATATTGCAACACCCTACATTGCGGATCCTCATGCTTGTGCGACATGGAGGGCACCATAGGACAGCACCATATCAACATACAACTCACATCCATAACATCATACCACAATTAACCCGTTGGACAAAAGAGATCTACTCAAACATCATAGGATAGACAAATATCATTGGGAAATAATATATGGAGTTGAGAACCATGTTTAAGTAGATATTATAGTGGGGAAGAGAGGTGTTACACCGCTGCATAGAGAGGGATAGAGTTGGTGTTGACAGCGACAAGATTGTTGATGTAGATTGTCGTCATGATGATTGCCCCAATGGCGTTCCTTGGCCTCCCCTAGATGGGAGGAGAGTTCCACTTCTGGTATATGGCCTCCATGGCGGCAGAGGGGCAGGAGCCCCTCCAAGATTGGATCTCCCTCTTTGTTCTCTTCTGTTTTGTGTTCCTATTTTCTGGCCTAAAACCATTTCTTATATTCCCGGATATCCGTAACTCCGACCGGGCTGAAATTTTGAGGGGATTTTTACCCAAGAATTAGATTTCTTGTAGCCAAAGGAGATCTCCAACCGACATACAAGGTGAGCACCACCCACCACACCGTGTTTGGGCCCTAGGCCGTGCCCTGGTGGGTGGGTGGGGGGGGGGGGTTGTGAGCCTCCGTTTGTGTTGATTCGATGTCCCAAAATTCACAAATATCCCAAAACAAATCTCCATCAATTTTTTATCGCGTTTGGACGTTGTTTGATATGTAATTTCTAAGAAACAAAAAACACAGAAAAAACAGGAACTGACATTGGGCATTGGATCAATAGGTTAGTCCAATAAATCATATAAATTGTTGCCAAAAGTATGTGAAAGTTATATAATATTGGCATGAAACAATCAAAAATTATAGATACGATGGAGATGTATCCGCATCCCCAAGCTTAATTCCTGCTCGTCCTCGAGTAGGTAAATGATAAAAAAGATAATTTTTGATGTGGAATGCTACCATGCATAATCTTGATCATATATCTATTCATGTCATTAATATTAAGACATGAGTGATTCAAAGCAACAGTCTAGTTTTCACATGAAGACTTTAATACTCAAGCATCCCAACAAACAATCATGTCTTTAAAAATATCAAGGCTAAAGAATACTATCCCTACAAAATCATATATCCTTGTCATGCTCGGTCTTCTTAACACAAATTATAAATCATGTACTATCCCGGTGTCAGCCAAACAATTGGTTCATACTTTTTAACACGCTTCAGCATTTTCAACTCTCACCCAATACATGAGCACAAGCCATGGATATAGCACTATGGGTGGAATAGAATATGGTGGTAGGTTTCAAAGGGGTAAATATGGAGAAGAAAGTCTCGCATCAACGGGATATGGAGATGCCCATCAATGGATATCAATGCGAGGAGTAGGGATTGCCATGCAACGGAGGCACTAAGATCTATAAGTGTACGAGAGCTCAATATTGAAACAAAGTGGGTATGCATCTAACTCTACAAATGAAAAGTTCCCACTATTATATGAAAGTGACAACATAGGAGACTCTCTACATGAAAACATGGTTCTACTTTGAAGCAAAAGTGTGGAATTAGCATGACCCTTCTCTCTTTGTCTCTCATTTTTCATTTTTTTTATTTTTTCTTCTTTTTTTCTTTTTTTTCTTTTTCTTTTCTTTTTCTATTTTTTTCTTTGTTCAGAGCCCCATTCCATCTTGTGGGGGAATCATAGTTTCCATCATCATTTCCTCACTATGACATGCTCTAATAATGAATAATGATGATCACCACACTTCTATTTACTTATAATTAAATATTACAACTCAATACCTAGAACAAAATATGACTCTATAAGGATGTTGTCCAATGATCTAGCATAGCAAAGATATCAAAAAATGGACAAGCCATGGAAATATCATGCTAGCTATCCTACGATCATGTAAAGCAATATGACAATGAATGCTCAAGTCATGAAAACGGAAGCGGTGGAAGTTGCATGGCAATATACCTTAGAATGGCTATGGAAATGCCATAATAGGTAGGTATGGTGATTGTTTTGAGGAAAATATAATAAGGCTTATGTGTGATCGAGCATATCATATCACATGGTTTGGATGCACCGGTGAAGTTTGCACCGACTCTCGAGGTGAGAAAGGGCAATGCGTGGTACCGTAGAGGCTAGGAAATTGCGGAAAGGTAAGAGTGCGTATAATGCATGGACTCACATTAGTCATAAATAACTCACATACTTATTGCAAAAGTTTATGATCCCTCGAAGCAAAGTATTACTATGCACGCCCCTAGTGGGGAGGTTGGTAGGAGTTAACCATCGCGCACCCCGACCTTCATAGAAAGATAGACAATCAAGGATAAATTGTGCTCCAACTTCCTAGAATAACTTGAGACTATACGTGCATGGTCCGGGAATCACAAACCTTAACATCAATATCTTACTAAACACGATCATCCACTAGTACCTCCCACATATTATCATCTCTATATCGGAAAACTATTGCAAGGTATCAAACATAGCATATTCAGTGATCCCTAAGTTTTATGTAGGATTTTATGACTAACCATGTGAATGACCAATTCCTGTTGACTCTCCAGATAGATATAAGTGAAGAAAGAGAGTTTAATTCTTTCTACAAAATACAATGCTCGAATAAATATAAGTGAAGCAAAAGATCATTAAACAAATAACGGTTTTTCTATGTGAAGAGAAACAGGCAATCCAAACTTCAAATGATATAAGTGAAGCACATGAAGCATTCTATAAGGCCATACTCAAAAGATATAAGTGAAGTGCAATGAGCATTCTATAAATCAGCCATGGACTATCTCATACCATCATGGTGCATAAAATAAAAGAGAAAACTAAACATAAAAGACGCTCCAAGATTTACACATATCACATGAACTAAACGAATTCCAAAACATACCGATACTTGTTGAAGAAACATGGGATGCCTTCCGGGGCATCCCCAAGCTTAGACGCTTGAGTCTCCTTGGATATTTACTTGGGGTGTCTTGTGCATCCCCAAGCTTAAACTATTTCCTCTCCCCCTTCTCCTCATATCGAGACCTCCTCAATCTTCGAACACTTCATCCACACAAAACTTAATAGAAGACTGGTAAGATCTGTTAGTATAATAAAGCAAACTACTACTTTAAGTACTGTTGCAAACCCATTCATATTTTATATTTGCATTATCCCTTCTGTGTTATAACTTTTCCATGGCTTATACGGCCAATAAAATTGATAATTTTATCAAAACAAGCAAAACAATGCATCGAAAACAGAATCTGTCTTAAACATGACAATCTGTAGTAATCTGAACTATAATCACACTTATGTAACTCCAAAAATTCTGAAAAAATAGGATGAAATAAACATTTTGTATAGCAATACTATGTAAAACATTCAGATACTTTGTATGTCCCAATAAAAAATGAAAATCACGCACTAAAACCAAAGTTTCTGGTTTTACACCCCACATACCAACAAGCAATCTAATCATCCTAAAGGCAAATCTTGGCACAGTAATGCTATAATACAATGGGTTTGTACAAGGGTATAATTATTTTTGTTGGAATAGTTTGTGTGATTCAAGACTCACAAAGTTTCCATGGGCATGAACAAAAGTACAAGAATGTCCCCCACTTCAACGATACTCATCATCTCTCTCAATTTCGCCTTTCCTTTTGTGATGTTTTAGGTTCCCCTCTATATTTTTTGTTTTAAAACTTTATAAAAGCACACAACAGAATAAAATGACTCTCTAAAACTTCCGGGTTGTCTCCGAGGCAGCACTTTCTTTAAAGCCGTTAAGCTAGGCATAAAGTGCTCAAGTAAGGGATCCACCTGAATCCCAAGGTATATCAAAGCCAATTTTAATCAAAAATGATTTGTAATTTAGTAGTGAGCACAAGGTGATATATATCATGTAACAACGAAGTGGGAGAGACACACACCCGTAAGCCATCTTTACGCAACAGGTTGCATGTTAGTCGATGGAATCGGTCTCTCGTACGTGGACGAGTAAGGTTGGTCAAAGTCGCTTCATCCCACAATACCACCAAATCAAAATAAGACTAAGTAGGTAAGAAATATGAACATCAACGCCCACAAACTCTTTTGTGTTCTACTCGTGCAAGTTATCTACGCATAGACCTAGCTCATGATGCCACAATTGGGGAACATTGCATGGGAAACAAATATTTTCCTACGCACACACAAGATCTATCCATGGAGATGCATATCTACGAGAGGGGGAGTGTATCTAAATACCCTTGTAGATGGCCAAGAAGAAACATATATGATGCGGTTGATGTAGTCGTACGTCTTCACGATCCAATCACGATCTGTCTCGATATAGCACCGAACGGACGACACATCCGCGTTCAGCACACGTGCGTCTCGATGACGTCTCCGCCTCCTCAATCCAGTGAGCGAGGGTGGAGTAGTAGATGAGTTATCTGGCAATACAATGACATGGTGGCGTTGGTGGTGCTGCAATCCCGGCAGGGCTACACCTAGCACTACCGAAACCACGAACGAAGGAGAAAACGATATAGGGAGAGAGAGGGGCGCCAAGGGCTTTGTCTGTGCTCTTGGGGCACCCCTCCCCTCTATATATATGTGGAGGGGAATGGATATCATCCCCTCCAAGCCCTAGGGCGCAGCCAAGTGGGAGGAGTTGGACTCCTAGTCCAATTCCCTCCCTTTCCATAAACAGGTGGACTTTCCACCTCTCCCAAGCCATATGGGCCTTGAGATACTTGTCCGCTGATAACACACAAATGTAGGGGGTCATTTGTAGCATTTTCTGATAAGTAAAAGTGTCAAATCCTAATGAGGAGCTAAAGGTAGAACAAATATTCCCTCAAGTTCTATTTACCACCGATACAACTCTACGCACACTTAACGTTTGCTTTACCTAGAACAAGTATGAAACTACTTTGCGGGAATAAAACTAGAAGTACTTTGTGAGATAATAAAGAAAGTGGAAATAAAGTTAGGTGTTGTTTTAATAAAAGAACAATAAAATTAAATAGTTTGGTTGCAAGCTTTTTGTGTAACGCAAGAGAAACATTGTCCATAGGCAGTTGAATATGATACGATACATACTTGTTATATGCAATGAGGGAGAGGCATACACTAACACACTTTCCATACTTGGATCATATGCACTTATGATTGGAACTCTAGCAAGCATCCACAACTACCAAAGTTCATTAAGGTAAAACCCAACCATAACCTTAAGTATCAAGTCCTCTTTACTCCCATACACAACAACCCACCTACTCGAGTTTATGCTTCTGTCAGTCAAGCAACCCACCATAGGAAAATCATGAACATATTGCAACTCCCTACAGTAGGGATCCCTCATGCTTGCACGACACGGAGGGCACCATAGGAAAACACCATATCAACATACAACTCACATCCATAACATCATACCACAATTTACCCGTTGGACAAAAGAGATCTACTCAAACATCATAGGATAGCCAAATATCATTGGGAAATAATATATGGAGTTGATCACCATGATTAATTAGATATTACAACGGGTAATAGAGGTGTTACACCGCTGCATAGAGGGGGAGAGAGTTGATGTTGACGGCGGCAAGAATGTTGATGTAGATCACCGTCACGTTGATTGCCCCGGTGGCGTTCTGGCACCACCGGGAGAGAGGGGGAGAGATCCCCCTCCTTCTTATTCCTTGGCCTTCCCCTATATGGGAGGAGAGTTCCCACTCTAGTCCATGGCTTCCATGGAGGCGGAGGGGTAGGAGCCCTCCGAGATTGGATCTCCCTCTCTGTTCTCTTCTATTTCGCATTCCTGTTTCTGGCCGAAAACCGTTTCTTATATTGCCGGAGATCCTTAACTCCAATAGGGCTGAAATTTTGGGGGTATATTTATCCAAAAATTAGATTTATTGCGGCCGAACGAGAGCTCCAACCGACATATGAGGTGAGCACCACCCACCAAACTGTGTTTGGGCCTTGGGTCGCGCCCTAGTGGGTGGGGGGCTGTGAGCCTCCGTTTGCGTTGATTCCACTTCTCAAAATGCACAAATATTCCAAAAAAAAATCTCCATAATTTTTTATCGCCTTTGGACTTCGTTTGATATGGAATTTTTGCAAAACAAAAAACACACAAAAACAGGAACTGATGCTAGGCACTGGATCAATAGGTTAGTCCAATAAATCATATAAATTGATATCAAAAGTATGTGAAAGCTGTATATAATACTGGCATGAAATATTTAAAAATTATAGATACGACGGAGACATATCATGCACTTGGCCCAATAGCTCCTCCCCTCATACCATGCAAACCCTTGGGACAAGGTGGAACCCTTGGTGGACTTCGAAACTCCTCTAGAAGTTTCCGGAACCTTCTCGAAGCTTCCCGATACAATACCAAAAAACAAGAAACTATTTCGGTGGCCAAAATATGACTTCCCATATATAAATCTTTACCTCCGGACCATTCCGGAGCTTGTCGTGACTTCACGAATCTCATACGGGACTCCAAACAACATTCGGTCCCCAACAGACATAACCCTATAATATTATATCGTCATCAAACGTTAAGTGTGCAGACCCTGTGGATTAGAGAACTATGCATATGACAGAGACACCTCTATGGTCAATAACCAATAGCGGGACCTGGATGCCCATATTGTTTCCCACATATTCTACAAAGATCTTTATCCATCAAACCACAATGTCAAGGAGTCACGCAATCCCGTATACAGTTCCCTTTGTCCATCGGTATGTTACTTGCCCGAGATTTGATCGTCGGTATCTCCATACCTAGTTTAGTCTCGTTACCAGCAAGTCTCTTTAGTCATTCCATAATACATGATCCTGTGACTAATTCCTTAGTCACATTGCTTGCAAGCTTCTTGTGATGCTATATTACCGAGTGGGCCCAGAGATACCTCTCTATCATATGGAGTGACAAATCCCAGTCTCGATTCACACCAACCCAATAGACACCGTCAGAGATACCTGTAGAGAACCTTTATAGTAACCCAGTTACGTGTGATGTTTGATACACAGAAGGCATTCCTCGGGTGCTAGGGTGTTGCATGATCTCATGGTCATAAGAACAGATACTTGACATGGATAAAACAATAGCAATAAACTGACACAATCAAATGTTATGCTTACGATTGGGTCTTGTCCATCACATCATTCTACTAGTGATGTGATCCTGTTATTGGATGACAACTCATGTCTATGGTGAGGAAACCTTGACCATCTCTGATCAACGAGCTAGTCTAGTAGAGGCTCACTAGGGACATGGTGTTGTCTATGTATCCACACATGTATATGAGTTTCCGATCAATACAATTCTAGCATGATAATAAACAATTATCACGAACAAGGAAATGTGATAATCACCAATTTATTTTTTCCTCTAGGGCATATTTCCAACGTTTAAAATATAAGGTGTTAGGGAATTTTCCTACCTTAGTATTTTGGTTATGATGACAACTCAATATGTGATCTAATCGTCTTCCAAGTTCTCCAGGTACTCTGTGTATGGCACAATACAATTAGGCATTCCCTACAAACGGAAAAGAATGAAGACGGTGTTCTCTTTGTATTTATTTCTTTGGTCGTAGGAAACCCGTACTATTAAGAGGGAATTCACATCGGAAGGTATTGGGTGAATCAATGCACGTACACACCCCTTGTCACCCACCACACACCCTTACGTTCGATTGAGAGAGAGGTCCTCATTCTCTAACCAAGGAGTGGTTTTTCTCTTCAGCATTTGTATCGTTGGACCAGTATGTCTGGTGTGACTATCTCCCTAGTGGTGAAACCCTGGTGTTGCTGCTCTCTCTGGGTATGGCCAGAAGTTGTACATTTGCCTCTAGGTGGTTGTACCGCCACTAGTCTAGCCAACCCTAGGAGTGTGGCTTTGCGATTGTACCAACCCAGTACTGCCCTAGAAACGGACAAGGTTCCATTCTGGTGTGGTACTTGGGTAGTGGTGGCCCGGTTATTCCGGTCGACTAATGTTTACCGGTACTACCTGTGTCCAGAGCGATTGTACTTCTTTGGACTTAGCCACCACCCGTGTCTCATCCTGGCAGTTGCCACGGTGCAACAATCGTCTCTTCTAGCACTCGTGGGTGACACCTCTTTGTTGTCAAGCGGTAGTTGAGCGGTGGTGGAGCAGTTGTACCGGTTGTTTACCTCGACTGGTACTACCGCCCTTCTGCCCGGTTGTACCACTTGCTAGGGTTCCTGCAGGGTACCCATGTGTACCGGTTGTACCGGTGCACTTTGCGGTTGTACCATTGTAGTGTAAAAACCGATGTAACGGTTGGATATTGAGGGGCACTATATAAGCGGTGGTTCTTCCACCTATATAGTGTAAAAATCCTCTATACTCTAGTAATGCCCTCCAGACTTTCTTGCCTCATCTCTCTCTAGCCACTCAAACTTGTTGATTTGCTAGGGATTGAAGGAGGAGATCTAGATCTACCCTGCCACCAAAGGAAACTTGATTCCCCCATACTTTCTTATGTGGATTTTGTTACTCTTGGGAGTTTGAGTGCCCAAGACAGAAGAGGTCACCTCGAAGCCACAATACATTGTGTTGAAGCTTCATGGTGTTGTTGGGAGCCTCCAATTAAGTTGTGGAGATTTCCCCAAACTTGTTTGTAAAGGTTCGGTCGCCGCCTTTAGGAGCACCACTAGTGGAATCACGGCATCTCGCATTGTGTGAGGGTGTGAGGAGAATACGGTGGCCTTAGTGGCATCTTGGGGAGCATTGTGCCTCTACACCGCTCCAACAGAGACGTACTTCTCCTCAAAGGGAAGGAACTTCGGTAATACATCCTCATCACCATGGGTTCCACTTGTGGTTATTTCTTACCTTTACTCTGTGCAAGATTTACTTGTGGTGTATCTATTACTTGCTTATTGTTATGATTGTTGTTAGCACCATATAGGTTGTTCACCTAGTTGCATTTGTAGACAACCTATTTGTTGCTCAACCTAATTTATTAAGAAAATCTAAAAATTGGTACTCCCTCCATCCCATAATGTAAGACGTTTTTGACACTACACTAGTGTCAAAAACCGTCTTACATTATGGGACGGAGGGAGTAGTTGCGTATTCACCCCCTCTAGTCAACCATATTGATCCTTTCAATTGGTATTAGATCTATGTCTCTTTATTAAGGGTTTGACCACCCGAAGAGTATGGTTAATGACAGGGATCGGGTTGTGGACTTACCCGAGGCCGAGGGAGTGAGAACAGAGCCTCACTTAAATCTTCTATGACGACCGAAGTCAAATCCTTGTTTAAAGAATTCCTTGATCGTCTCAAACTTTCTACCGATCCGTTGCTAGTGGTGAAACCCACTAACTCGCAGTTGGATGCCAACTCCGGTAAGGAGGGGGCGAGTAGTGATAAGGTGCCTCAAGGAATTATTGGGTCGGGAAACCTTGCCTTGGTCCCCCCTCCCCGGTCTATGGAAAACCGGTTCATATGCCTCATATTAACAATCTAGGTCCTCCTCCTAAACTTGTGAAAAATGATTTTGCTAATTGGTTCTTCATATCAAGTCTCATTTGAATCACCGTTCAACCCAACTTTGGAGAATGATTGATCAATGATACTACCCACATGATCCAAACAACCTCACCCCGAGAGAAGAGGCAGACAATCAACTCAATCACCCCAGTTTGTTCATTCTTCAATCCATAGTACCTATGGAAGAGCTTGCTCACTTGCGTCCTTTTACTCGTGCAAAAGATTGTTGGGAACACATTGTTTCCTTATACAAGGGAAGCTCAAGCATTCAAATGTCCAACTTTCAGGTGGTTCTCGATGAAGCCGATGAGTTTGTGAAGAATGAACATGATGATCCTCGTGAGATCTATCGGAGATTCACAACTCTCACGTTTTCCCTTCAAGATCATGGGAGTAAGGATACAGATGACGATTGGACCAAGCGTAAGTTTCTCAAGGCCATCATGCCATTCAACAAGGCCATGTTCTCCGTTATCCGTCAAAGATCGGACTTCCACTCCTTGTCCTTGAGTGATGTCTTGGATGAATTCATTGCTATGAACATCTTGAACAAGACCGCCGACAACGCTCTAGCTTGTGTTCGATGGTCAAATAAGTCCCCGGCCTTGCTTTGAAGGCCAAGGCAATTCCATAAGAAGAAGATGATGAATAAGAGGAGAGTTGCGTCGAAGACACCAAATATGCATACCACGAGCACATGGCTCTTGTGTCAACGCAATTTTAGGGCAACAAGAGAAACTCAAAGCCAAAATTTGATGACCCACAAGTATAGGGGATCTATTTTAGTCCTTTAGATAAGTAAGAGTGTTGAACCCAACGAGGAGCATAAGGAAATGACAAGCGGTTCTCAGTAAGGTATTCTCTGCAAGCACTGAAATTATCGATAACAGATAGTTTTGTGATAAGATAATTCGTAGCGGGTAGCAAGTAAAAACTGTAACAAAGGTGCAGCAAGGTGGCCCAATCCTTTTTATAGAAAAGGACAAGCATGTACAAACTCTTATATAAAGCAAAGTGCTCCCAAGGACACATGGGAATTTCTGTCAAGCTAGTTTTCATCATGCTCATATGATTCGCGTTCATTACTTTGATAATTTGATATGTGGGTGGACCGGTTCTTGGGTGCTTCCCTTACTTGGAAAAACCTCCCACTTATGATTAACCCCTCTCGCAAGCATCCACAACTACGCAAGAAGAATTAACATGAATCTAACCATAGCATAAAACATGTGGATCCAAATCAGCCCCTTACAAAGCAACGCATAAACTAGGGTTTAAGCTTCTGTCACTCTCGCAACCCATCATCTAATTATTACTTCCCAATGCCTTCCTCTAGGCCCAAACAATGGTGACGTGTCATGTAGTCGACGTTCACATAACACCACTAGAGGAGAGACAACATACATCTCATCAAAATATCGATCGAATACCAAATTCACATGATTACTTATAACAAGACTTCTCCCATGTCCTCAGGAACAAACACAACTACTCACAAAGCATAGTCATGTTCATAATCAGAGGATTATTAATGATGATCAAGGTTCTGAACATATGATCTTCCACCAAGCAAACCAACTAGCATCAACTACAAGGAGTAATCAACACTACTAGCAACCCACATGTACCAATCTGAGGTTTTGAGACAAAGATTGGATACAAGAGATGAACTAGGGTTTGGAGAGGAGATGGTGCTAGTGAAGATGTTGATGGAGATTGACCCCCTCTCGATGAGAGGATCGTTGGTGATGACGATGGCTTCGATTTCTCCTCTAGGAGAGAAGTTTCCCCGGCAGAACAGCTCCGCCGAAGCCCTAGATTGGTTCTGCCCAAGTTCCGCCTTGAGACTGCGGTGCTTCGCCCCAAAAGCTCTATTATGATTGTTTACAGGTCAAAACCCTCCATATAGCAGAAGATGGGCACCTGAGGGCTGCTAGGTGGGCCACAAGCCACAGGGGCATGCCCAGGGGGTAGGGCACGGCCCCTGGCTTGTGACTGCCTGGTGGCCCCCCTGATGTATTTATTTCGCCCAATATTTTTTATATATTGCAAAGAATTCTCCGTAGATTTTCAGGACTTTTGGAGTTGTGCAGAATAGGTATCTCAGATTTGCTCCTTTTCCAGTCCAGAATCCCAGCTGCCAGCATTCTCCCTCTTCATGTAAACCTTGTAAAATAAGAGAGAAAAGGCATAAGTATTGTACACAAAATGTGTAATAACAGCCCATAATGCAATAAATATCAATATAAAATAATGATGCAAAATGGACGTATCAGCTCCCCCAAGCTTATCCCTCGCTTGTCCTCAAGCGAACGTCGAAACCGATAAATATGCCCATATGTTTAGAGATAGAGGTGTCAATAAAATAAAATATGGACATGAAGGCATCATGATCATGTTTAGAATACCAACATAAATTGACATATAATTTCTTATGCTGAAGTAACAATTCGTACACAAGGTAAAGTATGAATCAAGAAATCTATTGGGAACCAACAAACCATGATCTCAGTCATTGAAGCATTTCCAATTTATCATAACGTAGGAAAGATTCAATATAAGAGCTTGTAAAGCAAACCCACATACTCAATCATATTTTAGTCTTTCACAATTGCTAACACTCATGAGGTACCTATAGTGTTGCCTCCCAACTATTTACCTGAAGGGTAATGTCAACAGTAATAGCTCATGCTCACCCACTTCCGAGTGGATATACATGTCTAGATCATTCCCCCAACACATGACGCTTGCCAAGAGATAAAGGTGAAGTAAGGAAAGTGATGGAGCTCACCATGATTCTTGCATATAGGTAAGTACTAGAAAATAAAAGTAATAGATAGTCCCTTCGCAGAGGGAAGCAGAGGTTGTCATGCGCTTTTATAGTTGGATGCACAATCCCTTAATGCAAAAGAACGTCACTTTATATTGCTCCTTGTGATAGAGAACTTTATTATGCAGTCCATCGCTTTTATTTCCTCCCTATCACAAGTTCGTATAAAGATTATTTTCCTCACACTAATAGATCACACATATTTAGAGAGCAATTTTTTTATTGCTTGCACCGATGACAACTTACTTGAAGGATCTTACTCAATCCATAGGTGGGTATGGTGGACTCTCATGGCACAACTGGGTTGAGGGTGTTTGGATGCACAAGTAGTATCTCTACTTGGTGTGGAAGTTTTAGTTGATATGAGGTGGAAGCAAGCGACACATGTTGAAGGATCTATAATCATATAACTTCTATTCAGAAGTAAGCAAACATAACCCATTATGTTTTATTCCTTGTCCAACATCAACTTCTTAACATATAATATTTTAATGAGTGCTCACAATCATAAAATATGTCCAAGATAATATATTTATATGTGAACCTCTCTTTCTTTATTAATTGTCACAATGACCAATAGCTATGTTTGTCAACCCACAACAAGTTTCAATCGACATACTTCTTATATGTGAAGTTATCACTCCCCATAATATCATCATATATACTCTTGGATTTTATTCTATACTTCTTTCTATTTCTTTTTCTCAAGATCAAGATCATAGCAAACAAGCTAATCCCTCAACTAAAAACTACTCTTTATTATATAACACCAAGACTTGCTTACATAGGGGGAACATAAAACAAAAACTAAAACCTAGATCACACGAAAACTTCATTCTACGATCAAGATATAACCAAAAGGATCGAACTAAGAAAAATGATAAAAGTAAGGGATGTGATGGCGATACGATACCGGGGCACCTCCCCCAAGCTTGGCACACGTCAAAGGGAGTGCCCATACCCATGTGTTTAGTTGTCTTGCTTCGGAGGTGGTGACGTTGGAGTTGTTGATGAGGTTGGAATCTTGTCTAGTTTCCTCCTCAGCATAAAATTATGTTCCCTCGGATCGTCCACTTCCTGCTCGAGCTTCAATATCCTTTGACATAATAATTCCTTGCTCTCCCGCAGGAAACGAGAACGGATAAATAGAACCTTGGGTTTTCACCTTGTGTTTGGGAGGCTTGATTTCTTGAACTCCACGTGCATATCTCCTGGCTGAGGTAGGGGGCCTCTTCTTCATCCGAGCTTTCTTCCTCGTACTTCCCTTCTTGTTCCTCCTCCGATAACAATCCATAAGGATCCAAGTCCATGTAGAGCTTGAGATTGGAAAGATAATGCGATATATAGCTCTCCCCATCAGAATCCTGAGACGACATATTGCTCTAAATCTGCTGGGGAAACATCTCAAAAATAAAATAGGAGGTATTGGCGTGATACGAGAGTCAAAACCTTCGGGAGACTATATAATGAATTTTTACTGACCCGAAGGAGTATACCACAAAGAAACGGAGTCCGGATGGTACACGAGGTAGCCACAAGCCATAGGGGCACGCCCAGGGGGTAGGGCGTGCCCCCTGGCTTGTCGCCTGCTCGTGCACTATTCGGACAACTCTAAATTTTCCTAATTTTTTAAATATTCCAAAATGGACAAAATTTGCCATTAAAAAAGTTTTGGAGTCGGTTTACTTACCGTACCACATGCCTATTCCTTTTCGGAGTTTGTAATGTTCCGGTAGGTCTCCCTAATGTACTCCTTCGGAGTTATGGTATTAATAATATTGGTCTCAATATTTATGGGAGTACCTGAGATATAATGTTTGATTCTTTGCCCGTTTACCACCTTTGGGTTTGTGCCTTCGGCGTTGTTGATCTTGATGGAACCGGAATGATATACTTCCTCGATTATGTAAGGCCCTTCCCATTTAGAGAGAAGTTTTCCTGCAAAAAATCTTAAATGAGAATTGTATAGCAAGACATGATCACCTACATTAAATTCACACTTTTGTATCCTTCTATCATGCCATCTATTAACCTTTTGTTTAAAGAACTTGGCATTCTCATAGGCCTGGGTTCTCCATTCATCAAGTGAGCTAATGTCGAATAACCTCTTCTCACCAGCAAGTTTGAAATCATAATTGAGCTCTTTAATTACCCAATAAGCTTTATGTTCTAGCTCAAGAGGTAAGTGAAATGCTTTACCATAAACCATTTTATACGGAGACATACCCATAGGGTTCTTGTAAGCAGTTCTATAAGCCCACAATGCATAATCAAGTTTCTTAGACCAATTCTTCGTAGATCTATTATAAGTCTTTTGCAAAATCAATTTAATTTCCCTATTTCTCAATTCTACTCGACCACTAGACGAAGGATGATAAGGAGATGCAATTCTATGATTAACAGCATACTTAGCAAGCAATTATGGAAAGCACCATGGATAAAGTGTGAACCTCCATCAGTCATTAATTATCTAGGGACTCCAAATCTAGGGAAATAACTTCTTTAAGCATTTTAATAGAAGTGTTATGATCAGTGCTACTAGTTGGAATAGCTTCTACCCACTTAGTAACATAATCAACAACAACTACAATATGAGTATACCCGTTAGATTGTGGAAAAGGTCCCATATAATCAAAACCCCAAACATCAAATGGTTCAATAACAAGAGAGTAATTCATAGGCATTTCCTGACGTATACTAATATTACCAATTCTTTGACATTCATCACAAGACAAGACAAACTTACAAGCATCTTGAAGAGAGTTGGCAAAAACCAGATTGTAGTACCTTGTGTGCAGTTCTATCTTCGACCTGGTGTCCTCCGTAGGCCTCGGAGTGACATTTGCGTAGGATCTGTTCCTGTTCATGCTCAGGTACACAACGTCTAATAATACCATCTACTCCTTCTTTATAAAGTTGTGGACCATCCCAAAAGTAATCTCTTAAATCATAGAAGAACTTTTTCTTTTGTTGGTATGTGAAACTAGGTGGTATAAATTTAGCAACAATGTAATTAGCATAGTCAGCATACCATGGAGCATTACACGAAGCCTTTATGACAACTAATTGTTCATCAGGGAAGATATCATCAATAGGTAGTGGGTCATCAAGAACATTTTCTAACCTAGACAAGTTATCTGCTACGGGGTTATCAGCACCCTTTCTATCAATAATATGCAGATCGAATTTTTGTAGTAGAAGAACCCATCTAATAAGTCTAGGTTTATCATCTTTATTTTCCATAAGGTACTTAATAGTAGCATGATCTGTGTGAACAGTTACTTTGGAATCAACAATATAAGGTCTAAACTTATCACAAGCAAACACGACTGCTAAAAATTCCTTTTCAGTAGTAGCATAGTTTCTTTGAGCACTGTCTAGAGTTTTACTAGCATAATGGATAACATTTAATTTCTTATCAACCATTTGTCCTAGAATAGCACCAACAGCATAATCACTAGCATCACACATAATTCAAAGGGTAGGTTCCAATCAGGTGGTTGAACAATAGGTGCGGAAATCAAAGCATTCTTTAGGATTTCAAATGCTTCTACACAATCATCAGCAAAAACGAATGGAACATATTTTTGTAAAAGATTAGTGAGAGGCCTACAAATCTTAGATAAATCTTTAATAAACCTCCTATAGAAACCAACATGACCAAGGAAGCTTGTTATACCTCTGATATCCGTAGGACACGACATTTTTTCAATAGCATCAACTTTAGCTTTATCAACTTCAATACCTCTTTTAGAGATTGTGTGCCCCAAGGCAATGCCTTCATTAACCATAAAGTGGCACTTCTCCCAATTCAAGACAAGATTAGTTTCTTCGCATCTCTGCAAAACTCGATCAAGGTTTCTCAAGCAATCATCAAAGGAAATTCCATAAACGGAAAAATCATCCATGAAAACCTCAAGAATCTTTTCACAAAAGTCAGAGAATATAGCCATCATACATCTTTGAAAGGTAGTAGGTGCATTGCATAAGCCAAAAGGCATGTGTCTATAAGCAAAGGTACCGAAAGGGCAAGTAAAAGTGGTTTTTTGTTTATCCTCTTTTGACACAAGTATTTTAGAGAAACCAGAGTAACCACCTAGAAAGCAAAAATGAGTATGTTTGGATAATCTTTCTAGCATTTGATCAATAAAAGCTAGAGGGTAATGATCTTTCTTAGTAGCTTTATTTAATCTCCTAAAATCAATTACCATTCTATAACTTGTAACAATTCTTTACAGGATCAATTCATTTTTATCATTAGGAACAACGGTGATACCTCCTTTCTTAGGGACACAATGAATGGGACTAACCCATCTACTATCAGCAACAAGATAAATTATACCTCCCTCCAAAATCTTTAGTATTTATTTTCTTACCACCACTTTCATCTTAGGATTCAACCATCGTTGGTGATCAACAACTGGTTTGGCATCAGGCTCCATATTAATTTTATGCTGACATAAAGTGGGACTAATGCCCTTAAGATCATCAAGAGTATATCCAATAGCAGCACGGTGCTTCCTTAGAGTTTTCAATAATCTCTTTTCTTCATGCTCTAAAAGGTTAGCACTATGATAACATGATATAACTCCTTTTCATCAAGATAAGCATATTTCAAAGTATCATGTAATTGTTTAAGATCAAACACGGGATCACCCTTGGGTGGAGGAGAATCCCCAAGTATTTCAACCAGTAGATTGTGTTCCAAAATAGGCTGCTAATCAAAGAAATTTTTATCTATTTAATTCCTCTCATTCATATGCATATCATTTTCATGGTCTAGCAAATATTGTTCGAAAGGATCAGTAGGAGGCACGGAAATAGAAGCAAGACCAATATTTTCATCTCTACTAGGCAATTCTTTGTCATTGGGTTGTCTACAAATTTTAGAGAAATTGAACTCATGAGACACATCCCCAAAACTCACACTAACTATTTGTTTCTCACAATCAATCCTAGCATTAACAGTATTCAAGAAGGGTCTGCCAAATATAATGGGACAAAAATCATTTTGTGGGGAACCAAGAACAAGAAAATCAGTAGGATACTTTATTTTCCCACACAAGACTTCAACATCTCTAACAATCCCAATTGGTGCAATAGTATCTCTATTGCCAAGCTTAATAGTAACATCAAATTCCTCTAGTTCAACTGGTGCAATATCATGCATAATTTCTTTGTATAAGGAAAAGGGAATTGCACTCACGCTAGAACCCATATCACACAAGCCATGATAACAATGATCTCCTATTTTAACAGAAACAACAGGCACGACAACAACTGGTCTATGTTTAATCCTAGTATCGGGCCTAGCAATTCTAGCAGCTTCATCACAGAAATGAATAACATGCCCATCAATATTATCACCCAAGAGATCTTTAACCATAGCAATACTAGGTTCAACTTTAATTTTTTCCAGAGGGTGTAGATGTTCTACCACAGCTCTTACGAACCACAGTTGAAGCTTTAGTATGTTTCTTTATTCTAACGGGGAAAGGTGGTTTCTCAGTATAAGCAACAGGACTAACATGATCAACATTATAAGTAATAGTTTCCTCTTCAACATTAACAGGTTCAACTACTTTCACTTCAATGGGAGGATGATATATAAACCACTTCTCCTTAGGGAGATCAAAATGAGCAGCAAAAGATTCACAGAAAGAAGCTATGATCAAAGAGTCAAGTCCATATTTAGTGCTAAATTCATGAAAAGCATCAATGTCTATGAAGGATTTAACACAATCAAACTTGAAGTCATACCTAACTCCTTACCTTCTTCGAGTTACCAATCTTTGGAGCTGCGTTTAATTCTTTCCAATAAATCCCATTTGAAGTCAATATCCTTCTTCATATAGGAACCAGCACAAGAAGTATCGAGCATGGATTGATCATTACGAGAAAGCCGAGCATAAAAATTCTGAATAATAATTTCTGTCGAGAGCTCATGATTGGGGAATGAATATAACATTGACTTAAGCCTCCCCAAGCTTGAGCGATTATTTATCTTTCACGAGGCCAAAAATTATAAATATAATTCCGATCACGATGAACTAGATGCATAGGATAGAACTTCTGATGAAATTCCATTTTCAATCGGTTGTAGCTCCATGATCCAATATCATCACATAGCCTATACCATGTCAATGCCTTGTCCTTCAAAGATAAAGGAAAGATCCTCGGGCAGACCTGCAAGCTCAAATAATCCACAAACTTCATGCACATAGATTTGATGCAAATCAGGATGTAGTGTTCCATCTCTTACATAAGGATTAGCCAGTAGTTTATCTATCATACCCGAAGGAATTTCATAATAAATATTTTCACTAGGTTCAGTAGGTTGAGGAAAACTATTTGTGTTTCCAGTTGAGGTGAATATACCCCGAACAAGCCAATCAAAGGATTACTTTCCATAGTAACAAGTGATAGTAAATTTCAGCACACTATATAAATTTTTCCTAACCAGATTCCACTTACCAAAGGCGCTTCACTCCCCGGCAACGGCGCCAGAAAAGTGTCTTGATGACCCACAAGTAGAGGGGATCTATTGTAGTCCTTTCGATAAGTAAGAGTGTCGAACACAACGAGGAGCAGAAGGAAATCACAAGCGGTTCTCAGTAAGGTATTCCCTGCAAGCACTGAAATTATCGGTAACAGATAGTTTTGTGATAAGATAAATCATAGCGGGTAGCAAGTAACAAGTGTAACAAAGGTGCAGAAAGGTGGCCCGATCCTTTTTATAGCAAAGGACAATCCTGGACAAACTCTTATATAAAGCAAAGTGCTCTCGAGGACACATGGGAATTTCTGTCAAGCTAGTTTTCATCATGCTCATATGATTCGCATTCGTTACTTTGATAATTTGATATGTGGGTGGACCGGTGCTTGGGTACTTCCCTTACTTGGACAAACCTCCCACTTATGATTAACCCCTCTTGCAAGCATCTGCAACTACGCAAGAAGAATTAACATAAATCTAACCATAGCATGAAACATGTGGATCCAAATCAGCCCCTTACAAAGCAAGGCATAAACTAGGGTTTAAGCTTCTGTCACTCTAGCAACCCATCATATAATTATTACTTCCCAATGCCTTCCTCTAGGCCCAAACAATGGTGAGGTGTCATGTAGTCTATGTTCACATAACACCACTAGAGGAGAGATAACATACATCTCATCAAAATATCGATCGAATACCAAATTCACATGATTACTTATAACAAGACTTCTCCCATGTCCTTGGGAACAAACATAACTACTCACAAAGCATAGTCATGTTCATAATCAGACGATTATTAATGATGATCAAGGATCTGAACATATGATCTTCCACCAAGTAAACCAACTAGCATCAACTACGAGGAGTAATCAACACTACTAGCAACCCACACGTACCAATCTAAGGTTTTGAGACAAAGATCGGATACAAGAGATGAACTAGGGTTTGGAGAGGATATGGTGTTAGTGAAGATATTGATGGAGATTGACTCCCTCTCGATGAGAGGATTGTTGGTGATGACGATGGCTTCGATTTCCCCCTCTCGGAGGGAAGTTTCCCTGGCAGAACAGCTCCACCGGAGCCCTATATTGGTTCTTCCCAAGTTTCGCCACAAGACGGCGGCGTTTTGCCCTGAAAGCTCTGTTATGATTTTTTTCAAGGTCAAAACCCTCCATATAGCAGAATATAGGCACCGGAGGGCTGCCAGGTGGACTACAAGCCACAGGGGGGCGCCCAGGGGGGTAGGCGCGCCCCCTGGCTTGTGACTGCCTGGTGCCCCCCCTGATGTATTTATTTTGCCCAATATTTTTTATGTATTTCAAAGTAATTCTCCGTAGATTTTAAGGACTTTTGGAGTTGTGCAGAATAGGTATCTCAGATTTGCTCCTTTCCCAGTCCAGAATCCCAACTGCCAGCATTCTCCCTCTTCATGTAAACCTTGTAAAATAAGAGAGAAAAGGCATAAGTATTGTACCAAAAATTTGTAATAACAGCCCATAATGCAATAAATATCAATATAAAAGCATGATGCAAAATGGAAGTATCAAACTTCTCCAAAAACAACTCAAGTGGCTCCAAAGGCAAGCAACGTGTGAGAACTTGTTACAATTGTGGCAATGTGAGTCACTTCATGGTGGATTGCCCATATGATAAGAGGGAAGACAATTTTGGCAAGCTCATTCGCAAAGGCAAGGACAAGTCCTTCCCCCAACAAGAACAACTTCACCAACAAGGTACCTCACAAGGTGTTGGTGGCTCAAGAAGAGTATGTCTCTAATAATGATGAAGATACAAGTGGTGAAGGTATGCCAATGGCTAAAGTGGCAATTGCATCCTCTACCCCAACCAAGGTGTCTCTCTTCGACGCCCCCCAGCCCCAACGAAAATTGCATTTCCAAGTGCCTCATGGACAAAGGTATCAACAAGGTAACCTCCAACATCAATACTTACATTACCACTACTTCTCCCTCATTGGAATGTGTAGAGGAACATGAAGAGGTGAACGTTGATGAGAATGAGTTCGACAAGTTCATGGACAAACTCAAGGGTAAGACCAAGATGCATTTTGTTGCTCTCTTGGAACAAATTGGTGAAGCTAGTGATCTCATTGAATCTCATGAGGAAACCATCTCCAATTTGGAGGGGCATAGTTGTGACTATGCCGATGAGATAGCGCATTATTCTGTTGCTCTTGAGAAAGAGCGAGATCTTCGATTGGATGTTGAGGAGCCACACAATGATGATCTTGCTAAATTACGAAAAGATCATGATCATGCTATTGTTCTTACTCATGTGCTCAAATCTGAAAAGCTTGCATTTGGAGTTTACCATGATAGACTCAAAGAGGAGTTTGGCACACTTGACAAAGCTCACAAGGCTTTGAAGAGTGCTCATGCCTCTCTTAAGGAGTCTCATGATCAAGTCCAAGTAAAACTTACTAAGGAAATAGCCACATGTACTCCTTTTGTGTTAATTGATAATGCCAATGCTACTAACCCTTGTTGTGAGCATGCACACCTTGTGGAGGAAAATGCTAAGTTGAAAGAGCAACTTGCAAAAGGCCTTGTGACTTGTATCCAATATGATAAGAATCTCAATGACCTTTTTGAGAAATCAAAAGGAAGTTGTAGCAAAAGAAGGAATTGGGTTCACACCCAAGTCTAAGAAGAAGAAGACCAAGTTTTGGGGATATACCCCACGGGTATGACTCACCTAAGTTGTCACCCAGATTTTACTAAGGCGGCCCATAAGGAGGATGCTCATAAGAGGTGCAAGGCCTAGGGGTGGCTCATCTCCATGGTCGGCTCAATAACATCATCTGGGGAACTGACTTAAGCATGAAGATGTAAGGAGTTCTCTTTTCCTTAAGGAGTAAGGAAAGATAGGAATTAGACTATGTCACGGGATGTGTTGCGACCCGGACTCTATTGTAAACTACGGGCCTCCACCTGTAGATAAAGGGTAGCCCCTGAGTTAGAAAGATCAAGTAAGAAAGAAACAAACCCTCGAGAGCTAGGTTAGCGATTCCGCATCCTTGTAATCGAGATCATAATCAATATACACAAAGCAGGACGTAGGCTATTACCTCCATCGGAGGGGCCAAACCTGGGTAAACTCGTCTCTCGTTCCCGATCAACCCCTTTGAGTCGCCACCTAGTAGCGATGGGCTCACACTAAAGTTCTCCTATGAGGACATGGGCCGTGACAAAACCATGACAGTTGGCGCCCATCGTGGGGCCTTCTCCCGGTGGAGTTGAGTTCTGAAAGGGAGCCCTTCCAGGGTTTAGGGGATATGCGGTTGGTCAGGTGACCAAGAGCCGCCGCGGTATGCTCTATATCGATGGTTCAGACTGGGGCCCTGAGGCCGGCTCAATCGAGTATGGGCACCGGGTTCCCTTTGGAAAGATCCACATCTTCACCGGCAAGATCGGCGCGTCAGGGCCCGAGGCGGACACCTGCACCAACATCATCGAGCCGGCTCGGCGCGCGCAACCCGGTCGGCGGCTAACCGGCCGGAATCACGTCTTTGTTGGTTTCACACAAGGGGTCCACCTTTGAGATGACGTGCCAAACAGTAGACATACCTTCATCAACTCAGATGGTGACTCCTCGACGGGTGATACCAACTCAAATATGTCCACTCTTTGATGGTGGGCTTGGGGGTTGTCCTGGAGAGGAGGCCACCAGGGAGTCTTGCGAGTTTCCACATCAAGTCGTCATGTTCATGGTAGGCATGATGGCATCATACTTTGGCAATAGCAGGGGTGACCGCCGGAATAGACCCAGCTGTAGGAGTCTCCAGGACCAGAAAGACACCGGCTCAAGCCATGTCAGATTTGATAGAGGATATGAACAAACTCATGGACACGCTAGTCACCATGGAGAATCAAGCGAAGGGAAACACTACGTTGACAACACTTCATTGTCAGATGGCCAAAATTTAGGAGGAGATTGATGCTAAAAATATTCGTGTGGTGGAGCTTCACGCTAATATCTAGAGTGAAACTGAATGCTTAAAGGCAGAAGACTGCAGGCTTGGTCTTCAGCAGGACACCTCCAATGCAGTCCATCAGCGAAGGCATCCGAGGGGGCTTCCTGCTGACCTGTAACCTTCACGTTTATTCACCATGCCTCAACACACGCCAATGGCAGATCAACCACGCTCAGATCAGCCGGTGAACCATCCTACTAGATGCCAGATCTGACACCGCCCCAGCGTTTCCAAATGCCCCTAGGGCACTTTTCTAACCTGGTGCATAACATGCTAGCGGCGACCCGGAACCTCGAGGCACTTCCCATCCAAGGAGACTCCCCGATTGAGGTGGAGGCCCGAAACGCCATTGAGATGTTAAAGACTGCAGTGACCGAACAAGCGTAGTACTCGTACAACCATGATTGGATGCATTCAACGCCCTACGCTAGTCTTAGCAAGAGCTGACACGTGGAGTCCCCGGTGGTCTCCACCGGTGGCCGAAAATAGCCTACCCAAAACTCCCCTGTCCGGCCAGTTTTGTTGAAAGCACAAGCCATGGTCAACGCGCTCGAGCAATGCGGCAGGCGGACGCCAATGCAACAACCACGAGGGCTGGTCAACCGCCTCTTCCCATCCCCAACCAGCAACTATGGGGGTTGGAGTCAACAGTAGGACGTTTGGCATTCCTTGTTTGGCCCCGGTCTCCGTGGTGCACGTATGCCTAATGTAACATCCCAAAAATTTCATTTTGGAATGTTATGAAATATAGCTATGCATCATCATCATCATTGCTTGAATGTATGGAATTGTTGAAATGCTTCTTCTGACTTTCTGAAAGCCCCTTTCTACTTCCCCTATGTTGCGTTCACCTATTTAAAAACCTTGGTAAAAAGTTCAAATAAGAGGGGAGGAACATGACACTCCACACCAGGGACTTTTGGTGATATATTTGAACAAAAAGAACCAGGGGATCTTTTGAAAAATATTTGCAAAAGGATTTAAAAGTAAATAGACAATTTCTGAAAATATATATTTTTACATATTCAAATAACAGAGGAAAAATGTTCATTGAATAGCATTAATTCTCCTGATCATTTTGATATATATATTTCCTATATTTGGAAATGGTTTGAATGCTTTTAAAGAGGTTTTACTGCTCTGGATATTAAAAATGTAACGGATTTGTATTTAAAACGAGCCGGCCCACGGGCATTAACTCGCGAATTCATTACGAGCCGGTCGACCGACGCGCAGATGCCGCCCTCCCTCTCTTTGATAGTGGGCCCCACCCCGACCGCCCGCTGACCCCGCGCGGTCATCACTCACCTCGCGCCCGAACCCTCGCCGGCGACCTCTCTCCTCGCGGATCTCCCTCCCCTTCCTTCTCTCGCTCTGCCTCACCCCTATATAAGAGCAGCCCCCCTCCGCACTCCATTCTCCCCCCCGAACCCCTCTCTCTCCCTCGCTAGAACTTCCGCTCGAGCTCGCCGGAGCTCTGCCCCGACCGAACCCTCACCGAGCATCTGGCCGTCGACTCCCTCGCCCTCAGCTTCGTCCGACACCACCACTCGACTCCGGACGATCACCGCCGTCGCCTGGACCTCTCTGATGACCTCCTCGACCACCGGAGGACCTCCCCGACGACCTCACCGCTTCGGACTCACCGGAGAACCTCCTCGCCGGCGACCCCCTCCTTCATTGTGAGCCTCCATCTCCTCTCAACCCTCTGATCTGGATCCTATGATCCAGATTAGATCGTTTTAAACGGCGAACCGTTTTCCTCTAGAGATCAGCCACCGTTCGCTAGTCCCCGCGCGCCTGTGCTAGCAGCCAATCACCGCTTGCCACGTAGCCTCGACCGTCCGTTAGTTTTATTTTCTATTTCTGTTTTGTTTTTAGTTAACAGAATGTTTTCTGATTTTGTTTTGCTTCTATCTTTTAAACTATTTAGTGTTTTTAGTTGATTCTTTTTGCATTAGTTCACATTTTTGTTGTAGTTTATGTCAGTATGTTTAGATTTCAAATTTGAGCTTTAAATTTTGAATCTAATCAAATTTCCTCAAACTACTCAAATCTGAATAACTAGACTTTAAAAATAGATTTTTATATAAATCTTTTTGCTACAGCTTGGTTTTAGTTAGGACTATCATCATGTTTAGTTTGAGGATTTTTAGGATGTATTTGTTTAGTGTTTTAGCTATAAACAGAATCTGCCTAGTGTTTGGTATAGTTTAGTTAATTTAGTTTTTAGTTAGTTTAAATCAGGTTTAGTTATAATTTGTTTTAGTAGGTTCTGTTGCTTAAACATTAAGTGTTTTACTTTCTATTAGTAAAAATATTTATTTGCTTAGTTTTATACTTAATATCATAGGAATCTCTACTAATTTTTCAACTAGGTATAATTTGATTAAAACCAACTAGTCTAGTAATAGATTCTTTTAACAAAGTTTTAAATAATTAAATTCTGTTCCTAAGAAAAGTTTTAGTGAATTATTTTCTCTTAAGATAAATGTTTTGTTAATAAAAATATCGTCTAGTTCACTCTTTTGTTGGGAAACTCTAGCCCATTTCATGTAGTAGAGTTTTGATAAAAACAAATTAACTTTAGTAGTTTTTCTTTCACGAGAGTTTCTATGAATTTAATTCTGTTTATTAATAAAATATTTTTATTGTTCTTTTGTGTCAACTATTGTTTTGTTAATACTAATAGTTCTATGTTGTTATTAGTAGTTTACCACCAACTTTTAGAAAACCAAACTATGTGATGTTTTTCTTTTCTTGTGATTGTGCCTTTGTTTTGTCTTGAGTGATTCTAGTTCATTTCTGATTTTGTGAGTTGGAACATTTTGTTGTATGCTTATTGAGTGCTATTGATTGATTCGTTAGATCATCCGGAGTGCGGGGCTTGTTACCTAGAATCCCTCGAGTACGAAGATCGTCAATCAGGCAAGTCACTTTGATCATGTATAGCCATGTTTTATTGCATGCAAAGTAGGTAAATTGGAAACTTGGTTACTTGATGTAGTATCATGTGGTAGGTACCCCCTCTCAACCCTTTGACACATTTGGCCCTGGGAAATGTTGTATTACATTTTGCTATGCTATTAGTAGACGGGGTTGGTTGTGTGAATCATGAGAGTTGAGAGAGTTATTAATTACAAGACCTACATAATGATCAAGACTTCAAGACTCCGAGTTTTCAACATACCTCTAGGTGGATGATGGTTGAACGGTGCCCTGGAGAAACCAGTGGTTAGCCTAGATGATGTTGGAGATGTGCAAGTATTCATGCGGAAAGGTCCACCCAGGCACAAAGAGATGGATGGATGCTTCAAGACCCAAGGCTTACCTGCACAGCCACAAGTCATTATGGGCTCTGGCTTGGTTGGATATCGTGGTGACCCTGGATAGGCAGTGCTACGAGATGTAGAAGAACGGTAGGAAAGGATGGGCACCGACAGAGTCGCAGGGAAACCCTTTGGAAGACCATGTTTTGGTCATCCGTTTCTCAAACACCCTGAAGTGCGAGAAATCAAACAGAGGCGAACAAATCTTGTGGGGAACGTGTGCAAAACTCTACAGAGTACTCAAACCTAATCGATTAGCCGTGTCCACGGTCATGGACGACTTGAGCCAAAGGAACTGAAACTTCCGGAACCCTCAACACAATTAATATGATGATGTGGGTATTAATAACTTGGGTATGAGAATTGGTTGGTGGAACCATCTCACTAATCAACCAACTTAGTAATAATTTTGCTTAGCCCTCTCTCGATGTAGGAAAATTGGCTTTACACAAAAACTTACTACCCCATCTGCCATATATGCATGTAGATTAGATGAATATCTTTTCACCCCTCTTTTGTGACTTTGTCGGCATATTCCATATGCTGACCTACACGGCTGCAACGTATCATGTTGCAGAATACTTTTCCGACCAGGAGTGAGGATACGCTCTACGCTCGGTGAGATGCCCTTGGAGTCAGATGGACTCATCTACCTTCGATGCTTCCGCAAGATTTAGATATTCTCATGAGTTGGCCTTCAGCCAATTAATTGTAATCTTTATTGTAATAAAGGACTCGATATGAGATTTACGATTAATAAATGCTGTGTGATTTCCCTTTGATATATACATTGATGTACCGTGTGTGTACCAGCATGATCTTGGGATGGTACGGAAACACCGGAGATTCGACCTTTCAGGTCGGGTCGCTACACCTAAAGATTTTAAGGGGCCTCACAAAGTACTGAATTACACATTAGGTGTTGAGCCGGCAACATGGATCGAATGCTATGAGTTAGCTATGGATATGCTCGATGTCTGCGAAGCTGTGTGCACAAAATATTTGACGATGATGCTAGAAGGGCCGACTCAAACGTGGTTTAAGAATCCTCCACCCAACTCCATCAACACTTGGGCAGAGCTGAAAGGGAGATTTATCAAGAACTTCCAAGGAACTTGTAAACGGCCAGTGATAATTGTGGATCTTCAACATTGCGTCCAATGCATGGACGAGTCGGCTCATCATTTGCCTCGTTGGGTTGCCGAAATCATCCACTCATCGGACAACATGACAGTTTCTCCAGTCGTCCTAATCTTGGAGAAAAATTGTCACTTTCATTCGTTGGTCCAGAAGCTTGGATGTTTGAAACGGAAAGTTCAATATATGGGGGATTTCATGGACATCCTCACTAGGTATGTCGATTCAGACATCGCGAAGGATCTCGGCTCAGGCGGGGACAAAGCTGGCATGAACAAGAAACGGGAAGGTGGTAAGGGTCATCAGCAAAACAATGGGCACAATGGAAACCCAGGAAGCCAAGGCAATAATAGTAAACAAAAACAGCTTGCTGGGGGTCAGACTTCGTTGCTAATACCAATACTGGTTTCAAGAACCAGCATCATAATAATTGCCCTAGCAAAGCTTACAATGGGAATAAATTGCGCAACTATGAGGAGGCACTCAAGGTGCCTTGCCCCAAACATAGCACCCATGACAAGCCGGTTACTCACTCATGGGAAAACTATAACATCATGCAGGAATTTTGTAATCAAGCTTTCCAAAATCACCAAGGAGGTAATGGTGGTGGACATCTTAGTCAGCTTGGCCTCGGTGGATCGCATGGTGGCTCGTCTGGTGGATTTTTAGGATCGGGTTTTCATGGTGAGGGCGACTCAAGAACTAGTTTTCAGCATCAAGGAAGTAACGACAATGGACAGCGTTCTGGCCAAGGCAATCAACAACATAATAATCAAATTGGATTTCAGAGTAATCCTAAGAAGTTGAACAGTGGCCAATATATTATTTCACCACCAGTACCTGAAAGCAAGATAAGAAACTCAAACAAAGAGCCATCAACATGGTCGAGCCGGCAGTTCCCAACTATCTCAATTGTTCTGAGCAACCAATCACTTGAAGCAGGGAAGATCACCCCCCCTAGGGTTGACGACCCAGGTGGAATGGCTTTGGTAGTGGTGCCTCAGGTTGGCGGTTATACCCTCACAAAGGTCCTCATGGATGGTGGTAGCAACATCAATATTTTATATTACGACACCTTCTAGAGGATGTACCTCCCTGAAAGCAGATTACAAACTTTGACCACAATTTTTCATGGTATTGTTCCCGGGAAGTCAGCATATCCGATTGGGAGGATTAATCTTGATGTTACCTTCATTGAATAATTTAACTTCAGATGCGAGCCTTTAACCTTTGAAGTGTCAAGATCAAGAGACCTTACCATGCCCTCTTTGGACGGTCGTCTTATGCTCGTTTCATGGATCGGCCCTGCCATGTTTACCTCAAGCTGAAGATGCCCAGTCCAAATAGTACTATAACTATGGGCGGCAGCAGAAAGATAGCTCAGGAGTGCGAGGAAGGAGATGCAGCCTACGCTGAGTCGGCCTACACAGCTGAAGAGTTGAAGTTCTATAAGGTCAACGTTGATCCGGTTGATATGAGCCCCCTCAAGAAGCCCACTAGAGAGTCTGAATCTTTGCTCAAGTTCAAGCCAGCTGAAGATACAAAGCAAGTTGACTTCATGCCAAGCGACTCATCTCAGCAGTTCACAATCGGGTCTGGCCCCAAATAGGAAAGTGCGCTCATCGAGTTCATCCATGAGAACCGGGACATCTTTACATGGAAACCTTCTGACATGCCTGGAGTACCGAGAGAACTCACTGAGCACCACCTTAATGTGGATCCAAAGATGAAACCACTACAACAATACCTCTGTCGTTTTAATGAGGGGAGACGCAAAGCTATTGGAGTAGAGGTAGCCCGACTCTTAGCTGTCGGGTTTATCGTTGAAGTTTTTCACCCTAGGTGGTTGGCTAATCCAGAGCTCATTCTGAAAAAGAATGGTACTTGGTGTATGTGTGTCAATTACACAGATCTCAACAAAGCATGTCCTAAGGATCCTTTTGCTCTCCCACGCATCAATCAAATCATTGATTCTACGGCTGGCTGTCAACGATTATGCTTCCTGGATGCATACTCTGATTATCATCATATTAAGATGTCCATTGAGGATCAAGAGAAGACAACTTTCATAACTTCCTTTGGTGCTTTCTTCTATGTCCCTATGCCTTTCAGACTTAAGAGTGGAGGGGCTACTTATCAATGCTACGTTCAGAACTACCTTCACCCATAGATTGGGCGCAACATTCATGCCTATGTTGATGATATCATGGTAAAATCTCAGAAAAAGAGACGCTCTTAGGTGACCTCAAGGAGATGTTTGATAATCTTCTGGTATAATAGATGAAGCTCAACCCGGCCAAATGTGTTTTTGGTTTTCCTACAGCAGCTACTGGGGTTTCTGGTTTCCGAGAGAGGTATCGAAGCCAATCCATATAAAATCAAGGCATCAACTTCGCTTGCTAAGCCGACCAACGTGAATCAAGTCTAGCGCATGGCTGGTCGCATCGCGGCATTGAGCTGTTTTATAAGCCGTTTGGGAGAAAAAGTATTTCCTCTTTATCAGTTCTTGAGGAAAACAAACAATTTTGTTTGGACTAACGCTGCTAATGAAGCCTTCGAAGCGCTTAAGAAGGAGCTAGATGAGCCGCCCATCCTAGCCGCCATGATTGACAAAGATCCCATGCTCCTATACATTGCCGACAATTCAAAGGCGGTAAGCATTGCAGTTCTCGTTGAGCAAAAGGAGGTAGGAAAGGAGTACCCAGTACAACGGCCGGTCTATTTTGTTCATGAAGTCGTGACTTTATCCAGGCAGTGATATCCACATTGGCAAAAGTTAGTCTTCAGCATTTTTATGGAAATCCAAAAGTTAAAGCATTACTTCTAGGAGCATCCAATCACTATGGTCAGTTCACCATCCCTTGGCGATATTATGCAAAACCGAGAAGCCACTGGTCGGATTGCTAAGTGGGCAATTGAGCTTGGTCCTCACCAGATGAAATACATGCCCCGCACGGCCATCAAATCCCAAGCACTGGTGGATTTCATTAATGATTCGACTAAACTACATATTTCATAGGATAGAGCAAATAACATGTATTGAACTATACACTTTGATGGGTCCAGATGACTGGAAGGCTCGGGGGCTAGAGTTATTTTGTC
The DNA here is from genome assembly GCA_022496015.1 of Hordeum marinum. Lineage (NCBI taxonomy): Eukaryota > Viridiplantae > Streptophyta > Magnoliopsida > Poales > Poaceae > Hordeum > Hordeum marinum. The sequence continues at coordinate 68,785,798 of CM039676.1, forward strand.
TTCTCCACGAGGTGACAAATTATGTTATGTTTTATGGCTCATGTTCCCTTGTACTAACAATGCAGCTAAATATGAGGCTTTCCTGCACGGGCTCAGAATGTAAAAGGAAATGAATCTTAGCCAAGTCACGTGTTTGGGAGACTCAGATTTGGTATTTCAACAAGTCTCTGGAACTTGGGATTCAAAGGATCCCCTGATGGCATCTTATCGATGAGTAGTCACCAATGTGGTAGGACATTTTCAAGGCTACTAGGTTGATCACATTTAACGCCGGCTCAATGAGGAGGCAGATGCTCTATCGCGACTCGGCTCTCAGCGTAAGCCAGTCCCTCCTAATGTGTTTTTGGATGTCCTTCACAACCCTTCGGTTAAATTGTCATCTGAGGAGGACATAGCTATTCCATACCCATAGGCACACTTGGTGGTGGCTCTCCATGCAAATCATGGCTGGACAGTGCCATACTTGGCCTATCTGACTCAAGGCGAGCTCCTAGCTGACGAAATTATCGCCCGAGAGATAATTCAGCAGTCCAAGTCCATGACTATTGTTAATGGCGAGTTACACCATCGGAGTAGAACTGGTGTGCCTCCCCTGAGGAAGGCCAGGAGATTCTCAATGAAATTCATCCTGGAGATTGTGGACATCACGCTGGCTCATGGACTTTGGTTGCAAAGGCTTTTCAACATGGGTTTTCTTGGCTAACAGCTCGTGCATGCGCCAAAGACATTGTACGCAAGTGTGATTGATGTCAAAAGTTCGCTCGACAACCTCACTTGCCGACTCAAGAATTGCACATGATCCCAATTACTTGGCCGTTTGCAGTCTGGGGTCCGACATGGTTGGCTCGTTCAAGCCATCCTCTGACAAGAAAACTCACCTATTGGTGGCAGTTGATCAATTTACTAAGTGGGATGAGGAGGAACTGATACATCCATTTTACATCATGTTTTCCTACTATTATTTATAATGTTTTTATGCATAATGATGCTTTGGGGAGTAATTCTAATGCCTTTTCTCTCACAATTTGTAAGGTTTACACCAAGAGGGAGAATGACGGCAACTGGAATTCAGCAGCTGAAAAAAGCACGTCAGAGATACCAATTCTGCACATCCCCAATGAAGCTAAAAAATTACGGAGATTTTTATGCAATAAATAAAAATTACTGCAGCTAAAAATTACCGGAGGGGGCCACCAGGTGGCCACCCTACACCAAGGCGCGTCAGGCCCCTTAACCGCGCCCTGATGGAGGGTGGTTACCCAGGCCCACCTCCAGAGCCCATCTTCTGGTATAAATTCCCAAAAAAACCTAAAAAATTAAGGGGAGGACTTTCATGATGAAGCGTCGCCGCCTCGAGGCGGAACTTGGGCAGGAGCACTTTTGCACTCCGGTGGAGCGATTCCACCAGGGGAACTTCCCTCCCGGAGGGGGAAAGCGAAGCCATCATCATCACCAACAACCCTCTCATCTTGGGGAGCCATTCTTCATAAACATATTCAACAACACTATCTCCTCTCAAACCCTAGTTCATCTCTTGTGTTCATCTTTGTATTGGAACCTCATATTGGTACCCGTGGGTGACTAGTAGTGTTGATTACCTTGTGTAGTTGATTGCTATATGGTTTATTTGGTGGAACATTATATGTTCAGATCCATTATGATATTCAATACAGCTTTGATCTTGAGCATGCATATTATTTGTGAGTAGTTACCTTTCTTCTTGAGGTCACGGAAGAAGTCGTGTTGCAAGTAAACATGTGAACTTGATATGTGTTCGATATTTTGATGATATGTATGTTGTGATTCCCTTAGTGGTGTCATGTGAACGTCGACGACATGACACTTCACCATCCTTGGGCCTAAGGGAATGCATTGTTGAGTAGTTACTAGATGATGGGTTGTTAAAGTGATAGAAGCTTAAACCCTAGTTTATGCACTACTTCATAAGGGGCTGATTTGGGTCCACATGTTTAATGCTATTGTTAGACTTTTTCTTAATACTTTTCTCGTAGTTGCGGATGCTTGCGAGGGGGTTAATCATAAGTAGGCTGTTAGTTCAAGTAAGATCAACACCTTAGCACCGGTCTACCCACATATCAAATTATCAAAGTAGCGAACACGAATCAAACCAACATGATGAAAGTGACTAGATGAAATTCCCGTGTACCCTCAAGAATACTTTGCTCATCATAATATATACTTTTGGTCTGTCCTTTGCAACAAAAGGATAGGGCTACCTTGCTGCACCTTACCTATTGTCACTGTTACTTGCTCGTTACAAAGTACCTTGCTATCAAAACACTTGCTACTTACAATTTCAGTACTTGCAGAAATTACCCTGCTGAAAACCACTTATCATTTCCTTCTGCTCCTTATTGGGTTCGACACTCTTACTTATCGAATGGACTATGATTGATCCCCTATAATTGTGGGTCATCAGGAACCTAACAATAATTATGACATGGAGACAATAGTCAAATTTTTTAAAAAGTTGATTTTCCGTTTAGGCTATGCTCGTAGCATCATTACTGATAACAATGCTAATTTATCCAAAGGAGCTATGGAGTAGTTTTGTCAGCATGAGCATTTCCGGCTTGATTTGGTGCCAGTTGCACATCCACCGTCCAATGGATAGGCCGAACAAGCTAATGAAGAGATTCTCAAAGGGATCAAACCCTGGCTTATGGTTCCACTCCAGCGCATTCTAGGTTGTTGGGTTGAAGAACTCCCCACGGTACTTTGGAGCATTCGAACAACTCCAAATAGATCCGCTTAATATACACCATTCTTTCTGGTTTATGGAGCTGAGGCGGTATTACCAACCGATATTCACCATGATTCTCCTCAAGTTATTGTTTATGTTGAAGCAGACAACGAGGAAGCACGTCAGGATTCCTTGGACGCCTTGGAAGAGGAGCATGACTTAGCGACAGCACGATCTGCTATATATCAGCAAGACCTACGTTGCTATCACATCCATAGAGTCTGAAGCCATACCTTTCAAGAAGGCGACTTAGTGCTTTGTCTTATTCAAGATCAAACAGCAATGCATAAAATTTGACCAGCTTGGGAAGGTCCTTTTGTCGTCAGTAGGAAACGCAATAATGGGTCATATTACCTTATAATTTTATGAGAAGAATCATATACCTCTGAAGGGGAAACAACCTAGGCTTGGAACATTGCTCACCTTCGGCCTTATTATACTTAGAACCACTGACTCCTTCCCCTTTGTACCCCCTTTTCTATACAGACTTATTTATGTTCAAGAATAATAAAGCCGGCGCACCCGAAACTCGGGGTCTCTATTGTTTTGGCCTAGAAAATTGAGCATGAGTATTTATTTTTTGAACATAATTCACTTGGGGGCTTCCAACTCAACAAGCCAGCCTTTAATATCCCTATTGACTAGGCTATAAGCCGATAAAATATGGTTAAACCCACATGTTTGCACAATGCGACACCGAACAGGTGACCCTGTGTACTCTTGACAAGTCAATCCATCTGGACCCTGAACTTATCAAGGTTAAAACACTGGGTTGAGTCACGTGAGAGCCGACCTATAGAGAGCTAGGATAAACCATGGGTTATCATACCCGCTTCATTGAAGCAAGACTTGAACCTCGAAAGCCAGTATCCTTGCCGAGTCTTATTAATCCAGATTATTAATAGGTTTTTTGCTATGTTATTACAATATTCTATTACCTCATGACTTTTTAGGTGCAGTATTGTTCTTATTACCAGCTCATAAGTGGACATCCATGTTACGAACCGCAGTCATATCATGACCAGTTCGACTATATACATCTTCTACAAACAACAATTGTTTAGAGATGATTCAATTTGGCCGGCTTATCTTGACCCGCCCATACTGATTCACATGGTGGCTCATTGCGAAAAATAGTAGATATATTCAAAGGCAAATAAGAGAAGCACACTCATACTTTAGCGACTAGTCGGAGGATCAAAGTTCCCTGGCGACTTAGCCACGACAAAACGAGTACGAACGTGCACGATGGCATGACAGAACAATTCAAAGTTTTTACTACCCCTATTACAGGATCACATCAGGAGCCAAAAAATATTTTTTTTGCCAAACACTTGGGGGATAGTGTTGTCCGATGGCTTGTGCACCTTCAGTTGCAACCCACTTTCAATGTTGTTCTACGCTACCCGCCTCTGGGTCCGACTCTGCCAACTCATCTTCATCGTCAACCTCCTGGTCTCTATGTAGCCACAAGATTGATCTCAGAGACTCAAAATTCGGAGGCCCCGGAACAATATCTGACGCATCAACATCAGGAGCAAAAGTGTTCTTACTTCGGGGTGGCACCAGCTCAAAGGGCTCATCTTTTGGCACATTGATGTGTTCATTGCCATTGGAGTATGCAGCATGATAGTGCGCGAGGTCAACCTCCCCAGATAGAAGAGTCGCCAAAGGCTAAGTCTCCTTCATACACTTGGTGAAGTCTTCATGCAGAACTCTGAGCTGTTCAGTTTAAACTTAGGAAATCCATATTTTAAGGCCTCTAGATCCTGCTCAGGCAAATATGATTTTGCCCGGGCAAGAGCCATATTAGCTCCAGCCCGAGTCGCCGATTTTCGGAATTCAGTGACCCGCTGAGGCATGATGGACAGTTGTTTCAACATGTCTTTGGTGTTCATTTGCGGGTATTTCAAGTTCTTCACTGCCATGATGGCAAACATAGATCCCATGAATAGTTACTCCACATAAGTGAATATTGCCTTCAACTTCATAATGGGCAGCCACACTAGGCTCTGATCTTTTCGTCTTGCATACAAATATAGGTGAGATAATGAGCTGCCATATCATTATAACCCGGAGACCGTCTCTAGGACAAGAAGTGGTTGGACTATGTGGCACCTCGACACGTGGTCTATGAGCTGGCAGTGCTTGCGACAAGCGAGGATCTAAGTCACCCGAACTACTTCGCGTCTTGCGTCTTGATTTGCCGGCGAGTTGATCTTTGTTCAAAATAAAATTGGGGTCTAAGTAAGCATCCGGATGTGAAAACTTAACCTTTCGGACGGCCTGTCTTGGTTTTCTTGGGATAAACGTTTCTAAGGAATTGGAGGAAATTGGAATTACCTCAAAATTGGCAGCTTGACTGGATTCCGAGTCATCCTGACAAGAAGGTGTGTCAGCAAGTTCAATAAACAAACGGCCAAGTGAATCAAGTTCTACCTCAGATTCCGCCCCTGAGGATTATTCTTGAGCCATTTCTAGAGCCATTTCCTTTATCTGGCTTGCAGAAGGAGCATCAACTTTTGAAGAAGCTTTCCAGAAATCAGAGTTAGCCTACATAAAAATAAGCAGAATGATAAGCATGGAATCCCAAATAAAAGTAAAGGAAATTAAAAATCAAGTTTCCACAATACAAACCAGAGGGACTGGATTCTTCAAGTTGAATGGAGCCAGTCCGGTTATGGTACATTGTCCTTGGAATGGGAAAAGAATTTCTTGGTCTGCTTGTTCACGGCAACCTTGCTCAAGTTTTTCTTACTAAAACGTTGCACGTACCTTGCCTCACTAGAATAATTGCACATCAAGTCACCCCTGACATTGACGGGTTGAATCCGCCAGGATATCCAACACTGGATCAGATCTATTCCGGTAAGACCATTTGCATTGAGAGTTGTTAACTTCAGAAGCACAGGGGCCATCAACTTCCTCTCTTCATTGGTTGTCCAACCCGGAAAATCGGAGACGCCAAGTCGGTCTGGTGTGTAACCCAACAATGGACTCTAGCCCGCGGGGGCAGTATTCTTACAATATAACCAAGTCTTGTTCCATCCTTTTGGATGACTGGCAACTTGGTATCAGGAAAAGGACTATTTGTCCTCTTCTGCACAGAGACACCAACAAGTTCCACACTAGGGCCATCCTTTGTCTCCGTTTGACGGTTGAGTTAGAAAAACTCTCTAAAAATAGTCAAAGATGGCTCAATCTGAAGGTATATTTCGCATAACACTTGAAATTGACAAATGTTGGTCATCGAGTTGGGACCAATATCTTGTGGTCGTAGGTTAAAAAATTGAAGGATATCTCTATAGAATTTTGACCCGGGCGGTCGGAAACCCCTTTGCACGTGATCAGTAAAACAAACTACTTCCCCCACGTTAGGTTGTGGGGAGGGTTCTTCTTCAAGTGCTCACTAGTTTATTTCATCTTCAACCGGTAACAGGCCCTAGGATACGAGATTCTCCAAGGTGAGCACTAACTTGCGGGACTTGACCCAGCACAAGCTTTGCTAGTATTGGGGGGCATCGTGACTTTTTCCAGTCCAAACTAAAATATGAAAAAGGGAGAATATGATGAGATGGATTTTAAGCCGGCTTGCATCGCAATGAATTGGCCTTGGATGAGAGTCAAAAAATAAAATGCGACTCAAATAAACCGGTATTTACAATGTTTTCGAGGAAATTATAGTTTCGACTGGATCTAAAGGTATGGTTGATTGAACAATTTCCTTCAAGTCAAGCCAGTATTCAAGTGCATGATATGGACTGGGGCCTTAAATTGATGAGCCGGCGTGATACATCGAGCCAGTGAAATGGATTAACAAGTGATGAAAGTTACGCCAAAATTTGTACAAGAGAAATGAGTGACGGTAAGAGTGCTTGAAAGAACTTAGCAAAATTCTCCTATGGACAAACAACTTTCTACAGCAAACGGAGGATCATCCAGATCTAATATATGCATGAAAATAAAAGAAAAATATGCTCTAGTCCACGGAGGAACCGAAACTGAAGCATTTGCAAGCCTCTATAGGAGGGCTATTCAAGATCTGCTTTGCAATAAGTGGAAAGCGGCAATCAAACTAGAACAATGTTCACTATAAGAACATGGGACCTTCAGATCAACGCTGAGTATTCAAAGGGTAGTACGAACGATGATCACCGGTGAGCACCCGTACCCTAATGGGGGAAGGAAGATACCGGATCATGGCACAGAAGGAGATGGGATGATCGTGTCTTCTCCGGCAACTACGAGAGGGGTCTGATGGCGCAGGCAGCATGTCTCGAAGGTCTTGTCACTGGCTTTGAACTCTACAAGATTCAGTTGTGTAGAGGAGGCGTGAGGAAGAAGAAGAATCAAAAGAGAACGAGGGGGTCCATTTGGCCTATTTATAAGGAGGGTTGAAAGGTGGAATGTCTCTGTGAGAAATGGAATGGGCACGGTGAATTTGTGGCTGAAACTGCACCTGGATTTTTGCGCCAGGCCGGATTTGGTGGTGTTTTCAAAAAAGATTCATTATGATGGTTCTGGGCAAACAATGGTCAGCAAAATAACGTCATGGATACATTGGTTAAAGAAATAACAAGTCCTAACAAGGGAAAGGAAGATCTGACAAAATATTGATTTGGATGAAATTTTTAACGGACAATAAAGGGGAAGAATTGTTGACTCAATTTGGTTTTGGTTTGGCAAAACTTCTGGCTCAAAATGCCCAACGTTTTTAGGATGGAGTTTAGCATGGATCAATCCAAACTAAACTGGGGGGCTAATGTTGGGGATATACCCCATGGGTATGACTCACCTAAGTTGTAACCCAGATTTTACTAAGGCGGCCCATAAGGAGGATGCTCATAAGAGGTGCAAGCCCCAAGGGGTGGCTCATCTCCAAGGCCGGCTCAATAACATCGTCTGGGGAACCGGCTTAAGCATGAAGACATAAGGATTTGTCTTTTCCTTGATGAGGAAGGAAAGGTAGGAATTAGACTAGGTCACGGGTTGTGTTGCGACCCAGACTCTGTTGTAAACTCTGGGCCTCCACCAGTATATAAAGGGGAGCCCCTGAGTTAGAAAGATCAAGTAAGCTAGAAACAAACCCTCGAGACCTAGGTTAGATATTACGCACCCTTGTAATCGAGATCATCATCAATATACACAAAGCAGGACGTAGGATATTACCTCCGATCAACCCCATTGAGGTGCCACCTTGCAGTGATTGCCTCACACTTAAGTTCTCCTACAAGGACATCTGCCATGACAAAACCACGACACCAAGCAACCTCTCCCGCTCAAGGAAACTCTTGTCAAAGCATGGGAGGGTACTAATGAGAATAAGAAGTACAAGGGAGTGGGTGGTAATGCCAAGAAGGGCAAGACCACCCCTTCAAACAAAGCCGGCAACTTTAACCCCTCTTATGTTTTATATCATGCTTGTGATGGGCATGTTTATGAAAAATATATTGGTTCTTCTTATGAGAACATTGACTGGTCTATTTGGGTTCCTAAGACCCTTGTTACTAACATGAAAGGACCCATTAAAGAATGGGTACCTAAATCCAAGCATTGACCTAGGAGTTTGCTTCCGGGGGAGTGTCATGGTTGCTTGATAGTGGAGCAACAAATCATATGACTAGAAGCAAGGACTTTGTGGTGGACGTTCGAATAGACACATCCTTGCCCACTCAAGTCTCCCTTGCTAATGACACAATTTGAAAGGTATTTGGTCTTGGCAAGGTGGCTATATCTCCGAATTTAACCATTGAGAGAGTCATGCCTATTGAGACCCTTGCATACAATTTACTTCCATTCATCAACTTGCACTCATGGGTTTTAGTACTTTATTTGGTATTGATATCGTGGCCCTTTTGTGGAGCAAGACTCTTCAAGTAGCCTTTGTTGGGCATGTCATAAACGGTCTCTATGTGGTTAGCTTCTCGAAGCAACCCACTAAGAGCGCGTCTTTCCTAGTGGCTAATGTTGATGTTGGATGGCTTTGCCATCGCCGGCTAGCCCATTCTATGAGATCTTTGCAAAGTCTCCTCAAAGGGGATCATGTTCATGGACTAACAAATGTGAGTTTTGCCAAAGATCGTGCCTGTAGTGCTTGTATCAAAGGAAAGCTACATGAGACATCTCAACGCCCTACGACTACAATTTACTCCTAGAGGCCTCTAGAGCTCCTTCACTTGGATCTCTTCGGGCCTCTATCATTTGATAGTCTTGGGGGAAGAAAGTATTGCTTGGTGATTATGGAGGATTACTCAAGATACACATGGGTATATTTCTTCAAGAAGAAGAGTGAGACCCAACCAGTCATCATCGACTTTGCAAATGAAGCTCAACGCCAACATGATGCAAAGATATTGCTGGTTAGAAGTGACAATGGCACCAAGTTCAAGAACTACACCTTGGATGATTTTTGAGTGATGAGGGGATCATGCAACAATACTCTGCACCTTATACCCCTCAACAAAATGGTGTTGTGGAGAGAAAGAACCGGACGTTGATGGACGTGACAAGGATCATGATGGTGGAATTCAAATCTCCGTACAACTTTTGGGCCGAATCCATCAACACGACATGTCATGCATTTAATCGTCTCTACCTCCGCAAAGGCTTGAACAAGACTCCATATGAGATACATACCAGTAACAAGTTCAACCTCAAGTACTTCCTGGTGTTCGATTGTAAGTGTGTCATTCTCAAGAAAGGTGCTCATTTGTCTAAATTTGAACCTAGAGCTCAAGAGGACATATTTGTTGGTTATGCTACAAACTCTCATGCTTACCGTGTTCTCAACATCCAATGGACTTGTTGATGAGACGTGTAACATAGAGTTTGATGAAAATAACGGCTACCAAGTGGAGGAAAGTGGTGTTTGCGATGTAGGTGATGAAATTCCTCCCCAAGCCATAAGAATAATGGGTGTGGGACACTTCCTACCCGTTGAGGAACCCCTTGTGGCTGAAGGAGAAGGACAATGTTCCACAAAAGTGGAACCATCACCGACGCAAGACCCACACGCTTCTGAAGAACAAAGTGAAGGCCCTCAACCAAGTGAACAAGATCAACCTCATGATGATGGTGATTCACCAAGTCATGCCCTAGATCAAGCTCAAGATCAATATAAAACTAATGACAACGCTCAAGATAGTCAAGATAATGCTCCTCGGCCTTCCACGGAGGAGATTTTAGAAAGACGAGCAGCCAAGATTGTTTCCAAGCTTAAACATAAACAACATGTTTTGGAGAATGTTATGGAAGCTTGAACAACGAGGTAACCACTGATACATCTCCAACGTATCTATAATTTTTTATTCTTCCATGGTGTTATATTATCAATCTTGGATGTTTTATAATCATTTTATAGCAACTTTATATCATTTTTTGGGACTAACCTATTGACATAGTGCCAAGTGCCAATTGGTGTTTTTTACTTCACATAATATCAGTACCAAACGAAGCTCAAACACCGTGAAACTTTTTGGAGATTTTTTGGGGCCAGAAGACATCCAGTGGACCAAAGAAGTGCCAGAGAGGAGGGCCGAGGAGGCCACAAGACACCAAGGCACGCCGGAGGCCCCTGGCGCGGCCTGGTGTATCATGCCTTCCTCGGGACGCCTCTCCACCACCTATCAGCTCTATAATTACCCAAATGTTCCAAAAACCATAGGGGAGTCAACAAACACAATTTCAGCCACCGCAAGTTCTAGAACCGCGAGATCCGATCTAACATCATCACGGAGGGGTGCATCGTCTTCATGCGTGACTCTCCGATGATGCGTGAGTAGTCCACCATAGACCTACTAGTCCATAGGTAGTAGCTAGATGGCTTCCTCTCTCTCTCTCTCTCTTTTGATTCTCAATACAATGGTCTGTTGGAGATCAATTTGATCTAATGACTTATTGCAGTGTGTTTTTGGATTCAGATGAATTTTGAGTTCAAGATCAGTTTCTATCCATGAATATTATTTGAGTCATCTTTGATCTCTTATATGCATGATTACTTATAGACTCCTATTTATTCTTCAAATTTTTGGTTCTTTTGGGCCAACTAGATCGATTTTTCTTGCCATGGGAAGAGGTGCTTTGTGATGGGTTCGATCTTGCGGTGTCCTCTCCGAGTGACAGAAGGGGCAGCAAGGCATGCATGTATCGTTGCTATTAGGAATAACAAGATGGGGTCTATTCCTACATGAATAGATCTTGTCTACATCATGTCATTGTTCTTATTGCATTACTCCGTTTCTCCATAAACTTAATACACTATATGCATGCTAGATAGCGGTCGATGTGTGGAGTAATAGTAGTAGATGCAGAATCGTTTCGGTCTACTTATTTTAGACGTGATGCCTATATAATGACCATCTCCTTGGATATTGTCATGATTATTTGATCGTCTATCAATTGACCACCAGTAATTTGTTTACCCATTGTGTGCTATACTCATGAGAGAAGCCACTAGTGAAACCTACGACCCTCGGGTCTACTTTTCCATCATATTGCTTTCCGATCTATCTTTTTGCCGCTTTTAATTCCAGATCTATTAATCCAAAAACCCAAAAATACCTTGTTGCACTTTTTATTTGCCTCTTTTATTTGGTGTTCTTGTGAGATCTATTTGCCCAACCTATTACAACCTAATATATCTTTTACCATTGAGAGATTGACAACCTCTCTTACGCATCGGGTTGCAAGTATTTGTTCTGTGTGTGCAGGTACCGTTTACATAGCATTGCATGGTCTTCCTCCTTGGATCGATACCTTGGTTTCATAACTAAGGGGAATACTTACCATAGCTGTGTTGCATCATACCATCCTCTTTGGGGAAATACCGACGCAGTCTGAAGTCACGTCAACCACTCGTAGTCAATTAACAAACTTTTGTGCACATCATGAGTTTGTTTCTTGTATTGAACCCCTAAAGGCACAAGAGGCGTTTGAGGACACAGACTGGCTTGAATCCATGCACGATGAATTCAACAACTTCGTGCGCAATAAGGTGTGGCGATTGGTGACAATACCAAAGGAGAATCACAATGTCATTGGGACCAAATGGATCTTTAAGAACAAGCAAGATGTGAACGGTGTCGTCATTTGCAACAAGGCAAGACTGGTGGCACAAGGCTACTCCCAAGTCGAGGGTATCGACTATGGTGAACTCTTTGCTCCCATTGCACGCCTTGAATCTATTCACATGTTGCTTGTATATGCATCTCATCATGATTTCAGATTGCAACAAATCGATGCGAAAAGCGTATTTCTTAATGGTCCTCTAAAGGATTTGGTATATGTTAAGCAACCCCTAGGGTTTGAGGACCCCAAGTTCCCCACTCATATATAAAAGCTCAATAAGGTACTCTATAGCCTCAAACAAGCCACACATGTGTCATATGGGCGCCTTATCGAGATGTTGCAATACCGTGGGTTCGAAATTGGGAAAATTGATCTCACTCTTTTCACGAAGAGAGTTAAAGGGGACTTGTTCATATGCCAACTATATGTTGATGAAATTATCTTTGGTTATCCTAACAAAGCTTTCAATAATGAGTTTGCCGCACTAATGGCCAAAGAGTTTGAGATGTCCATGACGGGAGAGTTGAAGCTTTTCCTTGGATTTGAAGTCTAGCAACAAAGTCAAGGAACTTTCATCAACCAAGCAAAATACACTAAGACATGCTCAAGATGTTCAAGCTGGATGATCTCAAGCCGGACAAGGCAACAACTCCCATGCCGCTAAAATGCCAACTTGACAGTGACCCAATGGTAAAGCCATGGATCAAGAGGTATATCATTCAATGATTGGATCCTTGCTTTTTCTTTGTGCATCTAGACCAGATATTATGTTGAGTGTGGGAATTTGTGCATGTTTAGTCCGCACCTAAGGAAAGCCACTATGTGGTGGTGAAGCGAATCTTTCGATATTTGTCTCATACCACAAACTTTGGCTTATAGTAAACCAAAGGTGCTTCATTTGATCTCATAGGCTATTCGGACTCGAATTGGGCAGGAGACCCTGTGGAGAGGGGATACGTCTCCGTTGTATCTAAAATATTTTATCGTTTCATGCCAATATTCTACAACTTTCGTATACTTTTGGCAACATTTTATATTAGTTTTGGGACTAACTTACTTATCCGGTGCCTAGTGCCAGTTCCTGTTTTTTGTGAGTTTTCTGTTTCGCAGAATATCCATATCAAACAAAGTCCAAACGTGATAAAAATTTATGGAGATTTTTTTAGAATATATGTTAATTTTTTGAAGAAGAATCAACACAATACGATGCCCGTGGGCCACACCACACAATAGGGTGTGACTAGGGGGGTTGGTCGTGCCCTGCTAGCTCGTGATCCTCTTACGTCACTTGGGGCCCTACTTTCATCGTAAGAAATATAATTTTCCGATAAAAATTCCCTCAAAATTTCACCCCGATCGGAGTTATGGATCTCCGGATATTGAAGAAACAATGAAGGCTAGTAAACAAAGCAAAAATAAGAGAGAGAGAGAGAGAGATCCAATCTTGGAGGGGCTCTTACCCTCCGGGAGCCATGGCGGTCATGGACCATAGGGGAAACTCTCCTCCCACCTAGGGAGGAGTCCAAGGAAGAAGAATAAGGAGGGGTATTTCTCCCCCATCTCTGGTGGCGCCGGAGCGCCGTCGAAGCAACCATCGTCATGACGGTCTACACCAACAACTTCGCTGTCATCATTGAGACTCGTGATCTGCATTGGGTTTTCCGTGAAGACGAACGAGTAATCACAACACAAAGTGGGTACGTATTTCCCTCAGTTATGAAACCAAGGTTTATCGAACCAATAGGAATACAAATCCTCAACCGTCTTCAGTGGCTACACACAAAAGAACAAACAAATTACACACAAAATAAAAGGTAATAAATAACAGCAAGGTAATGATAGCGTTTGTGAATATATAAGTGAATAGACCCGAGGGTCGTAGAGTTCTCTAGTGGCATCTCTCATAAGCAAAGCATAAGGTGGGTAAACAAATTATTGTTGGGCAATTGATAGAAAAGCAAATAGTTATGCGATTTTTACAACAATGATCATGTGTATATAGGCATCACGTCCATAAAAAGTAGGACAACTCCTGCCTGCACCTATTACTATTACTCCACTTCAAGAGCGCTTCTATGCTTGCCTCTCTACCTATTAAGTTCATGACAAATGGAGTAATGCTTGGAGAACGATGACATGATGTAGACAAAGTAAACTCAATCAATATGAATAGACCCCGTCGTTTTATCCTTAGTAGCAACAACACCAAAGACACAACTTGTCCCCTTCTGTCATTGGGATATAGAAACTCGCCAGGTTGAACCTAATACAATGCACCACTCCTAGTGAGGAAATGTCAATCTAGTTGGCCAAACTATCTCAATAGATCGGAGAGCATTATGAAGCTATGATGATCATCCAAATAAGAATCATAGTGATCATATTTGACTCAAATACTTTTCATGAATAATCTCAACATAAACTCACAATTCATCGGATCCCAACAAACACACGTACAAAGGGATCACATCAGATACATCAAGGAAAAGATGCGATGAACATTGTATTGAAGATCGAGAGAGAGAGAGATTGTCATCTAGGTACTACCTACGGACCCATAGGTCTGTGGTGAACTACTCACACATCATGCTGAGGGCAGAAAGGTTGATTAAGGTGCCCTCCGTGATCGATCTCCCCTTCGACAGGGTGCCGGAACGGAGGTGCAGACGGCCTCCCGTTAGAATAGAGACTAGCGGCGGTAGAAAATGTGTTTCGGGGGCGCTTCTGGTGTTTTTAGGGTATATGAGAATTTATAGGCCAGAAAACAATGTCAGGAGAGCCACTAGGGGGCCACCACATATCTAGCCACCCCCTAGTGGCGGGGTGGGATATGTGGTGTGGACCTGGTGCCTCTCCTGGCCTTCCTCTAAAGCTTCTAGGTCTTCTATTCTGCCAGAAAAATCGTCAAAAAGTTTCGTGGCAATTGGATTTCGTTTGCTACTGTAACTCTGAAAAGGCAAAAACACGCAGAAAACAGGAACCAACACTGAGCACTAGATCAATAGGTTAGTTCTCAAAAAAATTATAAATTGGTAAATAAATACCCAAAAAGTATCGCAGAATGATAATATATTAGCATGGAACAATAAAAAATTATAGATACATTGGAGACATATCATTCACCACCAACTCTCTCCCCCTCTATGCAATGGTGCAAAACCTCTCTTCCCCTCTTTAATCTCTACTTAAATATGGTTCTTAATGCTATATATTATGATCCAATGATGTGTGGCTACCCTATGATGTTTGAGTAGATTTATTTTATCCTATGGGGTAATTGTGGTATGATGTTATTGATATGAGTTGTATGTTGATATGGTGGTGTACTAAGGTGCCCTCCGTGCTGCACACATGTGAAGGAATCTTGCTAGAGGGTTTGCAATATCTTCATGATTCGCTTATAGTGGGTGGCTACAGTGACAGAAGCTTGCACCCGAGTAAGGGAATTGTTTGTGTATGGGAGTAAAGACAACTTGATGTTTAATGCTATGGTTGAGCTTACTTTAACGATTTCTAGTAGTTGTGGATGCTTGCTATAGGTCCAATCATAAGTACATATGATCCAAGTACGAAAAGTATGTTAGCCTATGACTCTTCATCATTGCATATGACAAGTATCTATCATGTTATATTCAATTGCCCATGGACAATCTTTCTCTTGTGTTATAGTTTTTTCTATTAAACAACTAACTTAATTAATCTTTATCTAAACAACCCCTAACTTTTATTTACTTGTTCTTTATTAGCTTGCAAAACTATATTTTACACCTACTAAGTACTTCTAGTTACCTTCCCATAAAATAGTTTCATACTTGTTCTAGGTAAAGTAAGCACTAGCATGCGTAGAGTTGTATCAGTTGTCGATAGAAATTCAGAGAATATTAATTCTACCTTTATCTCCTCGTTGGGTTCGGCACTCTTACTTATCA
Organism: Hordeum marinum; assembly: GCA_022496015.1. Lineage (NCBI taxonomy): Eukaryota > Viridiplantae > Streptophyta > Magnoliopsida > Poales > Poaceae > Hordeum > Hordeum marinum. The sequence goes on from CM039676.1 coordinate 68,801,557, forward strand.
AAAAAGGCTACAAATGATCCCCTACACTTGTGGGTTATCCAGAGTTTTTTTCTAGCGCTGTTGCCGGGAAGCAATAGCGTACCGGTTGATATTCTTGTGTGTGCTTATTTTATTTATCACTAAGTAATTTTATTTTCTGTTATAAGTTGTTTTATATCTTTACTTATGGATATGGAACATGAAACATAAAAAAATTAGTTGTACTTGCTACTCATTGAGATGAGGAACCTCCTAAAACCCTTGATGCTGGTTATGTGAAAAATATTAAATACCACTTTGATAATCTTGAGAAATCCCCATTCGACTTGATAATGGGAGACACGTTGGATCAACGTGAGTACTTTAGGTATTATCACATGTCTCAAAAAGGGAAACACTTATGGGATCAAATTAAAATGTTGCGTTGGTATGCTTGGAATTTATGCTTGAGATGTGATTATACTTGTTGCTCTAAGATTAAGGGTCTACACCTTCCCTTTCAATGTGAATTTAATGATAATGAAACCTTGGCTGCTTATTCTAAGGGTATATATGATTACTATGACGTGGAACACATAGAAGAATTAGTTGTTTTTAAGGTTGCTTATGAAATTGAATCGTTCTTTGAAAAGTATGATAACTATGATGATGTTGTTTACATATCTGAAAAAAAATTCATACTTAAATATTGCTATGAGAATTATGAATACAATGCCGATATTAATGAATTTATAGAGAGAATGTTTGATGCCTTGGAAGAGACTAATATTTTGCAGGAATCTATGAAAGAAGAAATTGCTGAAACTGTGAGCTCATTAGATGAAAAAGATGAGGAGAAGAGCGAAGAACAAAAGGAGGAAGAGCAGATTAGCTAATCGTGCGCACCTTATAATGAGACTAACTCTTCAAATCATACATAGTTTAATTTCCCTTCGCACATATCGAAGGATGAATGCTATGACGATTGCTATGATCCCTTGGACTCGTTTGAAATATCCCTTTTTGATGAACGTGTTGCTTGTTATGCTTGTAGCCATGATGCCAATATGAATTATTCTTATGGAGATGAGATTTCTATAGTTCCTTATGTTAAGCATGAAATTTTTTCTATTAAACCCACACACGATAGTCCTATTATCCTTTTGAATTCTCCCAACTACACCATATCGGAGAAGTTTGCACTTATTAAGGATTATATTGATGGGTTGCGTTTTACCATTACACATGATGATTTTGATGAATATAATATGAATGTTATTTCTACTTATACTTGCAATTATTATGAGAGAGGAACCAAATCTTCACTTCTCTATGTTTCCAATACGATAAATTGTGAGAAACTACTTGTGTTTTGTATTGGTCTTTACTTTGTGTGAATGAATTGTTCTTTTATGAGAGATAGACTTCTTTGATACATGATATATATCACTTTTTTCTCACTACTAAATTATAAATCATTGTTAATTCAAATTGGCTTTGATATACCTCGGGATCCGGGTGGATCAATTACTTGAGCACTATATGCCTAGCTTAATGGCTTTAAAGAAAGCGCTGCCAGGGAGACAACCCGGAAATTTTAGAGAGTCATTTATTTCTGTTGTGTACTTTTAAAATAATTAAAAACAAAAAATAAAGTGGTGAACCTAAAAAGTTCTCAAAAAGAAAAGTGAAAGTGAGAAGGACGAGCACTGTTGAAGTGGGGGCTAGCCTTGAACTTTGTTCGTGCCCATGAAAACTTTGTGAATCTTGATTACAGAAACTTTTCAACAAAAATAATTATCCCCTTGTACAAATCCATTATATTATAAAACTAATGTGCAAATATTTACCTTACGATGTTTGAAATGCTTGTTTGATATGTGTTGTGCAAAAACAGAAACTTTTATTGTAGTGTTTGAATTTTCATATTTTACTGGACTGTGCAAAAATTCTAAAAAAATTACACAATACTTTTATGCATTTTTTATTACTTCATATTTTTCAGAATTGTTTGAGTCACATAAGTATAGGTTTCATCTGCATATTTACAGACTGTCCTGTTTTACACAAATTGTTGTTATAGTTGCTTTGTCTGATTATGTTTGAGTTATTGTTGAGCCCCATTGACTTGGGATCCATAGAATTGTGATAGAATCTAATACGTAATGTTGGATTGTAATTATACAATAATGTAATGACAAGACATGATGGGATTTTTTGTTATGTGTACTAACCTTTCTAATAAAAGTTTCGTTAAGTTTTGTGTGGATGAAGTGTTCGAAGATCGAGGAGGTATCGATATGGGAAGAATAAGGAGAGGCAAGAGTTACATCTTGGGGATTCCCAAGTCACCCCAAGTAAATATTCAACGAGACTTAACCTTCTAAGCTTGGGGATGCCCCGGAAGGCATCCCATCTTTCTTCTTCAATAATTATCGGTATGTCTCGGTTTTTGTTTTGTTCACATCATTTGCGTAAATTCTTGGATCACCGTGTGACTTTTATTTACCTTTTAAAAATGCTCCATGTTGGTATGGGAGGGTCCATGGTTGATTTATAGAATGCTCTTTGCACTTCACTTATATCTTTTGAGTGTGGATTTATAGAATGCTTCATGTGCTTCACTTATATCATTTAAAGTTGGATGCCTGTTTCTCTACATATAGAAAATCGTTATTTGTAGAATGGTCTTTTGCTTCGCTTATATTTATTAGAGTGTGGTATTTTGTAGAAATAACTAAACTTTCATGCTTAACTTATACTTATTTATAGAGTCAATAGTAATTGGTCATTTACATGGTTACTCATAAAATCCTACATAAAACTTGTAGATCACTAAATATGATATGTATGATTCCCTGCAATAGTTTTACGATATTAAGATGGTAATATGTGGGGGTACTAGTGAATGATTGTGGTCTAGTAAGAATATTGATGTTAAGGTTTGTGATTGTGGAAGCATGCACGTATAGTCTCTAGTTATGCGATGAAGTTGGAGCATAATTTATTCTTGATTGAAATCCTTTGTGATGTTATAATCGGGGGCACGTGATGATTAACTCCTCCCAATCTCCTCCCTAGGATCATGCGAGTAGTACTTTGCTTCGAGAGAGCTAATAAAACCTTGCAATAAGTTTGTGAGTTCTTTATGACTAATGTGAATCCATGGATGTAGGCATTCTCACCACCTATATTTTCTAGCCTCTTCGATACCGTGCATTGCCCATTCTCACCTCGAGGATTGGTAAAAACTTTGCTGGTGCATCCAAACACGTGACATGATATGTTATGTTGCACATAAGCCATTTGTTGGAATCTGGGCCCGCCATCGCTTCTTCATAGTTTGAAGGTTCACCGTTGTCCAACAACATGATCTCCAGGACAGGGTTGCCGAACTACTCTGGTGCGGAACGTGTCCTTGTGGACCTTCGAGGTTTAATAGCAACTTGATCTGAAGTTTCATGATCATCATCATTAACCTCCTCTCCAGCCTGTGCAGGCTCCACAGAAACAACTTCCTGTGTTGTGCTACTCTCCGGTTTGAGTGGAGGTACAATTACCTCGTCAAGTTCTATTTTCCTCCCACTTACTTCTTTCGAGAGAAACTCTATCTCTAGACATCATCCATTCTTGGCAACAAAGACTTTGCCTTCGGTTTTGAGGTAGAAGGTATACCCAACAATTTCTTTGGGGTATCCTATGAAGACACACTTTTCCGCTTTCGGTTCGAGCTTCTCAGGTTGAAGTTTCTTCACATAAGCATTGCATCGCCAAACTTTCAAAAATGACAGCTTAGGTTTCTTTCCAAACCATAATTCATCTGGTGTCATCTCAACGGACTTAGACGGTGCCCTATTTAAAGTGACTGTGGCAGTCTCTAATGCATATCCCCAAAATAATAGTGGTAAGTCGATAGGAGACACCATAGATCGCACCATATCCAATAGAATGCGATTACGACATTCAGGCACACCATTTCGCTGAGGTGTGCCAGGCGGCGTGAGTTGTGAAACAATTCCACATTTCCTTAGGTACATTCCAAACTCGTGACTCAAATATTCTCCGCCACGATTAGATCATAGGCACTTTATTTTCCTGTCACGTTGATTCTCTACCTCACTCTGAAATTCCTTGAACTTTTCAAAGGTTTCAGACTTGTGTTTCATTAAGTAGACATACCCATATCTCGCATCAAGCGAGATCCAGATACAATTATTAAGGTTTAAAACTAATCCCGAAGGTAGATGTAGAGGTAGCGTGCCGACTGCGATCATATCGACCTTGGAACCATTCCCGACGTGCATCATCACCTCGTCCTTTGCCAGTCTCCACTTATTCCATAGCTCCTGCTTGGAGTTACAAATGTGAGCAACTGCACCGGTATCAAATACCCAGGAGCTACTATGAGCGCTGGTAAGGTACACATCAATAACAAGTATATCACATATACCTTTAACGTTGCCACCCTTCTTATCCGCTAAGTACTTGGGGTAGTTCCGCTTCCAGTGACCGGTACCCTTGCAATAAAAGCACTCAGTCTTAGGCTTGGGTCCATTCTTGTTCTTCTTCCTGGCAACTTGCTTACCGGGCGCGGCAACTACTTTCATGTCCTTCTTGAAGTTCTTCTTACCCTTGCCTTTCTTGAAACTAGTGGTCTTATTGACCATCAACTCTTGATGTTCCTTTTTTATTTCCACCTCCGCTGATTTCAGCATCGAATATAACTCAGGAATGGACTTCTCCATCCCTTGCATATTGTAGTTCATCACAAAGCTCTTGTATCTAGGTGGGAGCGACTGGAGGATTCTATCAATAACCGAGTCATTTGGAAGATTAACTCCCATCTGAGATAAGCGGTTGTGCAACCCAGACATTTTGAGTATGTGCTCGCTGACAGAACTATTTTCCTCCATCTTACAACTATAGAACTTGTCAGAGACTTCATATCTCTCGACCCGGGCATGAGAGTGGAAAACCATTCTCAGCTCTTGGAACATCTCATATGCTCAGTGTTGCTCAAAACGCTTTTGGAGCCCCGGTTCTAAGCTGTAAAGCATGCCGCACTGAACCAGGGAGTAATCATCACTACGCGAGTGCCAGGCGTTCATAACGTCTTGAGTTGCTGGGAAAACAGGTGCGTCACCTAGAGGTGCATAAAGGACATATAATTTCTTGCATCACCTCAGGTTGCGTCTTGAGTTGCTGGGAAAACAGGTGCGTCACCTCAAGTTACGGACCCAGTCCGTATAGTTGCTTCCATCGTCTTTCAGCTTGATTTTCTCTAGGAACGTGTTGAAGTGGAGGGCAACATTAGTGTGGGCCATTGGATCTACAAGATAGATTGTAAAGATAATTAAGTTCACATAATCAAATTATTTAATGAACTCCCACTTAGATAGACATATATCTAGTCATCCAAGTGACACATTATCCACGTCAACTAGCTCGTGTCTGATCATCACGTGAGACGGACTAGTCATCAATGGTGAACATCTCCATGTTGATCATATCTTCTATACGACTCATGTTCGACCTTTCGGTCTCCCATGTTCCGAGGCCATGTCTGTACATGCTAGGCTCATCAAGTCAACCGAAGTGTATTGCGTGTGTAAATCTGGCTTACACCCGTTGTATGCGAACGTTAGAACCTATCACACCCGATCATCATGTGCTTTAGAACAACGAACCTTAGCAATGGTGCACAGTTAGGTGGAACACATTTCTTGAAATTTTAGTGAGAGATCATCTTATTTAAGCTACCGTCGTTCTAAGCAAATAAGATGTAAAACATGATAAACATCACATGCAATCATATAGTGACATGATATGGCCAATATCATCTTACTCCTTTGATCTCCATCTTTGGGGCACCATGATCATCATTGTCACCGGCACGACACCATGATCTCCATCATAATGATCTCCATCATCGTGTCTTCATGAAGTTCTCTCGCCAACTATTACTTCTACAATTATGTCTAACGATTAGCAATAAAGTAAAGTAATTACATGGCGTTTTTGATTGACACGCAGGTCATGCAATAAATTAAGACAACTTCGATGGCTCCTGCCGGTTGTCATACTCATCGACATGCAAGTCTTGAATCCTATTACAAGAACATGATCAATCTTATACATCACATATATCACATCACATCCTTTGGCCATATCACATCACACGGCATATGCTGCAAAAACAAGTTAAACATCCTCTAATTTGTTGTTGCAAGTTTTTACGTGGCTGCTATAGGTTTCTAGCAAGAACGTTTCTTACCTACGCAAAAACCACAACATGATATGCCAATTTCTATTTACCCTTCATAAGGACCCTTTTCATCGAATCCGATCCGACTAAAGAGGGAGAGATAGACACCCGCTGGCCACCTTATGCAACAAGTGCATGTCAGGCGGTGGAACCAGTCTCACGTAAGCGTACGTGTAAAGTCGGTCCGGGCCGCTTCATCCCACAATGTCGTCGAATCAAGATAAGATTAGTAACGGCAAGCAAATTGACAAAATCGACACCCACAACAACTTGTGTTCTACTCGTGCATAGATTCTACGCATAAACATGGCTTTGATATCACTGTTGGGGATCATAGTAGTAATTCAAAAAAATCCTACGTATCACCAAGATCAATCTATGTGGAACCAGCAACAAGTAAGGGGTTTGAGCATCTTCATACCTTTGAAGATCGCTAAGCGGAAGCGTTACTATGAACGCGGTTGATGGAGTCGTACTCGCAGCGATTCAGATCGCGGTGGATTCCGATCTAAGCACCGAACAACGGCGCCTCCGCATTCAACACATATGCAGCCCGGTGACGTCTCCTACGCCTTGGTCTAGCAAGGAGGAAGGAGAGGTTGGGGAAGACAACTCCAACAGCAGCACGACGGCCTGGTGGTGGTGGAGCAGCACGGTACTTCGAGAGGGCTTCGCCAAGCACTACGGAGGACGAGGAGGTGGAGAGGTAGGGCTGCGTCGAGAGAGAGAGAGAGAGAGAGAGAGAGAGAGAGTTCTGTGTTGGCAGCCCCAAAAACCCTCACTATATATAGGAGGATTGGAGGAGGGTGCGCCCCCTCTAGGGTTCCCACCCTAGGGGGTGCGGCAGCCCTAGATGGGGATGGCCGGCGGCCAAGAGAGGGGGAGAGGGGGCGCGCCCTAGGGTGGGCCTAGGGCCCATCTGCGCATAGGGTTTGCCCCCTCTCCTCCTAGTTGTGCCTTGGGCTGAGGTGGGAGGCGCAGCAGCCCGCCAGGGGCTGGTTCCCTCCCACTCCTGGCCAATGTAGCCTTCCGGGGCTGGTGGCCCCTCCCGGTGGACCCCCGGAACCTTTCCGGTGGTCCCCGTACATTACCAGGGATGCCCGAAACACTTCCGGTGACCAAATCCTTACTTGCTATATATGAATCTTTACCTCCGAACCATTCCGGAACTCCTCGTGACATCCGAGATCTCATCCGAGACTCCGAACAACCTTAGGTAACCACGTACACTATTCCCATATAACCCTAGCATCATCGAACCTTAAGTGTGTAGACCCTATGGGTTCGGGAGGCATGTAGACATGACCAACACACCTCTCCGGTCAATAACCAACAGCGGGATCTGGATACCCATGTTAGCTCACACATGCTCCACAATGATCTCATCGGATGAACCACGATGTCGGGGATTCAATCAATCTTGCATGCAATTCCCTTTGTCCATCGGTATGTTACTTGCCCGAGATTCGATTGTCGGTATCCCTATACCTTGTTCAATCTCGTTACCGGCAAGTCTCTTTACTCATTTCGTAACACATGATCCCGTGACTAACTCCTTAGTCACATTGAGCTCATTATGATGATGTATTACCGAGTGGGCCCAGAGATACCTCTCCGTCACACGGAGAGACAAATCCCAGTCTCGATTCATGCCAACCCAACAGATACTTTTGGGGATACCTGTAGTGTACCTTTATAGCCACACCGTTTCGTTGTGACATTTGGCAAACCCAAAGTATTCCTACGGTATTTAGGAGTTGCACAATCTCATGGTCTCAGGAAATGATACTTGACATTAGAAAAGCTTTATCAAACGAACTACACAATCTTGTGCTATGTTTAGGATTGGGTCTTGTCCATCACATCATTCTCCTAATGATGTGATCCCGTTATCAAAGACATCCAATGTCCATGGTCATGAAATCGTGACCATCTATTGATCAACGAGCTAGCCAACTAGAGGCTCACTAGGGACATGTTGTGGTCTATGTATTCACACATGTATTACGGTTTCCGGTTAATACAATTATAGCATGAACAATAGACAGTTATCATGAACAAGTAAATATAATAATAATCATTTTATTATTGCATCTAGGGCATATTTCCAACAGTCTCCCACTTGCACTAGAGTCAATAATCTAGTTACATTGTGATGTATTGAACACCCATAGAGTTGTGGTGGTGACCATGTTTTGCTCGTGAGAGAGGTTTAGTCAACGGATCTGCGACATTCAAATCCGTATGTACTTTACAAATGTCTATATCTCCATCCTGGACATATCCATGAATGGAGTTGAAGCGGCACTTGATGTGTCTTGTCTTCTTGTGAAACCTGGGCTCCTTGGCAAGAGCAATAGCTCCAGTGTTGTCACAGAGTAGAGTCATCGGGCCCGACGCATTGGGAATAACTCCTAGGTCGGTGATGAACTCCTTCATCCAGACTCCTTACTGTGCTACTTCCGAAGAAGCTATGTACTCCGCTTCACATGTAGATGCTGCCATGACGCTTTGCTTGCTGTTGCACCAGCTGACTGCCCCTCCGTTCAAAATATACACGTATCCGGTTTGTGACTTGGAGTCATCCGTATCTGTGTCGAAGCTAGCATCTACGTAACCCTTTACGACAAGCTCTTTGACACCTCCATATACGAGAAACATGTCCTTGGTCCTTTTCAGGTACTTCAGGATATTCTTGACCGTTGTCTAGTGTTTCGCTCTGGGATCACTTTGGTATCTCTCTACCAAACTTATGGCAAGGTTCACATCAGGTCTGGTACATATCATGGCACAGATAATAGAGCCTATGGCTGAAGCATAGGGGATGACACTCATCTTTTCTCTATCCCCTGCCGTGGTCGGGCATTGAGTCGTACTCAATCTCACACCCTGTAACACAGGCAAGAACCCCTTCTTGGACTGGTCCATATTGAACTTCTTCAATACCTTGTCAGGGTATGTGCTTTGTGAAAGACCTATGAGGCGTATCGATCTATCTCTATAGATCTTGATGCCTAATATGTAAGCAGCTTCTCCAAGGTCCTTCTTTGAAAAACACTTATTCAAGTAGGCCTTTATGCTTTCCAAAAGTTCTATATCATTTCCCATCAACAATATGTCATCCACATATAATATGAGAAATTCTATAGAGCTCCCAGTCACTTTCTTGTAAATGCAGGGTTCTCCATAAACCTGTATAAATCCAAACGCTTTAATCACCTCATTAAAGCGAATGTTCCAACTCCGAGATGCTTGCACCAGACCATAGATGGAGCCCTGAAGCTTGCATACTTTGTTAGCATCTTTAGGATCGACAAAACCTTTTGGCTGCATCATATACAGTTCTTCCTTAAGGAAACCATTAAGGAATGCCGTTTCGACGCCTATTTGCCAGATCTCATAATCATAAAATGCATCAATTGCTAACATGATTCGGACGGACTTCAGCACCGCTACGGGTGAGAAAGTCTCATCGTAGTCAACTCCTTGAACTTGTCAATAACCCTTAGCGACAAGCCGAGCCTTATAGACGGTCACATTACCATCCGCGTCAGTCTTCTTCTTAAAGATCCATTTATTTTCTATGGTTCGCCGATCATAGGACAAGTCCACCAAAGTCCACACTTTGTTTTCATGCATGGATCCTATCTTGGATTTCATGGCTTCAACCCATTTGTTGGAATCCGAGCCCGCCGCCGCTTCTTCATAGTTCGAAGGTTCACCGTTATCCAACAACATGATCTCTAGGACAGGGTTGCCAAATAACTCTGGTGCAGAACGTGTCCTTGTGGACCTTCGAGGTTCAATAGCAACTTGATTTGAAGTTTCATGATCATCATCAACAACTTCCTCTCAAGCCGGTGTAGGATCCATAGAAACAACTTCTTGTGCTGCCCTACTCTCCGATTCGAGTGGAGGTACAATTACCTCGTCAAGTTCTATTTTCCTCCCACTGACTTCTTTCGAAATAAAGTCTTTCTCTAGAAAGGATCCATTCTTGGCAACAAAGACTTTGCCTTCGGATCTGAGGTAGAAGGTATACCCAACAGTTTCTTTGGGGTATCCTATGAAGACGCACTTTTCCGCTTTGGGTTCGAGCTTCTCAGGTTGAAGTTTCTTCACATAAGCATCGCATCCCCAAACTTTCAGAAACGACAGCTTAGGTTTCTTTCCAAAACATAATTCATACGGTGTCGTCTCAACGGACTTAGACGGTGCCCTATTTAAAGTGAATGCGGCAGTCTCTAATGCATATCCCCAAAATGATAGTGGTAAGTCAGTAAGAGACATCATAGATCGCACCATATCCTATAGAGTGCGATTACGACGTTCAGACACACCATTTCGCTAAGGTGTGCTAGGTGGCAGGAGTTGTGAAACAATTCCACATTCCCTTAGGTGCGTGCCAAACTCGTGACTCAAATATTCTACGCCACAATCAGATTGTAGGCACTTTATTTTCCTGTCACATTGATTCTCTACCTCACTCTGAAATTCCTTGAACTTTTCAAAGGGTCCAGACTTGTGTTTCATTAAGTAGACATACCCATATCTGCTTAAGTCATCAGTGAGGGTGAGAACATAACGGTAGCCACCGCGAGCCTCAACGCTCATTGGACCGCATACATCAGTATGTATTATCTCCAAGTCAGTTGCTCGCTCCATTGTTCTGAAGAACGGTGTCTTGGTCATCTTGCCCATGAGGCATGGTTCACACGTGTCAAATGATGAAAAATCAAGAGACTCCAAAAGTCCATCAGCATGGAGTTTCTTCATGCGTTTGACACCAATATGACCAAGGCGGCAGTGCCACATGTAAGTGGGACTATCGTTATCAACCTTACATCTTTTAGTACTCACACTATGAACATGTGTAACATCACGTTCGAGATTCATCAAAATAAACCATTGACCAGCAGGGCATGACCATAAAACATTTCTCCTATATAAATAGAACAACCATTATTCTCAGATTTAAATGAGTAACCATCTCGCATCAAGCGAGATCCAGATACAATGTTCATTCTCAAAGCTGGTACTAAATAACAATTATTAAGGTTTAAAACTAATCCCTAAGGTAGATGCAGAGTAGCGTGCCGACTGCGATCATATCGACCTTGGAACCATTCCCGACGTGCATCGTCACCTCGTCCTTTGCCAGTCTCTGCTTATTCCGCAGCTCCTGCTTGGAGTTACAAATGTGAGCAACTGCACCGGTATCAAATACCCAGGAGCTACTACGAGGGCTGGTAAGGTACACATCAATAACAAGTATATCACATATACCTTTAACGTTGCTAGCCTTCTTATCCGCTAAGTACTTGGGGTGGTTCCGCTTCTAGTGACCGGTACCCTTGCAATAAAAGCACTCAGTCTCAGGCTTGGATCCATTCTTGTTCTTCTTCCCGGCAACTTGCTTATCGGGCGCGGCAACTACTTTCACGTCCTTCTTGAAGTTCTTCTTACCCTTACCTTTCTTGAAACTAGTGGTCTTATTGACCATCAACAATTGATGTTCCTTTTTGATTTCCACCTCCGCTGATTTCAGCATCGAATATAACTCAGGAATGGACTTCTCCATCCCTTGCATATTGTAGTTCATCACAAAGCTCTTGTATCTAGGTGGGAGAGACTGGAGGATTCTATCAATAACCGAGTCATTCGGAAGATTAACTCCCAACTGAGATAAGCGGTTGTGCAACCCAGACATTTTGAGTATGTGCTCGCTGACAGAACTATTTTCCTCCATCTTACAACTATAGAACTTGTCAGAGACTTCATATCTCTCGACCCGGGCATGAGCTTGGAAATCCATTCTCAGCTCTTGGAACATCTCATATGCTCAGTGTTGCTCAAAACGCTTTTGGAGCCCTGGTTCTAAGCTGTAAAGCATGCCGCACTGAACCAGGGAGTAATCATCACTACGCGAGTGCCAGGCGTTCATAACGTCTTGAGTTGCTGGGAAAACGGGTGCGTCACCTAGAGGTGCATCAAGGACATATAATTTCTTGCAATCTATGAGGATGATCCTCAAGTTACGGACCCAGTCCGTATAGTTGCTTCCATCGTCTTTCAACTTGGTTTTCTCTAGGAACGCGTTGAAGTTGAGGGCAACATTAGCGTGGGCCATTGGATCTACAAGATAGATTGTAAAGAAAATTTTAGACTAAGTTCAAGATAATTAAGTTCACATAATCAAATTATTTAATGAACTCCCACTTAGATAGACATATATCTAGTCATCCAAGTGACACATTATCCACGTCAACTAGCCCGTGTCCGATCATCACGTGAGACGGACTAGTCATCAATGGTGAACATCTCCATGTTGATCGTATCTTCTATACGACTCATGTTCGACCTTTCGGTCTCCCATGTTCCGAGGCCATGTCTGTACATGCTAGGCTCATCAAGTCAACCGAAGTGTATTGCGTGTGTAAATCTGGCTTACACCCGTTGTATGCGAACGTTAGAACCTATCACACCCGATCATCATGTGCTTTACAACAACGAACCTTAGCAATGGTGCACAGTTAGGTGGAACACATTTCTTGAAATTTTAGTGAGAGATCATCTTATTTAAGCTACCGTCGTTCTAAGCAAATAAGATGTAAAACATGATAAACATCACATGCAATCATATAGTGACATGATATGGCCAATATCATCTTACTCCTTTGATCTCCATCTTTGGGGCACCATGATCATCATTGTCACCGGCACGACACCATGATCTCCATCATAATGATCTCCATCATCGTGTCTTCATGAAGTTCTCTCGCCAACTATTACTTCTACAATTATGGCTAACGATTAGCAATAAAGTAAAGTAATTACATGGCGTTTTTGATTGACATGCAGGTCATGCAATAAATTAAGACAACTTCGATGGCTCCTGCCGGTTGTCATACTCATCGACATGCAAGTTATGAATCCTATTACAAGAACATGATCAATCTTATACATCACATATATCACATCACATCCTTTGGCCATATCACATCACACGGCATATGCTGCAAAAACAAGTTAGACATCCTCTAATTTGTTGTTGCAAGTTTTTACGTGGCTGCTATAGGTTTCTAGCAAGAACGTTTCTTACCTACGCAAAAACCACAACATGATATGCCAATTTCTATTTACCCTTCATAAGGACCCTTTTCATCGAATCTGATCCGACTAAAGAGGGAGAGATAGACACCCGCTGGCCACCTTATGCAACAAGTGCATGTCAGGCGGTGGAACCAGTCTCACGTAAGCGTACGTGTAAAGTCGGTCCGGGCCGCTTCATCCCATAATGTCGTCGAATCAAGATAAGATTAGTAACGGCAAGCAAATTGACAAAATCGACACCCACAACAACTTGTGTTCTACTCGTGCATAGATTCTACGCATAAACATGGCTTTGATATCACTGTTGGGGATCATAGTAGTAATTCAAAAAAATCCTACGTATCACCAAGATCAATCTATGTGGAACCAGCAACAAGTAAGGGGTTTGAGCATCTTCATACCTTTGAAGATCGCTAAGCGGAAGCGTTACTATGAACGCGGTTGATGGAGTCGTACTCGCAGCGATTCAGATCGCGGTGGATTCCGATCTAAGCACCGAACAACGGCGCCTCCGCGTTCAACACATGTGCAGCCCGGTGACGTCTCCTACGCCTTGGTCTAGCAAGGAGGAAGGAGAGGTTGGGGAAGACAACTCCAACAGTAGCACGACGGCGTGGTGGTGGTGGAGCAGCACGGTACTTCGAGAGGGCTTCGCCAAGCACTACGGAGGACGAGGAGGTGGAGAGGTAGGGCTGCGTCGAGAGAGAGAGAGAGAGAGAGAGAGAGAGAGTTCTGTGTTGGCAGCCCCCAAAACCCTCACTATATATAGGAGGATGGGAGGAGGGTGCGCCCCCTCTAGGGTTCCCACCCTAGGGGGTGCGGCAGCCCTAGATGGGGATGGCCGGCGGCCAAGAGAGGGGGAGAGGGGGGCGCGCCCTAGGGTGGGCCTAGGGCCCATCTGCGCATAGGGTTTGCCCCCTCTCCTCCTAGTTGTGCCTTGGGCTGAGGTGGGAGGCGCAGCAGCCCACCAGGGGCTGGTTCCCTCCCACTCCTGGCCAATGTAGCCTTCCGGGGCTGGTGGCCCCTCCTGGTGGACCCCCGAAACCCTTCCAGTGGTCCCAGTACATTACCAGTGATGCCCGAAACACTTCCGGTGACCAAATCCTCACTTCCTATATATGAATCTTTACCTCCTGACCATTCCGGAACTCCTTGTGACGTCCGAGATCTCATCCGAGACTCTGAACAACCTTCGGTAACCATGTACACTATTCCCATATAACCCTAGCGTCATCAAACCTTAAGTGTGTAGACCCTACGGGTTCGGGAGGCATGTAGACATGACCGAGACACCTCTCCGGTCAATAATCAACAGCGGGATCTGGATACCCATGTTGGCTCCCACATGCTCCACGATGATCTCATTGGATGAACCACGATGTCGGGGATTCAATCAATCCCGTATGTAATTCTCTTTGTCCATTGGTACGTCACTTGCCCGAGATTCGATCGTCGGTATCCCTATACCTTGTTCAATCTTGTTACCAGCAAGTCTCTTTACTCGTTCTGTAACACATGATCCCGTGACTAACTCCTTAGTCACATTGAGCTCATTATGATGATGTATTACCGAGTGGGCCCAGAGATATCTCTCCGTCACACGGAGTGACAAATCCCAGTCTCGATTCGTGCCAACCCAACAGATTCTTTTGGGGATACCTGTAGTGTACCTTTATAGCCACCCAGTTACGTTGTGACGTTTGGCACGCCCAAAGTATTCCTACAGTATGCGGGAGTTGCACAATCTCATGGTCTAAGGAAATGATACTTGACATTAGAAAAGCTTTAGCAGACGAACTACACGATCTTGTGCTATGCTTAGGATTGGGTCTTGTCCATCACAACATTCTCCTAATGATGTGATCCCGTTATCAACGACATCCAATGTCCATGGTCATGAAACCATGACCATCTATTGATCAACGAGCTAGCCAACTAGAGGCTCACTAGGGACATGTTGTGGTCTATGTATTCACACATATATTACGGTTTCCAGTTAATACAATTATAGCATGAACAATAGACAATTATCAAAAACAAGGAAATATAATAATAATCACTTTATTATTGCCTCTAGGGCATATTTCCAACAATAGTACATTCATTGTCATATTGCCTTGCATGATCGTACAAGAGCTAGCATGATATTTCCATGGCTTGTCCGTTTTTTTATATCCTCGCTACGCTAGATAATTGCACATCCTGGTACACTGCCAGAGGCATTAATATAGAGTCATATTGTTCAGTAGTTTTTCATATCGAGTTTTAAGTAAATAGAAGTGTGATGCTATTCATTATTAGGGTGTTGTCTTATTTAGGAAAGGATGATGGAGACAATGATCCCCCCACAAGTCGGGATGTGACCCCGGACGAAAAAGAAAAGGAAAAAAAAGAAAGAGAAAATGGGGAAAGGAAGAAAAGGAAAATAAAAAAAGAGAAAAATTAAAAATAAATAAAATAAAATAATGAGAGTAAAGAGAGAAGGGTCGGTGCTGCTACCTCCTTTTACGCACTTATGCCTCAAAGTGGCACCATGTTTTTCATATAAAGGGTCTCTTATTTTGTCACTTTCATATGCTAGTGGGAATTTTTTTAATTACAGAACTTGGACTTGTATATTCCGATGATGCGCTTCCTCAAATGCCTGAGGTCTTCATGAGCAAGCAAGTTGGATGCACACCTAGTTAGTTTCATTTGAGCTTTCATACACTTATAGCTCTTAGTGCATCCGTTGCATGGCAATCCCTACTCCTCACATTAATATCAATTGATGGCATCTTCATAGCCCGTTGATACACCTAGTTGATGTGAGACTTTCTTCTCCACTTTCACCCCTTTGATACCTACCACCATATCCTATTCCACCCATATGCTATATCCATGGTTCACGCTCTATGGCATGAGTAATAAAAAGCTGAAGCGCATTAAACAGTACGATCCAATTGCTTGATTTGACACCGGGGTGCTCATGATTTATACTTTATGCTAGGAAGACCAGGCATGACAGGCTATATGATTTTGTAGGGATAACATTCTTTAGCATTGTTATTTTGAAAGGACATTATTATTTGCTAGTAAATCTAAGCATTGATGTCCTTATGTCAAATGATAGACTATTGCCTTGAATCACTTGTATATTAATATTCATGGCATGATTAGACATTTGTTCAAGATTATGTTTGGTAGCATTCCACATCAAAAAAATCTTTTTATCATTTACCTACTCGAGGATGAACATGAATTAAGCTTGAGGATGTTGATATGTCTGTCGTATCTATAATTTTTGATTGTTTCATGACAATATTTTACTACTTTCATATAATTTTGGCAACATTTTATATTATTTTTGGGACTAACTTACTTAACCATTGCCTAGTGCAAGTTCCTGTTTTTTGTGTGTGTTTTGTTTCGCAGAATATCCATATCAAACAAAGTGCAAACACGATAAAAATTTATGGAGATTTTTTGAGAATATATGTGAATTTTAGGAAGACGAATCAACACAATACGATGCCCGAGGGCCCCACCACGCAACAGAATGCGGCCAGGGGGTTGGTCGCACCTTGTTAGCTTGTGCATCCCCC
This sequence comes from Hordeum marinum, assembly GCA_022496015.1. Lineage (NCBI taxonomy): Eukaryota > Viridiplantae > Streptophyta > Magnoliopsida > Poales > Poaceae > Hordeum > Hordeum marinum. The sequence goes on from CM039676.1 coordinate 68,818,477, forward strand.
TTAAGTTGGTTAGGATCCTATTTTCGCCACAAGAAAGATAATTTTCCGATAAAAATACCCTAAAAATTTCAGCCCGGTCGTACTTAAAGATCTCGAGATATTTAAGAAATGGTGAAGGGCCAGAAAGCATACGCGAAAATAGGAGAGAAACACACACACACACACACACACAGAGAGAGAGAGAGAGAGATCCAATATTGGAGGAGATGTTGCCCTTCGGGAGCCATGGCGGACATGGACTAGAGAAGAAACTCTCCTTCGACCTATGAAGGAGGCCATAGAATAATAAGGAGGGGGCTCTCTCCCCCTCTCTCCCGATGGTGCCGGAGCGGCGACAGGGCAACCATCGTGACGACGATCTACACCAATAACTTTGCCGCTGTCGGCACCAACTCCACCCCCTCTATGCAACAGTGAAAAACCTCTCTTCCCCACTATAATCTCTACTTAAAATGGTGCTTAATGCTATATATTATTATTGAATGATGTGTGTCTATCCTATGATGTTTGAGTATATTTCTTTTGTCCTATGGGCTAATTGTGGTATGTTGTTATTGATATGAGTTGTATGTTCATATGGTGCTCTCCTAAGGTGCCCTTCATGCCGCACACACGTGAGGGATTCCCACTGGAGGGTTTGCAATATGTTCATGATTCACTTATAGTGGATGGCTAGAGTGACAGAATCTTACACCCGAGTAAGGGGATTGTTTGTGTATGGGAGTAAAGAGGACTTTGTGTTTAATGCTATGGTTGGGTTTACCTTAATGATTTCTAGTGGTTGTGGATGCTTGCTAGAGGTCCAATCACAAGTGCATATGGTCCAAGTACGGAAAGTGTGTTAGCGTATGCCTCTCCCTCATTGCATATGACAAGTATCTACCATGTTATATTCAATTGCCCATGGACAATCTTTCTCTTGCGTTACAAAAAAGATTTCTATAAACAACTAACTTAATTAATATTTATCTAAACAACCCCTAACTTTTATTTACGTGTTCTTTATTAGCTTGCAAAACTATCTTTTACACCTACTAAGTACTTCTAGTTTCCTTCCCGCAAAATAGTTTCATACTTTTTCTAGGTAAAGTACGCGTTAGTGTGCACAGAGTTGTATCGGTGGTCGACAGAACTTGAGAGTATATTAATTCTACCTTTAGATCCTCATTGGGTTTAACACTCTTACTTATCAAAAAAAAGTCTACAAACGATGCCCTACACTTGTGGGTTATCAAGAGGTAGTCAACTTTTGGAGGTTGCCAATTCCTTGGTCGCTCTTTGGTAAGTTGGTCTTCGAAGAAACAAAATTATGTTTCTCTGTTGTTCACCGAGGCCGAGTATGTAGCCACCACAAGTTGCTGTGCACAGTTGCTTTGGATGAGCCAAACTTTAAAGGATTATGGTGTCACTTGTGACAAAGTCCCTCTTTACTGTGACAACGAGAGTGCAATCCAGATCTCCAACAACCCAGATCAACACTGCAAGACGAAGCATATTGATAATCATCATCACTTCATCCGGGCGCATATCAAGCGCGGGGAGATTGATCTTATTCATCTCAACACTCATGATCAACTTGCAGATATATTCACGAAGCCATTGGATGAAGCAAGATTTCACGAGTTAAGGCATGAGCTTATCATTGATCCAAGCAATGTGGCTTGAAGTATTGCACACCCCACCACACTCATCATTGTGTGTTGTTTAGATGTAGGCATGGGCATAGGGGGACTGTTGTTCTCTCAATGAACTCTCTGTCCCCTTATTATGCATAAATCGATCAAGCCTTTCACATTAGCCATTTTTCATGGTACTTGTGTTTCAAAGATGAGTTTTGGCCATGGACCCAAGGATAAAATCTTCGCGGTTCCATATCAATTGACTCAAACATAGGTGGCTTTGGCCACAGCCCCCTCCTAGTGATGTACTTGCTATAAAGTGATCTTGTTTGGTTTGTATTTTTCTTGGATCTTTTTCGCTCTTCCTAGATTGTTCCTAGGTGTGTGTATCCTCCAAGTGTTTATCTTTCGTGTTTGATATTTTTGCAACCTTGGGGCTTATCTCACCATATATAAGTGTCATGTCTCCATACCAAGCCTTCCTTTTGTCATAAACCATCTTATTACAATTGTACGCATCATGATCTTGACGTTGGTTACTGCGATCGGGCGGTACAACCGATAGCCCTGGCGGTTCAACCGCTAGGCCACTCGGCTGTATCGTCCCAGTGGTACAACCATTGTAGCTCTCGCCGTTCTACCGCTAACTACCAGGCATGTACAACCGGGTGATTGGTGGCGATTCTACCGTGGCCTCCCAGCAGTATCGGGGGCGATACAACCGCTCGTTCGATTGATAGAACCATCCGCGGTGTGGATAGGTATATAAGGGGACCGGGCCGAAGGGGTATTCCTTTTTCCCTCGTTCTCGGCCCCCTCTCCTGCCCTAGCCGCCGGCCGCCATCAACATCGTCCCGGGGTGCCCTCCGGCGCCCCGGATCTGCGGGACTCTCACGAATTGGCTTCGTGTAGGCGCACTCCTCTCTGATCTCTTCCCATGGACACCGGTAATGCCTCGTTCCTCCTCTCCCTTGGTTCCTCTCCTTGGATCCACCATTGTTAGGGAATTACTTGGTTTCCCGCGTTTATGACTAAACTTTTGGGTGGAAGAGATCTCTAGTATACCTCTTATTACTTGTGCATGCTTAGAACTTCAAATATTCCTACGTGGTTCAAATCCGGGCGGTATCGGTTTCCCCTCGGTTGGTGCTGCCTGTTCACAGCGGTGCAACCGCTTACAACGGCGGTACAACCACCTCAGTGGTACAACCGGATGGGTGACCGGTTCAACCGGCATCTCTGAATTCCGTAGCACTATTTTAGTTTATCTAATTCACAATCAATATATTCCTCTGCTTTTGCGTACAATCCTCTCATCTTTTCTAGGTTCTCTTGTGTGCTTCTCGTGTGTATATGCAGGTGCCTCAAGTTTTCGCTCTGCTCGGCGTTAGAAGACCAAGAAGCGAGCCCAAAGGCTCAAGCACACGGATGACAATGGAGAAGAGGAAGTGGTTATTTTGACCAAGCCAACTCGTCATGAGAAGTCTTTGGCTGCCAAGAAAAAGTTCGCTATGCCGTTAAACAAATGGAAGCAACCAGATTGATAAAACTTCCGCATCTAGAATCCCTGTGAGGTCCCCGTCGCTCCGTGGTGGACCACAACTCAGTTTAGGAATGAGATGCAAGTGAGGATCGTGCACAATCTTTTTGAGCACCACAAGAACAGGTACCTCCCTACAACCGGACAAGGTTTTGTTCTAGTCAGTACTTGGGTGATGGTGGCCCGGTTATTCTGGTCGACTGATGTTTACCGGTACTACTGGTGTCTGGAGCGGTTGTACCGCTCTAGACTTAGCCACCACCTATGCCTGGTACTCGCGGTTCTCTTCTAGCGCTCGAGGGTGAGACCTCTTAGTTGTCAAGAGGTTGTACGGGTCGTTTACCTCGACCGATACTACCACCCTTCTATCCGGTTGTACCGCTCGCTAGGGTTCCTGCAGGGTACCCGTGTGTACTGGTTGTACCGGTGCACTTTGCGGTTGTACTGTTGCAGTGTAAAAACTACTATAATGGTTTGATATTGAGGGGCACTATATAAGGGATGGTTCTTCCACCTACCATTTACCTCTTGCCTCTCTCTCCGCCATTAATGCCATTCAAGCTTTCTTGCCCGATCTCTCTCTCTCTAGCCACTCAAACTTGTTGATTTGCTAGGAATTGAAGGAGGATATCTAGATCTACACTTCCACCAAAGAAACTTGATTCCCCCATACTTTCTTGTGTGGATTTTGTTATTCTTGGGAGTTTGAGTACCCTAGACGGAAGAGTCACCTCGAAGCCACAATCCATTGTGGTGAAGCTTTGTGTTGTTGCTTGTGGAGATTGCCCCAACCTTGTTTGTAAAGGTTCGGTCGCCACCTTCAAGAGCACCACTAGTGGAATCACGGCATCTCGCATTGTATGAGGGCGTGAAGAGAATACAGTGGCCTTAGTGGCATCTTGGGGAGCATTGTGCCACCACACCGCTCCAACAGAGACGTACTTTCCTTTAAAGGGAAGGAACTCTGGTAACACATCCTCGTCTCCATCGGTTCCACTTGTGGTTATTTCTTACCTTTACTTTGTGCAAGATTTACTCGTCTTGTGTCTATTACTTGCTTGTTGTTGTCATTGTTGTTAGCGTCATATAGGTTGTTCACCTAGTTGCATTTCTAGACAACCTATTTGTTGCTAAACCTAATTTATTAAGAAAAGCTAAAAATTGGTAGTTGCCTATTCACCTCTCCCTCTCTAGTTAACCATATCGATCCTTTCATAAGGTCCACCAATAGTCAAAGAGGGAATAGTGGATCAGTACGTAGGATGTATATGTACAAGACATACATGTATAATCCACTGTATTTTGATGTATTCATAGCGTATATCAATTATAAGTGTTTTTTCATGATTTTCCAGCACACACAAGTGCACGAATCACGACGCGAACAGACACACCTGGTCGGCAGCACAAGTGTGTGCCCCCACACTTGCGTCCCCCTGCACATTTTCGTGATATATAGTAGATGCCTATTATTTATAAAGGACCATGAATATATCCTCAAATCTAAAGAAAGGCCTAGTAGGGGGATCCCCTACGATTTTGAAAAGCATTTACAACTGGACTTGCCAAACCCGGCAACCTATACGCTCATGGACATGTCCGGGTGCGTCCGTGGACAGTGATAGGACAATCCCCAAATCGGCGCGTCCACAACCATGTACCTCCTATCAGGCATACTATATCCATACAAAATCATGCAACATAGTTCATAGATCACCAACCTGCTAAAATCAAGAGAAAACATGCATATAAACGGATATCAATCGGGCATAATTCATATATAACATCACTAAATGATCACCAAATGGGTATATTTGACACAATTCAACCGTCAGGTAAATGCTAACTATATAGTAGGAGCTAGACTATATATACGCAGACATGGCCGGAGTTCATCCCTTCCTTGTCGGCCCTTTGCCCTTCCGATCGCTGGCATTGTTGTAGGCGTCTGTGGCGGGAGGTGGGTCATCGTCGGACCCATCGTTGTCGTTGTCGTCATCGAATGAGGAAAAGGAGATGGCAGTGTAGCCCTTCAAGCGTCGGATGATGCAGTCCTACTTCCACTTGATCTGCCACCCTCGCCACATCTGCCGCCTCCCGCTTGGATTGCTCAATACCAAATCGGTGCGCCTTGGCGTCGATCCTTTAGAGCCACTGTGCGTCTGTCTCAGCCGTCGTAAGTGATCGATGGTACACCCACTAGAGGAGCCACTCATCCTCATTTTGCAACGCAGACCTCACATGGCGGCGGCGAGAGGACTGTAGTGTCGCGTCCGACGTGGCGGCTTTCTCCCTTATCGTCTGCCTCTCGCAGTGGGCGGCGCATGCTCCGATTCCGGAATGGGCATCTATGGCACCAGCGGAACGGACACTAGAGGTGGGCCGACGTGTCTGAACATACCCGCGTCGTCTTATATTTATTTCATACTTCCTACGTCCCAAAATAAGTGTCTCAAGCTTAGTACTCCCTCCGTAAACTAATATAAGAGCGTTTATATCACTATTTTAGTTATCAAAACACTCTTATATTAGTTTACAGAGGAAGTACAACTTTGTATTAAAACTAGTTCAAAGGTAAGACACTTATTTTAAAACAGAGAAAGTATTTGCTTGAATACGAAGGGTGTGAGTCAGACATACTTTCGTTATAGATAGCAAAATGCGAGTCTTGTGAGACCACCTGGGCTAAGGAGCCCATCCACTTATATATCCTTTAAACTTAAGTGTATAATCTTTTTATATAAGACAAGATTGGACAACATAGTAATCTTTGCGTTCCTTTCCAGCAATGCCTAAAACATTGTCTTAGATGGCACCGAAGCACGGCACACATGCATGCGTGTTGTGTCGTTCTCGAGGCCTTAAACCTCACCACACACACTCTATACACGTCATGTCCATATCCCCTCGGCACTTGGCGCCGCCTGTCTTCCCCGCACCATTCCACGCCTAATTTTCCATCTCGTGGAGTCTAGACCACCCCTAGCCGATTCCACGCGCGCACGAATCCGTCCAATGTTTCTTTATCCGATCCCACCCATTTTTAGTGTCTTCCAACTTCCATGTGTCATTTTGACCTCAAGAATCCCTTCCTTTTCAGCAGTCACAGGCGCACACGTTTTGCTAGATCAACTCGTTGCTCCTCCTCCTCCCGTATAAAGCCGCCATTGCAGGAGCTGCTCTGCTCACAACTTTCTCTTTCTCTCTCTCTCCCTGCTTGTTGCCCACTGGTTGCTCCTACTCTCTCATATACGCACGTGATCGAGCTTTGATTGGCATGGCCGTGGAGGCGGTTCTTGAAGCGGCGGCGATGGTGCCGTCGCCGCCGCCGAGCAAGGATTTGGGGAGGGCGGCGTCTAGCAGCAGCAGCGAGGAGGCGTCCGCGTTGCTGCAGCAGGCGGAGGGGTGGTCGAAGCGGAAGCGCTCGAGGCGGCAGCGCGCGCTCCACCCCAGCGAGGAGGAGTACCTCGCGCTCTGCCTCGTCATGCTGGCGCACGGCCACCGCGACAGCGCCCCTGGTGCCGCGCCGGAGCAGCAGCACGGGTGCTCCGTCTGCGGCAAGGTGTTCGCGTCCTACCAGGCGCTCGGCGGCCACAAGGCCAGCCACCGGAAGCCGACAGCGGCGCCGGCTGGCGCGGAGGATCGGAAACCGCAGGCGGCGGTGGCGGCAGCTTCCTCTTCGGGGTCCGGCGAGGCCGCGGTCGGCGCCGGAGGCGGCAAGGTGCACGAGTGCAACGTGTGCAGGAAGACGTTCCCGACTGGGCAGGCGCTGGGCGGCCACAAGCGGTGCCACTACGACGGCACCATCGGCAGCGCCGCCGCAGGGCCGACGCACAAGCTGGCTGCCAAGGCGGCCGCGGCAAGCGCGACGGCGGCGAGCCGGGGCTTCGACCTGAACCTGCCGGCGCTGCCGGATATCCCGGAGCGGTGCGCGGTTACGGAAGACGGGGAGGAGGTTCTCAGCCCCGCTTCGTTCAAGAAGCCGAGGCTCATGCTCACGGCGTAAATCGACCGTCGGTTACCTGCTGCATATACTTGGTCAAAGTTTAGGGTACGTAGAATCTGCTAATTAGTTGGTGTGCATAACTGTCCATAGCTTGCTGGTGATTAGTGATGACCATTGATTCATTCGTGTCTGTAAAGTAGGAACTCTAGTCCATTATTGGTTTGTTCATTGTAACTTCAGGATTAATTAGACCTAGCTTAGCTAGATAGATGGATTGATTCTTTCATTGGTTGGTTTGTGTGTGTCTGTCCATGAATATTGTATATATGTATCATCAACGAATGTTAATTTCATGATCTTGAGCACATTCTCACTACATATATCCACTTAATTTGATGGATACGTGTGGGCTACGTACGTGAATAGCTCATGCACGGTCAAGGAACGACACACGTAGCCAGTTGTTTGAGTGCACACCTGGACTAGGCTAGCAATGTTTTGACGCCAAAGCCAGCAGCGCACGCGTCAACACGGCATGCGCTTGAGATTTCGTAGCTTAGCAAGCAAGCACCTTGCATTGCGAGGTCGTCGTAGCTTGCAAGTGTGCGTTCTCAGTCTTCAGTGACCGTACGTGTTTATCCGGTTCAAATTGGTTTGGTTGCCGGAAGGAAAGACCAACTGAAGCGTGCTGGCCAGTGGTTAGTTAGAAGCCGACGTACGGCTGAGTTAGTAGCAGACGGCTATAACAAGCATGCATGTGTGTTTTAATTACTTATATACTTGTTGAGTTAGACTTGGCATCGTTTGATTGAAGAATTTTTCCGCTTGTGAGAGATGAGCAGCCTCGAATCCTCGATCGATCACCAAGGACGTACACCAACTGCGCGGCAGATGGAGCGTGACCGCCGCACCAGCGCGACACTATCCAGTTAGCTGGAACTGTTGATGCTAGCAAATTATGAATTGTGCACGCATACAATGCAAGTTGAAAGCTCCTTAACTATAAGCACGCGTACGTACTCTAGAGTCTAGACACATGTGTGGACACGTTAGCCTCGATCGCCTTTGGATAATTATTATGTTTTTAGAGACGAAACCATGGTTCAAAACCCACACAAAACACGCATGGGTTTTATTTTGGAAAAGCGAACACGCATGCATGCTTGCATGGAAGTCTCGTGTGCACGGCTTCACGCATTCCACGGATGCTTACCCCCTGCGCAGCGCGAAAAAAGCGTGATCTTTTGATCCTTGCATGGAAGTTTCCCGCGTGTTTCTCGCTCCTCAACACAGTTCAAGTGCTCGATCGATCATGCATGACGGATTGGTGATGTGTCGTTGGAAGTCAACTTCATTTCTGGTAGATAGGCATCGCTTGGTTTGGTGGCCAAGTGAGCTAGGAACAGTCTAGAGCTGAGTTGCAGAGAGTGAGTCAACGCAACAGGTAATTCAACTATTTTAGGAAGAGGTAATATCACTAGTGATGCCTAAACTTGTCATCGATGTTTACTTTAATGTCTAAACTTAAAAAATACGTCAAACTGGTACTAGAACTTGACATAACCGTTCAAATACAGTCATAATCTTATCCATAGACGTATAATGCGCTGACATGACATTGTATTTTGATTAGCAAGGACGTGCTTTATATATATATATATATATATATATATATATATATATATATATATATATATATATGTGTGTGTGTGTGTGTGTGTGTGTGTGTGTGTGTGTGTGTGTGTGTGTGTGTGAATGGCCCCATGTGTCAGCTTTAAGGGAAAATCAACAAAAAATGGTACTGCTAGTACTCGAACTAGCAACGTCATGTGGAGAACCGGCTGCGCTATACACCAAACTATCAGCGTCCAAATGTTTAAAAATGATAATTAAACTTAATGGTTAACGTACAGAGGCGTTTGTGGGTTTTAACTTTTAAATAAGCTGACTGTACGGCCCATTTTATACATGTTAATTTTTCTTCTTCATTTTTTGATGAAAAAAGATCGCAAAATTTAATCAAAGTAATGAAATAATTTTCAATATTTTTGTGGAATAAATATTAACAAATAAAATAACATATTTCAAATTGTTCACGTAATTTTTATAAATATTCACTTATTTAAATGTGGATTATATTTAAAACATTTAGTAAATACAAAATTATTAGTTGTTTAGTAAATTAAAATATTATACCTCATGGCTTATATTAAATTATAAATTATGGATACAATTTTTTACTAATATTCAATTGTGATAACTTTAACCCGTGGCATATATTCCTAATTTCTTTGTAATTGAAATATAGTGAGATGTGAACATTTAAGAAAAGATTTTAAATTTTGCATGAATAATTTTAAATTATACGAAAATTCTGAAACAACAAACTTATAAAGTATAAAATTTGCATATAATGATTCAAATAGTTTTATAACTAAATAATATATTTTCATTTTAATTTGCAAAAATATGTTATTTTAAACTGTACAAATATTGCGATAATCAGAAATACTATTTTATTTGTATGAATTGCTTAAAACACAATACGACAATATTTTTTAGAATTACTTGAAAATTTTGTATGTATAATATTTTATAACTCATGAAAGTTTGAACTTTATTTTTATTAAGATCATTACAATTTACGTACATTTACCAATTCTAAAATAATGGAAAAAGCTATTAGTGGTGTGATGGCAACATAGTTTGTTTGCTACTGCGACTGGCACGGCAGATTAGGCAATTATTATCCACTTCACTTGCAAGTATTAGTGGTGTGGTGGTAACATAATTTATTTGCTACTGCGACTTACCAAGTTTGAGACCAAATGGTGGTGACGATTTTTATTCTTGATTTTCCTTTTGTGTATAAAGCAACACATTTGTTGGAAATGGTTTTCGCATGTGTATGCTAGTTAAAATATAGTATCATGTCAGCGCATTATACGTCTACGAGTGGGATTAACACCGTATTTGCATGCTCGTGCCAAGTTTTAGAACCACTTCGGGATATTTTTCAAGTTTAGTCACTAAACTGAATATCGGTGGCGAGTTTGAACATCACTGGTGATATTACCTCTGAAAATGGATGGCTGGGAGAAGCTCTGGTATGGGTCAGACATGAGGACCGAAACGCAAGGGCATTTTCGAGGGTGACCCGTAAATTTCCGTCGGCATATGTTCGCAGACAGAGGATCGGTTCATGAACATAGATGTGGGAGAACGATTTTTAATGGAAGCCTCATACATTTTGACAACAATTCAAACAAATCAGATGAAATTTGTGTAAACACGGCCAGATTTCATATAAACATGACATGTTTCATACAAGCTGGACCAACACGTTTACATTTAAAATATATTGTAACTAAGTGTAAGACTATGTGCACGTATGGCCACGCGGAGCTTCACTCCTACGACACAAATACACTACACTAGTCTACGGCCGGTCTCGGCGGATCTCTTTGTCCTCCCATGTCCGCCAGTCCGATTGTCAAACTGTCGGGAGCCTCGAAGTCATATGCTTAAGTGCAAAGGATGGCTCGCTTCCCCTCCGCTCATCGGAGCAGGACCTCTAGCTGATGCTTCGACGGGAGGGGAAGGGGGCACCCCCGCTTCCGTGGAGCTCATGCGGGGTCGACGATGGTCCTTGAAAGAGAAGAACCAGGCATGACACCGGCTGTGTACGCCGGTGTCGCATTGGCGGTGGACTTCATGGGACCCAAGTGGCGGCGGCCTCACGTGTTCTACTTCTCCTAGATGATGGCGACAGACTTGGAGGAGCTGACCACCGACTCGTCGCTCTTCGTGCAACCGGCTTCTGTCTCTGAATGCATGGTGCAACTGCAGGCACGGGAGGCATGGTCACAGACAAGGGGGCGCGGTTGCCACCGAGCTCTTTGATGTGCCGTCATGAAGCAACTCGTCACTATGCATCGAGCTGACCTGGAGCGGTGAGTTTATGGACCATGCATCGGCTTGGGGCGGCAAATGGCTCCGTCTGCCTAGGCGAGGGAGGTGGAGCAGCGAGTTGCCTCGCTCGTGCTCTTATCCGACGGGCTCGACGGGCCACCCAGCCGGCTTGTTTGCGGGAGAACTGCTCTTCGAAAGCCATAGGAACTGTGAAGAAAATGGTGAAGGAGGAGATAGGGAAGCAACCGAGGGGTGTGATTCTTGCTCGGCATCTGGCCTCGTTTAAATAGAGGGTGGACGGGTCTACGACGATGCGTTTAATGTCAGCCCGTTCATGAACGTACGTGTGGCCAGAATAGGTTCATCGGCTTCCACGTTGTTTAATGAAGGCGTCTAAATGCAGCAAGGAGACGTGTTCAGCTGGGCATGCAGCGGGAGGCGCCCTCAACCGGCGGGCCGCTACAATGGCGGATGCAGTAAGAGGTCGCGTCCGTCCTGAGCCACCTTCAATGTGGAGCGACACGCTCTACAGCGGCATGAATGCGGGCAGTTGACGCCGGGCTGCAAGCGTGCGGGGGAGGGGAGGGTTTTTTGGTCTTGGGCTGTCAGAAGAGGGTTTGGGATCGGTCGGGACTCCCGCAAACCACCCCCACGTTTGTCTCCAGTTTGCGGGAGAAATCGTGTCTGGACCGCTCTGCGGACAGATACAAGATTTCGCTGGATGACTTCCGCGGTCCAAACAGGACGATCTGGGCGTATGCGGGAGGCTTGCGGGTCGGCGTTGGAGATGCCCTAAAGATCAAGAGAGACTGATCGAGGACCAAGATTGGGCGCCTTTACAATCTCGTTTCTAGTAGGTTCCATCAAATATTTCTAAATGCAACATAAAAATTTGTGAAACGCCAAGAAAATATCGTCCCCGCATGCTAAAGTTCAAGGACCCATTACCATGGGACGTCAGATTGTTTAGGGCTCTAGCGAACGCCCTCGAAAACATCGAACGACAATCGAACGGATGAAAATCTCTCTATGCATCGTGGCAAATTGTTCTGTCATTTCTAGAGTTGTCATGTCAACTTTAGTTTCTATGGCATTGCAAGTTCGGGGTGTTCTCCCGGAAAATGCTCCGAGAGAATATTTGTCTGATAACATTTACCAAGTTCAAAGGTTGGTCGGTATTCTTTTGATACAAATTTATAGTATGATCTAAATGATGACATCTTTCCCTAATAATAAACGGAATCGATAGGTCTCGAACGTCCATGTTTTAACCATCTCGGTCCGAACGTGCCGAGAAACGTATATTCTGTCTACACGAATCTTGAGAGTTGTCGTTGCCACGTAGGACAGCCACCGCCGTTCAGGGTAACGGCTTCTCAGTCCGAACTCCTCCCCACTTCTCCTGTCCTCCTCCCCACTTCTCCTGCCCCACTCCCCCGTGCAGTTGTCGTCCACCATGGCGGAACCATCGCCGCACGCTCCCATTTCCCCCCTTCCCATTCCTCTTGCTCCCAACCCAACTGCATCCATCCGCTCCTTCCCCGCCCCCATCCACTCTCTGTGGGTCAATTCCAAACCACCCGCAACCCTTCATCGTCATCGGCCAGTCGTCAGCGAGGGGGTTCGAAACTGGCGGATCTCAGCCGACCTCCGTAGTTGTCGATCGTCGTGAAACTATGCCGGTGAGCCCCATGCTTCTCCCGCAGGTAGTTCTGAACTACCAGTCTAGTTGTCTGCGAGGCGGCGGTGGATCTCTGGTAGGGATTGCTACAGAAGCGCTCACTTACACTACTGGAATCAGATCATCTGCCGTCCGCCGTGTCTTTGCCGTGTGCTGGCAGACGGTAAAGAAAGCCTTTGCCATCAGCTAGCAGAAAATGGGCAACGATGGTAAGGCAGACAGCAAAGAAAACCTTTGCCATCAGCCTACCCTTTGTCGTCGGCTAGCGGACGGCAAAGATGGGGCAGGCAGACGGCAATGGTCACGGGCGGGCCCCAGCGCACCTTGGGTACATTTTTGTCGTCGGGTACGTCTTTGTCGTCTGCCTCCCCTCTCTTTGTCGTCCGCTAGCACACGGTAAAGAGGATGTCCCCCTAACAGTCAAGGCAGGCCCCCCCATCCCCCCTTCTTTGTCATCTGCTAGCAGACGCCAAAGAGGACGCCCCCATAACGTCCGAATCCACCTCCACCCCCTCACTCTCTCGCATCTTCATCCCCCCACCGCACTGCCACCCTCTCTCTCCCTCCGTCCGTCCCGCCCTGACGCCCACCGGCAGCCGCCCCGCCGCCCCGCGGCGAGCGCCCCCTTCCCGTGACCCCTCCTCTCTCCCTCCCTCCCGCCGCTCCTCGACGCCCACCGGCCGCCGTCCCCACCCACCGGCCGTCCCGCCATCCCGCCGCCCCGCGACGAGCCCCCCTCCCCGCGACCCCCACCCACCGGCCGTCGCCCTCACCCACCGGCTGCCCCCTCGTCCCGCCACCCCTGCGGCGAGCACCCCCCTTCCCGCGGCGCCCCACCCCCTCCCTCCCAATCCACTCCATCGGCCCCTCCTCCACCGACACCTTCAAAGTTCATTTTTTTGTTTTTGACCTATGTTAATTAGTTAGTTAGTTAATTTAGGTTAGTTAGTTAGTTAGGTTAGTTAGTTGGTTAGGTTAGATTAGGTTAGTTAGTTAGGTTAGTTTAGGTTAGTTAGTTAGGTTAGAAAAAAAGAAAAAAAGGAAAAAGGAAGAAGAAGAAGAAGAAGATAGGAGGAGGAGGAGGAGGAGGAGGAGAAGAAGACCCCCGACGCCACTGATCCCCGACCCTCGATCGTCGCCACTGACCCCTGACCCCCGATGCCACTGACTCCCGACGAAACTGACCCCCAACCCCCGACACCTCTTCGGCCTTCCAGAGGCCGACGGGGTCATAGTTTTGTAAATTATGAGTTAGGTGCAGAATAGGTTGTTCTTCACCCGAGGTAATCTTACGAGTTTTTCATAAATAAATTACATTTGAAATACAAATAGTTACATTTATATTGACCCACTATGTAAAATTTGGTATAAGAAAACAAAAATACAGGTTGTAAGATAAGAAAATTTGCATTTTATGTATATTTTACACTATGTTTTTATGTTTGCAATTTTAGGTATCAAAAAAATATTTTTTACAATGATTATATTTTTTTATGGTCTCTTTTTACGTATGGAATTAGAAAAGTAACATAAAATTACGGTGCATTGATGTCACAATAGAGTAGGTTGAAGAATAATTATTCCTCACCCAGGGTGACGAATACCGCGACCATATATATATATATATATATATATATATATATATATATATATATTCTATTCATCACCCAGGGTGTAGAATAATTTATTCTTCACCCGAGATAATCTTACGATTAATTTATAAATAAATTACTTTCGGAATATAAAAGTTACATTTATATTGAATCACGACGTAAAATTTCATATAAGAAAACAAAAATATAAGTCAGAAGACAAAAAAATGAATTTATCATATATTTTCCACTATTTTTGTATGTTTATCATTTTACCTGACATAAAATATTTTTTACGCTGATTATAAATTTTCTTACGGTCTCCTTTTACGTATGAAATGAAACAAAAATTACGGGACGTAAAATTACGGTGCATTGATGGTAAAATTGAGGGGGAGTGAAGAATAACTATTCCTCACCCAGGGTGACGAATAGCGTGACCATATATATATATAGAAAGTCTATTCATCACCTAGGTTTTAGAATAAGTTATTCTTCACCCGAGGTGATATTACAATCGTTTCATAAATAAATTACATTTTAAATGCAAATAGTTACATATATATATTGATTCACTACATAAAGTTTCACATAAAAAATGAAAAAAATCATAAGACCAAAAAAAATCACATTTTATGTATATTTTACACTATATTTTTATGTTTGTAAATTTACATGACATAAGTATTTTTTACGGTGACTATATTTTCTTACGGTCTCTTTTTACGTATGGAAAACGATAAAATTTACGAAACGTAAAATTACGGTGCATTGATGTGAAAATAGAGGGGGTGAAGAATAACTATTCCTCACCCAGGGTGACGAATAGTCGATCCTATATATATATATATATATATATATATATATATATATATATATATATGACATATTTTATGTACTATCAGGGGTAGTTACCCCCTACGAATCCACCGTAGATCTCAGCGTCCCTCGATGGACCATGGTTTTTTTTGTTCTGAATCGTTGAGAATGCTAACGGGCGATAGAATTAGCACCCGACCCGTTTGCCCTTGCTAATAAGGTTTTAAATATTCTATTAGTTGTTTATCCTGTCGTTTCTGTTGCGAGCGTATCTTTATACGGCGAATAACTGATCAAGGTTATTTGCAGCTTGTAAAACGATCCTTATCCGGTGTATAACAGACCTAGGTTGTTTCGGGACGCAGTAACAAACTTTGTACTTTCTGCCAGAACGATTCTTCCTTCGCTAGCTGGCGACTGTGGACCGGTGGCGACGTCGAAAGTATTCTTCTGCCGCCGACGAGCCGGAAGGGTTGGCCGACGTTGTATTGATATTGATCGTCACTAGACCAGAGGTATGTACTACGGCTATGCAAGTAGTAATGAGTCGTACAGCAGCTTAGAATCAATCCATGAGCACGTGAGTACCCTAGTGATCAGAACATCACAATAACTAATTGGTGTATTGGGATTTGTTTATCCCATTGTAGGTATGGGCAAGCCCGGCAAGAGCGGGAGCAACTCCAAATCTGCATTTAGTAGAGCTCTTTTGAGAGTCCATACTAATAGGCAAGAACAAGTGTCTGCCATAAAAGCTTCTTGCGGCTCTCACTCAAAGAAACGAAGCTCCGTGAAGAGGAAAACATGGAAGGACAAACTATACACCAGGTGTGCTCCTTCTATCATTGTAGATCTCATGGAAGACCTATGTGAGCAGCAGAGAAGGCTTGTAGAAGAGATGGGTTTTAAGGGATTACACAGTCTGAAGCTACGCAAGCTGAATAAACCGATAGGAGCCTGGCTGCTAAGTAAATTTGATACAGAATTATTGGTTTTTTTCTCTGGGACAAGCAGGGAGTTGAAGATGACACCTCACGATGTTAATCGTGTGAGTGGACTTCCTTGTACCGGCCAGATAATAACACCCCCAAGCCCGCAAGATGTTAGTACCATGAAAGCATATTTTTGTGGTGTTTTCGGAAAAGATTCGTGGGATGAAATCACTATCAGTAGCCTTTTGAATATAGTATCTAAGATCTATGTTGATCCGATGACAAATGATGAGATCCTACAATTCAAGACCTCATTTGCATTTTGTGTCGTAACCAAGTTCTTAGCTCCACAGTCCCTTAATAATTTCATATCAACTCGATATCTCAAACCTGTGTATGATATGACGAACATTCATTTGTACAATTGGGCACAATTTGTTGTAGAGGAGCTCAGACAGGCAGCAGTATCGCTTCAGTTAAAACTTACTCGTGGGAAAAACATTGGATACATTAATGGATGCATGTTAATACCTCAGGTATGCATACTATTGATAATTACTTACTGTTGTATGTTTGCTTGTTGTTTTTGAAATAACTTAGGTAAATTTATTAATGCAGGTGCACTACCTGGACAGCTTGGAAATTGGCAATGATTGCCCTTACGATGAAATTCTTCCAAGGTTTGCCGCATACAACGACAACATCGTCGACAAACTCATTAAACGTGATATAGTTCTGCAAAATCGACTTCCGTTTCCGACCTATGGAAAATTGAAGGTAAAACATTGAGG
Source organism: Hordeum marinum (assembly GCA_022496015.1). Taxonomy (NCBI): domain Eukaryota; kingdom Viridiplantae; phylum Streptophyta; class Magnoliopsida; order Poales; family Poaceae; genus Hordeum; species Hordeum marinum. Next base: position 68,835,309 of record CM039676.1, read on the forward strand.
ATTGTTCAAAAAAGTAACTCAAATGTAGGTGGATATTATGTTTTTTTTGCTCTATAGATTGGGGTACTAGGAAGATACTATATACTACATTTGTAGATACTACGTAGTACAATCTAAGTTTAGCATAATCCTTTCCGGATACACTATAATGCAAAAGAAAGAATGTAGAATGTAGTATGCAGAAAGGAGAAAGGAGTACCATGTAGATACTACATTCATCTTTGCGGATACTACATTCTATATATCTGTGCTGATACTACAGTGTACTTAGTGCATCGTAGTTTATTTAGCAATTGACTATAAACTAATTTGTTGATAGTATGTGTTCATAAGAAGATACTATATACTACATTTGTGGATACTACTCAGTGGAATCTAACCACAACATATTCATTTCCGGATTCATTATAATGCAGAATGTAGAATATAGAATGTAGTATGTAGAAAGAAGTAAGTAGTATAGATTGTAGAATGTACATCTTTGTTGATACTACATTCTATATATCTTTGTTGATACTACATTATACTATGTGCATCGCAGTTTAGTTAGCAATTGAGTAATATTGATTACTATGGACTATCGTTGCAGATACGGAATCCTCATAGCATCCGTTACGAGTATGGACAGTGTGCGCAGGATTCTCAGCGCACTCCTACTACTGGTAGAACATACAATTCTCTCGTTAACTTGGAGACCCCAACGTTCAACATTGGATTGAGTCAACTTGAGCCCGAGAACAACATTTCAGTACGTGATCAATTCCCCCGAGTCTCTACAAACTTATCGACGGAGTTCGACATGGTAGCTGATCCAGCCATAGTGCAAGATACACCAGATAGGCAACAGCAAGCTACTCAAACAGGTATAACCCAGATAAGTATGTCATTTGCTCTTCATGCTAATGTGAAGTATTAACACATATTATTTAACCATTTCCAGATTTTCCAGAAGAAACTCCTACTTCCATATCACCTCATTCTTTATTACAAGAAATGAGTGCAGCAAGAATATCGATCCATGAGGAATGTGGTCTCCCTAAAGTTCAACCCAAAACAAGGAGGAGAATCATTGGAGAACCTTCCGATATGCTACTGCACATTCCAAAGAGAGTAATTAGACCGAGTAGAATGGTTCAGTCCCCATTTATTTGCAAACAATACATTAGTGAGAGGCTCCATGTGAAGGCATTATAAGAAATGTACACGTATATTGTATCAATTACTGATGAAGAACAACTGAGGTGAGTATAGTTCCTTCCCTGGTTGATATACTACCTTTCCTCGTTGGAATTTATATTATTCACGCAATTTTTATGAACATAACATTTTGCCAACAGGAAAATTTGGGTGCACATGTCTGAACCTGTGCCCAGGTTTTTAAAACTGAAGCAGATAAAAGAAGCCCTTAGCCTTGATGCTGAACTGCAAGATGATGCATTCAATGTTGCTGTACAAGCTATATTCGAGGATGAGATAGAAAGGTTTTCTGGCAGTGATTTTTTAGGATGGAGGCATTTCATAAATCAGGATTTTGCGGTATGTGTACATCATTCATTTGGTACGTACATATTGCACAAACCTCACCCTTCATTTTTTATGTTCAAAGATGCATGCAACCGCTGGCGGCGCAGACTGGAACCCTGAGGAGCATGTATACTTATTCAATGACATTCATATACCATACGACGTGTCGAAAAGCCGACTGGTATGATCATCCAGTATCTTCTATCGACACACTCTAGTGTTGCATACACCACACTCAATTGATCCATACATTATTTGTACTTTCCAGATATACGTCCCTCTGCATGAACCATTTCATTTCTCGCTCTATGCATTTGATACGGAGAATGAGAAGATTCAGATCATGGATCCATTTAGGGATGTAAGCAAAGGAGGAAAGGACGTCGAAGCTAGGCACTGCAAGACGAAAGAACATGTTGCTGTAGCATTACAGGAGTGCATGCAACTATCCTTTCCAGGTTGGAAACGTGATATTTCAACCTGGCAGCATGAGTTTTCCATAAATATTCCAGCAACTACCAACAGATATGTACATTCATAAGCACGGGAGGAGCATTTTCGTAATGTTGGTTTCCGAGTAACGATTTTATCCTGCAGGCTAGAAACTGCTTTCCATGTACTATATTACATGAAAAATTGGGATGCAAAATGCTTGGTGAATCCTGTTCCTTGTGTGAGTATCCCCTCTTTTGTACTGGCACATATTTTATTTGTTTCTGTCTTTCCGAGGGCTATTACTTAATTTTCATGAAAACAAATTACGCAGGATTCCAGAGAGGCACGAAAGGTCTTTCTCGCCAACCTCTTGTCCTTCAAGAGTAATGAAGCGATAATCCCACAAAATGTCAACCGCTGGGTACAAGCACTCAAGAGAAATTAGCAAAAGTCCTCGCCAATACAAGGAACTATAAACAACTGTTTGAATATCCATAGTGCTCAAAACGTACTATTATTTTACATTCTGTAATAAAAGATATGGTACCATCAATTTATTGCTTAGTTATATATTCCATTCTTGGATTGTAACATTTTTCTGTTGTTATTTTGATTTGAATTCAGTAATTATATGTATGGGGCTTCGTTCACAAAGTGCATACTTGGTAACAGTATAGGATAAATTGCATCTTGGACACCTTTGTTGTAGATTATTAATGGAAGATCGTAAACCGGAAAACTAGGGTCTCCGCGTGGACATTTTTGAAGTAATGCATTAAACATACTTCGTACTACATACTACGTATGAAAATACTTCGCGTTAAACAACCAGAGATAGTAACTACATGTGTGTGAACCACAATTAATATTTAACATAATGCATGCAAGTAATTCCGTAATAAGACAACTTCATATTGCGCAGCAGCTGTGACTCGCATGCACCTACTACATACAACCTATGGACAAACTCTTTACAGTCGTTAGCCTGTAGCAATGATAGAAAAATAAGTACCATTACCAGTGAACATACTCCCAGAAGGGTACGGTCCCTAGTTCTATATGTGTTGTAACGCAGCACGCAACAGTAGCACGTACACATACTCCTTACTGCAGAGCGAGCCCTACTAATTAACCAGTCGAGAATGAAAGGAAGATATAAAAAAATTTGCTGAAAAACTGGATGTTCATTCCATGAGTAAATTGAAAACCAGAAATATTTGTCCATTTCATGAGTAAATTGAAATCCCGAAGTCGATAAACAAGTGTCAACACCATGATCTTATAAATAGAACAATAAACGCGGTAGATATAATGTCTACTTTCTCTTGTAAGACGAATCACGGCCACATGTATTTTTATTGTGTCCTTGCTGCCCGCAGGTGCCGCAGTACCTAATTTGCATTGGTCTTGGGCCCCCAGAATTACACCCAGCTTCAGCATATTTCATTTGGGATACATGTCTGCCCTTTTTACTTTGTCTGCTAGCAATTTCTGCCTTTGACATGAACCTTCTGACTTTAGGTCGTCCTCTTCCCCTTCTAAATTCTGGAGGAAGTATATCACATCCATGAGGAGTTTCTGCATTGTCTTGACCTTCTATTTCCTCATCATAGGATTGTTCGCAATCATCTTCTTCTGCCTCAAAATCTTGTACGAAGTTGTCGTTACACGGGTCCTCCTCACACTCACCCATCACATCAGCGGCAGCTTTCTTCCATGTTAATCTTTCACTCTTTCTACTATCCTTGGTGCTTGTTTCTTCGGTGGCTGCGAGTATTTTTAGATCACTAATGTGTTTGCACATGATATCCATTGTCTTCTGGTATGTCTCCGGATTTGTGTCGCCAAGCCTTACCATATCTAGTGCGGTCTGATACATCAGGTCATGTCGATACGTTCTTGATGCAGCTGCTTCATTGTCATTTACATACTCCTTTAGGTGTTCTGGGATGGCATCTCTAACACTTCTTGTCCACCTCTTCTTCACGTATTGTTCTGGTATCTCTCTGAACCCGAACTGTACCATGACCTACACACGAAGTTATGTATCTCAATTTAGATAATTTGGGGAAAATAGTAGTAGAAAGTTTGCTCACAAAGTACGGTTCCACACCTTTATTATGTGACGGCATAGAATTCCCAAGTGCTCATATAGTTTGCAGACGCAAGTAAATTCTTGCTCACCAATATTTGCATACACATCGTACTCTCTCCTGCCCCAGCAATCTTTGCCCTCGCCCATATGTATGACCTTAAAATAGTGTTCCTCAAAAACTGGTCTTATATCATATGAGACACTCCACACAAATTGTTCCTTGAACCTTTTGAAAGCACCTCTTGTGTACACACGTGAAGCATGTTTTTCCAAAGGCGACTTTGTTGCTGTAATCACCTTGTCCTGCGTTAACAGAATTACACAACTCAAATCAAATCAAGGGTAGTTTTTTTGTGTACTTAAGGAAAAATACGTCCTACTAATGGGTGTAGTTACTCGCATGTCTCATGTACTACCATGTGAAGTTAACCCATAGTTTTTATCGTATTGTGAAGTACGTATATATCTGTACATAAAAATTAGTATGGTAAAAAGTATGGTACATACTATGAAGAAAGTAGTATATGTTCTATCCAAATATTTGTATATATTACATACTACGTGCACATACTCTCTGTTGCGATATATACTACCTACAGCATACCAAACAAAAGTGAGAGTAATTACACCCGGTTGTACGAAAGATTCTACTTAATCGTAAACAAGTATATAATTATTGAACGGAATGAAGTACTTACATCTGATGTGTGGAACTCCTCCGCGTCTTCCTCCTGAATTCTGTCATAAAAGAAACTTTCATATTTTCTAACAAGCACATTCATTGGGGAAGATGGCCTGATGTACTTCTTAAGAACATGATTCATGCTCTCACTTCTCTGGGTGGTGGACATTTTAGCAAAAAAATAAGTCTTGAAGTAAACAGGAGCCCACTTCTCCCTAATATCCCACATCCGTTTCAAGTACACACTGTCCTCTAGGTTATACCTCTTGATTAAATCAGTCCAAGCTTCTTTAAACTCGTCTATCGTCTGTGGTTCATTCAGGACTATGGAATTCATCCTTGAATTTGCTCCTCTTGCTATATATGTTCCCAAGGTTCTCTTTAGCCTTCTTCAGAATGTGCCACTTGCAAACTCTATGATACGTATCAGGCCAGATAACATTGATCGCCGCTTCCATCTGATAGCAGTTATCTGTAGAAAACATTTGGTAATGAATGGAAGATACTAGATAATGTAAGACAATATGTATTGCATGTGAGGATTGCAATTAAAATACCTGTGAGAATCGCCGCAGGTTTTTTCCCATGCATCGCTTTACTAAAAGCTCGGAGCAACCATTTGAAAGATTCAACCGTTTTCTCTCTCATCAATGCACAACCAAAGACTACCGTTTGGAAATGATTATTCACCCCAACAAAAACGTCAAAAGACATGTTATACAAATTGGTCTGATATGTTGTATCAAATGTAACAACATCACCAAAGTGGTCAAAACTAAGCCTGGACAGTGCGTGTGACCACAACATATTTTTCACCCTACCAGCCCCATTTGTTTGCATGGTGTAGAACAAGTTTTTGCTCCTACTCTGTAGCTCCTGGAAGTAGTCCATGGTTTTCTCAATGTCATCCCCACACTCATCTCTCCTTATAGAATAGGCTAATCTGTTTAATGCCCTTCTGGTGAAAGGTGCCATACCATGCCTCCATGCATTCCTGAAACCAATCCGTACATGTCCGTCGAAGGCATGCCATTGTCTATCATACCTTGGACGATACTCTTTGTACCTTCGTCAATAAAATTGTGGGACCTATACTGGGTTAGTAATGCTTACTTTTTTTTGAGCTCGTGATTATGAACACTGACAAACTTTGTCACCCTCCAGTGTTGTCTCCCGAAGAACGGTTAATCCTAATCATAGCTTTGCAACCAATCCTTGTCGACGCACCTTTGGTTCTTTTGTTAAACCCCTGTTCAATACGAGAGATGCAAATGAATAAATAGAGCAAACTAAAATCAATCTACAACTATTATCTGTAGACACATACCTGACGTACACAGCAGAACTCCTGCATGCTTTTCACATCCCCCTTCTTTTCCCTTTTTTCGAACGCCTGATACCGAATCCATGGAATCTAGCATACAAATTATAGAATGCGTATCCATCTGTGTCTTCCTTGAACAACTGCCCTAATTTAGGCAATATTGTTGATGGTTCATAAAAGCAACTAGGAATGGGAGTATCGACAACTTCATTTTCAACGACCACCCTACATAGGAATCACGGCATGAATACTAGCAACATTATTCATGAGATCTGAAACAAAAATCTTATAGTTCCCTATAAGGATTACCTCTCAAGTGGAATGATGTATAACCCATCTCCCGCGCCCGTGCTCTGCTCCTGATGGATTGTAGGTTCGACCACCGTCGCACTCTCTACGTCCATGCCTCCACCGACGACCATGCTACCGGTGTCTCCAGCCACCATGTTCAGTTGTTTCTTGGTTGCTAATGCGACCTCACTGCTCGGATCTGAATCCATCAATCCTTCAGACTGAGTCTACGAGACAATTTCTTTCCGCAACAAAAGACACGCAAATGCTAGTTTGTTATAACAGATCTACACATAAGCTGGCACTACTAATCGCTTCCCTTAATTACGCGTCCGGCAGCTCATCAGGATAAACAAACCGCAAATTTCTCAGCGTGTGTACTTACATGCATGGACGGCCACTCGCCTAAACTAACCTGAAATTTCTCAACTAGATGCCACTACGTGCGTGACTGTACTTACCTCTCCGAGTTGTTAGCTAGTCTGCCGTATTAAAATGAACACGTTCATACTCCTTAGTACGTACTCCTGTACTAAACAAACTTACCTGCACATACTCCCATGCCCGGCTAAACTGCTCCAACCAGCGGCGACACGTGGAGACCAACGAGGGCGGGGGTAACTACACCCGGTAGTAGTAGAGAATTTCCCTATATATATATATATATATATATATATATATATATATATATATATATATATATATATACTATTCATCATCCAGGGGCAGAATAAATAATTCTTCATTCGAGATAATCTTACGATCGCTTCATAAATAAATTACATTTGGATACAAATAGATTGATTCACTATGTCAAATTTGACATAAGAAAACAAAATTATTGATCATAAGGCTAGAAAATTACATTTTATGCTTATTTTACACTACATTTTCACGTTCGTAATTTTACGTTACATAAAATATTTTTTATGGTGTTTAATATTTTCTTATGTTCTGTTTTTACATATGCGGTAAAAAAATACAAGACGTAAAAATACTGTGTATAAATGTTAAAATAGAGAAGGTGAAGAATAACTATTCCTCATCAAATGACGAATAGCACGACCCTATATTTTTATCTACCACCCGAGCTAGTTCCATCTAGTTGTTTGTCCTCCACGTGTCCTCCACCATTGCACGGAGTCAATCGGGTCCAGATTGGCTTAACGGGTGCTGGTGCTGTGAATTCCAAACCTTAACAAGAAATTTAGTTTATGCAATAAAATAATCCGGCAAATGATGCGTCTGTTCAACGACCTCCTCAATTTCTGCCTACGTACGTTCAACAAACTGTCTATCCGATAACCACGTTGATACGAATTAATCTCTTATTCGCTGGAACAAAAATTTCTAGTGAATACACGTAGCTACTGGAGTACCTTTTAGTTTTTATTAGAAATAAACAAATTAGTGGTATACGCTGATTACTCTTGTAGACTGAATGCAATTCGCCACACTTCAGCTGGGTAGTCAATTGACTACACAGCTATTTGCAATAACGACATATATCAAGAAGAAATCATGCCTAAATTTTTTATGAATGCATATATCTGACTATTTAGCATTCAGTTGACCACACATAATTGGATTCCTGGCACCGCCACTGACTGAAAGAAAATTTTCTGGTGAATACATACCTACTTTTCCTTAGAAATAACCAAATGGGTAGTATGGACTATGGAGTATGTAGTATGAACTTATAAATTTCCTTAAAATTTTCGTAGTGTACTTACCTACTTTTGAGCCGCATGGAGTATACTATTGTATATATTTTTTCTTACTAGGAGTGTAAAGTTTAACATATAATTAGCAGAGTATGTAGTATGTAGTATATGTATATTTTACATTAAAAGTGTAGATCATGTACTTTTTGTGCATGACATATATTTTTAATCCAGTATGTGTTTCTTAAGACGCGCCCTTAATATAGGAAGTATACTCATGACAAAAGAAAAAAATGAAGTACATTCATACGACAAGGTAGTATGTAGTATAAAAATAAAGTAGTATGGATTATGAAGTATTTACTACGTAGTATAAAAATAATATGGTATTTCATAAAGAATAGGGCATCTGGTGAGAGTATGTTTTAAAGAAAGTATGGAGTATCTTCAAAAATAATAATGTGAAAGAGTATATATATGCTCCAAATATAAGGAGTATATATCTCTAAATAAACGACTACTTGTAGATATTTAGACGTACTGAAAGAAGTATATTCATTATGTACCCTCTACATGTACAAGTACAATATATGATGAGATTGCGTGGCGGCAAAGCTGCATACATCTGTTGTGCAAAAGGAAGTATCCATGCACGTACTAAACTATGCATGTATTACACTCTGAAGCAAAAAGTGGGTACTAGCATGTAGTCTCTTTGCCTGGTTGTGGTACATGCTTATACAATTGCGTTTACAGATCTAGAACTTCATATACACATTGCAGTATGGAGTATATAAGGGCTAAGTTCACGGTCGCGTTAGCAGCCACCGGTCAACGATGTGGAGCCTCGCCGTTGTTGCCGCCGCCGGCGATGATGAGCAGTCACCTACCAGCCGTTTCTAGATGTCTGCAACCTTGCCGGAACGGTGAGCCGTAGGGCCGGGTACAGCCGCTAGTCGCCTTCGCCGCTGCACGGAACCGTTGCCCATAAGTAGTCGCACGATCAGAAAATGGTTGGTGCAGCCATACATCTTTATGGCCGCCGGGTCGCCACTGCCACGAGCGCCTGCATATTCATCACACACAGCAAGAAAGTCCACGATCAGACGAACAAAAAAAGAAAGGATACACGTACACCTGCAAAGATCTAGAGAATTAGAATGAGATGGATCTAATATTAAGATGTGTATTGAAAAAAAGATAGATGAAAGAAATGGATCACGATCCGTTACCTCTTGGCCGTGAAATATGAGCCAGCGGCTCGAGGGATATGATTTGAATGGTAACTTGGTCTTTTGACTTGGGGTAATTAGTATATGCTAATTATCTGGCCGTTTAAATTGGGAGGTTGTGGCTCGCTTTTTCGATCGGATAGAGAAAATCTGTCTAGTTTTAAAAACCGAAACCCGTTAATCAACGGATGTGCCTGGGTGAGATCAGAGGCCGGGACGGAGCCAGGATTTGAACATAGGGAGGCAAAAACTACGACACACGAGGTTTTTCTCCCCTTAGGTTTTACACCTTTAGGGCTTTACACTACTTTCTTGAAAGAACTAACCCACCTCTTACAATGATAAGAGGAAAAAGGTATAGCAAACTAATAGATTCATGAAATTTTATTAGTGGCATAACTGTTTGATTAGGAGTTTGCATAACAACTAAATTATGTTTCAGCCATTACCTTGATCCCTGAAATTCCCCATATTCATCATTTCCTCTGAAGGGAGATGCAATCAATAGAGAATAATTATTAGATATCATGTATTAAGAAATTCTTGCTTACGCCATGTTAGGATTATGTTGGTTCCCTACTTTCCTTTGTCAGCTTGCACATCGTTTGCAATGGCATCATTTTCCTACAATTGATAGTTGAGACCTTGAACAAACTGGTTTGGAAAAAATATGAATTAATTCCATTCTCCTCCTCTTCATGTACGTCTACACAGGTAATGATATAATCTTAATGCCTATAATCTATGATTATACTTCTATAATTTGTAAAGGCGCGAACTAATCTGATGTGAGAATAAGCTTACCTTTTCCCCTCATGTTGTTGCCGCTCATCCGTGTATCCAGCCGGTATGGGGCTGCATTTACCGACTGCACCGTCCATATCCTCGTGTTTGCATGTATATCTAGTGTGCTGCTAGCTCTTGCTTTGCACAATTTGATGTCTAGCGACTAGTTGACTGATGGAAGGAGTGCGTGGTGGACGAGAGAACAATGGAAGCCGGGTCCTCGGCTTGAGCATGACCAGTGGTGTAGAGCGTTTGCAGGCTCAATTGCTGTTGCCGTTGATGATGTTCAACGCGGAATTGTTACGCCGGTCCACTACGTCGGTCCACAGGTGAGTGCACGTGGTCTTGAGTTTATTCAGATGCGAGCAGGAGTTTTTTCGTTGCTGAGATAAAATGATGTTTTTTGTTTTCCAGTACCTTGATCCGCCCAACAACTTAGTTCCTCTTACTGTGAAGCAAGTTTCGATGCTAACTCCTTCAGCCATGCACGCTGGCGCACTGTCTATACACGGAATGACTCTGACCACGATAGGGAAGTGGATGGATACATTTTTTGTGCTTCAATTTTTTATGTAGTCCCCAATCTATTTGACAAGAAAAAAATCCTTCATCCATTTTTTTTGTCTGTAGGCACGTCTGCTGGGTAGGATGTTTAATCGTACAGACTTGGCGCAAGAGATCAACCTCACCCTCGGCGATGGAACTAGGGCTATCGATGTAAAGATATGGTATATTTCATGCTCCACGGGTAGTTAATATTTAAGTATTCCCTCCGTCCGGAAATACTTGTCATACGAATGAATGTATCTAGATGTATTTTAGTTCTAGATACATCCACGTATCAATTTTTATGACAAGTAATTCCGGACGAAGGGAGTATAATGCAAAGGATAATGAGGACAACTACTTTACCTCTTGGTTTCCAGGACCATCGACGGAGAGTATACGCATGCGTCGCGTGAAGTCAGGTGAACACTTTTGTATTTTATGTTTTATCGATTGGGAGAAAGGTTCATTTTATGTTTTTCACACGCTTCATACTGATTCGTTTATGCTCAACGGGCGCAGGAATGGAGATTATGTACTCCCTCCGTCTCAAATTAAGTGATTTAAAAATGACTCAAGTTTGTATTAAATTTAGTATAAAGTTGAGTCATTTATTTTGGGACGGAGAGAGTAGTTGTTAACGGCTCTATAAGGAGACGTGATTCTACCACACACATTCGAGTTGCTCAATCAGGTTTCCTACCCCAAAAGACTTGCTTTGTCCCTCAAAAAAAAGAGGTTCGAGATTGCCCCGTCATTTTTTTACGCGAAAAACAATGTCCGCCGTTGTTTTCTGCAGTCTTGTGACTAACTACAACGAGATCACTCATCACTTCCTCCATTGCATATATGTCTACCTGGGTCTTCAGAAGACGGTAGGCTCTACCTTCTATATTTTTCGTTTCGGAGCAAGCATGCCACATTATATTGTTGACGAAGCTGCATTTTGTATGTGGATGCGGGAAAGACAAATGGATGTCCTCCGAGGGACTTGGTCACAGCCTCACAAGAGAAAATTTGTTTCCCAACGGCGCCAATGTTCTTCGGGTTTTCTACCATCCAGGGATTGTGTGTGTTTGCCTTCCAGCTAACAATTTCTATCACTCCCCTTAATTTTCTCTGACTCAACTTTACCCATCCTTTTAACTAATCATCAGTGAGCTAGAAAACGGAGTTTCTTTCTCTTTGATCCAATCTCAGACTGGTGCTGATGCAGACCGACTTAGGTAAGAAAGTTTTTTTCGCCACGTATACTAGTGCCCTAATACATACGTGCTTTGTGCCTTACGATTTTGGGTAACAGGTCAGTTATCGGAGCACACGTCTCTATGGGCAATCTTTTCACTACTGTTGATGACAATTATTTCAAGTGCTCGTTCATGTTGAGACATACCCCGGATCAACTCTTTCTCTCGCTCACTCGCGCAAACAAAAATAGAAAAAAGAGCATATATTTTTTCGACGCACAAACACCTTCACCGTACGAACGGCACCACGGCCGTACACACAACGCTGCCCACCTCGCTCCCGCTACGCGCCTACGCGCGCTGATCCTCTCGACGAGCCCACGACGCGGTCCTCCCTCAACTGCTCCCGCGATGCATGCATGCACGTTATACATACACGCGATGAACACCTAGCTATCTATGCTAACGGCCGTGCGCGCACGACGCACACGCCTAGCTAGCTACGGCCGCGCTAATACAACTGACTAGCTAACTAATCTCCGCGCACATGAACAGTCTAACCAACTGACTGCATGCATCAAGATTAGGACTAACAGTTCAACGTTAAAGGACAACGGATATGTGGCTCAAAGTACGATTCAGCGATCCACAATAGCCGTCAGCAGGTAATTATCTGTGTACTCAGCAGATTTTTTTTTTTGAAGTAAAGACTGTGTACTGAGTATTAGTTTTTATTTTCCAGTACCTTCATCGTCCCAACAACTTAGTCCCTCTAGCTGTCAGGCAAGTTTCCATGCCGATATATCTTCTGTCGAGCACGGGGGGCGTCAGTGTCAGGACGGTATGGATGAACACATATATGTCCGCCAGTGTCAGAAACGGTATTCCTTGGGTGTGTGCTGGTTCATGTGTGATGCGGTGTTCCACTTCAGCTAGCTTCCGGTTGCCGTCCCCGCGCGATGCACAAGAGCTGCCCCGTGTGCCCTCGCTCATGGAGATGCCACTCAGACAGGTTGGCGGCTGGCCACTATCTCTCAAATTTGATTGTCACCTACAAAATATCTCTCTCTCTCTCTCTCTCCTTCTCCCTCTCTTTCTCTCTCTCTAATTGATACCTAGCAGTGGTGTGTACTAATTGATGACCAAGTTTTTCGATGTGTGATGCTTACTATCTAATCAAATTGTTCCGCGTGTGCCCCCAGCCCCGGTGCCTTATGGGACGTTCTATCAAACATTGAAAACGAAGGCCGATTGCTCTCATGTAGAAATGGTCTTCCATATACTCACGGTTGACTGTACATGTAAATGGTTCCCGTTTCTTAAAAAATGGTTCCTATTGTACGTGTGTGTGGTTTTCTAGTGCATAACAAAGGTTCCCACGTGGTTTGTCGCTGCGGTCGAAGGGGAGGGGGGGCTCGTTCACCCATAAAGATGTGCCCCCACCCGAAAACCGTGTTTTAAAAAAGTGAAAAAATAAGGTCGGTTTTTCTCTCACATGGAAGGGGGAGTGGATATGCTCATGATTTACTGTACTTGGAAAGGGTTCTCGTCCCTTAAGAAAGGGCCCCTTTTGTATGTAGATTGATGGTTCTCGCAGTGCATATTAGAGGTTCCCGCGTGATCTATCGGTGCGGTCAAAAGGGGAGGGGGCGTTCACCCATAAAGATGTGGCCTCCACCTCCCACCTGGGATATAATGCAAATAAACGAAGGTTCCATGTGATGTGTGAATGCATGTGTCCTTTGTCAATTGTTCATGATGTAAAAGCAGTCGATGTGCTGACGGTGTACATTATACGGAGCTTCTGTGTGTGCCCCCACCCCCCGTGCCTTATGAGACGTTAAACGAAAGTCGATTGCTTTCATGTGGACAGGGCAACCAGGACTAAGCAATCGGGACTAAAGGCCCCCCTTTTTAGTCCCGGTTATGTTACGAACCGGGACTAAAGGGGATCCACGTGGCCGCTGTGGAGCGCTCAAGCAGGAGGAACTTTAGCCCCGGTTGGTAACACCAACCGGGACTAAAAGGTCGCCATGCGTCAGCCCCTGCCAAGCGTTGGGGTTTATGGTTTTTTTAAAGGAGGGGTTTTGGAGGGTCTAGGGGTTTCATCCATTCAACTTGACGCTAGAAAGGTTCTATCAGTCTCTCCCCCACATCAGATTAATGCAAAAAATGTTCCATGCGATGTGTGAATGCGTGTGTGATTTGTCAACGGTTCATGAAGTAAGAACATTCGATGTGCTCACGGTCTACGCTACTTAGCTTCTGCGTGCCCCCACCCTCGTGCCTTATGCGATGTTCTATCGAAAACTTGAGAACGAAGATCCATTGCTTTCATGTGGAAAGGGTCGGTTGACTATATATGGAAAGGGTTCCCGTTCCTTAAGAAATGGTTCATATTGTACTTGTGTGGGTGGTTCTCGCAATGCATAACAAAGGTTCCCGCATGGTCTGTCTATGCGCTCGAAGTGGAGGGGGCTCGTTCACCCATGGCAGGAAAGGTGACCACGGGTCGGCGACAACCTTAGGCGTGCATGGCACGGTCTCCATCCTTTTCCAGGTCTGCCCAACCAAGGCCGGGTTCCATCCTGTTGGCTCCTCCTCCCTCGACACCTCCCCCCGGACGTCCTCCGTGGTCTCATCCTTGCCGTAGGCATCCAACTTTGGGAAGGCGAGGTCATATGCTCGAGGACCTGCCGTTGGCGCTGTTGGGAGATGTAGTAGTAAATCAAAAAAATTCCTACGATCACCAAGATCTATCTATGGAGAAACCAGCAACGAGTGGGGAGAGATTGCATCTTCATACCTTTGAAGATCGCTAAGCGGAAGCGTTACAAGAACGCGGTTGGTGGAGTCGTACTCGTAGCCATCTCGCATCAAGCGAGATCCAGATATAATGTTCATGCTCAAAGCTGGTACTAAATAACAATTATTGAGGTTTAAAACTAATCCCGAAGGTAGATGTAGAGGTAGCGTGCCGGCAGCGATCACATCGACCTTGGAACCATTCCTGACGCACATCGTCACCTCGTCCTTTGCCAGCCTCCGCTTATTCCGCAGCTCCTGCTTGGAGTTACAAATGTGAGCAACTGCACCGGTATCAAATACCCAGGAGCTACTATGAGCGCTGGTTAGGTACACATCAATAACAAGTATATCACATATACCTTTAACGTTGTCGGTCTTCTTATCCGCTAAGTACTTGGGGCAGTTCCGCTTCCAGTGACCGGTACCCTTGCAATAAAAGCACTCAGTCTCAGGCTTGGGTCCACGCTTGTTCTTCTTCCCGGCAACTTGCTTACTGGGCGCGGTGTCAGCTTTGCCATCCTTCTTGAAGTTCTTATTACTCTTGCCTTTCTTGAAACTAGTGGTTTTATTTACCATCAACACTTGATGCTCCTTTTTGATCTCGACCTCCGCTGATTTCAGCATCGAGTACAACTCAGGAATGGACTTCTCCATACCCTTCATGTTGTAGTTCATCACAAAGCTCTTGTAGCTAGGTGGAAGCGACTGGAGGATTCTGTCAATGACCGAGTCATCCGGAAGATTAACTCCCAGCTAAGTCAAGCGGTTGTGCAACCCAGACATTTTGAGTATGTGCTCACTGACAAAACTGTTTCCTCCATCTTACAACTGAAGAACTTGTCGGAGACATCATATCTCTTGACCCGGGCATGAGCTTGGAAAACCAGTTTCAGCTCTTGGAACATCTCATATGCTCCGTGTTTCTCAAAACGCTTTTGGAGCCCCGGTTCTAAACTGTAAAGCATGCCGCACTGAACAAGGGAGTAATTATCGCAGCGTGACTGCCAAGCGCTCATAACGTATTGATCTGCTGGGAAAATGGGTGTGTCACCTAGCGGTGCATCAAGAACATACAATCTTTTGGAAGCTATGAGGATGATCCTCAAACCACGAACCTAGTCCGCATAGTTGCTTCCATCATCTTTCAGCTTGGTTTTCTCTAGGAATGCATTGAAGTTAAGGATGACATTAGCATTGGCCATTGGATCTACAATATAGATTGTAACGACAATTTTAGACTAAGTTCAGATAATTAAGTTCACATAATCAAATTATTTAATGAACTCCCACTTAGATAGACATCTCTCTAGTCATCCAAGTGACACATGATCCACGTCAACTAGCCCGTGTCCGATCATCACGTGAGACGGATTAGTCATCCATGGTGAACATCTTCATGTTGATCGTATCTTCTATACGACTCATATTCGACCTTTCGGTCTTCCGTGTTCCGAGGCCATGTCTGTACATGCTAGGCTCATCAAGTCAACCTAAGTGTTTCTCGTGTGTAAATCTGGCTTACACCTGTTGTATGCGAATGTTAGAACCTATCACACCCAATCATCACGTGGTGCTTCGGAACAACGATCCTTAGCAACGGTGCACAGTTGGGGAGGGTGAACACCTTTCTTGAAATTTTATTGAGAGATCCTCTTATTACTACCATCGTTCTAAGCAAATAAGATGTAAACATGATAAACATCACATGCAATCAACATAGTGACATGATATGGCCAATATCATCTTGCTCCTTGGATCTCCATCTTTGGGGCACCATGATCATCACTGTTACCGGCACGACACCATGATCTCCATCATCGTGTCTTCATGAAGTTGTCTTGCCAACTGTTACTTTTACTACTATGGCTAACGTTTAGCAACAAAGAAAAGTAATTACATGGCGATCTTGATTGACACGCAGGTCATACAATAAAATAAGACAACTCCTATGGCTCCTGCCGGTTGTCATACTCATTGACATGCAAGTCGTGAATCCTATTACAAGAACATGATCAGTCTCATACATCACAATGCATCACATCACATCCTTTGGCCATATCACATCACAAGGCATATGCTGCAAAAACAAGTTAGACGTCCTCTAATTTGGAGTTGCAAGTTTTTACGTGGCTGCTATAAGTTTCTAGCAAGAACATTTCTTACCTACGCCAAAACCACAACGTGATATGCCAATTGCTATTTACCCTTCATAAGGACCCTTTTCATCGAATCCAATCCGACTAAGATGGGAGAGACAGACACCCGCTAGCCACCTTATGCAACAAGTGCATGTTAGGCGGTGGAACCAGTCTCACGTAAGCGTACGTGTAAAGTTGGTCCGGGCCGCTTCATCCCACAATACCGCCAAATAAAGATAAGACTGGTAGTGGTAAGCAAATTAACAAGATCGACGCCCACAACAACTTTGTGTTCTACTCGTGCATAGATTCTACGCATAGACCTAGCGCATGATGCCACTGTTGGGAGATGTAGTAGTAAATCAAAAAAATTCCTACGATCACCAAGATCTATCTATGGAGAAACCAGCAACGAGTAGGGAGAGATTGGAACTTCATGCCTTTGAAGATCGCTAAGCGGAAGCGTTACAAGAACGTGGTTGGTGGAGTCATACTCGTAGCGATTGAGATCGCGGTGGACTCCGATCTTAGCGCCGAACAACAGCGCCTACGCGTTCAACACACGTACAGCTCGGTGACGTCTTCCGCGCCTTGATCCAGCAAGGAGGAGGTAGAGGTTGGGGAAGAGATCCAATAGCAGCACGACGGCGTGGTGGTGGTGGAGCAGCAAGGTATTCCGGCAGGGCTTCGCCTAAGCACTGCGGAGGAGGAGGAAGAGAGGTAGGGTTGCGCCGTGGGAAAGAGATCAAATCTTGTCTCAAAACAGCCAAAACCTCAAGTATATATAGGAGGAGGGAGAGGGAGGGCTGCCTTGGCCCCTCCTTCAAGGAGGAGAGGTTCGGCCGAAGCTAGGGAGGAGTCCACCTCCCACAAGGGAGGTGGATATCTTCCTTTTGAATCTCCTTTAGCCTTATCTCTTTATCCCTAGCCGCATGGGCCTTTCCGGAAGGACTTGGCCAGCCCAATAAGGGCTGGTACACCTCCTCTAACAGCCCACGAAGTCCTTTGGTCATTACACCCCTCCCGAGGGTCCTTCGGCACCCTCCCGGCACTCCCCGTACACTATCGATGAGCCCGAAAACTTTCCGGTGACCAAAACAGTGTTGGAAATATGCCCTAGAGGCAATAATAAATTAGTTATTATCATATTTCCTTGTTCATTATAATCGTTTATTATCCATGCTATAATTGTATTGAATGGAAACACATTACATGTGTGGGTAAATAGACAACACTCTGTCCCTAGTATGCCTCTAGTGAACTAGCTCGTTGATCAAAGATGGTCAAGGTTTCCTAGCCATTGACATGTGATGTCATTTGATAACGGGATCACATCACTAGGAGAATCATGTGATGGACAAGACCCAAACTAAAAACGTGGCTTATGATCGTGTCAGTTTATTGCTACTGTTTTCTGCATGTCAAGTATATGTTCCTATGACCATGAGATCATGCAACTCACTGACATCGGAGGAGTACCTTGTGTGTATCAAACGTCGCAACGTAACTGGGTGACTATAAATGTGCTCTACAGGTATCTCCGAGGGTGTCTGTTGAGTTGGCATGGATCAAGACTGGGATTTGTTGCTCCGTGTGACGGAGAGGTATCTCAGGGCCCACTCGGTAATACAACATCACAATAAGCCTTGCAAGCAATGTGACTAAGTGTTAGTCACGAGATCTTGTATTACGGAACGAGTAAAGAGACTTTCCGGTAACGAGGTTGAACTAGGTATGGAGATACCGACGATCGAATCTCGGGCAAGTAACATACCGAAGAACAAAGGGAACATCATACGGGATTAACTGAATCCTTGACATAGAGGTTCGACCGATAAAGATCTTCGTAGAATATGTAGGAACCAATGTGGACATCCAGGTCCCGCCATTGGTTATTGACCGTAGAGGTGTCTCGGTCATGTCTACATAGTTCTCGAACCCGCAGGGTCTGCACACTTAAGGTTTGGTGACGTTTTGGTAGTATAGAGTTATGTATGATGGTGACTGAAGGTTGTTCGGAGTCCCGGATGAGATCCCGGACGTCACAAGGAGCTCTGGAATGGTCCGGAGGTAAAGATTGATATATAGGAAGGTGGTGTTTGGACTCTGGAAAGTTTCGGGCATTTTTGGTAGTGTACCGGAAGTGACGAATGGGTCCCGGGGTCCTACCAGTGGGGCCAACCCACCCCATAGGCCTATGTGGCAACCCACCAGCCTATAGTGGGCCAGTTGGATCGGACAAGGAGGCCTATGCGCAGGAGGAAAGAGAGGCAAACCGAATTGGGGTGGAAACCTCCCCAAACTCCACCTCTCTTGTGGGAGGAAGAGTCCTACTAGGAGGAGGATTCCTCCCCACTAGGTTCGGCCGAACCAAAGGAGAACCCTCCTTTTGGGCGCAGCCTCCTCTCCCCTCCTCCTATATATATGAGTGGTTTTAGGGTTTTTTGGACAAGGATTTTCAGCCACGTCTAAACCCTACTTCTAGATCAAGTTCCTCTAGACTAGAATAGTTCCGTAGTGCTTAGGCGAAGCCCTGCCGGAATTGCTCCACCACCATCACCAGAGCACCGTCATGCTGCCGGTGAACTCTTCTCCCTCTCCACTTCCTCTTGCTGGATCAAGACGGTGGAGATCGTCATCAAGCTGCACGTGTGCTGAACGCGGAGGTGTCGTCCGTTCGGCGCTAGATCGGAAGGACCGTGAACAAGATCACAGAACGAATCATGATGAGTTCACGGAACGGATCGTGATGAGTTCACGGGACGGATCGTGATGAGTTCACGGGATGCATCATGATGAGATCGCGGGACGGATCATGATGAGTTTGCGGGACGGATCGTGATTGGATCGCGGGACGGATCGTGATGTGATCGCGGGACGCTCGGCGATTTGGATCGCGAAGATGTTCGACTACACCAACCGTGTTTCTTAACGCTTCCCGCTTAGCGATCTACAAGGGTATGTAGATCCACTCTCCCTCTCGTAGATGCTCATCACCATGGATAGATCTTGCGTGTGCGTAGGAATTTTTTTGTTTCCCATGCAACGTTCCCCAACAGTGGCATCATGAGCTAGGTCTATGTGTAGATGAGATCTCGAGTAGAACACAAAGAGTTTGTGGGCGTTGATGCTTAGATTGCTTCCTCCCTTGGTCGGATTTTGGTTCAGCGGTATTGTGAGATGAAGCGGCCCGGACCAACATTACTCGTACGCTTACGAGAGACCGGTTCCCTCGACCGCAACTTGTTGCATAGATGGCTTGCGGGTGCCAGTTTCTCTCACTTTAGTTGGATCGGATTCGACAAATGCGGTCCTTGAGAAGGTTGAAAAGCAACTAGTGTATCACCGTTGTGGTTTTTGTGTAGATGAGAATTGTTCTTGCTAGATACCCGTAGCAGCCACATAAAACATGCAACAACAATTAGAGGACGTCTAACTTGTTCTTGCAGAGTATGTTGTGATGTGATATGGCCAATTACATGATGTGATATATGTGATGTATGAGATGATCATGTGATGTATAGAATTTCACGACTTGCATGTCGATGAGTACGACAACCGGCAGGAGTCATAGGGTTGTCTTTAATTATTGTATGACCTCGTGTCAATCATTAAGCGCTATGTAATGCTTTACTTTATCGCTAAACGGTAGCAATAGTAGTAGAAGCATGTAGGGCGTGACAACCCCGATGACGACACGTTGATGGAGATCAAGATGATGGAGATCATGGTGTCGTGCCGGTGACGATGGAGATCATGCCGGTGCTTTCAAGATGGAGATCTAAAGCACAAGTTCATGGCCATATCATGTCACTTATGAATTGCATGTGATGTTAATCCTTTTATGCACCTTGTTTTGCTTAGTACGACGGTAGCATTATAAGGTGATCCCTCACTTAAATTTCAAGATAAAATTGTGTTCTCCTCGAGTGTGCACTGTTGTGAAAGTTCGTCGTGTTGAGACACCACGTGATGATCGGGTGTGATAGACTCTACGTTCACATACAACGGGTGCAAGCCAGTGTTGCACATGCAGAACACTCGGGTTAAACTTGACGAGCCTAGCATGTACAGACATGGCCTCGGAACACAAGAGATCGAAAGGTCGAACATGAGTCATATAGTAGATATGATCAACATGATGATGTTCACCATTGTAACCACCTCAACTCATGTGATGATCGGACTTGAGTTGGTGAATTTGGATCATGTATCACTCAGATGACCAGAGGGATGTTAATTTGAGTGGGAGTTCTTAAGTAATATGATTAATTGAACTCATTATCATGAACATAGTCAGTAGTGTCTTTGCAAAATTATGTTGTAGATTACTAGCTCACGCTGTAGCTCCCTTGAATTTTATATGTTCCTAGAGAAATAGAGTTGAAAGATGATGGTAGCAATATTGCGGACTGGCTCCGTGATCTGAGGATTGTCCTCATTTCTGCACAAAAGGCTTACGTCCTTAATGCACCGCTCGGTGCACCAATCCCTCTAGCGTTGTTTGTAGATGTTGTGAACATCTGACAGGCACGTTTTGATAATTACTTGATAGTTTAGTGTGTCATGCATTACAGCTTAGAATTGAGGCTCTGAAACGTTTTGAACGTCATGGAACATATGAGATGTTCTAAGAGCTGAAATTAGGATCTCAGGCTCGTGCCCGTGTTGCGAGATATGAGATCTCCAACAAGATTCTTTGCCTGTAAGATGAAAGAGAATAGCTCAATCGTTGAGCATGTGCTCAGATTGTCTGGGTGCTACAATCGCTTGAATCGAGTGGGAGTTGATCTTCCAGATAAGATAGTGATTGATATATTTCTCCAAGTCACTGTCACTAAAGCTAATAGAACTTGGTGATGAACTATAAAACGCCAGGGATAGAAATAATGATCCCTGAGCTATTCGCGATGTTTGACACCGCAAAGGTAGAAATCGAGAAGGAGCATCAAAGTGTTGATGGTTAGTTAAAACCACTAGTTTCGACAAGAGCAAGGAGGGAAACTTCATGGATAGCAAGTCAGTTGCTGCTCCAGTGAAGCAACCCAAAGTTGAACTCAAACATGGGACTAAGTGCTTCGATTATGAGGAGAGCGGTCGCTGAAGCGGAACAACCCTAGATGCTTGGTAGATAAGAAGGCTGGCAACGTCAATAGAAGTATATTTGATATACGTGTTATTGAAGCTAGTACTCCTAGTAGCACCTGGGTATTGGATACCGGTTCGGTTGCTAAATGTTAGTAACTCGAAATAAAAGCTACGAAATAAACGAAGAACTAGCTAAGTGTGAGGTGACGATGTGTGTTGGAAATGTTTCCGAGGTTGATGTGATCAATATCGCACGCTCTCTCTACCTTCGAGATTAGTGACGAACCTAAAATAAATGTTATTTGGTGTTTTTTGCGTTGAGCATGAATGTGATTAGATCATGTTCATTGCAACACGGTTATTCATTTAAGTTAGAGAATAATGGTTATTCTATTTACGAATAATACCTTCAATGGTCATGCACCCAGTAAGAATGGTTTGTTGAAACTTGATCGTAGTAATACACATGTTCATAACATTGATGCCAAAAAGATGCAAAGTTAATAATGATAGTACCACATACTTGTGGCACTGCCGCTAAATGTCATATTGGTATAAAACACATGAAGAAACTCCATGCTGATGGATCTTTTGACTCATTTGATTTCGAATCGGTTGAGACATGCGAACCATGCCTCTTGGTCAAAGATGACTAAGGACCCTGTTTTCTATTTTGATGAAGCGGGCAAGTGATTTATTGGAAATGATACATGTTGATGTATGCAATCCAATGAGTCTTGTAGCGTGCGGTGGATATCGTTATTTTCTTACCTTCACTGATGATTTGAGTAGATATAGTGTATATTTACTTAATGAAACACAAGTCTGAATCGTTTGAAAGGTTCAAGCAAATTCAGAGTGAAGTTTAAGATCATCATGACAAGAAGATAAATATGTTTGCGATATGATCGTGGAGGTGAATATCTAAGTTACGAGTTTGGCATACAACTTTAGACAATGTGAAAGTTGGTTCACAACTCATGCCACCTGGAACACCATAGTGTGATGGTGTGTCCGAACGTCATAGTCGTGCTCTATTGGATATGGTGCGTGCTATGATGTCTATTATCGTTTTGTTACTATAATTTTGGGGTTATGCATTAGAGACAACAACATTCACTTTAAATAGGGCACCATCTAAATCCGTTGAGATGACACCGTGTGAACTATGGTTTGATAGAAACCTAAGCTGTCATTTCTTAATGTTTGGAGCTGTGACGCTTGTGTGGAAAATGTTTTCGCCTAATGAGCTCGAACCCAAAGCGGACAAATGCATCTTCATAGAATACCCTAAGAACAGTTGGGTGAACCTTCTATCTAAGATCCAAGCATAAAATGTTTGTTGCTAAAACTGGGTCCTTTCGCAAGAAAGGGTTTCTCTTGAAAGAATTGAGTGGGAGGAGGATAGAACTTGATGAGGTTATTTGAACCTCTGCTTCAACCAGAAAGTAGCGCAACACAGAAAGATGTTTTTGTGAAGCCTACGTGAGTTGAAGAGGAAGTTAATGATGATGATCATGAAGCTTCGGATCAAGTTACTATCAACCTACAAGGAAAATAGAACTTGATGAGGTTATTGAACCTTTACTCCAAACCAGAAAGTGGCGCAGCGCAGAAAGATGTTTCTGTGAAGCCTACGTAAGTTGAAGAGGAAGTTAATGATGATGATCATGAAGCTTTGGATCAAGTTACTATCGAACTTCGTAGGTCGACAAGGACGTGTACTGCTACTAAGCGGTACGACAACCCTATCTTGGAGGTCATGTTGTTGGACAACGATGAACCTACGAACTATGGAGAAGCAATGATGGGCCTGGAAGCCAACAAATGGTTAGAGGCCATGAAATCCGAGAAAGGATCCATGTATGAAAACCAAGTATATACTTTGGTGGACTTGCTCGTTGGACGGCAGGTCGTCAAGTACAAATGGATCTTTAAGATGAAGACAGACGCTGATGGTGAATGTCACCATTTATAAAGCTCGACTTGTCGCAAAGAAGTTTCCGCCAAGTTCAAGGAGTTGACGCGATGAGACTTTCTCACTCGTAGCGACGCTAAAGTCTATTGGAATTATGTTAGCAATTGCTGTATTTTTCAATTATGAAATCTGGCAGATGGATACCAAAACATTGTTTCCTTCCTTAAGGAAAGGTTGTATGAGATACAACCAGAAGGTTTTGTCAGTCCTAAGGATGCTAAAAGGTGTGCAAGCTTCAGTGAACCTTCTATGAACTGAAGCAAGCATCTCGGAGTTGGAATATACACTTTGATGAGGTGATCAAAGTTTTTGAGTCTATACAAAGTTTATGAGAAACTTGTATTTACAATAAAGTGAGTGGGAGCACTATAGAGTTTCTGGTAAGCATATGTGGTTGACATATTGTTGATCGGAAATGATGTAGAATTTCTGGAAAGCATAAAAGGTTGTTTGAAAAGAGTTTTTCAAAGGAATACCTGGATAAAGCTACCTAATTGTTGAGCATCAAAATCTATAAAGATAGATCAAGATGTTTGATAAGACTTTCAACGAGTACATACCTTGACAAGATTTTGAAAGAGTTCAAAATGGATCAGTCAGAGAAAGAGTTCTTGCCTGATTTGTAAGGTATAAAGTTGAGTAAGACTCAATGCCAAGTGACTGCAGAAGATAGAGAAAATATGAGTGTCATCCCCTATGCTTCAGCCATAGGCTCTATCATGTATGCAATGCTGTGCACAAAGACCCGATGTCAGCCTTGCTATAAGTATGGCCGGAAGGTTTCAAAGTGATCCTGGAATGGAGCACTGGACAGCGGTCAAGATTATCCTTAGTAACTAAAAGACTAAGGAGATGTTTCTCGATTATGGAGGTGATAAAGAGTTCGTCGTAAAGAGTCACGTCGATGCAAGCTTTAACACCAATCCGGATGACTCGTAGTAGCAATCTGGATACGTATAGTGGAGCAGCCATTTGGAATAGTACCAAGTGGAGTGTGGTAGCAGTGTTCACGGTTTGACATAGAAATTTGCAAAGTACACACGGATCTGAATGTCGCAGACCCGTTGACTATAATACCTCTCTCACATGCAAAGCATGATCGATCCCCAGAACTCATTGGGTGTTAGATTCATAACAATGCGAATCACATGGTGATGTGAACTAGATTATTGACTCTAGTGCAAGTGGGAGACTAATGGAAATATGCCCTAGAGGCAATAATAAATTAGTTAATATCATATTTCCTTGTTCATGATAATCATTTATTATCCATGCTATAATTGTATTGAATGGAAACACATTACAAGTGTGGGTAAATAGGCAACACTCTGTCCCTAGTATGCCTCTAGTGAACTAGCTCGTTGATCAAAGATGGTCAAGGTTTCCTAGCCATTGACATGTGATGTCATTTGATAACGGGATCACATCATTAGGAGAATGATGTGATGGACAAGACCCAAACTACAAATGTAGCTTATGATCATGTCAGTTTATTGCTACTGTTTTCTGCATGTCAAGTATATGTTCCTATGACCATGAGATCATGCAACTCACTGACATCAGAGGAGTACCTTGTGTGTATCAAACGTTGCAATGTAACTGGGTGACTATAAAGGTGCTCTACAGGTATCTCCGAGGGTGTCTGTTGAGTTGGCATGGATCAAGACTGGGATTTGTTGCTCCGTGTGACGGAGAGGTATCTCAGGGCCCACTCGGTAATACAACATCACAATAAGCCTTGCAAGCAATGTGACTAAGTGTTAGTCACGGGATCTTGTATTACGGAACGAGTAAAGAGACTTGCCGGTAACGAGGTTGAACTAGGTATGGAGATACCAACGATCGAATCTCGGACAAGTAACATACCGAAGAACAAAGGGAACATCATACGGGATTAACTGAATCCTTTACATAGAGGTTCGACCGATAAAGATCTTCGTAGAATATGTAGGAACCAATGTGGACATCCAGGTCCCGCCATTGGTTATTGACCGTAGAGGTGTCTCGGTCATGTCTACATAGTTCTCGAACCCGCAGGGTCTGCACACTTAAGGTTTGGTGACGTTTCGGTAGTATAGAGTTATGTATGGTGGTAACCGAAGGTTGTTAGGAGTCCTGGATGAGATCCCGGACGTCACAAGGAGCTCCGGAATGGTCCGGAGGTAAAGATTGATATATAGGAAGGTGGTGTTTGGACTCTGGAAAGTTTCGGGCATTTTTGGTAGTGTACAGGAAGTGACGAATGGGTCCCGGGGGCCCACCAGTGGGGCCAACCCACCCCATGGGCCTATGTGGCAACCCACCAGCCCATAGTGGGCCAGTTGGGTTGGCCAAGGAGGCCTATGCGCAGGAGGAAAGAGAGGCAAACCGAATTGGGGTGGAAACCTCCCTAAACTCCACCTCTCTTGTGGGAGGAGGAGTCCTACTAGGAGGAGGACTCCTCCCCACTAGGTTCGGGCGAACCAAAGGAGAGCCCTCCTTTTGGGCGCAGCCTCCTCTCCCCTACTCCTATATATATGAGTGGTTTTAGGGTTTTTTGGACAAGGATTTTCAGTCACGTCTAAACCCTACTTCTAGATCAAGTTCCTCTAGACTAGACTAGTTCCGCAGTGCTTAGGCGAAGCCCTACCGGAATTACTCCACCACCATCACCGGAGCGCCGTCACGCTGCCGGTGAACTCTTCTCCCTCTCCACTTCCTCTTGCTGGATCAAGACGGTGGAGATCGTCATCAAGCTACACGTGTGCTGAACGCGGATGTGTCGTCCGTTCGGTGCTAGATCGGAAGGACCGTGAACAAGATCACGGAACGAATCGTGATGAGTTCACGGAACGGATCGTGATGAGTTCACGGGACGGATCGTGATGAGTTCACGGGACGGATCGTGATGAGATCGCGGGACGGATCGTGATGAGTTCGCGGGACGGATCGTGATTGGATCGCGGGACGGATCGTGATGTGATCGCGGGACGCTCGGCGATTCGGATCGCGAAGATGTTCGACTACACCAACCGCGTTTCTTAACGCTTCCCGCTTAGCGATCTACAAGGGTATGTAGATCTACTCTCCCTCTCGTAGATGCTCATCACCATGGATAGATCTTGCGTGTGCGTAGAATTTTTTTTGTTTCCCATGCAACGTTCCCCAACAAACAGGACTTCCTATATATCAATCTTTACCTCCGAACCATTCCGGAGCTCCTCGTGACGTTCGGGATCTCATCCGGGACTCTGAACACCTTCGGTAATTACGTATACCATTTCCTATAACCCTAGCGTCATCGAACCTTAAGTGTGTAGACCCTACGGGTTCGGGAGACACGTAGACATGACCGAGACACCTCTCCAGTCAATAACCAACAGCGGGATCTGGATACCCATGTTGGCTCCCACATGCTCCACGATGATCTCATCGGATGAACCATGATATCGGGGATTCAATCAATCCCATATATAATTCCCTTTGTCTACCGGTATGATACTTGCCCGAGATTCGATCGTCGGTATCTCTATACCTTGTTCAATATCGTTACCGGCAAGTCTCTTTACTCGTTCCGTAACACATCATCCCATGGCTAACTCCTTAGTCACATTGAGCTCATTATGATGATGTCTTACCGAGTGGGCCCAGAGATACCTCTCCGTCATACGGAGTGACAAATCCCAGTCTCGATTCGTGCCAACCCAACAGACACTTTCGAAGATACCCATAGTGCACCTTTATAGCCACCCAGTTACGTTGTGATGTTTGGCACACCCAAAGCATTCCTACGGTATCCGGGAGTTGCACAACCTCATGGTCTAAGGAAACGATACTTGACATTGAAAAAGCTTTAGCAGACGGACTACACGATCTTGTGCTATGCTTAGGATTGGGTCTTGTCCATCACATCATTCTCCTAATGATGTGATCTCGTTATCAACGACATCCAATGTCCATGGTCATGAATCCATGACCATCTATTGATCAACGAGCTAGTCAACTAGAGGCTCACTAGGGACACGTTGTGGTCTATGTATTCACACATGCATTCTGGTTTCCAATTAATACAATTATAGCATGAACAATAGACAATTATCATGAACAAGGAAATACAATAATAACCATTTTATTATTGCCTCTAGGGCATATTTCTAACAGGCGCTTGTCGAGGGTGTGGAGGGAGTCCTCCATCACCTGCCTCATGAGGTCCTCCTCCTCTCAGGGACTCATTTGCACGGGTCCTGGCAGGGACAGAGACAGGGACGGTATTGGAGTCAGGCCGGGAATCATCCCGTTCCCACGGGGATGGGGTGGGTTGGGAGCTATCGCGATGGTGAGAGCGTTCCCTTCGCAGGCTTGGAGGATGACCGACAAAGTACGATTGCCGGTGGGTGTCGTGCTCATCGCGGATCCAAGTATCCCAAAATGAGGAGTCGATGGTGTACCTCCAGTTATCGATGAGGTCCGGCGATAGGCGGGCGCGACATCGATTGATCTCTTTGTAATGGGCACGACCGCTCACCGGGATGGGGGAATAGGCACCCGACCCGCGGAGAGGTGCCAGTTGTTAGGGATGTGCACGTCTATCCATGCCAACACCGTGCGCGTCTCCCAGTATCGCTTGCAAATCTCTCCCTTGACGTACGAGCGCATCCGAGGTGCGGCCCCGTCCAGCGAGATATGAAATGCGGTTGGTTGCGATGGAGGTGGAGGTGGAGTGGGAGAGTGGCGACAGCGGCCGGACGAGAACCCGACCTCGTGGTCATGCCTTGTCTTGCGGACCATAATTGTCGCTGACAGGGAGGTGGGGGAGCGGCAGGCTAGGGTTTGGGTGGAGGAGATCAAGGAGGCATGGGGTGACTGTCAGGTGAGTCCGCCTACGTGTGCATCGTAAATATAAATGGCGAGAGGTATGTGGCTGGCTGGCACGCGGGCCCGAGGCGGACACGGTGTGGACGTGTAGTCGTCCCTTCGATGTACGTGTGGCCGCAAACTCGACACTGGTTTGCGTCAAAAATGGGGCGGATCAGACGCGAAACGAACAAATTTAAGGTTGCGATCGCGCGTTATGCCATGTCGTCTGTCCGACAAGGATCATATGGGGTTCTAGCGTTGGAGTTGCCCTAAGTTGCATCCTTCGACTGCACCTAGCAGGTAGCAGCTTGGTACTGGTAAGTTGACCAATCACTTTCATAAAACTGATGACAAACATGTTGTATGCATGTGGAGGCTTATGTATATCCATTGAAAAGTAAGAGACCTCCACACACATGCAATGCCATGCTGTCGAACCAACAGTCAATCAATCTGGCCAGCATGGTGTCCAGACCCACCCATGGGCACTCATCGTGCGTGTTCATGGAGTCTTCCAAGTCACGTTGAATGAGCCGGGTCTCCTCCTCCTCTGTCATGGTAGGAGGTGGGGGGGGGGGGACGGAGAGGGCGAAGGTGGTGGCGTCGGCGTGATGCCGCGCACCTGGGGAGGCCTTGGAGCACGCGCTCGCCACTCTGGATGTGCACGCCGTGGGCTAGTTGGGCGACCAACAAAGTGCGATGCGCGCCGCACGTCTTGCCGTTCTGAAACCAGGCATCCCATAGTGGGGAATCGACGGCATACCTGGGGTCGTAGTAGAGGTCGTCAGGCAGGCGGCAACGGCGGCGGTGGTGGATCTCCTCGCGACGAGTACGACCGCTCAACGGGATCAGCGGGATCGGCACCCGATCCGCGAAGAGATGCCAGTTATTGGGCAGGTGAACGTCTGGCCCAGGGGAGCGGCGCCCCTGTTTCCCAATAATGCCGACAAACATCCGAGGGGACGTACTCCCTGATGCGCGCCGGGGCATCCGGAGGGACGATAACAAATGCGGGCGGTGCGGGGTGCGGGGGCCCTTTGTGGGGGTTGCGTGAAACTGACGGCACGGTTGGGCCGTGGGGTTTGTTCGTTTGCTCCAAACGGACAGGATCGAACGGTTTAGGATCGTGCGTTGGAGTTGGCTAATATGACAGCGAGGTACTCGTGGTTCGTCGGCCTTGAGGAGAGGGGCCACGGTGAGCAGGAGGAAACAGGGGTGGTCGGCACTCCTTCATGGTCACGGACTTGGAAAGCTGGGGTGCATGCTACGATCCCGGTACAGTCTCTGCGCTTGTGCGTGAAATGGGGAAGACGAACAGCGCCAGCGCACATGTGGACCGCACAGGTTGCAGCAGCCTTTGACTTGGCATCTCCCGCATACAGTCATGCCAGAGGCAAGCATCGCGTTGGGCGCCTTTTAACTTGTGTCACGAGACAATTCGTCTACATGGATGCGGCGCTTGTGAGTTGTGACTACTATATACACGACGTGTAATGCCACGAAAACAAAGGGTCAAACACTAATGGGCGCGTGCAGGGGTTTGGGTGATGCTCGTTATTATTCTATGTGCACTCGGGTCCAACAGTTGATGCATGTGTGACTGGTTATCCCTTAAAAAAAAGAAAATTCTCTAAACCGATTTAAAAAATGTACTCCATAAAGCTGTCAGTTCGTAGTTGCACCTCATGGACGCATTGGTGTTGTGGAGCAGCGACATGTGTTGACACTAGAGCTTGAGGGTAATGCATGCAACACACTGGAAAAACTTTGCGAGCTGATTCTAGCATGCCGATGGGATTATGGTATAATGGTAGGTGCTAGCCACACTAGTCGTGCATGGCTTAGTACATAAAAACGGTGCCATGGTGGAGGAGCTGCGTGTGCACCACTTTTATTTATTTGTTACAGTTTCCCTTTTTGTCAGAAAATTTTGTTAACATTATTCTTCACATCTTTCTCTTCTGCCCAGACCTCAACAATTCTGCGCGGTTTCACCAAGGCCTAGCGTGTACCCAGACACGTCCATGCGAACATGGCCAGCTAAAACGGGATGGCCCAAAAGGAATAAAACTTCTAGGAAAAAAAAGGTTTGGAAGGTTCAAACCTTATGTGAAGAGTTCTCAAAATCCATCCTGAAACCCTTCGAGCTGGCTGATGGGTGGTCCTTGCCTCACGTTTTGGCCCGTGCCAGCCTAGTGCTGCGCACTGTTGTCCACATACAACAAGCGTGGTCCTCCTTTCCTTTGTAGATGGCTTTACTCTACGACCTCCGTTTACAAGGGCACAGTTTCTAGGGATGGTCCTCTCATTCATGGATAGGATGATTTGAAAACCTTGGCCCTTTAAAGATAAAATTCTTCGCCTGATTGGCCCTACAAAATTGAATTTGGATGGCGGACAGATTGGCTAAGCGAGGATGGCCTAATTGCAACCTATGTCCTCCTTGCAAGACGACTTAAGAAAGCGGGCCCATCTCTTCTTCAAGTGTCGCTTCACCAGGCGGTTATGGTCTTTGGTCATCGAAAAATTTCCCATGTTTGGGCAAGACACGGCGGTTTGGTCCCAATTTGACTCTGTTCAAGACTGGTGGGCTAGCATCTGCGCTGAAGGCACGCATGATCGACAAGCCAAGGCATCAATCACCATGCTCGTTTCTTGGTCCGTATGGAACGAACGAAACTCGAGGGTCTTCAAGCACAAGAGTACCCCCACCGTCATTTCTGCTATCCTCCATTGTCAACGAGGCTAATCTTTGGGTGTTGGCGGAAGCGGGAGCTAAGCGACTAGGGTCTTTTATTTTTCGCGAGTAATCCGCATGTCGTATTCTGTAGTGGCATGTAACAAACTCTCCTCTTGCTTATTTAATATATGAGGCAAAGCTTTTGCCTTCGTTTCAAAAAAATAAATAAATCAAATGACTTATAAGACCAAAATACAAACAAGGTAAGAAGAGGGACTAGATCCCAACACGAGTGTGAGCTCGTGATTGCAGCCGCCCCAGTGAAGTTTTATAAGTTTGTTTTTCCCTACACGCACGCACGCACGCAGACATATGTTATGTTTTGAGACACCGTACACATGTATTTTCTTCGTTCGAAAATACTTGTCTTAAAAATGGATATATCTAGACTTATTTTAGTTATAGATACATTAATTTTATTCATTTTGACGATAAATATTTTCGGACGGAGGGAATAGATGTATAGGTATATAATAGGGAGTGGGGCGTTTTGGAGGACGAGCTTCATGCAACTCGTTTAAATAAAAATCAACAATCATATTTTTAAGTTTCATTTTTTTTGAAAAAATCATACACGTTCATGTGGATGTGTTTCACATGTGTGTAAAATCTGACGATGAAATACATTATGGTGCGAGCTACATAAAAAAGACAAATTCCTCCATTTTATCGGTGAACAGTGAATATACTGTTCGCCCTTTCGAAAAACACAATTTTATCTTTTTTTGTAGCTTTCACCCTAATGTATTTCATCGTCAGATTTCACACACATGTATTATACATCCGTATGAACGTGTTTGATTTTTTTCAGACTTTTTTGAAATTTAAAAATACGATTTTCGATTTTTTCAAAAAAACGAGCTCCATGAAGCACGTCCCCACAGAGCATTTTCGTATAATAGGTATCCTTATAAATGAAAACTCCCGTTCTATAGCACAGGAGGCGACTTTTTCCAAAGCTTGGCGCAGGTAGAGCATGGTTCGGGAGTCCGTCCAAGTCGATGACGGACCGCAACTAGACCAGCCCACCGAGCCGATCTCTCTCGAATAGGTAGGGTTCTAGAGAGCGGCGTCGCGAAGGCCGAGCACCAGGCAGCTCGTTATCCCCTTGGTGTGGGCCTCGCGATTCACTGTCAGGTTTTTTCGACGTATACGAACCAATATACACATGTGTGAATAGTGCAGCCGTATGAGAGTGGCACATTGCTAGGCTCGAGTAAAAGTATGATCAAAACTTGAACCAAAATATTTTTAGTCTGCATATTAATCAAAGTATTTTTATTTTGACCAAACTTATAAAAATATGTATCAACATTCACAATGCGATATTAATATCGTCAGATTCATTACGAAATATAGTTTTATGGAATGTTTATTTAGTGTTGCAGATGTTGATATTTTTTAATATATATTTGATCAAACTTTGTAAAATTTGATTTGACACAAATCTAACATGCAGAATAAAAAAGACCCGAGAAAGTACAACTGGGACTAGTAAACCCGGACGGGAGTAGTAACTAGCTCATTTAAGATGACACCTCTTAATCCCTAAGAGGTAAGAGAAATATTTGGTCTGAACCATCCATTCACCAAGGATATATTTGACCACACAAAATATTCTATTTATGACAATTACTTTTTAAAAATTAATGTTTAAAATGATCCCCACACGTCTCTTTTTAATATCATAAAAATCACATTCAACCCTGTACATATGTGTTGTATCTAGATTGTGAAGATGAACAATTACCATATTGTATGATATTATATATATCCATGTGATTCTAAAAAATGTATGCACACTACAAATGTCATTATTACAATTTATCTAGATTGCAACATAATAATCATCTGTACGTGTATTTGCATCATTCTGAGAGAGCCAATAAAGAAAAAAAGATGTCCCACAAAAAAGAGTAAAGAAAATAAATATACACATGCCATGCTAGGAACATGTATGACCTTTTCTTTTTGTGAGTAATATACTAATCGTTCTCCGTTATACATTCCTTGTCTAACTAAATAAAATGTGTAAGAACAGTGGTACACAAGTTTGCTTTGTTAAAGAAAAATACTTATGGTCTTTTGTTAAAGTAAAACATACTAATGAAATGTTTTACTTTAAAGATTGATTTTGTCTTTTTTGGTGAGAGCTCCTCAGATGTTTTGTTTTGGCTGAAATTTTGCAAGAAGCTCAAACATTTCATCAAGTTTCATGTCCCAAAATTTCAGAATTTTTGGATCAAGTTTGATCGAGTTTTTCAAAATTCGGGTGTACTACACCCGGGTGTAGCCACACCTTTCCGATGCAACGAGAGTGGATTTATACTCTCGGGTGTAGTACACCCGAATTTATAAGCCTCTGCGAGTTACTGCTACTGTAATATGTATGCATAGTGAACTAAGTCATGTCCTACCGCAACTTACTGCCACTGTAATATGTAGAGCCAAGTTTATCTAAGTTTAGTCTACTGTGTACTTAGAGAACCAAGTCATGCAGCTCGTCTATCGAAGTGTCTATTGAACAATCCAACTGAGTTACCTATATTTATTTTTCATGTGACAATCGTAATATTGTTGTGTGTCAGTCCTAATTTTGGTCTAGCTTAACTGGGGCAGATTTCTAGTCATCTGTTTGTGTGTTTGTGGTGGTCAATTGGTCATGCCCGTATGGTTAGGTCCTTCTCTGACAGATTGTGTTGCATTTCAGAACCAGCTTTTTTGTTTGTTTTTGCCGAGGTTTGGAACAGTGCACGTGCTTTGCGTGTGATCATGACCATGCGTAATCTTTTCCATGGCCGAACTAACAAAGGGATGTTCCTACACATCCTAATGTCAGATTTCTAGGCACTGGCAAGTTTGAATGAGAATTTATACAATCATGTTAAATAGTTGTCCTTTTGTGATAGAAATATTTTGTAAGAAATTTTGAGTATCTCTTGGCCTTCAAACAGTCATATTTTATTCGACTTGCTCGTATCATAAATGCTCAGTTGCAACTGGTATGTGCTTTGCCAATTTCCCATTTTCAATAGATTTCGGTTCAATAGTTGATATTCGCCTGACACTGGTTGGTGAATAGTTTAATTCTCTATGTTTAGTTAACGATTTGAATATTCTATAGTAAAAGCTAAACATAGGTAGATTCAAACAGAAACAAAACTATAATATATATGTTTTAACCATTTTCTAACACATATGATCACTAGTGAGCTAGAAGGTACATGTTTTTTGATGCAGAAGGTAGAAATATCTCTAACTTATTATATTAAAAGCATGAACAATTGTCACTGGATGGTTAGAAAGTACAGTGGAAACACCAAGTGTGGACACCCTCCAAGACTGAAACCACCGGTGTGTGTTTTCTCTATTATTCTAAATACCTTTTTTTAGTTTATTATGGATTTTTTCTTGCTTCTTGAGAGAATGGCAACAACTCTCTTTGATACCCAAAATTTCAGTCAAAGTAATGTATTTCCATGAAATGACAGAAAATCCATTTGATCTTAGTTCCCTATAATGCTCCCACTCTACAAAAATACAAATCCTCTTACCCAAGGAGAGACCGTGAGTTATCGAACTTACAAGAGAACGTGCAATTTTGATAATATCAAGATTTTGCAAGAGTATTAAATTTCAGTTTTTAGACCGGATCGTAATCAAGTTGCAACGAAGAACATTTATAAAGAAAATAGGCATGGGTATGGGGATTTGATTCTTACAATCATATATTTGTGATCTAGATCATTATGATCTTAATTTGTGCTGTAATGATTTATGTGATATGGGTGCTAGCATAAGTGTTATTCTACTTTCTTTATACCAAGAAGTTATGCATGATATTGCACCCGCTAAAATAGAAGAGATTAATGTCATTATTAAGCTTGCAAACAGAGATACTATTTCACCACTTGGGATTGCTAGAGATGTCGAATTCTTATGTGGTAAGATTAAATATCTTTCCGATTTCTTAGTGCTTGGATCACAACAACATAATTTTTGTTCCATTATATT
Source organism: Hordeum marinum (assembly GCA_022496015.1). Classification (NCBI taxonomy): domain Eukaryota; kingdom Viridiplantae; phylum Streptophyta; class Magnoliopsida; order Poales; family Poaceae; genus Hordeum; species Hordeum marinum. Next base: position 68,870,677 of record CM039676.1, read on the forward strand.
CAGAAGACCTTTCTTGAATACCGTTAATCCTGAAATTGATTGTGTTAAAGAAAATGTCAAAGTTAAGTTTGGTGTTGTATCTCATGAAATTAATTTCTCCAAGTTTAGTAGAGAAACTCATGTTAAAGAATTATCTAGTAAAGATGATATTATTGGTTTGACTTCTATTGCCATACCTCCCAGTCCCACCGATCCTTTAGATCAATACTTGCTAGATCATGAAAATGATATGCATATGAATGAGAGAAATGAAATTGATAAAATATTCTTTAGGCAAACACATATCCTTAAACATAACTTGCATGTTGAAACTTGGGGATACCCTCTCCTACCTAAGAGTGACCTGGTGTTTGAATTAAAGAAACTCTCTGATACTTTAAAATATGCTTATCGTGATGAAAATAAAATATATCCTATCATTATCAATGCCAACCTTTCAGTGCACGAAGAGAAAAGACTACTGAAACTTTAAGGGAGCATCTTGCTGCAATTGGATATACTCTTGATGATTTTAAAGGCATTAGCCTTACTTTGTGCGAACATAAAATTAATATGGACCCTGATGCTAAACCATTTATTGATCACCAACACCACTTGAATCCAAAAATCAAGGATATGGTAAGAGCAAAAATATTAAAGCTCGCGGTGGTAGATATAATCTATCCTATAGCCGATAGTAGATGGGTAAATCTTGCACATTATCTCCCTAAGAAAGGCGACATTACCGTTGTTCCTAATGATAAAATTGAACTTACCCCACCAAGAATTATGACTGATTTTAGGATGACAATTGACTTGAGGAAATTAAACAAAGCTACTAGGAAAAATCACTATCCTTTACCTTTCATTGAGCAAATGTTATAAATATTATCTAAGCATACACACTTTTGTTTCTTGGATGGATACTCCGGTTTCTCTCAAATACCTATGCAGATCAAGAGAAAACTACTTTTACTTGTCCTTCAGAAGTTATAATTGTAGGCATATGCATTTTAGTTTATGCAATGCACTCGCTACCTTTTAAAGATGTATGACTGCTATATTCTTTGATTTCTGTGAGAATTTTGTTGAGATTTTCATGGATGATTTTCTTTTTACGGAATATCTTTTGATGACTATTTGAGCAATCATGATAAAGTTTGCGTAGATGTGAAAAGACTAATCTCGTCTTGAATTGGGAGAAGTGCCACTTTATGGTGAATGAAGGTATTGTCCTTGGTCATAAAATTTCTGAAAGAGGTGTTGAGGTAGACAAAGCAAAAATTGATAAAATGTCGCGTCCTAAAGATATTAAAGGTATAAGAAGTTTCCTTGGTCATGTTGGTTTCTATAGAGGGTTTATTAAGGACCTCTAAAATCTCAAAACCTCTTACCAATCTTATGCAAAAAGATGTTCCATTTGTTTTTTATGATGATCATGTAAAATCTTTTAAAATACTTAAGGAAGCCCTAATAACTACCACACCTGTTGTTCAACCACTTGATTGGAATTTACCTTTTGAAATAATGTGTGATGCTAGTGATTACACTATTGGTGCTGTTTTAGGTCAAAGACTTGATAAGGAACTGAATGTTATTCATTATGCTAGTAAAACCTTGGACATTGCTCAAAGAAACTATGCTACTACTAATAAGTTTAGATCTTATATTGTTGACTCCAAAGTTATTATTCACAATGATCATGTTGCTATTAAATATCTCATGAATAAGAAAGATGCTAAGCCTAAATTGATTGTGTGGGTTCTTTTATTGCAAGTGCTTGATTTGCACTGTTGATAGAAAGGGAGTTGATAATCCTATACAAGATAAAAAAAATCGGATGGAAAATATTCTTGATGACCCGATACTATTAATGATAGTTCTCCCGATGAGCAATTAACTGTTATAGATGCTTCTACCTCTCGTGATAATCCTTGGTATGCAGATTATTCTAATTTCATTGCTGCAAAATTTATACCATCCAAATACACATATCAACAACAGAAAAAGGTTCTTCTTTGATTTAAGAGATTACTTTTGGGATTACTCGCATCTATATAAGAAGGAGTAGACGGTGTTATTAGACATTTTGTGCATGAGTCTGAGCAGGAACAAACCATAAAGAAGTGTAACTCTAATGCCTACGGTGGACACAATGTTGGAGACAAAACTGCACATAAGGTACCACAATCTAGTTTTTATTGGCCAACTCTGTTCAAAGATGCACGTAAGTTCGTCCTCTCTTGTGATGAATTTCAAAGAATTGGTAATATTGGTAGACATCAAGAAATTCCTATGAATTATTCCCTTGTTATTGAACCTTTTGATGTTTGGGCTTTGATTATATGGGACCTTTTCCTTCTTCCAATGTTTATACTCATATTTTAGTTGTTGGTGATTACGTTACTAAGTCAGTGGAAGCCATTCCAACTAGTAGTGTTGATCATAATGCTTAAAGAAGTTATTTACCCGAGGTTTGGAGTCCCTAGATACTTAATTACTGATGGTGGTTCACATTTAATTCATGGTGCATTTCATAAAACTTTAGCCAGGTATGATGTAAAGCACATAATAGCTTCACCTTATCATCCTTAGTCTAGTGGGCCAATTGAGCAAAGCAATAGAGAAAAACGTTAATATTGCAAATGATTGTTCATATATCTAGAAAGAATTGGTGTACGAAATTGGCTAATGCACTTTTGGCTTATAGAACTGCTTACAAACATCCTATGTGTATGTCCCCGTATAAGATGGTCTACGTAAAAGCATGGCATTTACCTCTTAATTTGGAACATAAAGCATATTGAGTAGTTAAAGAACTTAACTATGGCTTCAAACTTGCCAGGGAAAAGAGGTTATTTGGAATTAGCTCCCTAAATGAGTGCAGAACACATGCCTATGAAAATGCCAGTTTATTTAAAGAAAAGTTTAAAAGATGGTATGATAAATGAATTCAAAAACGAGAATTTTAAATCAGAGATTAAGTCCTTTCGAAAAAAGCCTCATTTTAGACATTTTGCACACAAACTTCTCTCCCAGTGGGAAGGTACATACATCGTCGAAGAAGTTTACCACTAGGGAGCTATCAAGATCAATAATGCTAAAGGAACCAACCCGAAGGTGGTTAATGGGCAAATAATTAAACATTATATTGTAGGTATTGTTGGAAATATTCCCTAGAGGCAATAATAAATTGGTTATTATTATATTTCCTTGTTCGTGATAATCGTTTATTATCCATGCTATAATTGTATTGATTGGAAACTCAAATACATGTGTGGGTACATAGACAACACAGTGTGTTTCTAGTATGCCTCTAGATAACTAGTTTGTTGATCAAAGATGGTCAAGGTTTCCTGGCCATAAACATGAGATGTCATTTGATAACGGGATCACATCATTAGGAGAATGATGTGATGGACAAGACCCAAACCATAAACATAGCATATGATCGTGTCAGTTTATTGCTATAGTTTTCTGCATGTCAAGTATATGTTCCTATGACCATGAGATCATGCAACTCATTGACACCAAAGGAGTACCTTGTGTGTATCAAACGTCACAACGTAACCGGGTGACTATAAAGGTGCTCTACAGGTATCTTCGAGGGTGTCTGTTGAGTGGGCATGGATCAAGACTGAGATTTGTTACTCCATGTGACGGAGAGGTATCTCAGGGCCCACTCGGTAATACAACATCACAACAAGCCTTGCAAGCAATGTGACTAAAGAGTTAGCCACGAGATCTTGTATCACAGAACGAGTAAAGATACTTGCCGGTAACGAGATTGAACTGGGTATATAGATACTAACGATCGAATCTCGGGCAAGTAACATACCGAAGACCAAAGGGAACAACATACGGGATTAAGTGAATCCTTGATATAGATGTTCGACCGATAAAGATCTTTGTAGAATATGTAGGAACCAATATGGGAATCCAGGTCCCGCTATTGGTTATTGACCGTAGAGGTGTCTCGGTCATGTTTACATAGTTCTCGAACCCACAGGGTCTGCACACTTAAGGTTCGGCGACGTTTCAGTATAGTTGAGTTAAGTATGTTGGTGAATGAAGGTTGTTCGGAGTCCCAGATGATATCCCGAACGTCACGAGGATCTCTGGAATGGTCTGGAGGTAAATATTGATATATAGGAAGTCCCGTTTTGGCCACCGGAAAAGTTTCGGGTATTTCCGGTAGTGTACCGGGAGTACCGGAGGGCCATCGGGAGGAGCCACCCACGTCGGGAGGCCACATGGGCCTGAGGGGTGTTGCACCAGCCCTTAGTGGGCTGGGAAAACCATACCTACAAGGCCCATGTGGCTAGGAAAGAGTGGGAAAGGAAAAAACCCAAAGAAGGGAAGGAAAATGCAAATTAGGAAGGAGTGCTAATAGGATCCTACCTCCCTTTTGGGAGGTGGATTCCTCCCTTGTTTGGTTCGACCGAACCTACTTGGAGTAGGGGCCAAGGCTGCCTCCTTTCCCCTTCCTCCTATATATATTGAAGGATTTTGAGGGCAACCCCTAACCCTAATTTCCATGTGTTGCCTTCTCTCTCCCTCTAGATCTGTTCTCCTCTAGATCTGTTCGGTATAGCTTAGCGAAGCTCTGCCGGATCAACTCCACCACCACCACCACCACGCCGTTGTGCTACCAGAGAACTCATCTACCTCTCTACCCTCGCTTGCTGGATCGAGGAGGTGGATATCGTCATCGAGCTGTACGTGTGTTGAACGCGGAGGTGCCGTCCGTAAGGTGCTAGATTGGGGCGGATCGTGGTTGGATCGCAGGACGCTCTGCGATTTGGATCGTAAAGACATTTGACTACATCAACCGCGTTTCTTAACCCTTCCCTCTTAGCGATCTACATGGGTATGTAGATCCACTCTCCCTCTCATAGATGCTCATCACAATGGATAGATCTTGCGTGTGTGTAGGAATTTTTTATTTCCCATGCAACGTTCCCCAACAGTGGCATCATAAGCTAGGTCTATGTGTAGATGAGATCACGAGTTGAACACAAAGGAGTTTGTGGGCATTGATTCTCAGATTGCTTCCTCCCTTGGTCATGTTTTGATTCAATGGTATTGTGGGATGAAGCGTCCTGGACCAACCTTACTCGTATGCTTACGAGAGACCGGTTCCAATGATTGACATGTAACTTTGTTACACAAAGATGGCTGGTGGGTGTCTGTCTCTCCTACTCTAGTTGGATCAGATTTGACAAAGGCGGTCCTTGAGAAGGTTGAATAGCAATTTGTGTATCACCGTTGTGGTTATTGCGTAGGTGAGAATTGTTTTTTCTAGATACCTATAGCAACCACGTAAAACATGCAACAACAATTAGAGGACGTCTAACTTGTTTTTGCAGGGTATGTTGTGATGTGATATGGAAAAATACATGATGATATATATGTGATGTATGAAATGATCATGTTTTTGTATAGAATATCACAACTTGCATGTCGTTCAGTATGACAACCGGCAAGAGCCATAGGTGTAGGACCGAAAGTATGTCTAGAGGGGGGGGGGTGATTAGACTAATTGACCAAATAAAAGTTTTGCCTATACCAAGTTTTAGGGTTGACAGTTTTTAGCATTTCATGGAAAGTCAAGTACACCCTACAAATGTAAGTCTAAGAGTATATAGAAGCAGAAAGTAAAAACACGCATGTATAGAAGGGATAGGGTAGGAAGATCAAACGCAGTTGTAGACATGATGATTTTTCCCGTGGTTCTGATAGGTGGCGCTATCGTACATCCACGTTTATGGAGTCTTCAACCCACGAAGGGTAACGGCCGCGAGAGTCCATGGAAGGCTCCACCCAAAAGGGTCCATGAAGTAGCAACCTTGACTATTCCATAACGGCTTCCGTCCACGAAGGACTAGCCTCACTATCGGTAGATCTTCACGAAGTAGGCGATCTCCTTGCGCTTACAAACTTCTTGGTTCACTCCACAACACAAAGTAGGAGGCTCCCAAGCGACACCTAACCAATCTAGGAGGCACCACCCTCCAAAAGGTAATAGGCTCGGTAATGATGATGAACTCCTTGCTCTTGTGCTTCAAGATGATAGAGTCCCCAGCACCCAATCACACTCTCACAGATTTGGCATGGTGGAAGAGATGGGATTGGTGAAAAACTACTTGGGGAGGCTAGAGATGAAGATCCATATGATTGGAGTGGAAGATCTTGACCTCAACACAAGGTAGGTGGTTCTCTCTTAGAAAATCTGATAGGATAGGTATGGAATAGTTTTGAGTGCTTCTCTTTCGAGTAGGTGATGGTGAAGGGGTATATATGGGCATCCCCAAAAATCCAACCGTTACACAGACCAACTCAGTGACATCGATGTGTTAATCTCGATGGTACGAAGTGACCAAAAGGTGGCAACTTTTGAATCTCGGTGAGACCGATATAGGAAACTCAGTTGCACCGATAAGGTGAAAAACGGTCAGATTTCCAATCTCGGTGACGCCGGTCCAACATTCTCGATGGGACCAAAAATGTGAATTTGCATAACAGAAAGTTGGCAACCTAAACTCGGTGGCACCGGTACGGAATCAATTGCACCGAAGTAGCTAGGGTTTGGCTGAGTCTGTCTAGGTTCTGGAATCGGTGGCACTAGTATGGGAAAGTTGGTTGCATCGATTTTGAGTGTTAGGTATAGAACAGACTTTGGTGGGAGAGTTTGTGGATGTTTTTTGGCGACTATCACTTGTGCACGTTTGAGCATATTGTTCACCAACAAAACCTTACCCCCTTTTAATAGTATTGGCTTTCTTATGGACTCAAAGTGATTTCTCACAAATATAAAATGTAGAGTCCTCTTGCTTGAAGCTCGGCCAACCTATTTCCTTGCATCTTGGGGTATGTCCACAATCTCCTTTTGCCAATCCTATCATTGAACATTTCCTGAAATATACTTGGTGTAAACATTAGTTCAGTGACTTATATGTTGTTATTAATTACCAAAACCACAAAGGGAGCAAATGTGCTTTCAATCTCCCCCTTTTTGGTAATTGATAACAACATATAGATCAAAGATTCGACATATGATAAAATCAACGAATATAATCGTCGCTTTGAGAGGTATGTGATAAGCAAGAGCTCCCCTAAATTTGTACATTATTTTGAATTTTCATTCGAATGCAAATGCACAATCGATTAGGTATATGAGGCACTTCTTCTATGTCACATACACCTTGGTGGTGTGCGAGAATAATTAGAATGAATAACAATGCACAACACAATCAAGCAAAGGTGAATGATCATCACATGAGCATTTAAGATGATAGGAAATAGAAGTATCACACATAACAATGTATGATCACACATAAACACAAAAGTATCTCACGTCAAACCAAAAGAACCATATGTTTTGAAAAGCAACAAACACCAAAACGCTCTCTCGCTCGAAGCCTAAAGATCTATATACACTTCTCCCCCTTTGGCAACAAGTTACCAAAAATTTCAAAGGCATACATCTAAACGTTCTTGTGATGATCTCCTCCGGTTGTTGATGAAGGAGTCAAGATAACAGCGTCGGCGAAGATCTCAGAAGATGTCGTGGATGGAGTTGGAGTGGCAGCTGGAGGAACTGGAACAGATGGAGTAGGAGCTGAGGTGACAGCAGCAGGAGCTGATGAAGAAGGCCTCAAGTCTGAAGCTGTCACAATGGCTGATCTGGCGTGGGTAGGAAACTGTGTGCCTGTCCTGAGAGGTGATTCATCCTCCTCCTCCTCCTCCTCATCATCATCATTATCATCATCATCATCATCTGAAAAAGTGGTGTGAGGAAGTGGCACTGAGTCAACTTCCTTCTGGAGCTCTGTGACTGTCTTCGTCAGCCTATCCACCTTATCACTAAGGGTCTTGATCCTAGTTTCAAAGATCCTGACAAGACTGTTCTGGTTGTCCAGAATCCCCTTAATGTCCTTCTGCATACCCTGAACTGATGATATCAACAAATCCATTTGCTCATTCCTGGATCTAGGGACTTGAGCACTAGTGGCTCTAACTGCCTCTGCTTCTGCCTGAGCTGCAACTGAAGTGGGATGATCAGCATCCATCACCACAACATTGTCCTCGAGATCTAGCTATAGGGGTAAATGTGGATGATCTAGAGCAAAAATGTGCTTCTCCAATTTTGAATTGATAAGCATCTGTATGTAGGGTGCATAACAGCAAGAGTGCTTCTGGTCAGCAGCAACCCTCTTGATTGTCTCAACAATCAAATCCATGACTCTGATCCTGGTGTGTCTGTCAAGGTGGATCAACATATTGATGGAGTGGCCTCGGATCATCTTGTCATCTCCTGACTTGGGCATCAAAGTATTCCACAGAATGGTGTTCATCGTGCGGAGGCCAGCCTGAAGAAAGTAGATAGATCCTAGCCCGTGAGACTTCACATTGGCAGCAGGGATCTCCTTGTACATATTTGCCATAGCATTGTGGCTCGCCTTGGATTCTGAGTATACATCCAAGTCACCATCATGTGCTTCAAGAACTCCTAAGATAGCAGCCCAATCTTCAATAGTTGATTCATACCTTGCACCTTTAGTCATCCATACAATTCTACCATCTCCATAGAAATGTGAAGTGGAGTAGAATTGCATGATCATCTCATCGTTCCAAGGAGTGAATTCTCTGCCAACAAACTCATCCAAACCCATGCAGTGGAAATTGTCTTGGACACTTGGAAAGTAGTCCTCATTCTCCTTAATGAATTTCCAGTCAACATACCGCATGTCACTGACAATTGGACTCTTGTCAAAATGCACAGTCTCAAAGAAATCCTGTTGCTCCTTGGTATAAAATCTGTAGTCCACAGCTGTCTTCTTCCTCTGGGCATATGGATCTATAGCTCTCCAAGCTCTCAATCTAGAATCCTTCCTCTTCTTCATATCTTCAGCTAGTGAGTAGCTGGCATTGTGTACCAGAAGGTGTGGTCTGAGCTTCATCAAAGTTGTCAAGTCATCATCAACTTCAACTCTGGAAGCAGTTCCTTTGTTCTTCTCAGAAGATGGAATCTACCTGGATGTCCTCTTAGGCTTCTCAGCAGCAGGCTTCTTGGATGTGCCAGTCTTTGGCATAGCATCAGCCATAAGCTTCTTGGCCTTCTTCTTGGGAGGAGCCTTTGTAGCTGGCTCATCCTCCTCTTCCTCAGCAACAGCACCAGTTGCTTCCTCTGGATCTTCATACATGGAAGTAGGCCTGCCAGTCACATGAATAATCCTCTTGCTAGACTTTTTCTCCCCTGCCTTCTTAGGCATAGCTTTCTTGGGGACCTCAACTGGAATAGTTGCTCTGGCAGTCTCATGAGCCTTGAAGGTTGAAGCAGGTGCATAGATCTTGCTGACAACTCTCCCGGAAGAAGTGGCTTCAGTAGCAGACTTCTTAGCAGCTTTCTCTTGCTTCTTAGCAAGAATCTCCTTAGGAATGAAATCTGAGCCTTCTTCATCTGAGTTGAGCTTTTTCCTGGTTCTGGTGGCAGCCTTGGGCAACCCATGAGAGCTGGGGGTGCCTGGATCTGAGAAAGAACTGGCTTCTGGGCTCTTCCAGAACTCATATCAACTCCCTGCTCCGGCAAATTCTGACTGTCTTCTGAGCCTGACATACTGACCTTGTGAATAGAGTATAGGAGAGAAGAAGAAGATGAGTCAACACAAAATGAGGCTAGTTTTTGAAATTTGAGCAATGAATTTTCAAAAAGTTTTGCAATCTGTCAAATAGATATCGGTGCAGCCGAAAAGAAATTTTTGGCGGGACCGAGACAAACTAACTCTGTAACAGGAACTTGGCAGCCTTTCCAGTCGAACCGAAAAGAGCTACTCGGTTCCACCGAGTCAGTTCTCAACCTCACTGAAAAGCATATCGGTGAGACCGATATTTTCGTTTCGGTTCCACCGAGATTTATCGGGCGGATGGCAAAACCCTAGAAAATCCATCTAACTCGAGATTTTGGAGTTTTAAGTGGATGGATATATGAGAAAAGGGTGCAAAGATGATTAACAAGTAGCTAATGCGCAAGAATCGGATGGGGAGCGCACTAGAGATCAAATCCATACCCTAGCTTGGCACAGATCCTCTACGACGGCGATGAGGGAGCAAATTTCGTCGACGGCGGCGATTCCCAACGACGGAGGAGCGTAGGAAGACAAGGGCGATGACGTGGGGTCTCGAGGCGGCTGCTTAGGGTTCTGAGGCGCGACGTTTGAGGATAGAATTTCAAAGCGTCAGGGTCCACAACATATATACCCTCCACTGTCGGTGATACCGATTTTATGTTTTCGGTGTCACCGAGTTCCACAATTGTCAGCTGACAGGGAAACTCGGTGTAATCGAGAATATGAAATCGGTAGTACCAAGATTGAAAGACAGATCAACCCTAGGCATTCTGTGATACCGATATTGTGGGGTTGGTTCCACCGAGATGCACTTGGGAGGTTTTAATGGTCAGTCCTTGTCGATATGGAACTCTGAGTGCTCCACACATAGAGGGATCAAAAAGCACTTGTTCAAATTTTGTGATGCATCATGAATGGAATATGAGGTGAGAAAGCATAGATAGCTAAAGAGTGGTCCTAGGCATTCTTGTCCATCCAATTGGCAAAAGATAAAATTAATAACCAAATAGCAACAATTGGATGTCCTCGAATGAGAAAATAAATGCAGACCAACATGCTCACACAATAAGATGTCAAAAGAAATCATGATAAACATGCACAAACACACTACCATCTAACAAGCACTTGGGTGATGACGAAATCATCTATATATGAGTATTTGACTTAGGAGCCAAGTAAGAGTACTTGATCATAGGTCATACTCATCATTTAAGCACAAGTGGGGTTACCACTTTTACATAAAGCATTTAATGTTGTCACATGCTAAGAGATGCTTTGACTCAAGTCTTAGAGTAAAGCTCCCCCTTAATGTGACATCCCCCCATAGGAGGGATAAACTAACCTTGGGTTTTGTCGATGAAGACTTCATGTTGGTGAGGTAGTTGTGGATGCTCAATGTTGATGAAGATCACCAAGAGTTGGGAGCATCCTTGTTGTTTCCTTACTCCTCTCACTTACATGGGTTAGTCCCAACACACAAGAGACAAATACAAGGATATCTATTGACATGGAGTGCAAAGCATATGTTATGATGTCCATTGATTAGTTGATTACCTTGTCCCTTGCTTACCTTTGAGGAAATGTGTGACTCCTTGAACTATTGCATTGAGTTGATGTTGAGTGCAAAAAGTCCTTGCCAATAATGAATGTGAGTGAATTTCATTGGCGGAGTCACCCCTCAAGAACTTACTAGTTCTTCTTCATGGGGACCCACATCAAGTTGATGGGGATCCTTGGTGTTGAAGTAGTCTTTGTAGTAGTTGAGCTTGAAGTAGCCTTGGGAACCCACTCCACCAAAGCTAGGGGTTCATCTTCACATGAGTCAATGTCCTCTTGAAGATTGTTCTTGCCCTTGAGCTTGTGGTCTTGTGGTGGAAGGTCATCTTGGGTGTTTGTCCCCTTGGGAAGAGTATTTTAATACTTCTCCTTTTGAGGAACAAACTTGGGCTTCGGATATTGACCTTCTTCCCACTCAACTCCATTAGCGTTGAAGTAGCCGACACCACGATTCTTCCGGTATCCTCCGTGCTTGCGTACAATTTCCTCAAATTGCTTACATCTGGCAAGACTCTTGTAGATACTTTTTTCTATAATTCCTTTCAATAAAGCATTTTCTTGCTCAAGTGTAACTTGGCTAAGAGAGTCATCATTAGTGGAATCAATAGAACTACTAGAAGCAACATTATTGGGTTTAGCATTTTATTGTTGCTACTAGATGAAGAACATTTCTTGCCTTTGTTACTAGATTGCTTAGTTTTAACTTGAGGCATGAAAATAGACAAGAGTAGTCATTTGGCTAGATAAGATGAAGTCTTCTTTCAGAGATCGTCATTGATAGCTTTGAGAAACTCATGCTCTTGCTCCAAGTTGAGCTTCTCGAAGTGTAGCTTCTCATGAGTTCTCACAAGCTCTCTATGATCTTCGAGAGTAGATTCATGAGCTAACTTAATAGTGTTTAGTTCTTTAGTTAGATGTTCTATTTTCATCTTATCATTATCAAATGACTCATCTTGACTAGCATGAGAATTATCAAGTTCATTTTGATCAACATCACTAGTTTTATCACAAAGCAAGTTATCATCACAAAGCAAATCATCTTCATCACTATCAATATTAAGATACTCGGGGTGTGATACCTTGGGGCCTTTAGCCATGAAGCAACTTCCACTCCCTTCGTTTGGTGAATCAAATAGATCATAGGAGTTGGTAGTCACTAGAGCAATTCCGGCAACACCATCATCTTGACTATAGTCGGAGTTGGAGTGATAGCTTCTCTCAGAGTTGTTGTCGGAGTCGGAGCCAGAAACCCATTCACCAACATGAGCTTGATGTTTTCTTCTTGTGTAGCTCTTGGTGTACTTGTCCTTCTTCTCCGAATATCTACTTCTCCTTGAGTGTCTTCGTTCATAACGATCATCTCTACTCCTTCTCTCTCTTTGTGGTGATTCATTCCTTGAGCTTCGTCTTTGAGGTGACTCTTCTCTTCTTTTGTAGGGAGCCGTGCACTCATTTGAGTAGTGTCCGTGCTTCCCACAATTGTAGCAATTGCGGTCACGACTTGACGAACATCTCTCTTCATATCTTGAGTTGGAGTTTCTTTCTTTGCCTCTATTCTTTTAGAACTTGTTGAATTTCTTGACCATGAGACTTATCTCTTCATTGGTGACAAGGTTGTTGCTTGAAGTTGCGGGAGCATCACTCGTGGCTTTGTAAGCACCGCTAGACTTGTGATGAAGTTCTTCCTTATCTTTGAGTGTCATCTCATGAGCAACAATCCTTCCAATGACTTCCGTAGGCTTGAGATCTTTGTAGTTTGGCATCATTTGGATCAATGTGCACACGGTGTCATATCTCTCATCCAAAGCTCTAAGTATCTTCTTGATGTTGAATTTGTCGGTCATTTCTTCGCTTCCTAAGCCGGCAATCTCATTGGCGATGAGTGCTAGCCTAGAGTACATCTTTGTGACTCCTTCACCATCCTTCATCTTGAACTTGTCAAGATGACCTTGAAGAACTCTAACTTGGATTCTCTCACGGACTCGGTTCCTTCGTGCATATCAACCAAAGTATCCCAAATCTCTTTTGCATTCTCAAGACGGCTGATTTTGTTGAATTCTTCGGGGCATAAGCAGTAGAAAAGAATGTCGCATGCTTGATCATTGAATTGCAACATCTTCACGATCCGGTTCCCGTCCATCCGCAAAGAACTCACCTTGCAAGCCAACACGAACAACAGCCCAAACAGCAGGGTTATGACCAAGAATATGCATTTTCATTTTGTGCTTCCAACTAGCAAAATTAGTGCCATCAAAGTAGGGACCTCTACGGTGATAACTTCCCTCACTAGACGCCATAATCTCCTAGGTTGTGAGACCTAAGCAATGGAGACCAAAGCTCTGATACCACTTGTAGGACCAAAAGTATGTCTAGAGGGGGGCGGGGTGATTAGACTACTTGACCAAATAAAAGTTTTGCCTATACCAAGTTTTAGGGTTGATAGTTTTTAGCATTTCATGGCAAGTCAAGTACACCCTACACATGCAAGTATAAGAGTATATAGCATCGGAAAGTAACAACAAGCATGTATAGAAGGGATAGGGTAGGAAGATCAAACACAGTGGTAGACATGATGATTTTTCCTGTGGTTCCGATAGGTGGCTCTATCGTACATCCACATTTATGGAGTCTTCAATCCATGAAGGATAACGGTCGAGAGAGTCCACGGAGGGCTCCACCCAAAAGGGTCCACGAAGTAGCAACCTTGACTATTCCATAACAGCTTCCGTCCACGAAGGACTAGCCTCACTATGGGTAGATCCTCACGAAGTAGGCGATCTCCTTGCCCTTACAAACTTCTTGGTTCACTCCACAACACGAAGTAGGAGGCTCCGAAGCGACACCTAACCAATCTAGGAGGCACCACCCTCCAAAAGGTAATAGGCTCGGTAATGAAGATGAACTCCTTACTCTTGTGCTTCAAGATGATAGACTCCTCAGCACCCAATCACTCTCTCACAGATTTGGCATGGTGGAAGAGATGGCATTGGTGGAAAGCTACTTGGGGAGGCTAGAGATCAAGATCCATATGATTGGAGTGGAAGATCTTGACCTCAACACAAGGGTAGGTGGTTCTCTCTCAGAAAATTTTATAGGATATGTATGGAATAGTTCCGAGTGCTTCTCTTTCGAGTAGGTGGTGGTGAAGGGGTATATATAGGCATCCCCAAAAATCCAACCATTACACACAAAATGACCAACTTGGTGACACCAATGTGTTAATCTCGGTTGTATCGAAGTGACCAAAAGGTGGCAACTTTGGAATCTCGGTGAGACTGATATAGGAAACTCGGTTGCAACGATAAGGTGACCAATGGTCAGATTTCCAATCTTGGTGATGCCGATCCAACATTCTTGATGGGACCAAAAATGTGAATTTGCATAACAGAAAGTTGGCAACCTAAACTCGGTGGCACCGGTACGGAATCAATTGCACCAAAGTGGCTAGGGTTTGGCTGAGTCTGTCTAGGTTCTGGAATCAATAGCACCGGTATGGGAAAGTTGGTTGCACCGATTTTGAGTGTTAGGTATAGAACATACTTTGGTGGGAGAGTTTGTGGATGTTTTTTGGCGACTATCACTTGTGCACATTTGAGCATATTGTTCACCAACAAAACCTTGCCCCCTTTTAATAGTATTGGCTTTCCTATGGACTCAAAGTGATTTCTCACAAATACAAAATGTAGAGTCCTCTTGCTTGAAGCTTGGCCAATCTATTTCCTTGCATCTTGGGCTATGTGCACAATATCCTTTTGCCAATCCTATCATTGAAATTTTCCTGAAATATACTTGGTGGAAACATTAGTTCAATGACTTATATGTTGTTATTAATTACCAAAACCACCAAGGGAGAAAATGTGCTTTCAATAGAGTTGTCTCTAATTATTGTATGACCTGCGTGTCAATCGTTAAGTGCTATGTAATGCTTTAATTTATCACTAAGCGGTAGCAATAGTAGTAGAAGCATGGTGGGCGTGACAACCCCGATGGTGACACATTGATGGAGATCAAGATGATGGAGATCATGGTGTCATGCCGGTGACGATGGAGATCATGTCGATGCTTTAGAGATGAAGATCAAAAGCACAAGTTCATGGCCATATCATGTCACTTATGATTTGCATGTGATGTTAATCCTTTTATGGACCTTGATTTGCTTAGGACGATGGTAGCATTATAAGGTGATCCCTCACTAAAAGTTCAAGATAAAATTGTGTTCTCCCCGAGTGTGCACCGTTGCGAAAGTTCGTCGTGTTGAGACACCACGTGATGATTGGGTGTGATAGACTCTATGTTCACATACAACGGGTGCAAGCCAGTGTTGCACATGCGGAACACTTGGGTTAAAGTTGACGAGCCTAGCATGTACAGACATGGCCTCGGAGCACAAGAGACTGAAAGGTCGAACATGAGTCATATAGTAGATATGATCAACATGATGATGTTCACCATTGAAACCACCTCAACTCACGTGATGATCGGACTTGAGTTGGTGAATTTGGATCATGTATCACTCGGATGATCGTAGGGATGTCACTTTGAGTGGGAGTTCTTAAGTAATATGATTAATTGAACTTAGTTATCATGAACATAGTCAAAATGTCTTTGCAAATTATGTTGTAGATTACTAGCTCGCGCTGTAGCTCCCTTGAATTTTATATGTTCATAGAGAAAGAGTTGAAATATGATGGTAGCAATAATGCGGACTGGGTCCGTGATCTAAGGATTATCCTCAGTTGCTGCATAGAAGGCTTATGTTCTTGATGCACTGCTCGGTGCACCACCCCCTAAAGCATCGTCTATAGATGTTGTGAACATTTGATAGACACGTTCTGATGACTACTTGATAGTTCCGTGCGTCATGCATTACAGCTTAGAATTGAGGCTCCAAAACGTTTTGAACGTCACAAAACATGTGAGATGTTCTAAGAGCTGAAATTGGGATCTCAGGCTCGTGCCCGTGTTGAGAGGTATGAGGCCTCCAACAAGATTCTTTGCCTGTAGGATGAAGGAGAATAGCTCAATCAGTGAGCATGTGCTCAGGTTGTCTGGGTACTACAATCGCTTGAATCGAGTGGGAGTTGATCTTCCAAATAAGATTGTGATTGATATAGTTCTCCAAGTCACTGCCACAAGGCTGCTAGAGCTTCGTGATGAACTATAAACATGCCAGGGATGGAAAAGATGATCCCTGAGCTATTCGCGATGTTTGACACCGTGAAGGTAGAAATCAAGAAGGAGCATCAAGTGTTGATGGTTAGTAAAACCACTAGTTTCAAAAGGGCAAGGGCAAGAAGGGAAACTTCATGGATGGAAAGTCAGTTGCTGCTCTAGTGAAGAAACCCAAGGTTGAACCCAAACCCGAGACTAGGTGCTTCTGTTATGAGGAGAACTGTCGCTGAAGCGGAACAACCCTAGATACTTGGTAGATAAGAAGGCTGGCAACGTCGACAGAAGTATATTTGATATATGTGTTATTGATGTGTACCTTGCCAGTACTCCTAGTAGCACATGTGTATTGGATACCGGTTCGGTTGCTAAATGTTAGTAACTCGAAAAAAAGCTAGGGAATAAATGGAGACTATATAAGGGTGAGGTGACGATGAGTGTTGGAAGTTTTTCCAAGGTTGATGTGATCACCATCGCACGCTCTCTCTACCTTCGGGATTAGTGATGAACCTAAATAAATGTTATTTGGTGTTTGCGTTAAGCATGAACGTGATTAGATCATGTTTATTGCAATACAACTATTCATTTAAGTTAGAGAATAATGGTTATTCTGTTTACATGAATAATACCTTCAATGGTCATGCACCCAATGATAATGGTTCATTGAATCTTGATTGTAGTGATACACATGTTCATAATATTGATGCCAAAAGATACAAAGTTAATAACGGTAGTACCACATACTTGTGGCACTGCCGCTAAATGTCATATTGGTGTAAAGCACATGAAGAAACTCCATGTTGATGGATCTTTGGACTCATTCGATTTTGAATCAGTTGAGGCATGCGGACCATGCCTCTTGGGCAAGATGACTGAAACCCCGTTTTCCGGTATGATGGAGCGGGGAAGTGACTTCTTAGAAATGATGCATGTTGATGTATGCGGTCCAATGAGTGTTGTAGCGTTCAGTGGATATCATTATTTTCTTACCTTCACTGATGATTTTAGTAGATATGGGCATATTTACTTAACAAAACACAAGTCTAAAACATTTGAAAAGTTCAAGCAAATTCAGAGTGAAGTTTGAGATCATCGTGACAAGAATATAAAAATTTCTACGATATGATCGTGGAGGTGAATAGCTGAGTTAAGAGTTTGGTATACAACCTAAGACAATGTGGAAGTTGTTTCACAACTCACACCACCTGGAACACCATAGTGTGATGGTGTGTTCGAACGTCATAATCATGCTCTATTGGATATGGTGCGTACGATGATATCTCTTATCATTTTGCCACTATCATTTTGAGGTTATGCATTAGAGACAACTACATTCACTTGAAATAGGGCACCATCTAAATATACTGAGATGACACCATATGAATTATGGTTTGGCAGAAACCTAAGCTGTCATTTCTCAGAGTTTGGGGATGCGACGCTTATGTCTGATGAAACTCGAACCCAAAGCGGAAAGGTGCATCTTCATAGGATACCCTAAGGTAAAAGTTGGGTATTCCTTCTATCTCAGATCCAAGAGCAAAGTGTTTGTTGCTAAAAATGGGTCCTCTCTTGAGAAAGAATTTCTCTCGAAAGAATTGAGCGGGAGGAAGAGAGAACTTGATGAGGTTGTTGAACCTTTGTTTCAACCAGAGAGTAGCGCAACGCAGAAAGATGTTTCTATGGAACTTACGTCAGTTGAAGAGGAAGTTAATGATGATGATCATGAAGCTTCGGATCAAGTTACTATCGAACCTCGTAGGTTGACAAGGACGCATACTGCTCGTGAGTGGTACGGCAACCCTGTCTTGGAGGTCATGTTTTTGGACAACGATGAACCTATGAACTATGGAGAAGTGATGATGGGCCCGGATTCCAACAAATGGTTAGAGGCGATGAAAGCCAAGAAAGGATCCATGTATGAGAACCAAGTATGGACTTTGTTGGACTTGCCCATTGAATGGTGGGTCATTGAGTACAAATGGACCTTTAAGATGAAGACTGGTGCTGATGATGAATATCACCATTTATAAAGCTCGAATTGTCTCAAATAAGTTTCCAACAAGTTCAAGGGGTTGACTAGGATGAGACTTTCTCACCCGTAGCGATGCTAAAAGTCTATTGAAATTACGTTAGTAGTGGCTGCATTTTTCGATTATGAAATTTGGCAGATGGATGTCAAAACATTGTTTCCTTAACGGTTTCCTTGAGTAAAGGTTGTATGTGATACAACGAGAAGGTTTTTGTTAGTCCTAAGGATGCTAAAAAGTATGCAAGCTCCAGTGATCCTTCTATGGACTGGAGGAAGCATCTCGGAGTTGGAATATACGCTTTGATGAGGTGATTGAAGTTTTTGAGTCTATACAAAGTTTATGAGAAACTTGTGTTTACAAGAAAGTGAGTGGGAGCACAATAGAATTACTGATAAGTATATGTGGATGACATATTGTTGATCGAAATGATGTAGAATTTCTGGAAAGCATAAAGGATTGTTTGAATGGTGTTTTTTAAAGGAAGACCTGGATAAAGCTACTTAATTGTTGGGCATCGAGATGTATAGAAATAGATCAAGACGCTTGATAAGACTTTCAATGAGTACATACCTTGACTAGATTTTGAAAGATTTCAAAATGGATCAGTCAAAGAAGGAGTTCTTTCCTGATTTGTAAGGTGTGAAGTTGAGTAAGACTCAAAGCTCGACCACAACAGAAGAAAGAGAAAGGACGAAGGTCGTCCCCTATGCCTTAGCCATATGCTCTACATAGTATGACATGCTGTGTACCGCACCTATGTGTGCCTTGCCATGAGTGTGTCAAGGGGTACAAGAGTGGTCCAGGAGTGGATCACCGGACATCGGTCAAAATTATCCTTAGTAAGTAGCGGACTAAGGAAATATTTCTCGATTATGGAGGTGATAAAGAGTTCATCATAAAGGGTTACGTCGATGCAAGCTTTAACATCAATCCGGATGACTCTGAGTAGCAATCCGGATATGTATAGTGGAGGAGCCATTTGGAATAGCTCCAAGTGGAGTGTGGTAGCAGTGTCTACAGTATGACATAGAGATTTGCAAAGTACATGCTGAGCTGAATGTCACAGACCCATTGACTAAAGGCCTCTCACATGCAAAGCATGATCGAACTCCAGAATTCATTGGGTGTAAGATTCATAACAATGTAAATCACATAGTGATGCGAACTAGATTATTGACTCTGGTGAAAGTGGGAGACTGTTGGAATATGCCCTAGAGGCAATAATGAATTAGTTATTATTATATTTCCTTGTTCGTGATAATCGTTTATTATCCATGCTATAATTGTATTGATTGGAAACTCAAATACATGTGTGGGTACATAGACAATACTATGTCCCTAGTATGCCTCTAGTTAACTAGTTCGTTGATAATAGATGGTCAAGGTTTCCTGGCTGTAGACATGAGATGCCATTTGATAACGGGATCACATCATTAGGAGAATGATGTGATGGACAAGACCCAAACTATAAACATAGCATATTATCGTGTCAGTTTATTGCTATAGTATTCTGCATATCAAGTATATGTACCTATGACCATGAGGTCATGCAACTCACTGACACCGGAGGAGTACCTTGTGTGTATCAAACATTGCAAGATAACGGGGTGACTATAAAGGTGCTCTACATATATCTACGAGGGTGTCTGGTGAGTGGGTATGGATCAAGACTGGGATTTGTTACTCCGTGTGACGAAGAGGTATCTCAGTGCCCACTCGGTAATACAACATCACAACAGACCTTGCAAGCAATGTGACTAAAGAGTTAGGCACGGGATCTTGTATTACTGAACGAATAAAGAGACTTGACGGTAACGAGATTGAACTAGGTATAGAGATACCGACGATCGAATCTCGGGCAAGTAACATACCGAAGAACAAAGGGAACAACATACGAGATTAACTAAATCCGTGACATAGAGGTTCGACCGGTAAAGATCTTCGTATAATATGTAGGAACCAATATGGGCATCCAGGTCCCGCTATTGGTTATTGAACATAGAGGTGTCTCGGTCATGTCTGCATAGTTCTCGAGCCCAGGGTATGCACACTTAAGGTTCGGTGATGTTTTGGTATAGTTGAGTTATGTATATTGGTGACCGAAGGTTGTTTAGAGTCCCGGATAAGATCCCGGACATGACTAGGAGCTCCGGAATGGTCCATAGGTAAAGATTGATATATAGGAAGTCCCGTTTTGGCCACCGGAAAGTTTTCGGGTATTTCCGGTAGTGTATCGGGAGTGTGGGAGGGCCATCAGGAGGAGCTACCCATGCCGGGAGGCCACATGGACCCGAGGGGTGTTGCGCCAGCCCTTAGTGGGCTGGGAAAACCATCCCTACAAGGCCCATGCGGCTAGGAAAGAGTGGGAAAGTAAAAACCACAAAGAAGGGAAGGAAAATCCAAATTAGGATGGAGTCCTAATAGGATCCCACCTCCCTTGTGGGAGGTGGATTCCTCCCTTATTTCGTTCGGCCGAACCTACTTGGAGTAGGGGCCAAGGCTGCCTCCTCCCCCTTCCTCCTATATATTGAAGTATTTTGAGGGCATCCCCTAACCCTAATTGCCACGTGCTACCCTCTCTCCCTCTAGATCCGTTCTCCTCTAGATCTGTTCGGTATAGCTTAGCAAAGCTCTACTGGATCAGCTCCACCACCACCGCCACCATGCTGTTGTGCTGCCGGAGAACTCATCTACCTCTCCATCGTCGCTTGCTAGATCAAGGAGGTGGAGATTGTCATCGAGCTGTACGTGTGCTGAATGCGGAGGTGGCGTCCGTTCGGTGCTAGATCAGGGCAGATCATGATAGGATCGTGGGATGCTCGGCGATTTGGATCGCGAAGATGTTCGACTACATCAACCGCGTTTCTTAACGCTTCCCACTTAGCGATCTACAAGGGTATATATATCCACTCTCCCTCTCGTAGATGCTCATCACCATGGATAGATCTTGTGTGTGCATAGGATTTTTTTGTTTCCCATGCAACGTTCCCCACCAGGTATCCCCACTAACATTGAAACCAACATTATTCATGTAATTACGCTAGAGGAATATCTAAAAGAAACCTCCCCGAGCACTCAAGAATCCTGGAAAAGGTGTGGGTGTGTGATACGGTAAGTAATCCGACTCGGAAAATTCCTTAAAAAAATACTTCTTTTCCGTTTTTGAATATTTAAAAATTAGGAAAGTAAGAAACAACCGGGAAACTCCACGAGGGGTTCACAAGCTCTGGTGGTGCGCCCTACCCCCTTGGGCACGCCACCTAGGCTTGTGGGGTCCTCGTGAACCTCCCCAAATACATTTTCCTCTTGTGTGCTTGTCCGACAAGATTAAAAATTATCATATACTCCTTTCTATTTTGACCATCATATCACAAGTTTCTAGATCGCTATGTCGGCATCAAGCTCGTCCAAGGAGAATTTCTACGAGAAGGTCATCAACCCCAACTGTTCGAAGGTGATGAAACACCCTCAAACCATGGATATGCGTGAGGGGGTGCTTAACATCTGGGACGTCCAATGACCTAAGGAGGGAAGCAAGAAGGACACGCTTGAAGTAGTTTAGCAAGAAATGTTCAAGTGTCAAGGGTGTTGGGGAACATTGCATGGGAAACCAAACATTTACTACGCACACGCAAGATCTATCCATGGATATGTATAGCTACGATAGGGAGAGTGCATCTACATACCATTGTATATCTCTAAGCGGAAGCGTATATAACGCGGTTGATGTAGTCGCACGTCTTCACGATCAAATCGTGATCCGTCCCGATCTAGCACCGAACGGGTGACACCTCCGTGTTCAGCACACATGCGGTCGCCTCCTCGATCCAGTGAGCGAGGGAGGATTAGTATATGGTTTATCAACCAACACGACGACATGGTGGAGATGGTGGTGGAGCTAGTTCAGCAGGGCTTCACGAAACGTAACTAGAACGAGGACGTAGGAGCTATATATGGAGTAACAAGAGAGAGAGAGGGGGGCGCCAAGGGCTTGGTGTGTCCTCTTGGGGCGGCCCGTCCCCTTTATAGATAGGTGGAGGGGCGTGGGGGACAATCCCTACAAATCCTAGTCCAGTTCCCTCCCTTTCCATACACAGGTGGACTTTCCTCCTCTCTCAAGCCACATGGGCCTGAGGGACTTGTGCGTCTGGCCCAATTTGGCCAGGGCACCTTTGCTCATCCCATGCAAACCCTTGGGACGTGGTGGAACCTTGGTGGACTTCCGGACTCCCTCGGAAGTTTCCGGAACCTTCTAGAAGCTTCCTGGTACAATACCGAAAAAACCTAAAACTTTTCTGGTAGTCAAAATATGACTTCCCATATATAAATATTTACATCCGAACCATTCTGGAGCTCCTGGCGACGTTCGGAATCTCATCCAAGGCCCCGAAAAACATTCATTCACCAACATACATTACCTAATAATACTATATAGTCACTAAACGTTAAGCGTGCGAACCCTATGGGTTCGAGAATCATGTGGACATGACGGAGACACCTCTTTGGTCAATAACCAATAGAGGGACTTGGATAACCATATTGGTTCTAACATATTCCACAAAGATCTTTATTGGTCAAACCATGTTACCAAGGATTCAATCAATCCCGTAGGGAGTTTCCATTGTCGATCGGTATGTTACTTGCCCGAGATTCGATCATCGGTATCTCCATACCTAGTTCCATCTTGTTACCGGCAAGTCTTTTTACTCGTTCCATAATACAAGATCCCGTGAATAACTCCTTATTCATATTGCTTGCAAGCTTCTTGTGATATTGTATTACTGAGAGGGCCCAGAGATACCTTGCCGTCATAAAGAGTGACAAATCCCAGTCTCGATCTATGCCAACCCAACAGACACCCTCGGAGATACCTGTAGAGCACCTTTATGATCACCTAGTTACGAAGTGATGTTTGATACACACAAAGCATTCCCCCAATGCCAGGGAGTTGGATGATCTCATGGTCTGAGGAACATATACTTGACATAAAGAAAGTAGTAGTAAAAAACTAAGTGACACGATCAAATGCTATGCTTACGGTTGGGTCTTGTCCTTCACATCATTCTCCTAATGATGTGATCCCGTTATCAAATGACAACTCATGTCTATGGTTTTGAAACCTTAACCATCTTTGATAAACGATCTAGTCTAGTAGAGGATCACTAGGGACACGATGTTGTTTATATATCCACACATGTATTTAAGTTTCCGGTTAATACGATTCTAGCATGGACAATAAACGATTATCATGAAAAAGGAAATATGAGAATAAACAATTTATTATTGCCTCTAGGGTATATTTCCAATAGTCTCCCACTTGCACTAGAGTCAATAATCTAGTTCACATCACCATGTGGTTCACACCTAACGAGTTCTGGCGTTTGATCATGTTTTTCTTGTGAGAGAGGTTTTAGTCAACGAGTCTGCAACATTCAGATCCGTGTGTACTTTGCAAATCTATATGTCATACCGTAGATGCTACTATCATGCTCCATGTGGAGCTCTTCTAAATGACTGCTCCACTATACGTATCTGGTTTTCTACTCAGAGTCATTCGGATTGGTGTCAAAGCTTGCATCGACGTAACACTTTATGAAGAACTCTTTCTCACCTCCATTACCGAGAAACATTTCCTTAGTCCTCTTTACATACCTAAGGATACTTTTGACCGTTGTCTAGTGATCCATTCCTGGATCACTGTTGTTACCCCCTTGCCAGACTCATGGCAAGGCACACATCACATGCGGTACACAACATGGCATATGATGTCTACTACACAACTTTCTTCTTGTAGACTCGTGTTGGGCCTCCAAGTTCATACTGTCGTGGTTTTGTCACGGCAGATGTCCGAGGACTTAGATTCAAGGCCATCGCTAAGGTGATGGACTCAAAGGGGTTGATCAGGACAAAGGACACAGGTTTACCCAGGTTCGGCTCCTCAAGTAGAGGTAAAAGCCTACACCAAGCTTGTGCTTGTATTGCTTGGAATCTCGATTACAAGGGAGCGGAATCGCTTGACCTAGCTCTCGATTAGTTAGTTTCTGTTTAAGTCGCCCCGGGTCTCACCTTTATATAGGAGGCCAAGACCACAGGTCATACAAGTCATAACTGACCCTCACAACGTGTCTAAGTCTATCTCTACATTGTCTTGCCTTCCTGAGCAAGCTGTCTCCCGGCGGCTCACCTGCCCGGGTCTTCATACCTTCTCCGTCCGGGCCATGTCTTGGCCCATCTTGGCAAGCCGCCCAATGTCTTGGGCTTGAGTCTTCAAGGCCCATCCTTGGGCTAGTGTATGAGCCGCCAGGTGTGACACGGAGCCTCTGGGGCGGGTCTCATCACGGGGTTATGTCCCCAACATTAGGCCCCAGGTTGATTTGAGCTTGCTCATTTCAGCCTCCTTCTTAACTGGCGGCAAGTCTCGCTTATGTCACCTGAAAGTAAGACTAAATGACCCGCCATGCCGTCATATCAAATATGTCAAAAAGATCCTCTGACGACCACAACGAATCTTTCCCTTATTAAATGGATGACCCGAGAATCGAGGTGTCCGCCTCGATCAATCAATATCCGTCGCCTGGATTCTCGAGCCCATTTCCACCTTTTACCTATTAAATAGGACCGTGAGGTGCGGACTTCATTTCCTTCTCCACTTCGCACTTCTTCTTCTTCGTCCCACCACTACCGCTCCAGCGTATCTTGCTTCGGCGAAAATTCCACACCGACGTCACGCTGGGCCGCTGCATCGAGCTGATCGTACTAGAGATTCCCCCGCGTCCATCGCATCCCTTGCGGTAAGTCCTTCTCCTCCCATAGATCCGAAGTTTTCGATAGGGTTTCATGGAGTCCTCCGCCCGCATAGAACACAAGCTTCTTCGCAATGGTAGATAATGCCTACATTAGCGAACAAGATATTGCCTTCTTTTCCATTGCGGTGCACCATAGGAGAATGACAATAGCATCGCCTGGATCTATACTTGCTCCGTTCGCTATCTTCACGGACGTCACTAGTTTGACTGTTCATCACTGAGTCTAGGTTAAACTTGATTTCCCTCTATTTTGTAGATCTATAACTGCATAGGTAGTTGGTAAAACTTGTTTTTCCACACTTAGTGAATTTTTACTTCGTCTTCTCGTAGACTTGACCCGCCAGCGAAATTCCAGCTCTCGCCAAGCAGCTCTTGGCGGCTTAACATTATAGAACCTTTAACTTTTTAGCCGCCGTTAGTCGCCTGGCATCTTCTGACCCGCCACACATTGTTACTTTGCGCAGTATCGAGTCATTGCCATGTCTCGTGCATCCAATTTATGCAATTGGGTTGGCTCTGCTATCACTGAGGAGTTCCTGATGGATTTTGTAAACGCGAGTACCTTAATCCATAGTATGTGTCCTTTATGCTTATGTTCAAACTTGTATTATATATAAAGCTCTAATCACGACCTCCTGCGTTTTTCAGGACCCAAGCAAAACGAAGGAAGACCAGCAGGTCTACCCTTGGCCACAAAGCTCAAGAGCCGGAGCCTGCCAAGCCAGATTCTCCCGTGGCACATGTTGACCCCTCAGCGGCTTCCAAGGAGGCGCTCGAGAAGGCTCATCATTCTGCTGAACCGGCGGCCGACGATATGATTCCTGAGAGCCCTCCAAGGGCCCATTCCAAGCCGCCGAGCCCTTCAAAGGCTGCTAATGAATCAACTACTCCGAACGTCTTTGTTACCGGCACCAGCTTCCAAACTCCTCCGGCTCATGTTTTGAGAAAACATACTGAGAGGACCGAGGCTTCAAAGAAGATGGACTTTGAATTCACCGTGCTGGAAAAGTTAACAACTGACGAGCTGCACGCCGACTATTTAAACCGCCTCTCCATCAGCCGGGATATGGAACTCAAGCTCATAAACTTAATGAAGAAGAAATATGAGGTACTCATACTATGCTACCTTCTATCCTTACTTAGCCCCCAAGGGCCGGCTTAGTATTGGCTAATGATAAGCCGGGTCTTCAAATCTTGTTTAGAATTAGAAATAGCTAGCCTGTAGGCCTATAAAGAGTCATCCGTAGCCCACAAGGGCCGGCTCAATTTTGATGATATTGAGTCGGAGCTTCAAATATAGATAACCTTAGAAGCCAAAGTGTAACCCCCAAGGGCCGGCTCAATTTTGATGAAGTTGAGTCGGATATTCAATAAATATGTTTGAAAAGCCATATGTAGCTCCCAAGGGCCAGGTCAATCTTTGATAAAGTTGAGTCGGAACTTCAATGTAGACAGCTTGAAGAGCCTTGTGTAACCCCCAAGTTCCGGATTAACTTTGACGAAGATGAGCCGGGACTGCATTGTAGTGTTTGGAGAACAAATAGACATTAGCTCCCAAGTGTCAAACATATTGCTTGCAATCTGCTTGAGACTTGAATAACATTGTCTTAACCTTCCTCAACTAATGATATATTATTGTGGCAACTTAATCCTCATTTTGCTTTCAATATGTCACAAGAAGCTTTAACTGAGGCCGACTCTGAATTAACCGGCTTGAAAGGCCAGCTAGCCACTCAACAAGCCGCCCGAAGCGAAGCCTACGAGAAGTGTCGGCTCCTTGCCGAAGAACTGACAAAGATTACGGCTGAGTTTGACGCCTTCAAAAAATCGGCTGAAACAGAACAAGCTGCCCTTGCTCAACGAGAAAACGATGCTGACCAGCGGCTCATGATCGTATCAGATGAGCTGTAGTCCTTGAAGCGCCATATTGGGAAGATGTCAGCCGCCATATTTGGTAAGTATTTGAATACTTAGCAAAAAAATTCGTATGAATACTTATACTATGACTTATGACCAAAAATCCGGCTTATGCAGGTCCAAGGAGCCGTCAACTTGCCTCTGACAGTCTGCTACCTCTGAAGGCTGTCTATACTTTGACAGAGTAGTTATACTGCAGAGCCATCTGCATGATCAAGGCGATGCTTTACAAGGATAATCTCCTGCCGACTATGAAGGGGGTT
Source organism: Hordeum marinum (assembly GCA_022496015.1). NCBI lineage: Eukaryota > Viridiplantae > Streptophyta > Magnoliopsida > Poales > Poaceae > Hordeum > Hordeum marinum. The sequence goes on from CM039676.1 coordinate 68,898,027, forward strand.
ATAGAACTGCTCTCCACCCTGCCGAAACAGATCCTAGAGCTGAAGAGATCAGCCGCCCGACAAGGAGCCATCGCAGCCATAAGCCGGGTGTTGGGGATATAACCCCGTGATATGACCCGCCTTGGAGGCTTCGGGTCATGTTGCTGGCTCGTGAGCCGGACCAAGAGTGAGCCATAAGACTGGTGGCCCAGGAAGATAGGCGGCTCAAGGTGTGGGCCATATGATGGCCCGGACGGAGAAGACCCGGGCGTATAAGCCGTCTCAAAGACAGCTTGGACAAGAAGATAGAGAGACTCGGACATACAATAAGACTTGGTTAACCATTGTAACGACCCGGTGGTCCTGACCTCCTATATAAAGGCAGATCCGGGGCGACTTAGAGGACAGGTTATCGAGAACTAGGTCAAGCTTTTAGCTCCTTGTAATCGATACACAAGCAATACAAACACAAGCAGGACGTAGGCTATTACCTCGACTTGTTGGGCCGAACCTGGGTAAATCCATGTCTTTCGTCCCGATCAACCCCTTTGGGTCCACCCCGTTAGCGATGGCCTCGAATCCAAGTCCGTTCACCTGGACATCTGCCGTGATAAATCCACGACAGTTGGTGCCCATCGTGGGGCTAGCGCTTGGTGGTGTTGAGTTCTCAAAGGGCTCTCTCCCAGGGCTCGAGGGATACGTGGTTGGAAGGATGAGCAAGAGTCGCCGCGGCCGGCTCTACATAGACGATGCTGGCTGGGGGCTTGATGCTGATTCTGTGGAGTATGGATTCCGGGTTCCATTTGGCGGGATCCAGGTTTTCATTGGAAAGGTTAATGGATCTACACCCGGGCCGGACATCTGCACCAACATCGTCGAGCCGGCTCGGTGTCTCCAATCTGCGAGTTGTGTGCGGCCGGCCCGTGCCCATCCAGGTCAAAAGCATGTTCTCGTGGGCTTCACTCAAGGTATGGACCTGGAAGCGTCCGGATCACAGGGAACTCTTGTTTGCTCAGAAGATCAGTCCTCCAGTGGGGAGATAGAGCCAGTGTATCAGCTCAGTAACGGTGGCCTCGGGGGCTACTACGACACCTATTCTAAGGTAGAGGGCTTTGAGTCGGATGCTCCGAGACCCCCGGTTCATGTGGCGGTGTTCATGGCGGGATCGGCACCAGCCGCCAGTGACATAGCTGCAGGAGCCGCCGCGGCGGGTGATAGCCCGCCGCCGCTGGCTCAGGTTCTAGTGGAATTGATGGACGAGCTTACAGCTCTCATGGCCACGGAAGTAACACCAGATAATCAAGCAGCCCAGAATCTAGAGGTGGCACGAATCAAGGGCCGGATGGCAGAGGAACGACAAAGGATGGCTGAGCTGAAGATCTGGATGGAGGAGGAAGCGGAGCGTATCAAGGCAGATGCTTTCCATCTGGAGCTGGAACAAAGGTCAGCAGCCGCGGTGCACCGGAGGAGGCAACAATCCCGTCTGCCAAAACATTACGAAGCAAGGAACCTGTTTAATACCCCTGGTGCGGGGTGGGTTGCGGGCCCGCCGAAAAGCTGCCCGATGGAACGTCTGACAACTCATCAACCCTAGCATAACCAAACTTCACCTAGAGCTTTTCCGACACCGGCGGGTCATTACTCTAACCCGGCTGAGAACATGGTGGCGGCGGCCACCCGGCTTGGGACGATTCCCATCCCAGATGAAGCACCCTTTGCGGAGGACGTGCCAAACGCCATTGGATATTTATAGACGGCCATGGCCCAGCAAGAGAGATATGCTCACAGCCAGAGCCGAGTTCACTCTACCCCCTCCCTAGTCGAAGTTTCAGCCGGCGCTACGAGTCACCGGCGTGTTCCAGCAGTCGTCCATGTCGGGGACCACCGGAGGATGAGCAGGCGGCTCTAGATGCACAAGCCCTTGCGGACTGGGCGAGGAACAGGCGAGAGGCGGAGATAGCGGCAACCCGTCCAGAGTCGGCGCTTTCCGTCTCAATGGGAGTAGTTAGTACCAGAGCCGTAGGTGTGCCATGGTTAGCTCCGGCTCTGAGAAGTGAACGACTACCGAAGGATTTTAAGGGGCCACGAAAAGTTCCGAATTACACAGCTGATCTACCCCCTGAGGCTTGGGTTGAGAGTTATGAGCTGGCCATGGAGATGCTGGACGTCAGTGAGGCAGTATGTGCAAAATATTTCATCATGATGCTTGAGGGCCCGACTCGCACATGGTTGAAAGGTCTGCCGCCTAACACGATAAGTTCATGGGCGGAGCTGAGAGCGAAGTTTATTAAGAATTTTTAGGGGACCTGTAAGCAGCCTACGACCATTATAGACTTGGACCATTGTGTTGAACAGGAGAATGAGTCGGCCCATCATTGGGTCCGGCGAGTGTCGACCATTATTCACTCTTCAGAGCAGATCATGGTGGCTCAAGCGGTGCTTATTATGGAAAAGAACTGTCATTTTGTTCCATTGAAACAGAAGCTCGGCCGGCTCAAGCGCACGTGTCAGGATATGGGAGAGCTCATGACGGCCCGGACAAAGTATGCCGACTCAGATAACACCAAGGATCCAGGCGGATGATGAGAAAGCCAATCAAGGGAAGAAGATCAATCAAGGTAAAGGCTTTGTGAACAATGGGAATCATAATAAATAGAAGAACGCTGATGGCGGGTCAGAGCTAGTGGCAAACACCAACACAAAACAGAACCATCCCAAGGGGAACGGAAAATTCAGGTCGTTTCGCCAAAGGAACAGAGGTCCTTTCAATTTAGAAGAAGTGCTTAAGAAGCCTTGTATAAAGCACGACACGCCTGATAGGCCGGCGTTACATGCGTGGGGGGATTGCTTTATCATGTAGAGATTCAAAAACCAGCATTCCCAACCATGCAATAACCAGGGCGGCGGCCCGCCTGGCGGCTCAGGGCACGGCGGATCAGGGGTTGGATTCAGCGCAGGCGGTTCAGGAGCCGGGCATCCGGGTCAGAATAACCAAGGGGGGCACTAGCAGCATCCTGGCAACAACAACAATAACAACAATTAGTAGCAACACAATCAATCCGGGTTTCAGAGTAACCTGAAGCAACTCAGTTCTGGACAGTATCATGTGTTCACCACCGGTCACAATAAACGAGACGAGAAGTTGCGGAGGCGAGCGGTTAATGCAGTTGCTCCGGCTCTCCCGCGGTACTTACCATGGTCTGAGTATGAGATAATGTGGAGCCGGGAGGATCACCCGCCACGGGTAGATGACCCGGGCCGGCTGGCCTTAGTTGTGGCCCCTTAGGTGAATGGCTATATGGTGAACAAGGTGCTCATGGACGGAGGTAGCAGTATCAACATCCTTTATTATGACACTTTCCGGTGGATGAAGTTGCTTGACAAAAACCTTCAACCTTCCTCCACCGTCTTTCATGGTGTGGTCCCAGGTAAGTCGGCATACCCAGTGGGCCGGATTTCTTTGGAAGTGGCTTTTGGCGATGAGTATAATTACAGGGTGGAGTCCTTGTGGTTTGAGGTGGTTAAAATCAAAAGTCCCTATAATGCATTGTTTGGGAGGCCGGCTTATGCCAAATTTATGGCTAGGCCTTGCTATGTTTATTTACAACTCAAAATGCCCGGCTTAAATGGTACAATTACCGTTCACGGTAATAGGAAAATAGCTCTCGACTGTGAGGAAGGAGATGCGGCGTACGCAGAATCTAGTTGTGCCCAGGAGGAGGTGAAGTTCTACAAGGAGAACGTTGACCCGGAGGATATGACCCCGCTGAAGAAGCCTACTACGGAAGTTGAGCCACCACTCAAGTTTTCAACAGATGATACCAAGGCAGTAGATTTCAATCTGGGCGACTCATCCAAGCAGTTCATCATTGGGGCTCACATGGATCCCAAATAGGAAAGCGTGCTCATCGAATTCATCCGTGAGAATCGGGACATCTTTACATGGAAGCCTTCTGACATGCCGGGTGTACCGAGAGAGTTCGTTGAGCACAACCTTAATGTGGATCCGAAGTTTAAGCCGATTAAACAGTTTCTACGACGGTTCAATGAAGAGAGACGTAAAGCTATTGGGGAGGAAGTTGCCCGGCTCTTGGCTGCAGGCTTTATAGTGGAAGTTTGTCACCCAGAGTGGTTGGCTAACTCGGTGCTAGTCCTAAAAAAGAACGGCACCTGGCGTATGTGTATAGATTACACGGACCTTAACAAGGCTTGCCTGGCTGACCCTTTTGCACTCCCTCGTATCGATCAGATTATTGATGCTACAGTCGGGTGTGAAAGTTTATGATTCCTAGATGCATATTCAGGTTATCATCAGATCAAGATGGAAATGAAAGATCAGGAGAAGACGGCGTTTATTACACCCTTTGGGGCGTTCTGCTACGTCTCCATGCCTGTAAGGCTCAAAAGTGCCTAGGCGACTTACCAACGATGTGTGTAGAACTGCCTTCACAGTCAGATTGGCCGAAATGTTCATGCTTACGTAGACGACATCGTGGTTAAATCTAGAAAGAAGGAAACTCTCCTAGAGGATCTGAAGGAAACTTTTGACAATCTCCGGGTCTACAAGATGATGCTTAACCCGACGAAGTGTGTTTTTGGTGTTCCAACAGGAAAGCTTTTGGGTTTCTTGGTCTCTGAGCGGGGCATCGAGGCTAACCTAGATAAAATTAAGGCTATCACTTCTTTAGGAGAGCCGACGTGCATTAATGACGTTCAGCGCCTTGCAGGACGGATTGCTGCGTTGAGCCGGTTCATAAGCCGTTTGGGGAGAAGGCCATTGCCTTATACCAGATGATGAAGAAGACATACAAGTTTAAGTGGAGCAAGGCAGCGGCTGAAGCACTTGAAGCTCTTAAAAAATAGTTCACTGAGCCGCCAGTGTTAGCCGCTCCGACTGAGAAAGAGCTGTTGCTCCTTTATGTGGCGGCTAACAATAGAGCTGTCAGTGTAGCAATTGTGGTTGAGCGCAAGGAGGCAGGGAAGGAATATCCTATGCAAAGGCTAGTTTATTACATGAGTGAAGTTTTGGCAGAGTCTAAGCAGAGGTATCCGCATTGGCAGAAGCTGGTATACCGGGTTTTCATGGCTAACCGCAAGTTAAAACACTACTTTTTAGGGCACCAGATAACCGTGGTCAGTTCTGCCTCGTTGGGAGATATCATTCAGAATAGAGAAGCCACAGGGAGGATTGCCAAGTGGGCCTTAGAGCTAGGTCCTCTTAACATCCAATATGTCCCTCGTACAGCAATAAAGTCTCAAGCTTTGGTGGATTTCATAAATGATTGGACAGAATGTCAAGCACCCAAAGAGAAGCCGGATAACACATATTGGACTATACACTTTGATGGGTCCAAGCAGCTAGAGGGGTCCGGTGCAGGGGTTGTTCTCACCTCCTCGAAGGGTGATAAGTTTTGTTATGTGCTCTGGTTAATGTTTCCTTGTACTAATAATGCAGCTGAGTACGAGGCACTGCTCCATGGTCTCAGAGTCGCTAAAGAGATGAACTTAAGCTGGGTCAGATGTTTAGGCGATTAAGATCTTGTGGCTCAGCAAGTTTCAGGTACTTGGGACTCCAAGGATCCACGGATGGCGGCTTATCGACAGGCGGTTGATATCATTGCCGATCACTTCAAGGGGTACCAGGTGGATCATATTGATCGTCGTAGGAATGAGGCGGCTGATGCCTTATCACGGTTAGGTTCTCAACGAAGGCCGGTACCACCTAATGTTTTTCTAGACGTGTTGCATCATCCGACTATCAAGATACCCTCTGAGGAGGACCTGGCTATTCCTGACCCAGAGGCAGAATTGGTGGCGGCTCTACATGCTATCCTAGACTAGACTATTCCTTATTTGGCATATCTGACACGCGGCGAATTGCCTCAGGAGGAGGATCTGGCCAGGAAGATCACCCGACATTCTAAGTCTATGACGATTATTAATGGTGAGTTACATAAGTGTAGTGTGACGGGTGTCTTTCAGCGCTGCGTCTCACCGGAGGAGGGCCGGCAGATATTGAGTGAAATTCATGCTGGCGATTGTGGACATCATGCCGGCTCAAAATCTTTAGTGGCCAAGGCTTTTCGACATGGGTTTTTCTGGTTGACGGCTCACAAGGATGCAGAAAACTTAGTCCGTAAGTGTGACGACTGTCAGAAGTTTGGCCGGTGTGCTCACGTTCTGGCTCAAGAGTTGAGGATGATACCAATCGCTTGGCCGTTTGAGGTCTGGGGGCTTGATATGGTAGGATCTTTCAAGAGATCCAAGGATAAGAAAACACACCTTCTGGTAGCGATTGATAAATTTACTAAGTGGGTAGAGGCAGAGCCGGTCAGCAAATGTGACGCAGCTACATCGGTTCAATTTATTAAGAAGCTGATCTATCGCTTTGGTTACCCGCACAGTATCATTACGGACAATGGAACAAATCTATCCAAAGGAGCTATGAAAGCGTTCTGCGAGAAGGAGCATATCCGGCTTGATGTTTCAGCCGTGGCACATCCACAGTCTAATGGTCAGGCGGAGCGAGCCAATCAGGAAATTTTAAGAGGTGTCAAACCAAGGCTCATGGTTCCTTTGAAGTGGACACCCGGATGTTGGGTTGAGGAGTTGCCTTCCGTCTTATGGAGCATCAGACCTACCCCTAACAGATCTACAGGTTTCACGCCTTTCTTCATGGTGTATGGTGCTGAGGCGGTTCTACCCAGCGATATCCGGCACGACTCACCAAGGGTGGTGACTTATATTGAGACGGACAATGAGGTAGCACGCCAAGATGCTTTGGACACCTTGGATGAAGCACGAGAGTTAGCAACAGCCAGGTTAGCAATTTATCAATAAGACCTACGACGCTATCATAGCCGCAGGGTGAAGACCCGGACGTTCCAGGAAGGTGACCTGGTGCTCCGGTTGATTCAAGACCAATCTAGAATGCATAAGTTATCTCCACCATGGGAGGGGCCTTTTGTGATCAGCAGAAACCTTAACAATGGGTCATATTACCTCATTGATATCCGAGATGAGTCGGAAACCGCGGGTCAAGAGACATTGCGGCCATGGAATATCGCACATCTACGACCATACTTTACCTAGCAGACGTTGAAAGCTGCTATCATTGTATATATCATGTTTACATGAGTAAAAGCTAGCATCCCCACAAAGACTGGGGCCTCTACTCTTATGTATGTCTTTGTGCAATCAAAGATAAAAAACAATTCCGTCTCAAAAAATTGAGTTGAAGTGGTTCGTTCGCCGTCAAAATGGCTGATCTATCATCCGGCTTTATGCCCTATCAAGCGCCGTTGCAGGGAGGCTTCTTGCCTTCGGGTATAGCTTACATCTCCCCTTCACAGTCTGCTTTTACGCTATTGCAAGGAGGCTTCTTGCCTTCGGGTATAGCTTACACCTCCCTTGCACAGCCAACGTTATTCCCAATTAAGCACTGTTGCAAAGAGGCTTCTTGCCTTGGGGTATAGCTTACATCTCCTTTGCAAAGCCAGCTGTTATTAAACTATTGCAAGGAGGCTTCTTGCCTTCGGGTATAGCTTACATCTCCCTTGCACAGCCGGCGTTATGCCCAAATTAAGCACTATTGCAAAGAGGCTTCTTGCGTTCGTGTATAGCTTACATCTCCCTTGCACAGCCGGCGTTATGCCTAGTTTGGTTACATTAAGTGGTGTTGTTGATGGAGGCTTCTTACCTTTGGTATAACTTACATTGCCCTAAGACAATAGCGTGTACACCAAATTTCCAGTTGCTTATCAACTGCGGCCATCGAAGGGGGCTTCTTACCGACGGGTATCTCTTATCTCACCCTAATGGCCGGCTTTATGCCACTTCCGGTTAGTTATTAACCGCGGTTGTCAAAGGGGGCTTCTTACCGATGGGTTCGTTTATCTCACCCTAATAACTGGCGTTTACGCCAAAACTCAGTTGCTTATCAACTATAGCTGTTGAAAGAGGCTTCTTGCCTTCGGGTATAGCTTACATCTCCTTTCAAACAGCCGACTTTATCAGTAAGCCGTGGTTGTCGATGGAGGTTTCTTGCCTTCGGGTATAGCTTACATTACCCATCGACAGCCGGCGTCCGCGCCTACAACTGTAGCTGTTGAAAGAGGCTTCTTGCCTTCGGGTATAGCTTACATCTCCTTTCAAATAGCCGGCTTTATCAGTAAGCCGTGGTTGTCGATGGAGGCTTCTTGCCTTCAGGTATAGCTTACATTACCCATCGACAGCCGGTGTCCGCGCCTAAAACTGTAATTGTTGAAGGAGGCTTCTTGCCTTTGGGTATAGCTTGAATTCCCTTCAAACAATCGGCTTTATGCCGTTCCGGCTCATCAGTAGCCACGACTGTCGATGGAGGCTTCTTACCTTTGGTATAGCTTACATGACCCTAAGACAACAGCGTGTACACCAAATTCCAGTTGCTTATCAACTGCGGCCATCGAAAGGGGCTTCTTACCGACGGGTATCGCTTATCTCACCCTAATGGCTGGCTTTATGCCACTTCCGGTTACTTATTAACCGCGGTTGTCAAAGGGGGCTTCTTACCGACGGGTTCTCTTATCTCACCTTAACAACCGGCGTTTACGCCAAAACTCAGTTGCTTATCAACTGTAGCTGTTCAAAGAGGCTTCTTGCCTTTGGGTACAACTTACATCTCCTTTCAAACAGCCGGCTTTATACCGTCTTCGGCTAATTATTAGCCGCAGATGTCGATGGAGGCTTCTTGCCTTGGGGTATAGCTTACATCTCCCATCGACAGCCGGCGTTCTTGCATACAACATTTTCTGTTAAAAGGAGGCTTCTTACCGTTAGGTATAGCTTACATTACCCTTCATACAGCCGGCTTTTGGCCGCTTCCGGTTCATCAATAGCCGCAGTTGTCAATAGAGGCTTCTTACCATCAGGTATAGCTTACATTATCCTAAGACGACCGGCTCCTTAATGGATTCATCCGACAACAGCCGAAGCCATGTTGCTCCAGTTGACAAAATTCAAGTTTTCAAAAAACATTATCCGGCTCTAATCTTCTGGAGAAGGAAGGACATCTTCAAAGACAAACACCCCTCATCAGAAAAGCTCAAGGTATATTTATGCAAAGGAGCGATCAATCAATGGAGAGCCGGCAACACATCAAATTGAAACACGGAGAGACGGAAAGTATACAAAAGAGATGAAAATATATACAGCCGGCAACGGCAGGGTTATCCTTACTCTATTACAAAAACTACTCTCAGAAGGAGCAAAAGGCATTGCCAAGTTTCAACCGCTCACGACGGGTCATTACATGAGTCAGTACATGAGTCTGTGCTCAGAAAGATTAAAAGAACAAATTTCAGTTATTGGCTGGGTCATCCCGCTCTGGTTCTTCTGCTGGCTTTATCTGGAGATTTCCCAATTCCCAGTTAGAGTCAGCCAGAGCAGCGAAAGACCCTTCAAGGAAAGGGGACGCGTCAAGCTCACAAGGAAAGAGGTCCTTACTGCAGGCGGGTGTCAGATCCTTCCACTCGTAGAGAGGCCCGCGGATCCTCTTCTCCTCTGCGTCGTAAGCCGCCTGATAGGTGTTCAAGTCAGCTTCATCCGCCAGCACAAAAGCCGGATAACGCAACTCTTTGACACACCGGATGTAATCTTCTTCGGTGAATTCTGAGCCGTCATCTTTTTTGGACGGGTAACCATCCATCATTTCGGCCGGCGTTAGCTCGGGGGCAAAGGCCAGAGCCCGGCTCAATCTAGCAACGGCTCCTTGGCAGAAGGCGGACTTCTTCAGCTCCTCTATTTGCTTGGGAATCGTGGAGAAGAGTTCCAAGACACCTTTCAGAGTGGTGGGGATCTTCTCCTTGTATTGAACGGTCTTAATCGTGAAAATAGCGCTGCAATAAAGCTGTTCTGCAAAGGTGTAAATAGCCTTCAAGGGTAAAAGGCTATCTGAAACCAATTGCCGGCTTCTGGGGCCTATATAGGTCAAACAAAGCAAGAAGAGTCGCCCTCACAACAGATAAATGAGACATGCTGGAAACATGAAGTGAGTAAGAACTTACCAAAGAGAGCGGCTACCATCTTGGTTATATGGCGCTTTAGGCCTTGAAGCTCATCCGCCACGGCTATCAGCCGTTGGTCGGCGTCATCCACTCGCTTGGTCAACGCAGCTTTCTCCAACTCAGTAGATTCCTTTAGAGAAGCAAGCTCTGCCTTAATATGGACCAGCTCTTCAGACAGCAGCCGACACTTTTCGTCAGAGACACTGCGGGCCTCTTGTTGAGCCGCTAGGTTTGCCTTCATATCAGACAATTGAGAGCCGGCTTTGTTTAAAGCTTCCTATAATACCTCAAAATACAGGATAAGTCGCCAAAATATAGGATGAGTGTTAAAAGCAAATTTATGCAAGTCTCAAACAGATTGCAAGCAATATATTTGACACTTGGGGGCTAATGTATATTTGATCTTTCAGCGTGCAGCGCAGTTCCGGCTCATCTTCTTCGAAGTTAAACCGGAACTTGGGGGCTACACTATGGCTCTTCAATTTACTTCTAATAGAAGATCCGACTCAACTTCATCAAGCTTGAGCTGGCCCTTGGGGGCTACGACTGGCGGTTTAAGTTATCTAAAGGAAGATCCGACTCAATTTTGGCAAATTAAGCCGACTCTAGGGGACAATGGCTATGAATTTTTTCTAACAGAAAGTTAAACAAAGACCCGGTTCAACGATTGAGTACATTGAACCGGCCCTTGGGGGCTTAGCAAGGGTATGGCAACAAGAAGAGTACCTCGTATTTTGTCTTCATTAAAGAGACCAGCCAAAGTTCCAGATCCCGGCTGGTGATAACCCGGTTTATATACCCGGCGTGAAGCTCCTCGGCTGTCATCTTTTCGTACAAAGAGACAAAGTTCAGCTTCTTCGAGGCCTCGGCTGGCTCTGTATGCTTGGTCAGCACATGAGCCGAAGGAGTTTGATGACCAGACCCGGTGATAACAACATCTGGAGTTGCAGGGGTCTTGCCAGGAGTCGCCGGTTTTGAAGGAGCCCTTGGAGGGTTCTCCATGATGACATCGACAACAGCCGGTTCTGTGGAGACAGCTGGTGGATTTCTTCTGCTTCAGCCTCCTCCAGTTGTTCGAGCTCCGGCTCTTGGATAACACGGCCAGGGGAGGGCTTGTTGGTCTTGCGACGCTTGGCTTGAGCACTGCAAAAATAGAAGGATCAGCAATCAAAGATGTTGCTATCATATTAAGAGCCGGATGTCCGGATATCACAAGTAAGGAATGCTTAGAGCGGATTGATCTTGGGCGGTGGTAAAACTGACGCCAAAGAGTCGCCGGAGGAAGGAGATTTCTAAAAAGAATAAAACAGAAAGATGAGAAAGTGTCAAGTTTACAAAGGAAAGTCAAAGGAAAAGTAGAGACATAAACCTCTGCGGGGCATTTCTTTGGAGCCGGAGAATTTGGTAACCCGGACATGAGCTCAGTAGAGCCGGTGCTTCGAGTCTGTCGACGCTCGTCCTACTGTTGCTTTTTCAAGAGAAAATCGGGAGCCAGGTAAGCAAGAGAATGAGAAAGAGGAACTTTTCTGATAACCCGCCGCGGCTTTTGGGGGATGAAACATTCTGAGCCGGAAGAAACATAATTTACCTCAGGAGCAGTGGCACGGCTGGTTTCCACTTCATCTTGCGAGTAAAACAAGCATTAATAAAGCAGGAAGGCAAAAGATCAAGCAAATCAATTAAAGTATTACCTCTGAGCTGGATGATGGTGGCGGGTCAAACAAATTCTCTTGCGGGGCATCTTTTTTAGCCCTCTTGGTCGCGCCCTTCTTCCTGGATTTCTTTGGAGTGACAACATATTCCTTCTTCCAGAAGTCTGAGTCGGCCTACAGGAATGACCCGGAGAATGAATAGCAAATCAACAAAGTACAAACAACATCTAAGAGATGGATGGGAACAGATTAACTTACATCGGGAGCCGGATTATTGACGCAGAAAGGCGCCAGGCCGATGGCACTGCATGAGCCAGAGGCTTCATGGACAAGGCTCCGGATGGTAGTGGTAATATCATCATCTGTCAGTGTTGACTCGTTGAAGCATAACAAGCTGTCATATTTGCCTTCATACTCACACATAAGCCGACCTCTACGGCTTAAAGGCATGATCCGCCAGGAAATCCAGCAGCGGATCAAATCCAGTCCTATTAAACCGTTGGCCAGGAGCGCTTTGATCTTGGCGTGGAACGGCTCGTATCTGGCACGTTCCAAGGCTGAGAGCCGGTCAGGAAGCTCTGTGTCTGTCCTAAGCCGGGAAGGGCGGTAGCCCGCCAACGATTGCTCTTTCTCAGGAGAGGTCTCTTGGTAGTAGAACCACGTCTTATTCCAATCCTTTGGGTGACTCGGCATTGGAGTGGCAGGAAAGATGATGTCTCAGCGGCGTTGAATAGAAATGTCACCCAGCTCCAGACTCGGACCACCCTTCATTTTAGTTTAGCGGTTGGCATAGAAGAACTCTCGAAATAACCCCACGGACGGCTTAGTTTGCAGATAAGCTTTCCAGAGAACTTGCAAGTTGTAGATGTTTGAGACAGAGTTGGGTGCCAATTCTTGAGGATGCAGTTTGTAAAAATGTAGAACGTCCCGAAAAAACTTAGAGCCGGGCGGCACGAACCCTCGCTCGATGTGATCAGTGAAGACTACTATCTCTCCTTTTTGGGGAGAAGGCCGGGTCTCTTTACCCGGAGCCCGCCAATTGAGTACCTCTTTGGGAGGGAGAGTACCCGCTTCAACATAACCTGCTAAGTACTCCTCCGTAACGCAAGAACCAACCCAGTTGCATGAGTTGGACGCACGAGACATATTGGCGGTTTAAATACTATGCAAGGTAAAGGGCGTGATGAGTCAAGCGCAAACAAATATTTATGACGGCTTACAGGTTTAAGGGTTCTACGGATAGTGTGGAAAGACCCGGTTGATGAGAGCCGGAGAAGCTTAGCGACTCAACAAAGGAAAGGAAGATGGAAAATCGGCTAAGTCCTAAAAAACAGATTCCGCAAACTACTACTATGGCGACGGATCTACAAAAGCGGAGAAAAGGATTTTTATCCTGACCTAGCGATGAACAACGGAAGAAAAGAAAATGGACCGGAGCCATCGCGGTTCGCGCATTACGCGCGGCCGGCCCACGTGCGGCGGCGGGGCGAGAGCGCACTCTAAAGGCGCCAATGGCATCCAGATATACTCCGGTGGCGGTGCCGGAGCCCGAGTGGCGGCGGCGGAGCCCCCAGTGAAACCCTACTACGATGGTGGGTGATCTAAGAAGAAGGAGAACTCACCGAAGATGTCGCGGCAAAGGCGGAAGGTTTCTGGTACGATCAGGGTGATGCAGCGGCCCGGTCGGTGTAGCTGCGAAAACGGCGCCGGACGACGAGGACGCTGGAGCGGTGGCGACAGGAAGAAGAAGAAGAGGCGTGAGCGGGAAGAGTGAAAGGCTTCGACCCGCACGGGTCATATTTAAAGAGCAAATGAGGAAGGCGCGAAAATCCAGGCGACGACACCGTTTGACCGAAGCGGACGCCTCGATTCTCGGGGTGACTATTTAATGAAAGATTCGGTGATACGCCAGCGGATCTCATGACGTCACGCCGGGTCATTTTCGGGCGACTCGCCAAAATCAGAAGAGAAGGATGAAGTGAGCAAGCTCAATTCAACGTGGGGCCTAATGTTGGGGATATAACCCCGCAATATGACCCGCCTTGGAGGCCCCGGGTCATGTTGCTGGCTCGTGAGCCGTCCCAAGAGTGAGTCGTAAGACTGGTGGCCCAGGAAGATAGGCGGCTCAAGGTGTGGGCCATACGACGGCCCGGACGGAGAAGACCCGGGCGTATAAGCTGTCTCAAAGACAGCTTGGACAAGAAGATAGAGAGAGACTCAGGGCGAGTTAGAGGACATGTTATCGAGAACTAGGTCAAGCTTTTAGCTCCTTGTAATCGATACACAAACAATACAAACACAAGCAGGACGTAGGCTATTACCTCGACTTGAGGGGCCGAACCTTGGTAAATCCGTGTCTTTCATCCCGATCAACCCCTTTGGGTCCACCCCGTTAGCGATGGCCTCGAATCCAAGTCCGTTCACCCGGACATCTGCCGTGATAAATCCACGACACCAGGTGTTGGCCTTTGCTTCGGAGTTGACCCCTGAAGACATGGTGGACGGGTTTCCCTCCAAGAAAGATGATGGCTCAGAGTTTACGGAAGCTGACTGCGCACGGTGTGTGAAGGCTTCCAAAGTCCCCGCTTCCGTGTTGGTAGAGGAAGTAGACTTGTCAACATACTAGGCGGCTTACAGCGCCAATCAGAAGAGAATCTGCGGCCCCCTCTTTGAAGCCAAGGACCTGATGCCTGCCCGCAGTAAGCACCTCTTTGCTTCTGAACTTGACCCGCCCCCCTTTTTTGAAGACGGAAACTTTGCAGCTTTAACCCACTGCAACTGGGACATGGAAAATCTTCAGATCATGGAGGCCGAAGACTCGGAGCAGGGTGACCCGCCAGCCAACTGATGAATTTGGTGATGCCGTGGATAAGCCGGCTTTATGACCCGCCATGAGCGGTGTAAAAAACTTTGAATCATTTTTGAGCTCTACAAACAGCATCTGTAATAGGCTTGTAGTAAACTGTGCCTTTGCCCGAATTGCGCCATCGTGCACATGTTGAATTGTCCGGCTTAATATATGTCATCTTCCTTGCACTACCATACTGGATATTTTGCCGGCTCTTGGCGGTTTAATCAACCTGCAAGAATAGATATATCTTCACATTTGTTAGAGGGCGGCTTAAAATAGTATAACCCAAAGATGTTGTATCTTTCCTAACTTGTTTTTCAAAACAGCTAATGTGCCGGTTCTACTGGGTTGACTCGCCACTTAAGACTACTTAACAGTACAGGGTCTCTGTGGAGATTGGCTATTAAGTTTTTGAACCAGCTCAGGGTCTCTAAGCGAGATTAACTGAAAGGAAATGTGATGTCCCAGAAGAGACACGACAAGGCATGAGTACCCGGATAGCCCAAAAACTGCCTCTCACGTGACATACATTCGTCGTTTTAACCTTAAATAGTACAAGGTCCTCAAGGATTAACTGTGTAAGAGTACGAACGGGCCACATAGCGGAGAGTTGACAGTAAGTGGGAGAGTTTATCCTTGCTTTCTGTAAGCTGGCCCTCACATGACAAGAGCCGCCGTTTTAACCTTAACCAGTACAGGGTATCTATGAAGATTGGCCATCAATTGCTTTGAACCGGCTCAGGGTCTCTAGGCAATATTAACTGGTAAGAGTTTGGCGGGTCACCTAGCGGAGCAGCATCAGCTTACAGGCAGGTTTAACCCTGTTTGGCTTAAGAGCCGATCAAGAGGGTGTGTAAGCTACACCCGGTGGGTGGGAAGCCCCCAAGTGACCTTTGTTGATGGAATCAACTGTTTGGCTTAAGAGCCGACCGATAGGGTTTGATAAGCTACACCCGATGGCTGGGAAGCCCCTTTCACGATCATGTTGATGGAGTCAACTTTTTGGCTTGAGAGCCGACCGATAGGGTTTGATAAGCTACACCCAGAGGGTGGGAATCCCCCTGGACGATCATGTTGATGGAGTCAGCTTTTTGGCTTGAGAGCCGACCAATAGGGTTTGATAAGCTACACCCGGAGGGTGGGAAGCCCCCTGGACGATCATGTGTTTGCACAGATTGAGATATGTGAAACGGCAGAGGCCCCGGCTTACAGGGATGCCAACTTCTATTCATATATAAATATGATATGTACAATGATAGTGTACGATGTTGAGTCTCAACAACTTAGGTATAGTAAGGACGTAGATGCGCTATGTTCCACGGCCGGCAGGTCTCCTACCCTGAGGTATCTGAATCATCTCGGATGTCAATGAGGTAATATGACCCGTGTTGAGATTTCTACTGACCACGAAAGGTCCTTCCCGTGGAGGAGACAACTTATGCATATTTTTCTAGTCTTGGATCAGCCGCAACACTAAGTCGCCTTCTTGAAACGTCCGAGTCTTGACTCTGCGGCTATGATAGCGGTGCAGGTCTTGCTGATAAATTGCCGAACGAGCCGCCATCAGATCACGTTCCTCCTCCAAGGCATCCAATGCGTCTTGACGCGCCTTCTCATTGTCCGTCTCAATGTAAGCCGCCACTCGTGGCGAGTCATAACGGATGTCACTTGGTAACACGCCCTCTGCACCGTAAACCATGAAGGAAGATTCTACCCATTTGGTAAACTTGCCAACCACCACCAAGAGGTGGGACTTTTTGTCTTTGGATCTGTTGAAAGGCCTGACCATATCGAGCCCCCAGATTGCAAACGGCCAAGTGATTGGAATCATGCACAATTCTTGAGCCGGAACATGAGCACGCCGGCGAAACTTTTGACAACCGTCACACTTGCAGAATAGATCCTCTACATCCTTGTGAGCCGTCAACCAGAAGAAGCCATGCCTAAAAGCCTTGGCCACCAGAGATTTTGAGCTGGCGTGATGTCCACAATCACCCGCATGAATTTCATTCAAGATTTCCATGCCCTCCTCCGGTGAGACACAATGCTGAAACACGCCGGTGATGCTGCATTTATGTAACTCGCCATTGACTATCGTCATAGACTTAGACCGTCTGGTGATCTGTCTAGCCAGATTTTCATCATCGGGTAACTCACCACGAGTCAAGTACGCCAAGTAAGGTACAGTCCAATCCGGAATAGCATGCAGAGCCGCCACCAGCTACCCCTCTAGATCAGGAATGGCTAAGTCTTCCTCTGAAGGCAACTTAACTGACGGGTGATGTAAGACATCCAAAAAGACGTTAGGCAGCACCGACTTTCATTGAGAGCCCAACCTTGACAAGGCGTCAGCTGCCTCGTTCCTGCGACGATCAATATGAACCACCTGATAACCCTTGAAGTGACCCGCAATGACATCCACCGCCTAACGATAAGCCGCCATCCGTGGATCCTTGGAGTCCCAAGTGCCTAAAACTTGCTAGGCCACAAGATCTGAGTCGCCGAAGCACCTAACCCGACTTAAGTTCATCTCCTTATCCACCCTGAGGCCGTGAAGCTGGGCTTCGTACTCAGCTACATTGTTAGTACAAGGGAACATCAGTTGTAGCACATAACAAAACTTGTCACCCTTGGGGGAGGTTAATACAACTCCTGCCCCTGATCGTTCCAACTGCCTGGACCCATCAAAGTGTATTGTCCAGTATGTGTTATCTGGCTTTTCTTCAGGCGCCTGACACTCTGTCCAGCCATTTATGAAATCCACAAGGGCTTGAGACTTGACAGCCGTACGAGGTAATTATTTCAGATTGAGAGGTCCCAGCTCCAATGCCCACTTAGCAGTCCTGCCAGTGGCTTCTCTATTTTGAATTATGTCTCCCAATGGGGCAGAGCTGACCACGGTTATTTGGTGCCCTAAGAAATAGTTCTTTAGCTTGCGGTTGGCCATGAACATCCCATATACTAGCTTCTGCCAATGTGGATATCTCTGTTTGGACTCTGTCAGGACCTCACTGATATAATAAACCAGCCTCTGAACGGGATATTCCTTCCCTGCCTCCTTACGCTCGACCATGATTGCGGTGCTGACAACCCTATTGTTAGCCGCCACGTACAAGAGCAAGGGTTCTTTCTCAGCCGGAGTGGCTAAGACCGACAGCTCAGTGAGCTGCTTCTTGAGTGCCTCAAATGCTTCACCCGCCGCCGTACTCCAGACAAAATTGTCTGTCTTTTTCATCATTTGATATAAAGGGATGGCTTTCTCACCAAGGCGGCTTATAAACCGGCTCAACACAGCAATCTGCCCTGCCAGGTGTTGAACATCATTGATGCACGCCGGCTCAGCCAAGGAGGTGATAGCCTTGATTTTATCCGGGTTAGCTTTAATGCCATGATCAGAGACCAGAAATCCCAAGAGCTTGCCTGCCGGAACACCAAAGACACACTTCGCCAGGTTAAGCATCATCTTATAAACAAGCAGATTGTCGAAGGTCTCCTTTAGGTCGTCAAACAGAGTCTCCTTCTTCCTTGACATGATCACAATGTCATCCACATATGCGTGAATGTTGCGCCCAATTTGGCTGTGAAGACAATTCTGCACACAGCGCTGGTAATTCGCATGGGCACTCTTGAGCCCGAAAGGCATAGACACGTAGCAGAAGGCACCAAAAGGCGTGATGAAAGCCATCTTCTCTTGGTTCTTGACTGCCATCTTGGTCTGATGATACCCAGAATACGCATCCAAGAAACATAAACTCTCACAACCCGCCATAGCATCGATGATCTGATGAATGCGAGGAAGAGCAAAGGGATCAGCCGGACAAGCTTTGTTAAGATCCGTGTAATCTACGCATGTGAGCCATGTGCCATTCTTTGTGAGCATGAGCACTGGGTTAGCAAGCCACTCCAGGTGAAAGACCTCGATGATGAAACCCGCCGCCAAGAGCCGGGCGACCTCTTCTCCAATGGCACTACGCCTCTTCTTGTTTAACCGCCGTAGAAATTGCTTGATAGGTTTAAACTTAGGATCCACATTAAGGTGGTGCTCAGCAAACTCTCTCGACACACCCGGCATGTCAGAAGGTTTCCATGGGAAGATGTCCCGATTCTCACGGATGAATTCGATGAGCACGCTTTCCTATTTGGGATCCATATTGGCCCCAATAGTGAACTATTGAGATGAGTCGCCCGGAGTGAAATCCACCAACTTGGTACCATCCGCCAAAAATTTCAGGGGTGGCTCAACCTCTGTGGTAAGCTTTTTCAGCGGAGTCATGTCCTCCAGTCAACCTTTTCCTTATAGAACTTGAGCTCTGCCTCAGAACAACTTGATTCTGCGTAAGCCGCATCTCCTTCCTCGCACTCAATAGCTGTATTCCGATCACCATGAACAGTAATCGTCCCTTTTAACCTGGGCATCTTGAGTTGCAAATAGACATAGCAGGGCCTAGCCATGAACTTGGCGTAAGCTGGTCGCCCAAACAAGGCATGATAGGGGCTCTTGATTTTGACTTCTTCAAACCACAAGGACTCTACCCTGTAGTTGTACTCGTCATCGAAGGCAACTTCCAAGGAGATCCTACCCACGGGGTAAGCTGACTTGCTAGGCACCACACCATGAAAGACTGCCGAGGAGGGCTTCAGGTCTTTATCAAGCAGCTTCATCCGCCGAAAGGTGTCATAGTACAGGATATTGATGCTACTGCCACCATCCATAAGTACCTTATTCAACATATACCCTCCCACTTGGGGGGCGACCACAAGGGCTAGCCGCCCCGGGTCATCAACACGCAGCGGGTAATCCTCTCGGCTCCACATGATGTCATACTCAGACCACTTCAAGTATTGCGGTAGAGCCGGCGCGATCGCATTAACCGCCCGTTTGTGCACTTTCTGATCCCGCTTGTTAAGGCTAGTTGGAAAAACATGATACTGGCCCGAACTAAGCTGCTTTGGATTACTCTGATACCCAGATAACCATAGTGATATGATATCATATTATTGCATCATTGAAAATATCATATAGTGCAATTGCTTGCTCCCATGCATATCTTGTGATACTTGTCTCATATTGTTGGTTGAGGCTCAATAAGAATAGTTAAAGGAAGACAAGAGTAACAAAAAGAGCTTCTAAGCAAGAAAGAAAGATCAAAGCTTATAAGCAAAGAGTTGAGCAAGACAAGAGATACTTGTGCATGAGGATACATGAATAGGAAATGTATGCTTGCATGAATAGGATTGGTGACAAGTGGTGAATCATGCCCAAACGTGCAATAAGCTAGCGTCTCTCCTTGTGTTTGTGCAACATGAGCTTTGCGCATCCCTATAGTTGCACAAGCCCCATTATCCCACCGCATGTGTTTATCTTTTTCCCTCCTCTATATTTGTTATCTCTTGCTTTGCATTTTGAGTCCTTTGGATTTATTTAAACATTTACAATATCTTGGACTTCATTTTTCTTGAATTTTGTGCCACTTGTCCTAACCAATCCACTCGATAAGCTTTATGTTGTAGGTGTGAGTGAACAAGTCCGGTACCAATTCCACTATTCTCTCAATTCACAATGAGTGAAGCGGGATACATCCTGAACTTGGGAACGGTATCGTCGTATTGTTTATCTCATTTCCTACTAATATTTGCTCGAGTCTTGTGATGGCTAGGCAAACAGAACCATCTTTGGTCTACAACAACAATGACGAGTTCGATGACATGAAGAACATCATCGACACCAAGATGCACGCTGAAATGGAGGAGCTCAAGGTCCTCATCAAGAATCGCAAGAGGTCTTCATCATCTTCGAGAATACGCTCAAGTGGACATGCTCCCGAGCAACCATCTTTGGAAAGATCACACCGACAGCGACACCATCAACGACATGAAGAAATAACGACACCAACATCAAGGCGTCTAACAAAGAACAAGTGTGAAGGTCACGAGCTCGACACCAACCACCGCTCAGTGACTTCACCACCTACCTTGGCATCTTCGCCAAGCGACTTCAACGCATCTTCGCCTTTGGACATGAGGCATCTTCGCTAACAAGAACTTCAATAAAAGCTCCCCAGTCTCAAATCCGCGACCTCCATGAGCTACTACGACCTCGACTTTGACCATGACATTCCATTCTATGGGAGTCAAGACACCGAGGAGTATCTTGATTGGGAGCGCAAGATGGACCACTACCTCAAGTTACTTCAAGTCCCTTCCGAAGATCAAGTGAAGTGTGCCACAAGAAACTTCCACGGTGATGCGTCGACATGGTGGTTTCACACATCTTCGAAGAGCTTCAACATGAGTTGGTCCAAGATGAAGAAAGCGATGCAGCAAGAGTTTGTGCCTTCCACCTACATGAAACATCTTCAACGCCAATTGGAGGACACCATACAAGGATCAAACTCCATCGACGAGTACTTCACGATGATGATGAAAGCCTTGCAATGAGCCGACATGACAAACCCCATCTGGATGAAGTTCTACTTCATGATGGGATTGAACAACGACATAGCCAAGCCTACCTTAGACAACAACTACGAGTCTCTCGACGAACTCTACATTGGTGCTCTCAAGGCAGCACAACACCTCATGGCGAAGCCTACTCGACGCCGCACACACTTCACGATGAACAAGTTCCAAGACGACGAGCATGAGGATGGTACCACCAAGATGCCCAAGCCCGAAGAGCTCCAAGACAATGCTCCCAAGTCCGGCTTCACCGCCATCCCTCTTTGTGGTGTTGACTATGCCGAGTCTACCATGACTCTTTATGATGATGGCACGGCGACGACCACGACTACGGAGCCAATCAAGGAACATGCTTCAGAGGCGAGTGACAAGGTGGCGAGCAAAGAAGATGCTTCCATCTTTGGAGGCTAGAGCGAGATGATTGAGCATGGGATTCTCCCTTTGGTCATGGAGAAGAGTGATGATGTGCCATCTTCAGCCTTCAACCACGGCGACGGCGATGAGTTGGTTGAGCATGGGATTTTCCCTTCGACCACGGGAACATTTGGTGATGAGTTGAGAGACTTTTGCCACCATATTGAGAGTGAGAGTGACTTCACCACTAGACCCATATATGACGAGTTGCCCCCATTTCCATGTGAGGAGAGACACAACCCCCACCACTTGAGTGAGATGAGTTACCCCAACATATGTGAGTATGAGCAAAACTACCTAGAGGGAGTGTGTGAGCCACCACCACATAGAGCGAGTGAGGTAGTTGATAGGGCATGTGAGGCCATTTAGATTTCTAACAACTTAACCTCTACCTCTATTGTGTCTACTCCTTTGTTCCAAGGTCCCATATTTGATGACGCCCCGATCCTTGACGACTTCGTCCTCCCTTTGGACAAGACGATGGCCATGGTGGGTGATGATGCACCCCCCACATGGTTCCATCATGATGATGACCACGAGTTGGTTTCTCCCACCTCACCTACACCTCATGAGTGGAATGAGAAAGGTAAAATGGGTGAAGTTGATGATCTTGTCCCACTAGTGGACTATCTTTACATTGATTGCTTGCCTGATGTTGATCACCTCATGGACACTTCACATGCTATGTCTTCTTCATGCTTAGATGTGCCCCCTATTTATGATGAATATGTCGATGAGCATTTTGACTTACCTAGTTGCGATGCTATACTCCATAGGATATCATGTGAAAACTCTATTGGTCACGTCATGTTTGACAATCCGCTTGACTTGTCATATGCTATCCGTGAAATTTCCCATATTGCATCTTTGCAATCTCACCATAGTAACTATGCATATGCCATAAAACTTAATCCAATTTGCTCATATGGAGTAGATGACAAACCCATGGCCATTGGCATTTTATTTTCTTGTGATGATATTGCCATGCTCCCTTTGCATCATTTGCGCAATTGCTCCCATATGACATGCCATGACCACCTTGCTTTGGATATACATTATTTTGGATGTTATCCATATTCTCCATATTATGCTACCGATAGTGCACATGAGGAGACCCCCATAGTTTCCTCATACATTCTAGGAGATTTGGTTCCACCCCATCCATTGCATGATCCTCATACTTATGTGAACAATATGCTCCACATGAATATGAATGTTACTATTGCACCATATATTTGCATGCTCAGTTTGTATCCCCATCATGTTATACATAATAACAATTCTTTCATGATGGATGACATGTTCCAATACCATGCATCAAATTTCTTTGAGCATTGCTTATCTTGTGCTAACTCTCAAGTGCACATACACATCATGATGGATGATGTGTATATTTACGACGCACACACCTTGTTTCGTATGCCTCTTTGTTGTGTAGGTACACACGATTCTTCGTCAACCTCACAATCCCATGAGTTGACGAAACGAGATCTTGAGAGCACCGATGCTTTGGGATTCACCAGAATCTGTCTCCAAATATTCCCCTCGCGCAAGGTCTACGTGCATCTCTTCTACATGGCTCTCACATGATTATGGCTTATTCTTCATTATATATCATTTGCCCATATTGTCATGTTCACTTTGCATGATATGCTCATTTCTATGCCCTTCACATGCATTTGTGACCCATGCTTTGCATCTCACGTGACACTTCATTGGATGATTTGTATGTGTTTTCGCAAGCTTGGTGGAGATATAACTTGCTATTGCAATGTTTGCTATGTGCCCCATGCCTATGATGATACATTGATCATGTTTTGTTTCTCTGGTTGTGATTTGTCATGTGCATTGTCTATGCCTACTATTTGTTTATATGACATGATTGTCATGATTTTGTCTAGTATGCTGAATCTTCGCACTACTAGCTTGCACGACATGATCACTATGCTTTCTTATGTTGCATCAACGATGTGCTCCTTTTATGCGGTTGATGACAACCATTTCCATGCTTTGCACATTGCTTGCTACATGCTTGACTTGATTGCCTCACACATGATGACCAATTGCTCTTCCTATCGTGTTGAGTGCCTCAGTACCTTCACTACACCATGCACACATTATGCTTGGATTGTCTTGCACTTGCCCATGTGTCTAGACATGTCATTTCCTTTGGTGTTGGGAATGATTCCTTCGCCTACCATAGACATTTCGTTGATTGATATGTGCATGAGTGTTATGACCTTAAGGTATATTCTTGTTCTATTGACTCACATATTGGCATCCCGACCTCACCTAGGCATCCTTGTTTCCATGATTGCATTGCTTGTGCTCAATTTGCATGCTTCCATGCCATGACACAATTTCTTGTCAAACCATATGATATGCATGATGACAACACATGTGCAGTGATTCAACACCTGAATGCTTGGTCTTACACTAACGCTAACCACATTTATTTTTCCAAGTGTTTGTCGTGTTTGCCCCTTTTGAAGGAATTGCTAGTTGGTGCGACATTGGAGAGTGCCCACTGTGATCTTGATGATGGTGAGCATTTGGTGATCGTCCACCTCTACACAGCGATGCCATCTCCTTCCCATGGTGATTTGGATCTTGATCCGAGGACGGATCTTTCCCAAGGGGGAGGGGATGATGCTGAGCATCCTATGGACATCACCATGGCAAGAGTCCCTTTGCCAAGTGACACGTGCCACATCTACTCCACATACATAAAGGTGAATCTTCTCCTTTACGCGTGTTCGCTTGAACCCTTCGAGGATGGTATACTACTTGACACTCCCCTCGTGTGCATGCGTAGGTATTGCAGCCACCTGCGTATAACTACACCATCTGCAAGGGAAGCGTGGAAGCGGAGGAGGAAGAAGAGGACTTGCAACAGCCCAGGAATGAGGGGTACAACCGGTCCACCACCGGTCAACAACCAGCCAGGTTATACAACCGCTCCACCACCGGCCAACTACCGCTCCGACCTAGCCACGGTTCTGTTTTGGTGCGGTTCAAGGCGGTACCGCCCCGGTTGTACTAGAGGTTGTCTTCACACCGGTACAACCGGTCCATCCACCGGTACAACCAATCTGCCTGCACGCAGGAAAAGGGCTTTGACCCATGTATCCCCCTCTCCACTTACCTCTTCGTGGCCAAGACTATATATACTCCTCCCCCACCTCCATTCTAGGGTTATCTATGGTTTTCCTCTTAGATAGTTGAGCCTAGATCCTTCCACTACCTCTCCCATGGAGTAGATGCCTCCACCGGAGAAGATCCCCTAGTGGATGTCAAGGCCCCTTACGAGGGAAGATCCTCCGAGATATCAAGGCCCCATCTCCCCATGGGATTTGGGATGAACTCTACCATGTAACCTATTTCCCTTTGTTGTTCATGTACCATTGTGGATCTTGTGTGTGGTGAGTCTAGTGGATGTGTGATTGGACTTGTTATTGAGTGTTTCCTCTTGTGATATTCTCCTTGTTCGTCCCCGTGTTCTTCGTGCTCTTCATAGAATCCCCCTCCAAATCGTGAAAGATCGACACACACGGGCTTGCCCCATATCAATTACCGCACCACTCTAGGCAGTATGTGCCCTTGTCGACCTATGAGACGCAATAGTAACTTGATCAGAAGTTTCATGATAATCATCATTAGCTTCATCTTCAATTGGTGTATGCATTGATGACCCACAAGTATAGGGGATCTATCATAGTCCTTTCAATAAGTAAGAGTGTCGAACCCAACGAGGAACAGAAGGAAATGACAAGTGGTTTCCAGTAAGGTATTCTTTGCAAGCACTAAAATTATCGGTAATAGATAGTTTGGTGATAAGATAATTCGTAACGGGTAACAAGTAACAAGTGTAGCAAGGGTGCAGAAAGGTATCCCAATCCTTTTTGTAGCAAAGTACTGGCTGTAACGAACTCTTATATAAAGCAAAGAACTCCCGAGGACACATGGGAATTTCTGTCAAGCTAGTTTTAATCAGGCTCACTTGATTCACGTTCATTACTTTGATAATTTGATATGTGGGTGAACCGGTGCTTGGGTGCTGCCCTTACTTGGACAAACCTCCTACTTATGATTGACCCCTCATGCAAGCATGCAAAACTACAAAAGAAGAATTAAGGTAGACCTAACCATAGCATGAAACATATGGATCCAAATCAGCCCCTTACGAAGGAACACATAAACTAGGGTTTAAGCTTCTATCACTCTAGCAACCCATCATCTACTTATGACTTCCCAATGCCTTCCCCTAGGCCCAAATAATGGTGAAGTGTTATGTAGTCGATGTTCACATAACACCACTAGAGGAGAGACAACAAACATCTCATCAAAATATCAAACGAATACCAAATTCACATGATTACTTATAACAAGACCTATCCCATTTCCTCGGGAACAAACATAACTACTCACAAAGCACGTTCATGTTCAATATTAGAGTAGTATTAAGTATCATAAAGGATCTGAACATATGATCTTCCACCAATTAAACCAACTAGCATCAACTACAAGGAGTAATCAACAATACTAGAACCCAGAGGTACCAATCTGAGGTTTGAGACAAAGATCAGATAAGGAGATGAACTAGGGTTTAGAGAGGAGATGGTGCTGGTGAAGATGTTTATGGAGATGACCCCCTATCGATGAGAGGATCATTGGTGATGACGATGGCTGCGATTTCCCCTCCGGAGCTCTAGATTGGTTCTGTCCAAGTTCGGCCTCTAGACACCGGCGCTTCATCCCGAAAGCTCCCTTCTGATTTTTTCCAGGTTAAAACCCTCCATATAGCAGAAGATGGGCGTCGGGGACGTGCCAGGGGGGCCACAAGCTTGCTAGGCGCGACCAAGGGGGTGGTCATGACTACCAGGCTTGTCACCTCCTGGTGGCCCTCCCGTGGTAATTGTTTCACCCAATATTTTTTTATACATTCCAAAATAATTCTCCGTAGATTTTCAGAACTTTTGGAGTTGCGTAGAATAGGTATCTCAGATGCTCCTTTTCCTGTCCAGAATTCCAGCTGCCGACATTCTCCCTCTTCATATAAACCTTGTAAAATAAGAGAGAAAAGGCATAAGTATTGTACCATAACATGTAATAACAGCCCATAATGCAATAAATATCAATATAAAAGGATGATGCAAAATGGACGTATCAACTCCCCCAAGCTTAGATCTCGCTTGCCCTCAAGCGAAAGCCGAGATCAATAAATATGTCCACATGTTTAGACATAGAGGTGTCGATAAAGTAAAATACGGACATGAGGGCATCATGATCATATTTAGAACAACAATACTTATTGTAAAAAAATTCCTTATGCTAGAGTAACAATTCATTCACAGGATAAAGTATGAACCAAGAACTCTATTGACAACCAACAAACTATGTTCTCAGTCATTGAAGCAATTAGCAGTTTATCATAACATCGGAAAGAGTCGATATAAGACCTTGTAAAGCAAATCCACATACTCAATCATATTTTAGTCTTTAATAATTGCTAACACTCACGCGGTACCCATAAGATCAAAGTTTCAATCCAACACAGAGAAAGATGGGTGATTACAGTTTTGGCTCCCAACTATTCACCTCAAGGGTGATGTCAACGATAATAACTCATGATCACCCACATCCTAGTGGATATATGAGACTAGATAATTCCCCAACATATAATGCTTGCCAAGAGAGAAAGATGAAAATATAGTAAGTGGTGAAGATCACCATGACTCTTGAATAAAGGTAAGTACTTAAAAGTAATAGTAACAAATAGGCCCTTCGCAGAGGGAAGCGGAGGTTGTCATGCGCTTTTTATTTTTGGATGCACCAACCTTTAATGCAATGAAACGCCGTGTTGTATTGCCCTTTTTGATAGCAACGTTTATTATGCAGTCTGTCACTTTTATTTCTTCATTATCAACAGTTCGTACAATGCTTATTTCCCTTACAATAAAAGATCACACATATTTTAGGAGCAATTTTTATTACTTTATGCACCGATGACAACTTACTTGAAGGATCTTATTCAATCCATAGGTAGGTATGGTGGACTCTCATGACAAAACTGGGTTGAGGATGTTTGGATGCACAAGTAGTATCTCTACTTGGTGCGGAAGTTTTGGCTAATATGAGGTGGAAGCAAGCACTACATGTTGGAGGATGTAAAACAATATAGCTTCTTTTCGGAGGTAAGAAAACATAACCTATTATGTTGTCTTCTTTGTTCAACATCTACTTATTAGCATATAATATTTTAATGAGTGGTCACAATCACAAAAGATGTCAAAGATGATATATTTATATGTGAATCTCTCTTTCTTTATCACTTCCTTTTTAATTGCACCAATGACCAATTACTATGTTTGCCAACTACTATCAAATTTCAATCGACATACACCTTATATGTGAAGTCATCCCTCCCCATAGGATCATCATATATATGCTCTTTGCTTATATTCTACTCTTTCTATATTTTATTTCAAGATCATATCAGGCAAGCAAATCCCTCACATGAAAACTACTTTTTATCATATAACTCTCGGACTTGCTTGCATAAGGGGAGCAAAAGCAAAAAATTAAAGCTAGATCATACTAAAAATTTATTCAACTAGATCAAGATAAAGCAAAAAGGATCGAACTAAGAAAAACAAGAAAAAGGAAAAAGGGAAAAGTGTGATGGTGATATGATATCGGGGCACCTCCCCCAAGCTTGGCACAAGCCAAGGAGACTGCCCATATCCATGTGCTCAAGTGTCCTACTTCGGAGGTGATGGTGGTGAAGGGTCTTTAAGCTTGTTCAATTTCCTCTTAAGCATAAAATTTTGTTCCCTAAGATCATCAACTTCTTGCTTGAGCTTCAATATCCTTTGACATAATTCTTCCTTGCTCTCCTGCAGAAAACGAGAAGGGATAAATAGGACCTTGGGTTTTCTCCTTGTGTTTGGGAGGCCTAATTTCTTGAGCTCCACATGCATATCTCCTGGTCTAGGCAGGGGGACCTCTTCTTCATCCAAGATTTCTTCTTCATAGTTTCCTTTATGTTCCTCCTCTGAGAATAATCCATAAGGATCTAGGTTCAAATATAGCTTGGGATTGGCAAGGTAATGTGCTATATAGCTCTCCCCATCGGACTCTTGGGACGACATCTGGCTCTAAATCTGCTGCAGAAACAACTCAAAACGAAAACAAGAGATATTGTCGTGATATGAAAGTGCAAACCTTTGGGAGATTAAATAATGGATTTTTGCCGACCCGAAGGGGTGTACCACAAGAAAACGGAGTCCGGAGGGTGCACAGGGTGTTGACAAGCCCCCTATGCACGGCCAGGGGATGGCCGTGCCTACCAGGCTTGTCACCTCCTCGTGCGTCATTCAGACTACTTTTTATTTCCCTAAATTTTTAAATATTCCAAAACGGAATAAATTTTCTATTGGGAAAGTTTTGGAGTCGGTTTACTTACCGTACCACATACCTATTCCTTTTCGTAGTCTGAAACGTTCCGGTAGGTCTCCCTAATATACTCCTCTAGAGTTATGGTATTAATAATACTGGTTTCAACAGTTATGGGAGTACGTGAGATATAATGTTTGATTCCTTGCCCGTTTAACACCTTAGTATTTGTGCCTTCGGCATTGTTGATCTTGATGGCACCGGAATGATATACCTCCTAAACAATGTAAGGCCCTTCCCATTTAGAGAGAAGTTTTCCTGCAAATTTTTTTAATCGAGAATTGTATAGCAAGACATGATCACCTACATTGAATTCACTCTTTTGTATCCTATTATCATGCCATCTCTTAACTTTCTCTTTAAACAACTTAGCATTCTCATAGGCCTAGGTTGTCCATTCATCAAGTGAGATAATATCAAATGACCTCTTCTCACTAGCAAGTTTGAAATCATAGTTGAGCTCTTTGATTGCCTAATAAGCTTTATGCTCTATCTCTAGAGTTAAGTGACATGCTTTACCATAAACCATTTTATAAGGAGACATACCCATATGATTTTTGTAAGTAGTTCTATAAGCCCATAATGCATCGTCAATTTTCTTAGAACAATTCTTCCTAGACCTATTAATAGTCTTTTGCAAGATCAATTCAATTTCTCTATTGCTTAATTATACTTGACCACTAGACTGAGGATGATAAGGAGATGCAATTCTATGGTTAACATCATACTTAGCAAACAATTTACGGAAAGCACCATGAATAAAATGTGCACCACCATCGGTCATTAAATATCTGGGGACTCCAAATCTAGGGAAAATAACTTATTTAAGGATCTTAATAGAGGTGTTATGATCAGCACTACTAGTTGGAATAGCTTCTACCCACTTAGTAACATAATCAACAACAACTAAAATATGAGTATACCCGTTGGATGTTGGAAAAGGTCCCATATAATCAAAACCCCAAACATCAAATGGTTCAATAACAATAGAATAATTCACAGGCATTTCCTGACGTCTGCTAATGTTGCCAATTCTTTGACATTCATCACAAGACAAGACAAACTTACGAGCATCCTTGAAGAGAGTAGGCCAATAAAAACCAGATTGTAATTCCTTGTGTGCAGTTCTATCTCCAGCGTGGTGTCCTCCGTAGGCCTCAGAATGACACTTCTGTAGGACCTGTCCCTATTCATACTCAGGTACACAATGTCTAATAACACCATCTACTCCTTCTTTATAAAGGTGTGGGTCATCCCAGAAGTAATGTCTTAAATCATAGAAGAACTTTTTCTTTTTTTGGTATGTGAAACTAGGCGGTATAAATTTAGCAACAATGTAATTAGCATAGTCAGCATACCATGGAGCATTACACAAAGCATTTATGACAGCTAATTGTTCATCAGGAAAGCTATCATCAATAGGTAGTGGGTCATCAAGAACATTCTCTAACCTAGACAAGTTATCTGCTACGGGGTTATCAACACCCTTTCTATCAACAATATGCAAATCAAATTCTTGTAGTAGAAGAACCCATCTCATAAGTCTAGGTTTAGCATCTTTATTTTCCATAATATATTTAATAGTAGCATGATCAGTGTGAACAGTCACTTTAGAATCAACAATATAAGGTCTGAACTTATCACAAGCAAACACAACTGCTAAGAATTCCTTTTCAGTGGTAGCATAGTTTCTTTGAGCATTACCTAGAGTTTTACTAGCATAATGAATAACATATAATTTCTTATCAACTCTTTGTCCTAGAACAACACCAATGGCATAATCACTAGCACCACACATGGTTTCAAAGGGTAGATTCCAATCAGGTGGTTGAACAACAGGTGCAGAAATGAAGGCATTCTTAAGAATTTCAAAAGCTTCTACACAATCATTATAAAAAACGAGTGGAACATCTTTTTGCAAGATATTAGTGAGTGGCCTAGAAATCTTACAGAAGTCTTTAATAAACCTCCTATATAAACCATCATGACCAAGGAAACTTGTTATACCTCTGATATCCGTAGGACTCAACATTTTCTCAATAGCATCAACCTTGGCTTTGTCAACTTCAATACCTCTTTCAAAAAATTTATGTCCCAAGACAATGCCTTCATTCACCATAAAGTGGCACTTCTTCCAATTCAAGACAATATTAGTTTCTTCACATCTCTGCAAAACTCGATCAAGGCTGCTCAAACAATCATCAAAAGAAGTTCCGTAAACGGAAAAATCATCCATGAAAACCTCAAAAATCCTTTCACAAAAGTCAGAGAATATAGCAGTCATACATCTTTGAAAGGTAGCAGGTGCACTGCATAAACAAAAAGGCATACGCCCATAAGCAAAGGTACCAAAAGGGCAAGTAAAAGTGGTCTTCTCTTGGTCCTCTTTTGACACAGCTATTTTAGAGAAACTAGAATAACCATCTAGAAAGCAGAAATGGGTGTGTTTGGATAGTCTTTTGATTACCCACAAGTATAGGGGATCTATCATAGTCCTTTCGATAAGTAAGAGTGTCAAACCCAACGAGGAGTAGAAGGAAATGACAAGCGGTTCTCAGTAAGGTATTCTCTGCAAGCGCAGAAATTATCGATAACATATAGTTTTGTGATAAGATAATTCGTAGCGGGTAGCAAGTAAAAGTGTAACAAGGGTGCAGCATGGTGTCCAATCCTTTTTATAGCAAAGGACAAGCCCGGACAAACTCTTATATAAAGCAAAGCGCTCCCGAGGACACATGGGAATTTCTGTCAAGCTAGTTTTCATCATGCTCATATAATTCGCGTTCGTTACTTTGATAATTTGATATGTGGGTGGACCGGTGCTTGGGTGCTGCCCTAGCTTGGAAAAACGTCTGACTTTAGATTAACCCCTCTCGCAAGCATCCGCAATTATGAAAGAATAATTAAGATAAATCTAACCATAGCATGAAACATGTGGATCCAAATCAGCGCCTTACGAAGCAATGCATAAACTAGGGTTTAAGCTTCTGTCACTCTAGCAACCCATCATCTACTTATTACTTACCAATGCCTTCCTCTAAGCCCAAACAATGGTGAAGTGTCATGTAGTCTACATTCACATAACACCACTAGAGGAGAGACAACATACATCTCATCAAAATATCAAACGAATACCAAATTCACATGATTACTTATAACTAGACTTATCCCATGTCCTCAGGAACAAACGCAACTACTCACAAAGCATATTCATGTTCATAATCATAGGAGTATTAATGATGATCAAGGATCTGGACATATGATCTTCCACCAAGTAAACCAACTAGCATCAACTAGAATGAGTAATCAACATTACTAGTAACCCACATGTACTAATCTGAGGTTTTGAGACAAAGATCGGATACAAGAGATGAACTAGGGTTTGTAGAGGAGATGGTGCTGGTGAAGATGTCAATGGATATTTACCCCCTCTCGATGAGAGGATCGTTGGCGATGATGATGGCTTCGGTTCCCCCTCCCGAAGGGAAGTTTCCCCTGCAGAACGGCTCCGTCGGAGCCCAAGATTGGTTCTGCCCAAGTTCCGCCTCGAGACGCCAGCACTTCGCCCCGAAAGATCTGTTATGATTTTTTCCAGGTCAAAAGCCTCCATATAGCAGAAGATGGGCACCGGAGGGCTGCCAGGTGGGCCACAAGCCACAAGGGCACGCCTAGGGGGGTAGGGCGCCCCCTGACTTGTGGCCGCCTGGTGGGCCCCCTGATGTATTTCTTTCGCCCAATATTTTTTATATAATCTAAAATAATTCTCCGTATATTTTCAGGACTTTTGGAATTGTGTAGAATAGGTATCTCAGATTTTCTCCTTTTCCAGTCCAGAATTCCAACTGCCAGCATTCTCCCTCTTCATGTAAACCTTGGAAAATAAGAGAGAAAAGGCATAAGTATTGTACCAAATTATGTAATAACATCCCATAATGCAATAAATATCAATATAAAAGCATGATGCAAAATGGACGTATCAACTCCCCCAAGCTTAGACCTTGTTTGTCCTCAAGCGAACGCCGAAATCGATAAATATGCCCACATGTTTAGAGATAGAGGTGTCGATAAAATAAAATACAGACATGAGGGCATCATGATCATCTTTAAAACAACAATACTTATTGTAATAAGATTCCTTATGCTAGAGTAACAATTCATTCACAAGATGAAGTATGAACCAAGAACTCTATTGACAACCAACAAACTATGTTCTCAGTCATTGAAGCAATTAGCAATTTATCATAACATCGGAAAGAGTCAATATAAGAGCTTGTAAAGCAAATCCACATACTCAATCATCTTTTAGTCTTTAATAATTGCTAACACTCACTGCATTTTCCATCCTTCGACATGTCTTGAGGCGGTGTTTTTGCTCTGGGCCACGAGATCCGTTTCGGAGCGCTCACCTTCATCGTCGACGATTCGGCATGGCTCCAGGAAGCGCCTCTCAATGTCGAGGTGCTCCCGGTCCGCGGGGCTACCCACTTCCGCGTGAGATTCTGCGGTGTGTTGCTGCGTTAGCCTTCGATTTCTTACACGTCGTCTCCCCTCGCTGTTCGCGGTCGCAAGTAGTCCGGCAGCTCACGACTTCAGCGATGTGTCGAACATGCAGTGGCGCGTCAAAGTTCTTCACAAATTGCAGCACTTGAGCCCGCCGAGTCCCTTCACGGCGTGTTCAATTTGGATTCCGATCCGTCTGACGTGCCTTCCGAGTGCGAAAGCTGCAATCCCGCAGTGGAGGTCTTGATGGCGGGCTCTCATCAAAGTTCGCCGCCTGGCTTTAGCCGTGGCATGCGCGAGGCTGGTGGTCCATCGAATGAGCACCCGCCCCGCAAGGAGGAGGTTTTTCATACTCCCATCGTTGGCGCGACTACCAAGGCTCAAGCTTTGGTGGTTACGTGCATTCGTGTGGAAGAACTCCAGGCAGAACTTGACGAGCACGCTCGCCAGCGCCCGCCACGCCCCAGTCGACGTCAGCGATAGCTGTTTCCGACTGGATCTCACGACGATGTTGAGGTATATCGAACTCCTGTGTTAAATGTTGTTGCTGCTGCTAGGATAGCAGATACCATTTAGCCATCCCGGTCAGAGGCTGGAAGAGGGTTGATGCAGATCAGAGCACTGTTAGATGCAGTGTGGCGTCAGAATTCAGTAGTTTCTCAGTCCCGCAACAGGATATATAGCAATTCACCCAAGGCAGGGACCGTTCAGTTAGCACACAGCCCTAGATCGCGCTTGCGCCGTCGGGGTGGAGGTTTCCGTGAAGAGCAGGTCAAAGATCAGTTTCACCGCGAAGACCACCGTCGAGTGCCCACTCCTCCACGGAGTGGTCCGTACGCGCCTCGGTGCCAGGACGATAGGCGCTCCTTCGGTGATGAGCATAATGCAGGCTTTGACGCTTGCGACCTCCTCGTTCAGAAGCGGATTGACAGGGGCAGAGACCATACGGAAGGACACGACTGAGATTTTTCGAGTGGTAGCTCAGCTATGGTTTCTGGTCCTAAGTGTTTCAGTAGAGCCATACGTTCTGTAGAGATCCCCCCAACTTTAGGTTGGCGGCGGGGATCGGGAAGTTTACTGGCGAAACAAAGCCATAGACTTGGTTAGATGATTACCGAGTGGCTGTGCAAATTATTGGCAGAAATGACAATGTTGCAATGAAGCACCTGTCCTTGATGTTAGATGGTCCAGCTCGAGCTTGGCTGAATCGTTTGGCTCCTTCCAGTATACATTGCTGGGAGGATCTTGCCCGAGTGTTTGTCTGAACCTTTGAGGGAACCTGCAAGCGTCCGGTAGGTCTGGTCGACTTACAACACTGTGTCCAGAAGCCCAATGAAACTTTGAGAGATTATATTCAGCGATGGTCCACTCTGCATCATACAGTGGAGAATGTGTCGGAACACCAAGCTGTGTGTCCGTTGAAGGCCGCTGTGAGATACACAGAGCTATATCTGAAGTTTGGGCGAGTGGGTGATATTTTACTTGGCAAGATGATGGAAATTGCCACTCGGTACGCCAATGGCGAGGAAGAAGACCACCTCCGCAGTGGCAAAGGAAAGACATTCGTCAATGAGGCTGGTGGCAGTAACAATCGGAAACAGAAGTGAAAAGCTGAAGATCCAATTCAAGTAGAAGCGGCAACACTGGCGACTCAGTCAAAGAACAAGGGCAAAGCTAAAACACAGTATGCCCCCAAGAAATGAAAAAAAGCAGTCAAGAACTGATATCATGGATCAGCCGTGTGTAATTCATGCGAGGAAAGATGCGGAAGGCAATTGGATTTTGCCCAAGCACACCACTCGACAGTGTCGGACCCTTGTCCAACAATTCAAGGGGGACCCGCCGAGTGATAAATCTGAGAAGGGAGATAAAGATGAAGATAAAGAAACATTCCCAGATGTCACTGCTACACTGGTGATCTTTGCTGATGTCGAGAGCAAGAGCCGTCTGAAAGTCATCAACAAAGAAATCAACATGGCTGTACCGGATACCCCCACCTACCTCAAGTGGTCCCAATATGCTATCACATTCGACCAGACAGACATCCTGCTCATGTGGCCACTCCCGGTCGACATGCTCTGGTAGTTGATCCGGTGGTGGTGGGGACTCGACTTAGAAAGGTCCTCATGGACGGCGGCAACGGTCTGAACATTCTCTATGCGGATACCCTGAAAGGGATGGGCATTCTGATATCCCGTCTGAGTGAAAGCAACATGCAATTTCACGGGGTCATCCCAGGAAAGAAGGCCAAGTCACTAGGCTAGATAGCATTGGATATGACATTCGAGAACGCCAGAAATTTTCAAAAAGAAAAGTTGACATTTGAAGTCATGGATTTCAAGAGTGCTTACCACGCCATTCTGGGTCGACCCGCGTATGCACGTTTCATGGCCCGACCATGTTATGTGTATCTCAAGTTGAAGATGCCAGGCCCTAAGGGCGTGATCACGTCACAGGCAATCGACAGCGGGCTGAAGAATGCCTCCAACAAGGCTCCAAGATCGCTGATCACCAGATGGCCATGGTTGAGTTGGAGGAGTACAAAAAAATGCCGACCCTGCTGATTTGCTTTGCGCAAAGAAGCCGGCTTCCAAGTCGGCATTTCAGTCGGCAGGGGAAGTGAAGAAGGTACACATCCATCCGACGGATCCTATTGCTGCCCCGACGAATATCTCATCAACACTCCACAACAAATAGAAAGTCGAGCTCATATAGTTCCTCCGTGAGAACTGGCATATCTTCGCATGGAAGCCTGCTGACATGTCGGGGATTCCCAGGGAGCTGGCTGAGCACTGTTTGCAAGTGGATCCGAAGGCCAAACCCGTCAGGGAGCATTTGCGTCGCTCAGCGGCGGAGAAGCGCAAGGCAATCGGAGAAGAAGTGGCCCGTCTCTTGCAAGCCAAGTTCATTCGGGAGATTTACCACTCCAAGTGGCTCTCGAATGTTGTGATGGTGCCAAAGAAAGATAAGTCGTTGCGCATGTGCATTGACTTAAAACATCTCAACAAGGTGTGCCCAAAAGATCATTTTCCGCTCCCCCGCATAGATCAAATTGTTGACTCGACCGCGGGGTGTGAGCGTTTATCGTTTTTCGATGCTTACTCTAGGTACCATCAGATCAGTCTGTATGGCCCAGACAAAATAAAGACAACCTTCATCACCCCATTCGAGCATTTTTGTTACATCACTATGCCTTTTGGTCTCAAGAATGCCGGCGCTACTTTTATGCGCATGATTCAGAAATGTTTACTTGACCGGATCCCTCGAAATGTGGAGGTGTACATGGACGATATAGTGGTCATGTCCCGCAAAGGTTCCGACCTGCTAGCTGACTTAGCCGAGACATTTGCCAATCTGAGATGATTCGACATAAAGCTAAATCCGGCCAAATGTACTTTCGGCGTCCCCGGCGGCAAGTTACTCGGTTTTCTCGTTTCCGAGCAAGGAATTGATGTCAACCCCGAGAAAATCAGCGCCATTACCCGTATGAAGACTCCCCGTGCGAGTGCACGACGTTCAGAAGCTCACAGGTTGCTTGGCAGCATTGAGTCGATTCATTTCTTGTCTTGGTGAGAAGGCTTTGCCTTTATATCAATTGATGAAGAAGTCCGATATGTTCGACTAGACTCCCGAAGCCGAAGCAGCATTTGTTGAGCTCAAAAGCCTGCTCTCCACCCAGCCGGTGCTTGCCGCTCCTGCCAGCAAAGAGCCCTCGCTCATGTACATCGCGGCCACAAATCAGGTCGTCAGTACAATACGAACTGTCGAGCGGGAAGAGCAGGGTAAAGCTTATAAAGTCCAGCGGCCAGTTTATTATGTCTCAGAAGTATTGTCCTCCTCAAAGCAAAGATATCCACACTATCAGAAGCTGGTTTGTGGTATTTACTTATCAGCGAAGAAGGTGGCGCATTATTTCCAAGACCACTCGATTTCAGTCGTTAATGATGCTCCTTTGTCCAAATTTTTTAATAATCGAGATGCATCAGGTCGAGTGGCTAAATGGGCAATCAAGCTTGGACACTTTGACATCAGATTCGAAGCCAAAAAAGCAATCAATTCCCAAGCATTGGCAGATTTCATGGCCGAGTGGATTGAACAGCAATAGCCTATCCAAGTTCACTCGGCGCATTGGACAATGTTCTTTGATGGATCCAAAATGTTGAATGGGTCTGGTGCTGTTGTTGTCTTGATATCTCCCAGGGGTGACAAGCTCAGCTATGTCTTGCAAATTCACTTCGATTCCTCCAACAATGAGGCAGAGTATGAAGCACTTTTGTATGGGTTGTGCATGGCTATCTCACTCGGCGTGAAGCGCCTGATGGTTTATGGCAACTCAGATCTGGTGGTGAATCAAGTGGTGAAAGAGTGGGATGTTCATAACCGCGCTATGACTAGATATTGCAATGTAGTCCGAAAGTTGGAGAAGAAATTTGAAGGCCTGGAACTTCATCATGTTCCCCGACTGAAAAATCAGGCGATCGATGAGCTATCCAAGATTGGTTCCACTCGACGGCATGTCCCCAGCGGTGTGTTCTTGGAGCACTTGCACACTCCTTCGGTTCAAGAACATCCTTTCACCGAAGAGCCCCCACAAGCTTTGAGTTCCACTGACTCGACAGAAGTCGATGTCCCTGGAGTGATTGACATGGTCATGGAGATTCTGGTTATCACTCCCGATTGGACTATGCCTTACATTGCCTATATCCTCAGACAAGAGCTCCCTGAAGATGAAACTGAGGCTCGACACACAGGTCCAATGCTTTCACTATGATGGGAGCTCGGCTGTTTAGAGAGAGTGCGACTGGTGTTACACAGCGCTGCATTTCCCTCGAGGAAGGTCGAATGATTCTAGACGAGATTCACTCGAGAACTTGCAGCCACCATGCGTCCTCAAGGACGATTGTCGCTAAAGCATACCGAGCTGGTTTTTACTGGCCATGAGCTAATGAGATGGCTAAAGACATTGTTGATCATTGTGATGGTTGCCAGTTCTATGCAAACTTGTCACACAAGCCGGCAGCTGCTCTGAAGACAATTCCTCTTGCCTGGCCATTTGCTGTTTGGGGACTCGACATGGTTGGCCCCTTTTGTCCCGGAAAAGGAGGATTCACTCACTTACTGGTAGCAGTCGACAAATTCACCAAGTGGATAGAAGCCAAGACAATCAAGAAGCTGAACTCCCGCACGGTGGTCACATTCATGAGGGAGATAATTTATCGATACGACATTCCACGCATCATCATCACAGACAACGACACTAATTTTGACTCAGAAGAATTCAGGAACTTCTGCAACTCCAGGGCACTCGGGTAGATTATGCATTTGTCGCTCACCCACAAACCAATGGGCAAGTCGAGCGAGCCAATGGCCTCATCTTGCAAGGTCTTAAGCCTCGTCTCATGCGCGACCTAGATCATGCCGTTGGTTCCTGGGTAACTGAGCTGCTGTCTGTGTTATGGGGCTTGAGAACTACCCCAAATCGGTCGACTGGACGGACTCCTTTCTTCCTGGTCTATGGTGTTGAAGCCGTATTGTTGAGTGATTTGTTCCACAATTCTCCTCGAGTGGAGCTGTATCTGAGGCTGAAGCTGAACAAGCCAGACAGGACGGTGTAGAACTTCTGGAGGAGGAATGAGAGATGGCTCTGATCCGGACTACTGCCTATCAGCAGGACCTACAGTGCTTCCATGCAAAGAATGTCAAGAGTCGGTCATTTCATGAGGGAGACCTGGTGCTTCGAGTGAATCAACACCGACCTCACAATCTTGCTCCTGCATGGGAAGGTCCTTTCGTCATCACTGAGGTGCTAAACAATGGAGCCTATCATCTGTACAATCTCATGAAGCGGATGGACGAGCCATGAGCCTGGAATACAGATCTGCTCCGGCGTTTTTATACTTGAGACAAAAGAATCCTCCGATGTAATAAGAATGCTTCATCAATGCAATTCACATTTCTCCAATATATATTGTCGGTTCCAACTGTACAGTTACATTCTTGGGAATACTCCGAGTGATGAGCAATCCTCACACTTAGGGGCTTAGCTGCGAACATGCTTTTGCCTATGTTAAAAACCCTGTCGGGTGGATAGCAGTCCATTCACTCGATGACCTATTTGCGAATCCGTCTTTGCTTAGGTTCAAAGATACTCCAAGTGATGAGCAATCCTCACACTCGGGGGCTTAGCTACGAACATGCTTTCGCCTAAGTTAAAAACCCTGCCGGGTGGATAGCAGTCAGTTCACTCTACGACCTATTTGCGAATCCGTCTTCGCTTAGGTTCAAAGATACTCCGAGTGATGAGCAATACTCACACTCTTGGGCTTAGCTGCGAACATGCTTTCGCCTCAGTTAAAAACCCTACCGGGTGGATAGCAGTCCATTCATTCGACGGTGTATTTGCGAATCCGTCTTTGCTTAGGTTCAAAGATACTCTGAGTGATGAGCAATCCTCACACTCGAGGGCTTAGCTGCGAACACGCTTCGCCTAAGTTAAAAACCTTGTCAGGTGGATAACAGTCCATTCACTCGACAACTTAGCTGAGAATCGACATTCACCTAAGTTCTAAACTACTCCGTGTGATGAGCAATCCTCACACTCGGGGGCTTAGTTGTGAACACGTTTCGCCTAAGTTAAAAACCCTGTCGAGTGGTGAGCAATCCTCACACTCAGGGGCTTAGCCGCGAACATGTTTCGCCTAAGTTAAAATCCCTATCGAGTGCTGAGCAGTCCTCACACTCGGGGGCTTAGCTGCAAACATGTTTTCGCCTAAGCCTAAAAACAAACTCAGTCGAACAGATGATTGAAAGACAAATACGAATAAAATCCAAAGGCTAAATCACGGATAAACGTTTCGTAAAGAAGCAAATGTGCTCAGGCCTAAGGCCTAAATGAATTTTTAAGGTATACAATTCCACTCGGCATACCGAGGCAAATAAAAGTTTTTCTTCCAAAGACCAAGTATTTAAGCATCTGACGGGCTGGCTGGCTCGACAAAAGTGTCCAAGTCGATACCGTCAGTGATTCTGGTGGCTGCTTCAATGAAGGTTTCCATGAAGTCCTCAAATTGGAGTTTCTTCGTGTTAACCACCCGGAGCTCCTTCAGCTTCTATTCCCTCATGTCCCTGCAATGGACCCTGACGAGTGATAATGCCACGTCGGCCCCACAGCGAGCAGCAGATTTCTTCCAGGCCTGCACTCAACTTGGAAGTTCGTTCAGGCGAGCCATCATCGAGTTGAGATCGAGCTGAAGGGTGTCCTCAGGCCACAGCTCCTTGTAAATTTTCTCCAGTGCAGATTTGAGTCAGACAATATATGCCTGGACGCCCTGGACCCGGAAATTGAGTCTGAGCATGTTCATGGCCACTGCGTCTATGACAGGTGACTTAGTGGGATCCAGATTGGGCTCAACCTCCTCTGTCTCCTTCTCGAAGTCTTGACAGAATTCTGTTGAAGAGTTGGAATGGGAGGGGAATCGGTGAGATACGACCTTCAAAGATTTTACAAACTTCAGTCGGCAAGAAACACTCACCGTCGAGCAGGATATACATCATCCTCGAGAATTCGCCCAAGTGCTTCTCCAGGCCGTTGCTCCTTTTGTTCAGCTGCTCGGCCCTTTTGACGAGGTCCACGCGCTCCTCCTTCAGCTTTGTGTTCTCCTCCTCCAGCTTCTTGGCGGCCGCCAGCTTCCGATCTGCAGCTTCGGTCTTATCCTTGGCCACCTGTTGGGCGTCAGCGAGTGTTTTGTCCTTCTCCTCCTGTGCCTTCTTCATGGAATCTAAAGAAACAACATTGTTGAGTCGCGCTTGGAGTCGACGGTTTTCATTGCGCACGTCTGTTCGAGTGAGAGCACTCAGTTCAAAACGTGAAAAGTGAAGATGGGAATGCAGAAAGTCAACAGTAAGTACCTCCCAGAGATTTCAGCTCAGCACGCGCTCGCTCCAGACATTGTTGGAGGCTTCCAGATCCACACGCAGCTGGTTCCTTTCATCCTCCAGATCCTTGTACTATGTCCCAAGTTCACAAGCCCTTTGAAACCAACAAAAGAAAGAGATTCAATCGGCAGGTAATGCCAAGGACGGTCGACTGGTCTATGAACACCGTCGAATGAATGTCTTACAACCTTGGAACAACATCGCATACTGGTTGACCTATGATGTCCATGAAGCCCATGTCCAGGGGAAGAAGAATTCAAGCAAAAAGTCCACTCGACATGTTGAGCGGCCCTGGCGCTCCGCGCGCCGTAAACAAATTTAAAGTTGTCTCTATTAAGACCTCTGCCAGTGCAAGCACTCGACAGCGGTCTCGAGGACTACACCCAGTGGGTGCACTTAGAGTGCCCCCACTGAGATGGTTAACACTCGACCTGTCGAGTAACTCGTTAGAAAAAAATGCACTTGACATGTCGAGTGACTTGAGTACTCCACATACGACACATTTTCAAGACTACTGCTTATCGTCTGCGGTTAACAGTAGCCTCGGGGACTACACCCAGTGGGTGCACTTAGCGTGCCCCCACTGGTTATTAAAACATTCGACAAGGTCAGCCCTGTCAGAACATCCACCCGTCACCCGACCCGTCGAGTGACGCGCCTCCCTGCTTTGTGAAGTTCAATCTATCCGTATGTAGCGCCATATCATGGTTTGTCAATAATATCCATGAAACCTACAAGGTAGCTTCGGAGTGGTGTGATCCAAGGATAAATGTATCTCGTATACAAGAAACTCTAAGATCCCTACCGGTGCAAGCACTAGACAGCGGTCTCGGGGACTACACCCAGTGGGTGCACTTAGCGTGCCCCCACTAGATCTGTCAATTCTCGATCAGTCGAGTGGCAGAAACATCCATCATTGGAATATCCATCACTCTGAGAAGTGCAGTCTATCCTTATGTAGCGTCATACCATGGTTTCTCAATGATGTCCATGAAACCTACAGCGTAACTGCAGAGTGGTGTGACCAAAGGTAAATGTACCAAGCATACGACAAGCTCTAAGACCCCTGCCGATACAAGCACTCGATAGTGGTCTCGGGGACTACACCCAATGGTTGCACTCAAGTGCCCCCACTAAGACGGTTAACTCTCGATCCGTCGAGTAACTCATCAGAAAAAAATGCACCCGACATGTCGAGTGACTCCAGTACCACACGTACTATCGACCCAAATCCTACTCGACTACGACCCGACCTATTCGAGTGGAGAACTTTCAAACATTCTATGAGTGGATAATAAGCACCCACTAGGTGTACAGTCAAGAAAAGACAGGAATTCAATCAGAAATGTACTTACAATCGAACTTACTTGGACATTGGTGCGGAGGGTTGCGCTGACATCGTAAGCCAGCTTGCTGGCCTCATACGCCTCCTTTGTTCACGGCATTATCTGCTCTGCCTGGATCATAGCCTCCTTCGCAGCTCCGGTCTGATCTTCCGGGACGCGATGCAGAGAGAAAGCCGTCATAGGTGGGATCGGCATAGTTGCTGGGGCAGCTAAAGCAGTCTGAGCAGGTCTAGTTGGAGTTGATGTCACGATGGTCGAGATAGCTGGAGGGGCATTCGATAGAGGTACTGCAAGTTCAGCTCTGATTTGTGTCAAGTCACCTATCCCCTGGGAGGACTCTACAGTCAAACGCTAAAGCATCTACGCTGATGAAGCTCTTCGGGTG
Organism: Hordeum marinum; assembly: GCA_022496015.1. NCBI lineage: Eukaryota > Viridiplantae > Streptophyta > Magnoliopsida > Poales > Poaceae > Hordeum > Hordeum marinum. The sequence goes on from CM039676.1 coordinate 68,941,046, forward strand.
CGGGTGTGCGAAGTGTCTAGGTGTTCCTCGTCGTCTTCCAACTGGATGATCTCTACAACATCAACCGATAGTGTTAACTTTTGCAAGTGACGAATCCCATTCGGATGAATCAAGAACTTATTAAACTCTATGAGAAGTGGCAGCGTCAGCAGTGTCAATGTCCATCGCCTCCCCTCCGTCTCGATGAGGCGAGGTTATAGACGTAGCAGCTCTGACGGATCGAACAACACTCGGTTAGCTACAACTCAAGGTCACAGTCGACAGAAAGAATTTGAAAAGAAATACTTAAGTGGAGACGACAGGTACAGCCATCCTCATGCGAGGCAGAGCCTTGCGTGGTTTGGTCGTGATTTGCTTGGGCTGCTTGGCCAGCCTCTCACTCGACTCGACGATTGAAGGGTGACTCCGCTTAGGGAACTTCTCACTAGGGCCCGGAGCCCTGTCCTCAACAACTGCCGAATCCTGGCGGGACTTGGTGCGGCCTTCGCGCCGGGGAGGTGACCCGACTTCTTCCTCTTTACCGGAGTCATCATATTCATCCTCAGAGTCAGAGGGACCGTCGCCGTCCATGCTGCCACCCTCGCTCACTACGCCATCTTCAACATGGTTCTCGCTGGGAACGGACAAGTGCATGTGCGTCCACTCCTGCATGATTCAAGTAAAGAAGTCAGTTCATAAGTAAATGTATCACTCGACAGTACAAGTACATCAGTCGACACTGTGCAACTCACTAGATTCTTCGGCGGATTTTCGTCCGAGTAAGGTCGGATCCTCTTGGCTCCAAAAGGGTTGTCGCATGCTCCAGTGATGCTGCGAAGCCACTGCTCGACAGTTTTTTGTGGAACCTCTTCTGGGTGCACCCTGGTCGATTCCTCAGGGCCCACGTAGTGCCACATGGTGTGATCTCTGGCTTGGAGCGGCTGAATACGTCGACTAAGAAACGTCTCCAACAGATCCATGCCAGTCACTCCACCCCGGATCAACTGCACCACAGCTTCAACCAAGATTCCCACTTGGACATGTTCCTTTTCGGTCACCCTCAGAGACTTGGGGACAGCTAGACGGTCAGGTGTATAGGGGGGAAGGCCAGTAGACATGTTGGGCAATGCTATATCTTTGCAGTAGAACCAAGTCGACTGCCAGCCTCTAACACACTCAGGAAAAGTCATGGCAGAGAAGGAACTATGGGCTCTTTTCTGAAGTCCTAAACCTCCACACAACTGAAGCACATGAGTCTTCCCATCAGCTGGGAGAGATTTCTTCACGGTCTGGGATCTGACCGTAAAGATGTGCTTGAATAGTCCCCAATGGGGAGAGCAGCCCAGAAAACACTCGCACAAAGTAACGAAGGCAGAAAAGTATGCAACAATATTCGGTGGGAGATGATGCAGTTGGGCGCCGAAGAAATTCAGGAACCCTCCAAAGAACGGGTGGGGTGGTATAGAGAAACCTCTTTCAATGTGGGAGAGAAGGAGGACCCGCTGCTCGTCGCGTGGCTCCGGCTCGCGCTCTCCCTCCGGCAGCCTCCAGGCGCCGTCCGCCACGAGCCCGTCGGCGACAAGGCCCTCTATGTCCTCGCGAGTGACTACAGAGGGGAGAAAGTCCCCCTGCATCCATCCCGCTGGCGCGGTGAACCGAGCGGTCGAGGGCTTCTTGCCCTTGAGCTTCGTCGCCACCTTCTTAGCTCACTCCAGCTTCTCCGTGGTACCCTTCGTCATCGCCGCGGCGGCTCTCATCAGAGAAGAACAAGATGAGGTGCTGGAGACAGGGGAGGCGGAGGAAGAGAGGAAGTTTGGGGAATTGTATTGTGCAAACTGCAGCGCTCCGAGATTTATATCCCGCCGAGTGCCTCGCTGACTGGTGAACCTGCGAGATTACCGCGCACGCCAGCCATAGTCTGCGTCCAGTACGTGGCGAAATGACCGGTGTGGAGATCGAGGCGTCGTGCTCCCACTTGCCCTGATCGTGGCGTCATCATCGCACGCGTGTTAGCTTCCCAAATTTTCGTATCCCGCAAAATCCAGGTCTGACAGACCGACCCATCACCTCCAAAGATGCTTTCAGTTCACTCGGAGAAAAATAAGCATTGAACATCCACTCAGACAGTTTTAAGGCTGAATGGATCCAGGCGAATGGAGAAGAATTCAACCGACGCAAGTTTCATTGAAGCCCCGAATATCATTCGGAAGATTCGCGTTTTGATCCTAAATTGATGTCAATACTCAGAGTTCAGTCAACGCAAGTTTAATTGAAACCCCGAATATCATTCGGAAGATTTGATGCCCTAATTCGAGATTGGCATTGATACCCCCATTTCACCACTCGAACCCCGATCCATTCGGGGGCTAATGACGAGGATATGTACCTAGGGTAGGGTCCTAGGCAAGGCATACATACCCTACCTAAGGACACTACATTGGAGGACTTGAAGATCAAGGATAAACTTTCGGTTGGATTCCATGAGATGTTCAAGTCACTCGACAGGCTATCCACTTGGAGACTCCTTCCTCCACTGGGCAGTCGCGTGTCACGCGGAAGACCTCGTTCTCACTCGACGCTAGAAGACCAGGAGTCACCGTCAAGAGCCCAACGGGTAGTCGTTAGTCCAATTGTCATTAATAGCTTTTATTACGTACGTTACCAGTAACGGCAGACTTTAACCCCACGATCGGACCCTTAGATGCTGGATAATTATGAGGGGCAGCGAACTCTATATAAGCCGCCCCTACCCTCCTACACAAAGGTTCGCAACCATTGTAATCTCTATATTCCACATGACAAAAGCTCCTGAGCACCGAGACGTAGGGCTTTACCTCCACGAGAGGGGCCTAAGCTCATACATCCATGTGTACAACCTCGTCGTAGCTAGGACTCTGCCCTCTCCTTACGTACCCCTACCATGTACTGTCAGGCTTGTTCCCACGACGTAATGCTTGCCAAGCGAGAAAGATGAATCACCATGACTCTTGAATAAAGGTAAGTACTTAAAAGTAATTATAACAAATAGGCCCTTCACAGAGGGAAGCAGAGTTTGTCATGCGCTTTTTAGTTTTGGATGCACAAACCCTTAATGCAAAGGAATGTTGTGTTGTATTTCCCTTTGTGATAGCAACATTTATTATGCACTATGTCGCTTTTATTTCTTCACTATCACAAGTTCGTACAACGCTTATTTCCCTTACAATAAAAGATCACACATATTTTAGGACCAATTTTTATTGCTTTTGCACCGATGACAACTTACTTGAACGATCTTATTAAATCCATAGGTAGGTATGGTGGACTCTCATGGAAAAACTGGGTTGAGGATGTTTGGATGCACAAGTAGTATCTCTACTTGCTGCGGAAGTTTTTGGCTAATATGAGGTGGAAGCAAGCACTACATGTTGGAGGATGTAAAACCATATAGCTTCTATTCGGAAGTAAGCAAACATAACCCATTATGTTGTCTTCCTTGTCCAACATCTACTTCTTAGCATATAATATTTTAGTGAGTGGTCACAATCACAAAAGATCTCAAAGATGATATATTTATATATGAATCTCTCTTTCTTTATCACTTCCTTTTTAATTGCACCAATGACCAATTACTACGTTTGTCAACTACCAACAAATTTCTATCGACATACACCTTATATGTGAAGCCATCACTCCCCATAGGATCACCATATATATGCTCTTTGCTTATATTCTACTCTTCCTAATTTTATTTCATGGTCATCTTTAGAACAACAACACAAATTGACATATAATTTCTTATGCCGAAGTAACAATCCGCTCACAAGGTAAAGTATGAATCAAGAAATCTATGGGGAACCAACAAACTACGATCTCAGTCATTGAAGCAATTCAAATTTATCATAACGTAGGAAAGAGTAAATATAAGAGCTTGTAAAGCAAACCCACATACGCAATCATCGTTTAGTCTTTCACAATTGCTAACACTCATGAGGTACCTATGAGTTCAAAGCTTCAATCGGACACAGAGAAAGATAGGGGCTTATAGTGTTGCCTCCTAACTATTTACCTGAAGGTTAATGTCAACAGTAATAGCTCATGCTCACCCACTTCAGGGTGGATATATATGTCTAGATCATTCCCCAACACATGACGCTTGCCAAGAGATAAAGGCGAAGTAAGGAAAGTGATGGAGATCACCACGACTCTTGCAAATAGGTAAGTACTAGAAAATAAAAGTAACAAATAGGCCCTTCACAGAGGGAAGCAGAGGTTGTCATGCGCTTTTATAGTTGGATGCACAATCCCTTAATGCAAAAGAACGTCACTTAATATTGCCCCTTGTGATAGAGAACTTTATTATGCAATCCGTCACTTTTATTTCTTCCCTATCACAAGTTCGTATAAAGCTTATTTTCCTCACACTAATAGATCACACATATTTAGAGAGCAATTTTTATTGCTTGCACCGATGACAACTTACTTGAAGGATCTTACCCAATCCATAGGTGCGTATGGTGGACTCTCATGGCACAACTGGGTTGAGGGTGTTTGGATGCACAAGTAGTATCTCTACTTGGTGCGGAAGTTTTGGCTGATATGAGGTGCAAGCAAGCAACACGTGTTCAAGGATCTATAACCACATAACTTCTATTCGGAAGTAAGCAAACATAGCCCACTATGTTGTCTTCCTCGTCCAACATCAACTTCTTAACATATAATATTTTAATGAGTGCTCACAACCATAAAAGATGTCCAAGATAATATATTTATATGTGAACCTCTCTTTCTTTATTACTTCCTTTTAATTGCCACAGTGACCAATAGTTATGTTTGTCAACCCACAACAAGTTTCAATCGACATACTTCTTATATGTGAAGTTATCACTCCCCATAAGATCGTCATATATACTCTTTGCTTTTATTCTATACTTCTTTCTATTTCTTTTTCTCAAGATCAAGATCATAGCAAATAAGCTAAGCCCTCAACTCAAAACTACTCTTTATTATATAACACTTAGACTTGCTTACATAGGGGGAACATAAAACAAAAACTCAAAACTAGATCACACAAAAACTTCATTCTACTAGATCAACATATAACCAAAAGGATCAAATTAAGAAAAATAATAAAAGTAAGGGATGTGATGGCGATACAATACCAAGGCACCTCCCCCAATCTTGGCACAAGCCAAGGGGAGTGCCCATACCCATGTGTTTAGTTGTCTTGCTTCAGAGTTGGTGACGCTGGAGTTGTTGATGAGGTTGGAAGCTTGTATAGTTTCCTACTAAGCACAAAATTTTGTTCCCTCAGATCGTCTACTTGCTTCTCGAGCTTCAATAACCTTTTCAATAATTCTTCCTTGCTCTCTGACAGGAAACGAGAAGGGATAAATAGAACCTTTGGTTTTCGCCTTGTGTTTGGGAGGCTTGATTTCTTGAACTCCACATGCATATCTCGTGGCTCAGGCAGGGGGGCCTCTTCTTCATCTGAGCTTTATTCCTCATACTTGACTTCTTGTTCCTCATCCGAGAACAATCCATAAGGATCCAAGTCCCCTTAGAGCTTGGGATTGGCAAGATAATGCGATATATAGCTCTCCCCATCAGAATCTTGGGAAGACATATTGCTCTAAATCTACTACGGAAACAGCTCAAAAAGAATACAAGAGATATTGTCATGATATGAGAGTCAAAAACCTTCAGGAGGTTATATAATGACTTTTTATCGACCGGAAGGAGTATACCACAAGGAATAGAGTTCGGATGGTACACGAGGTCGCCACAAGCCACATGGGCGCGCCCAGGGGGCTAGGGTGCGCCCGTGGCTTGTCGCCTCCTAGTGCACTATTCATACTACTCTAAATTTTCCTAAATTTTTAAATATTCCAAAACATATAAAAATTGCCATTGAAAAAGTTTTGGAGTCGGTTTACTTATCGTACCACATACCTATTCATTTTCGGAGTTTGTAATGTTTCGGTAGGTCTCCCTAATGTACTCCTCCACAGTTATGGTATTAATAATATTGGTCTCAACATTTATGGGAGTACCCGAGATATAATGTTTGATTGTTTGCCCGTTTACCACCTTTGGGTTTGTGCCTTCGGCATTGTTGATCTTGATGGCACCGGAACGATATACTTCCTCGATTATGCAAGGCCTTTCCCATTTAAAGAGAAGTTTTCCTCTAAAAAATCTTAAACGAGAATTGTATAGCAAGACATGATCACCTACATTAAATTCACACTTTTGTGTCCTTCTATCATGCCATCTCTTAACCTTTTCTTTAAACAACTTGGCATTCTCATAGGCCTGTGTTCTCCATTCATCAAGTGAGCTAATGTCGAATAACCTCTTATCACCAGAAAGTTTGAAATCACAGAGCTCTTTAATTGCCCAATAAGCTTTATGTTCTAGCTGAAGAGGTAAGTGACATGCTTTACCATAAACCATTTTATACGGAGACATACCCATAGGGTTCTTGTAAGCAGTTCTATAAGCCTACAATGCATCATCAAGTTTCTTATACCAATTCTTCCTAGATCTATTAACAGTCTTCTGGAAAATCAATTTAATTTCCCTATTTCTCAATTGTGCTTAACCACTAGACTGAGGATGATAAGGAGATGCAATTCTATGATTAACACCATACTTAGCAAGCAATTTACGGAAAGCACCATGGATAAAGTGTGAACCACCATCAGTCATTAAATATCTAGGGACTCCAAATCTAGGGAAAATAACTTCTTTAAGCATTTTAATAGAAGTGTTATGATCGACGCTACTAGTTGGAATAGCTTCTACCCACTTAGTAACATAATCAATAGCAACTAGAATATGAGTATACCCGTTAGATTGTGGAAAAGGTCCCATATAATCAAAACCCCAAACATCAAATGGTTCAATAACAAGAGAGTAATTCATAGGCATTTCCTGACGTCTACTAATATTACCAATTCTTTGACATTCATCACAAGAAAAGACAAACTTACGAGCATCCTAGAAGAGAGTTGGCCAATAAAAACCAGATTGTAGTACCTTGTGTGTAGTTCTATCTCCGACGTGGTGTCCTCCGTACGCCTCGGAGTGACATTTGCGTAGGATGTGTTCCTGTTCATGCTCAGGTATACAATGTCTAATAGTACCATCTACTATAAAGGTGTGGATCATCCCAAAAGTAATGTCTTAAATCATAGAAGAACTTTTTCTTTTGTTGGTATGTGAAACTAGGCGGTATAAATTTAGCAATAATGTAATTAGCATAGTCAACATACCATGGAGCATTACGCGAAGCCTTTATGAGAACTAACTGTTCATTAGGAAAGCTATCATCAATAGGTATTGGGTCATCAAGAACATTTTCTAACCTAGACAAGTTATCTGCTACGGGGTTATGAACACCCTTTCTATCAATAATATGCAAATCAAATTCTTGTAGTAGAAGAACCCATCTAATAAGTCTAGGTTTAGCATCTTTCTTTTCCATAAGGTACTTAATAGCAGCATGATCGGTGTGAACAATTACTTTGGAATCAACAATATAAGGTCTAAACTTATCACAAGCACACACGGCTGCTAAAAATTATATTTCAGTAGTAGCATAGTTTCTTTGAGCACTGTCTAGAGTTTTACTAGCATAATGGATAAAATTTAATTTCTTATCAACTCTTTGTCCTAGAACAACACCAACAGCATAATCACTAGCATCACACACAATTTCAAAGGGTAGGTTCCAATCAGGTGGTTGAACAACGGGTGCGGAAATCAAGGTATTCTTTAGGATTTCAAATGCTTCTACACAATCATCATCAAAAATGAATGGACCATATTTTTGTAAAAGATTAGTGAGAGGCCTAGAAATCTTAGAGAAATCTTTAATAAACCTCCTATAGAAACTAGAATGACCAAGGAAGCTTCTTATACCTCTGATATCCGTAGGACACGACATTTTTTCAATAGCATCAACTTTAGCATTATCAACTTCAATACCTCTTTTGGAGATTTTGTGCCCCAAGACAATGCCTTCATTAAACATAAAGTGGCACTTCTCCCAATTGAAGACAAGACTAGTTTCTTTGCATCTCTACAAAACTCGATCAAGGTTTCTCAAGCAATCATCAAAACAAGTTTCGTAAACGGAAAAATCATCCATGAAAACCTCAAGAATCTTTTCAAAAAAGTTAGAGAATATAGCCATCATACATCTTTGAGAGGTAGCAGGTGCATTGCATAAACCAAAAGGCATTCGTCTATAAGCAAAGGTACCGAAAGGGCAAGTAAAAGTGGTTTTTTCTTGATCCTCTTTTGACACAGGTATTTGAGAGAAACCAGAGTAACCATCTAGAAAGCAAAAACGAGTATGTTTGGATAATATTTCTAGCATTTGATCAATAAAAGGTAGAGGGTAATTATCTTTCTTAGTAGATTTATTTAATTTCCTAAAATCAATTACCATTCTATAACCTATAACAATTCTTTGTGGGGTCAATTCATTTTTATCATTAGGAACAACGGTGATACCTCCTTTCTTAGGGACACAATGAACGGGATTAACCCATCTACTATTAGCAACAGGATAAATTATACCTGCCTGTAGAAGCTTTAGTATTTCTTTTCTTACCACCTCTTTCATCTTAGGATTCGACAGTCGTTGGTGATCAACAACTGGTTTGGCATCAGGATCCATATTAATTTTATGCTGACATAAAGTGGGACCAATGCCCTTAAGATCATCAAGAGTATATCCAATAGCAGCACGGTGCTTCCTTAGAGTTTTCAATAATCTGTTTTCTTCATGCTCTGAAAGGTTAGCTCTAATAATAATAGGATATATCTCCTTTTCATCAAGGCGAGCATATTTCAAAGTATCGGGTAATTGTTTAAGCTCAAAAACGGGATCACCCTTGGGTGGAGGAGTATCCCCAAGTATTTCAACCGGTAGATTGTGTTTCAAAATAGGTTGTAGATCAAAGAAATTTTTATCTGTTTCATTCCTCTCATTCATATGAATATCATTTTCATGGTCTAGCAAATATTATTCTAAAGGATCAGTAGGAGGCACAACAATAGAAGCAAGACCAATAATTTCATCTCTACTAGGCAATTCTTTGTCATGGGGTCATCTACGAAATTTAGAGAAATTGAACTCCTGAGACACATCCCCAAAACTCATAGTAATAGTTTCTTTTTGACAAACAATCCTAGCATTAACAGTATTCAAGAAGGGTCTGCATATAATGGGACAAAAATCATCTTGAGGGGAACCAAGAACAAGAAAATCAGTAGGATAATTTATTTTCCCACACAAGACTTCAACATCTCTAACAATCCCAATTGGTGCAATAGTATCTCTTTTGGCAAGCTTAATAGTAACATCAATTTCCTCTAGTTCAACTGGTGCAATATCATGCATAATTTCCTTGTATAAGGAAAAGGGAATTGCACTCACGCTAGCACTCATATCACACAAGTTATGATAACAATGATCTCCTATTTTAACAGAAACAACAAGCACGCCAACAACTGGTCTATGTTTACTCTTAGTATGAAGCCTAGCAATTCTAGCAGCCTCACCATAGAAATGAATAACATGCCCATCAATATTATCAACCAAGAGATCTTTAACCATGGCAATACTAGGTTCAACTTTAATTTGTTCACGGGGTGTAGGTGTTGTACCACAGCTCTTACAAACCACAGTTGAAGCTTTAGCATGTTCCTTTATTCTAACAGGAAAAGGTGGTTTCTCAATATAAGCACCAGGAATAACAGGATCAACATTAAAAGTAATAGTTTCCTCTTCAACTTTAACAGGTTCAACTAGTTTCACTTCAATGGGAGGATGATATTTAAACCACTTCTACTTAGGGAGATCAACATGAGCAGCAAAAGATTCACAGAAAGAAGCTACTATCTCAGATTCAAGTCCATATTTAGTGCTAAATTCACGAAAAGTATCGGTGTCTACAAAGGATTTAACACAATCAAACTTGAGCCTCATACCTGACTCCTTACCTTCGCCGAGTTCCCAATCTTCAGAGTTCCGTTTAATTATTTCCAATAAATCCCATTTGAAGTTAATATCCTTCTTCATATAGGAACCAACACAAGAAGTATCGAGCATGGATGGATCAATACGAGAAAGACGAGCATAAAAATTCTGAATAATAATTTCTCTCGAGAGCTCATAATTGGGGCATGAATATAACATTGACTTGAGCCTCCCCCAAGCTTGAGCGATTAGTTCTCCTTCACGAGGCCAAAAATTATAAATATAATTCCGATCACGATGAACTAGATGCATTGGGTAGAACTTCTGATGAAATTCCATTTTCAATCGGTTGTAGCTCCATGATCCAATATCACCACATAGCCTATACCATGTCAATGCCTTCTCCTTCAAAGATAAAGGAAATACCTTCTTCTTGACGTGATCCTCGGGCAAACCTGCAAGATTAAATAATCCACAAACTTCATCCACATAGATTAGATGCAAATCAGGATGTAGTGTTCCATCTCCCACATAAGGATTAGCCAGCAGTTTCTCTACCATACGCGAAGGAATTTCATAATAAATATTGTCAGTAGGTTTAGTAGGTTGAGAGACAACTCTTTGTGTTTCCGTCTAAGGTGAAGATACCCCAAACATGCCCCTCAAAGGATTACTTTGCATAGTAACAAGTGACAATAAATTTCAGCACACTATATAATTTTTTCCTTACCAGATTCCACTTACCAAAGACGCTTCACTCCCCGGCAACGGCGCCAGAAAAGAGTCATGATGACCCACAAGTATAGGGCATCTATCGTAGTCCTTTTGATAAGTAAGAGTGTCGAACCCAACGAGGAGCATAAGGAAATGACAAGCGGTTCTGAGTAAGGTATTATCCGCAAGCGCTAAAATTATCGGTAACAGATAGTTTTATGATAAGATAATTCGTAGCGGGTAGCAAGTAACAAGTGTAACAAGGGTGAAGCAAGGTGGCCCAATCCTTTTTATATCAAAGGACAAGCTTGAACAAACTCTTATATAAAGCAAAGCACTCCCGAGGACACATGGGAATTTTTGTCAAGCTAGTATTCATCATGCTCATATGATTCACGTTTGTTACTTTGATAATTTGATATGTGGGTGGACCGGTGCTTGGGTGTTGCCCTTACTTGGACAAACCTCCCACTTATGATTAACCCCTCTTGCAAGCATCTGCAACTACCAAATAAGAATTAATATAAATCTAACCATAGCATGAAACATGTGGATCCAAATCAGCCCCTTACGAAGCAACACATAAACTAGGGTTTAAGCTTCTGTCACTCTAGCAACCCATCATCTACTTATTACTTCCCAATTCCTTCCTATAGGCCCAAATAATGGTGAAGTGTCATGTAGTTGATGTTCACATAACACCAATAGAGGAGAGACAACATACATCTCATCGAAATATCGAACGAATACCAAATTTGCATGATTACTTATAACAAGACTTATCCCATGTCCTCAGGAACAAACACAACTACTCAAAAATCATATTCATGTTCATAATCAGGGGAGTATTAATGATGATCAAGGATCTCAACATATGATCTTCCACAAAGTAAACCAACTAGCATCAACTACAAGGAGTAATCAACACTACTAGTAACCCACAGGTACCAATCTGAGGTTTTGAGACAAAGATCGGATACAAGAGATGAACTAGGGTTTGGAGAGGAGATGGTGCCGGTGAAGATGTTGATGGAGATTGACCCCCTCTCGATGAGGGGATCGTTGGCGCTGACGATGGCATCAATTTCCCCCTCCCAGAGGGAAGTTTCCCCGGCAGAACAGCTCCACCGGAGCCCTAGATTGGTTCTACCCAAATTCCGCCTCGAGACGGTGGCGTTTCACCCCGAAAGCCCTGTTATGATTTTTTTCAGGTCAAAACCCTCCATATAGTAGAAGATAGACACCGGAGGGCTGCCAGGTGGGCCACAAGCCACAAAGGTGCGCCTAGGGGGTAGGGCACGCCCCTGGCTTGTGGCTGCCTGGTGGGCTCCCTGATGTATTTCTTTTGCCCAATATTTTTTGTATAATCCAAAATAATTCTCCATAGATTTTGAGGACTTTTCGAGATGTGCAGAATAGCTATCTCAGATTTGCTCCTTTACCAGTCCAGAATTCCAGCTGCCAGTATTCTCCCTCTTCATGTAAACCTTGTAAAATAAGAGAGAAAAGGCATAAGTATTGTACCAAAATGTGTAATAACAGCCCATAATGCAATAAATATCAATATAAAAGCATGATGCAAAATGGACATATCATCTTTCAAGCATTTGATCAATAAAAGGTAGAGGGTCATGATCTTTCCTAGTAGCTTTATTTAATTTCCTAAAATCAATTACCATTCTATATCCTGTAACAATTCTCTGCAGGATCAATTCATTTTTATCATTAGGAACTACAGTTATACCTCCTTTCTTAGGGACACAATGGTGGGACTAACCCATCTACTATCAACAATATGGTAAATGATACCTGCCTCCAAAAGCTTTAATATTTCATTTCTTACCACTTCCTTCATTTTAGGATTTAACCGGCATTGGTGATCAACAACTGGTTTAGCATTAGGCTCCATTTTAATTTTGTGTTGACATAGAGTGGGACTAATGCCTTTAAGATCATCAAGAGTATATCCAATAGCAGCACGGTGCTTCCTCAGAGTTTTCAATAATCTCTGTTCTTCATGCTCTGAAAGGTTAGCACTAATAATAACATGATATCTCTTCTTTTCATCAAGATAAGCATATTTCAGAGTATCCGGTAATTGTTTAATCTCAAACACGGGATCACCCTTGGGTGGAGGAGGATCCCCAAGTATTTGAACGGATAAGTTGTGTTTCAAAATAGGATGTTGATCAAATAAAATGTTATCTATTTCATTTCTTTCATTCATATGCATATCATTTTCATAGTCTAGCAAATATTGTTCTAATGGATCAGTAGGAGGCACAACAATAGAAGCAAGACAAATAATTTCATCCTTACTAGATAATTCTTTATAATGGGGTTGTCTACGAAATTTAGAGAAATTAAACTCATGAGACGCATCCCCAAAACTCACAGTAACAGTTTCCTTCTCACAATCTGTCTTGGCATTAACGGTATTCAAGAAAAATTTACCAAATATAATGGGACAAAAATCATCTTGTGGGGAACCAAGAACAAGAAAATCAGTAGGATATTTTATTTTCCCACACAAGACTTCAACATCTCTAATAATCCCAACTGGTGATATAGTATCTCTGTTAGCAAGCTTAATTGTAACATCAATTTCCTCTAACTCAACAGGTGCAATATCATTCATAATATCTTCATATAAGGTAAAGGGAATTGCACTCACACTAGCACCCATATCAAATAAGCCATGATAACAACAATCTCCTATTTTAACAGAGACAACAGGCGTGCCAACAATGGGTCTATGTTTATCTTTAGCATCGGGTTTAGCAATTCTAGCAACTTCATCACAAAACTGAATAACATGCCCATCAATATTATCAACCAAGAGATCTTTAACCATAGCAACACTAGGCTCAACTTTAATTTTCTCAAGGGATGTAGGTGTTCTAGTATGGCTCTTACGAACAACAGTTGAAGCTTTCGCATGATCCTTTATTCTAACAAGGAAGGTGGTTTCTCAATATAAGCAGTAGGAATAACAGGATCAACATTATAAGTAATAGTTTCCTGTTCAACTTTAATAGGTTCAACTACTTTCATTTCAACGGGAGGATAATATTTAAACAACTTCTCCTTACGGAGATCAACATGAGTAGCAAAAGATTCATAGAAAGAAGCCACTATCTCAGCGCCAAGTCCATATCTAGTGCTAAATTGATGAAGCATCGGTGTCTACGAAGGATTTAACACAATAAAATTTGAGGTCCATACTTGACTCCATACCTTTGTCGAGTTCCCAATCTTCAGAGTTGCATTTAATTCTTTCCAATAAATCCCATTTGAAGTCAATATCTGTAATAGCCCGGGACCGATGCTCCAGAAGATTCCCCTTTTGTTTCCTTTCTCGTCTGTGTTTCGTTTGGTTGTCGCATTCATCATCGCATCATTCACATCATCTGCATAGCATCGTCACTCGTTTTCCAACTTGCATCCGTTCGTAGTTGCCGGTTCTCTCCGTTCTTGCCGTTGCCTGTTTCGAGACCAACCACACACGCATGCGCCGCGACATCGTTAAAAAACCGTTTTTAAAGCGCGCGAAAAATATTCTCGGATTGGGTCAAAACTTGGCGTGCGGTCTTTTTATATTGAAGGTAGACTGCCTGTCGAATTTCGATGCATTCCGAGTTCGTTTGATACCCCATCGGTCAACTATAGCAGTGCGGTCATCGGTTATTCGTCACACGTTTTCGGTGTTAAAACTCATGCCACGGGCCACCATTCTCGCTCTCTTCTCAAACCAAGGCCTCTACACAGCCCACCTAGCCCAGGCTATCCTATTCCCACAACCAAAGCCGTCCGATCTCGATCGTACGGCTCGAATCGGTGCACAAACTGCTAACCTAGCCCCTAATTGCCAATTTAAACACCCCTATCTCTGCCTAATTGGGAAACCCTAGCCCTTCCTCGATTTCCATGCAACCCAGCCTCAACCCGCGCCTGTCTCCCTCCTCCAGCCACCGCGGCCTGCCCAAGCCCATCCGGGGCCCGCTCCGGGCCCGAAGCGCCGCCGACGCTCCCCGCAGGCGCACGAGCAAGCGCCCGTGCCCATAGCTCCTCCCGAGCCATCGCGCGCCTTGCCAGCCTCGCGCCCGGCCTCGCTGTCTCCGGCCACCGGAGCTCATTGCCGGAGCGCGCCCGTCCCCGACCCCAAGCGAGCCGCCTCTCTCCTCCCTCTCCCTCGCCCACTCTCTCTAACCTCTCTCTCTGTCGCGAGTTGTAGGAGGCCACCGTGGCGTCGCTGGAAGCTCCGCCGCTGGCCTTCGTCTGCAGCCGCCACCTAGATCCGGCCGGGGATCGCCGGATCCGGTGCCCCACCGGTCGGATTTCCCCATCCCCGCCTCCTCCGGCCTTCCTCCGTCGCACCATGGCCCGTTCCTCCGCCGTCGCCTCGTCCTCGCACGGGAGGGAGACGAGGTCCCGATCCAGCGCCCCGTTGACCGCCCTCGTGGGCCTGGCAGCCGGCCCAACCGGCCCATGGCCGCTAGGTGAGCCTAGCCTAGCCATTCGATGCTTGAGCGAGATTTTGCTGTCCTGTGCCCAGTGCACTGTCCGGATTTGGCCCGCGCATTTTTTTTCCTGCTACGAATTTGCCAATTATCCCCAGTATAATAAAATTGCAGAAAAACCCCTATTTTAAATATGCTCGTATATAATTAACCGTGCATCACATGTAAAAACTTTATATAGGAAACTTGACTAGAATTTCATGTAGATTCATAATATCTAGCTTTCACACATGTTAAAAATATTTAAACTTGTTGTTTACATTAATTTGCACATATGCCATATTTTGCATTGCACATATATGTTTTACCGTGCATCGAATGAATCAATCCCTGTATGGAATAAATGTGTGGATCACTATTATCGCATTTTCATGCATGCTAATAATATTGGTGTGATTGTTGCATTTAATTGCATGAATTGTTTGTTAAACGGTTTCTATCATAACTTGCATAATTAAATGTGACATATTTTCCTACTTGAACCTATCCTATTATATATGTTTCCGGTGTAGAAAAAACCATAGAATTTATCTGTGCATTTAGTTTTGTCTTTTGAGCATTTTTTTGTGCATGTCATTTTTGCCGTGATGCCCTTTTGTCTAGTTCGTGCGATTTAATCCATGCATGATATCAAATAATTTTGAACATGAAATATGCCCTGTGCTATGTGCACTAGCATCTGGTCATTTTGCTTGCCATAGAAATGCATGTTTAGGTGTTGTTTTCTTGTTGTCAACATGCTATAAAAATACTGCTGTTTTAAGGGTCCAAAATATTTCTAAGTCTGGAATCTGTAATATTTTGTTGCTGTCTTGCCATATATTTTGCTAGTGATCTAGAACCCTTTTGTGGTAGGTGTAATGGAGTTATTTGTATTTGATAATGTCTTTTAGTATGCTGTTAAGTTTCATGCCATAATATGACCTGTAACATATAGTTTCACTGCTGTCAATATACCTTCGCGATAAAACTGCACTGTCAAAAACTGGGTTATTTTCACTAAGTCTGAAAACTGCTTAGTTCAATGTGTCATGTTGTGAGCTCCTCACCATGTGATCCATGCCTCTTTTGAGTATGATATGTGAAGATGAAATTAAATGTGTGTTGTACGCTACTGCCTCATGCTTAGTTTGTGCATTTTAGAATAGTGTAACTTGTTGTTTTCAGGTGTGCAAAATGCTATCTTGCTGTTTTGGGCAGATTACAACTAAAACTTGTGTTGGGTGTATTTGTTGAACCGTAGCTCCGTTTGGAACATATTGCATATGAGACTTTCTTAGAATCTCATGTAGTTTCATAATAACTTGCTGCATTCATTATTTGAGATATTTGTGATTGTATTTATCCATGCATTTGCATTCATGACATATGCATCTTGTGTTGCTCATATCTTTTAGGCCGTAGCTTCGTTTGAAATGTTCCATATATGTAAATCGACTAGAATGACGTGTAGAATGGCATGGTATAGTTTATTCTGTTGTTTAACAAATATAAAGTATGATTTGTTCAGAATCTGGACCAATTTCGAAATTAACATATGAGGTCATTTCAGAAATACTATAAGTTGTTTCCGACCTCATTTAAGATGCCTAGATAGTGTAGTTTACTTATGCTTCACCTCTTGCCATGTCTAAAAACATTTAACATTGATGAGGACCTAAACGAGAGTGAACTAAATAATTCGAACGTGGAGTTTCGTCAATATGCAACTCGTTGCATATTGAGCTTCACTTAATGTGTAGGAGTTGTTTGATGTGCTTTGCCATGCCTTGCATAATAAAAACCGGACATGCATCATATTTGTTTGCGCATCGGGTTATGCATATGTTGTGATGTATGTTGTGTTGATTGTTGTTTCCGGATTGCTTCTTCTCTATAGAGTTCCGAAAGCGATCGGAGTGTGAGGATTCGTTCAACTACGTTGGCCCGTCTTCTTCATGGACTCGATCTTCTTCCGAGCGGTATCTCAGGCAAGATGACACATTTCCCTGGATACCACTACTATCATTGCTATGCTAGTTGTCTCGCTTTTATTGTTATGTCTTTCTATCCACCACTTGTTTGACAAGCCTTCCAACATTGCCATGAAAGCCTCTAACCCCTCCACATCTCAGCAAACCTTTGTTTGGCTATGTTACCGCTTGCTCAGCCTCCTTATAGCGTTTCTAGCTGCAGGTGCAATTGCTTCCATGTAACAACATGAACATTCTTTTATTATCAAAATATTATTGTTGTTTAATTTAATGCACTTATACACTTGGTAAAGGGTGGAAGGCTTAGCCTTTTGTTCGGTGTTTTGTTCTACTCTTGCCGCCCTAGTTACTTGTGAACCGGTGTTATGTTTCATAAATGAACGCTCCTAACATGCTCGGGGTTGTTATGGGGACCCCCTTGATTTTCGTTTTAGGATAAAGCTTGTCTGGCAAGGCCCAACATTGTACTACATTTTCCTAATAATTAATAAACCTGCATAGGGAGTAATTAACCCGACGATTTTAATCAACAACCCAGTCCAGTGCTCCTCATGAGTGTTGGTCCAAAATAGAGCACTGTGCGGGGCCAACCCGAGGCAACTCGGGAGATTTCTATCAGGCCACCATACACTAGCTTATCCGCCGTGTCTTGAGAACGAGATACACGGTTCCTATCGGGATCCTCGACACGTCGGGAGGCCTTGCTAGATTTGTTTTACCTTTCTCGAACGTCTTGAGTGAGGAACTCTGATCTTCTTCAGGCTATCTCGAGGTCTCAGATTTCCTTTGGAATTTCCTAGGATGATCACAAGATCCGTGGTCGAGGTTATTCCCACTGTGTGTGGTTAATTTGTGATGGATCAGTTTGGAGCACCCCTGCAGGGTTATGTGGCAAACTTGGATACTTTGTTTAACACCCGGTCATAGCAAACTTGAAGTAAACTCTAATAAAATACACCAACCGTGTGCGTAACCGTGACTATCTCTTCTCGTGAGTCCTTATCTGAGAGAGAACACGGTGGGGTTATGTTTGACGTAAGTAGGTGATCAGGATCAGTTAGTGATCATTACTAGTTCACGTCCGTTATGCGTACACCACCATACTTTACTTTCTGTACTCGTAAGTTAGACACTCAAATAAATGCTTAGTTGCTTGCTACAGCCTCACCACTTAACCATACCTCACCTATTAAGCTTTAATAGTCTTGATACCCTTGGAAATGAGATTGCTGAGTCCCTATGGCTCACAGATTACTACAACAACAGTTGCAGGTACAGGTAATGCGATGATTTGACGTGAGAGTGATGCTTGTTTGATTGGAGTTATTCTTCTTCTTCATCATCAATCTAGGATGGATTCCAGGCGGTAGCCTAGGATAGCAAGGGTGGATGTCATTTTATCGTTTGATTTCGTCCATAGTCGGACCCTGCTCTTCTGTATGATGTTTGAGTATGTTGTATTGATGTGACTCAGATGTAGCTTGTGGCGAGTGTAAGCCAATTCCATATACTCATCTCTTCTGTACATGTACTTGTAATGATATCCATTCTTGCAACACGACGAGATGCGCTTCTATCCCTGTCGAGGCCCTTGTGCCGAAATAAGGATAGGACCGCATCTTGGGCGTGATGATATCCTTCTTCATATAGGAACCATCACAAGAAGTATCGAGCATCGATTGATCATTATGAGAAAGTCAACCATAAAAATTCTGAATAATAATTTCTCTCGAGAGATCATTATTGGGGCATGAATATACATTGACTTAAGCCTCCCCCAACCTTGAGCAATTCTTTATCCTTCACGAGGCCAAAAATTATATATATAATTCCGATCACGGTGAACTAGATGCATAGAATAGAACTTCTGATGAATTTCCATTTTCAATCGGTTGTACCTCCATGATCCAATATCATCACGTAGCCTATACCATGTCAATGCCTTCTCCTTCAAAGATAAAGGAAAGACCTTCTTCTTGACATGGTCCTGGGGCAGACCTGCAAGCTTAAATAATCCACAAACTTCATCCACATAGGTGATATGTAAATCAGGATGTAGTGTTCCATCTCCTGCATAAGGATTAGCTAGCAGTTTCTCTATCATACCCGAAGGGATTTCATAATAAATATTTTCAATAGGTTCAGTAGGTTGAGGGGCAACTCTTTATTTTTCCAGTCGAGGTGAAGATACCCCGAACGAGCCCCTCAAAGGATTACTTTCCATAGTGACAAGTGACAGTAAATTTCAGCACACTATATAATTTTTCCTTACCAGATTCCACTTACCAAAGGCGTAACTCCCCGGCAACGGCGCCAGAAAAGAATCTTGATGACCCACAAGTATATATAGGGGATCTATCATAGTCCTTTTGATAAGTAAAAGTCTCAAACCCAACGAGGAGCAGAAGGAAATGACAAGCGGTTTCCAGTAAGGTATTCTCTGCAAGCACTGAAATTATAGTTAACAGATAGTTTGGTTATAAGAAAATTCATAACGGGTAACAAGTAACAAGTGTAGCAAGGGTGCAGCAAGGTAGAAAAATCCTTTTTTGTAGCAAAGGATAGGCTAGAACGAACTCTTATATAAAGCAAAGCACTCCCGAGGACACATGGGAATTTCTGTCAAGCTAGTTTTCATCATGCTCACTTGATTCACATCCGTTACTTTGATAATTTGATATGTGGGTGGACCGATGCTTGGGTGCTGCCCTTAATTGGTGAAACCTCCCACTTATGATTAACCCCTCCCGCAAGAATCTGCAACTACTAAAGAAGAATTAAGGTAAACCTAACCATAACATGAAACATATGGATCCAAATCAGCCCCTTACGAAGCAACACATAAACTAGGGTTTAAGCTTCTGTCACTCTAGCAACCCATCATCTAATTATTACTTCTCAATGCCTTCCAAAAGGCCCAAATAATGATGAAGTGTTATGTAGTCGACGTTCACATAACACCACTAGAGGAGAGACAACATACATCTCATCAAAATATCGAACGAATACCAAATTCACATGATTACTTATAAAAAGACTTATCCCATGTCCTCAGGAACAAACGTAACTACTCACAAAGCTTGTTCATGTTCAAGATCAAAGGACTATTAATTATCATAAAGGATCTGAACATATGATCTTCCACCAAGTAAACCAACTAGCATCAACTACAAGGAGTAATCAACACTACTAGCAACCCACAGGTACACCCACAGGTACCAATCTGAGGTTTGAGACAAAGATCGGATACAAGAAATGAACTAGGGTTTGGAGAGGAGATGGTGCCGGTGAAGATATTGATGGACATTGACCCCTTCTCGATGAGAGGATCGTTGGTGATGATGATGGCTTCGATTTCCCCCTTGGGGAGGGAAGTTTCCCTAGCAGAACAGCCCTACCGGAGCTCTAGATTGGTTTTGTCCAAGTTCCACCTCGAGACGACGGTGCTTCTTCCCGAAAGCTCCCTTATGATTTTTCCATGTCAAAACCCTCGATATTGTAGAAGATGGGCGTCGGGGACCTACCAGGGGGCTAGGGGGTGGTCGCGCCTACCAGGCTTGTCACCTCCTGGTGGCCCCCCTCTGGTAATTGTGTCGCCCAGTATTTTTTATATATTCCAAAATAATTCTCCGTAAATTTTCAGGACTTTTGGAGTTGCACAGAGTAGGTATCTCAGATTTGCTCCTTTTCAAGTCTAGAATTCCAACTGTTGGCATTCTCTCTCTTCATGTAAACCTTGTAAAATAAGAGAGAAAAGGCATAAGTATTGTACCATGACGTGTAATAACAGACCATAATGCAATAAATATCAATATAAAAGCATGATGCAAAATGGATGTATCATGCATCACAGAAACACTTTTCCGCGTTGCGCTACTTTCTAATTCAAGTGAAGGTTCGATAACCTTATCAAGTTCTACCTTCCTCCCACTCCATTCTTTCGAGAGAACCTCCTTCTGTCAAAAGGATCCATTCTTGGCAATAAATACCTTTCCTTCGAGTCTATGGTATAAGGTATACCCAATTGTTCCTTTAGGGTACCTTATGAAGATGCACTTTTCCGCTTTGAGTCCGAGCTTATTAGACATATGTGTCGCATTCCCAAACTCTAAGAAACGATATCTTAGGTTTCTCGCCAAACCATAATTCATATGGTGTCATCTCAACAGATTTAGACGGTGCCCTGTTTAAAGTGAATGCAGTTGTACATAATGCATAACCCAAAACGATTGTGGAAAATCGACAAGAGACATCATAGAACACACCATATCCAATAGAGTACGATTACGACGTTCGGACACACCATTACACTGAGGTGTTTCAGGTGGCGTGATTTTTGAAACATTTTTCACATTGTCTTGCATACCAAACTCGTAACTCACATAATCAGCTCCACAATCATATCATAGACATTTTATCTTCATGTCACGATGATCTTCAACTTCACTATGAAATTGCTTGAACTTTTCAAAATTTCAGACTTGTGTTTCATCAAGTAGATATACCAATATCTACTCAAATCATCTATGAAGGTAAGATAATAAAGATATCCACCGCATGCTTCAACACTCATTGGACTGCATACATCAATATGTATTATTTCCAATAAGTGACTTGCCTGCTCCATCGTACCAGAAAACGGGGTCTTAGTCATCTTGCCCATGAGGCATGGTTCACTTGTCTCAAGCGATTCAAAATGGAGCGAGTCCAAAGATCCATCAACATGGATTTTATTCATGCGCTTTACACAAATATGACCTAAACAGCAGTTCCACAACTATGTGGTACTATCATAATTAACTTTGCATCTTTTGACATCCATATTACGAACATGTGTATCACTATGATCGAGATTGAATAAGCCATTCACATTGGGTGCATGATCCTAAAAGATATAATTCATGTAAACAAAACAACCATTATTCTCTGACTTAAATGAATAATCATCTCACAATAAACAAGATCAAATCATGTTCATGCTCAATGCAGACACCAAATAACATTTATTTAGGTTCAACACTAATCTCGAAGGTAGAAGGAGCGTGGGATGGTGATCACATCAACCTTGGAAATACTTCCAACCAACATCGCACCTCGCCCTTAGCTAGTCTGCGTTTATTCCACAGCTTTTGTGATCACATCAAGCTTTTGTTCCCGTAACTGAACCAGTATCTAATAACCAGGCATTACTACGAGTAACAGCAAGGTACACATCAATAACATGTATGCCAAATATACTTTTATTGACGTTACCATCCTTATTATCTGCCAAGTATTTGGGGTAGTTTAGCTTTGAGTGACTGTTGCCCTCACATTAGACGCACTCAATCTTGTGTTTGGGTCTAACCTTGGGTTTTCTTCACTGGAACAACAACTGGCTTGCCATTCTTGAAGTTTCCCTTATTGCCCTTGCCCTTCTTGAAACTAGTGATCTTACTAACCATCAACCATTGATGCTCCTTCTTGATTTCTGCTTTCGCGGTGTAAAACATCGTGAATAGCTAAGGGATCATCTTCTCCATCCCTTGCATGTTATAGTTCATCACGAAGCTCTAGTAGCTTGGTGGCAGTGACTTGGAAAACTTTGTCAATCACTAACTTATCTGGAAGATGAACTCCCACTTGATTCAAGTGATTGTAGCACCCAGACATTCCGAGCACATGCTCATCGATTGAGCTATTCTCCTCCATCTTAGAGGAAAAGAACTTGTCAGAGGTCTCATACCTCTCAACACGGGCATGAGCCTGAAATTCCAATTTCAGCTCTTAGAACATCTCATATGCTATGTGGCGTTCAAAACGTCTTTGAAGACTCAATTCTAAGACGTAAAGCATGACACACTGAACTATCAGGTAGTCATCAGTATGTATTTGTCAGATGTTCACAACATCCATAGACGGTGCTTGAGGGGATGGCGCACCGAACGATGCATCAACGACATAAGCTTTCTATGTAGAAGTGAGGACAATCCTCAAATTATGGACCCACTCCGCACAATTTCTTGCACTATCTTTCAACTTAGCCTTTCTCTAGCAACCTATCAAAATAATGGGAAGCTACAATGCGTGCCATTGATCTATGACATAATTTGCAAAGATATTTTTAATTTGCAAAGATATTTTGACTATGTTCATCATAAATAGTTTAATTAATCAAATTACTAATGAACTCTCACTCAAATCAACATCCATTAGGCTGTCTAAGCGTGACATCACTACTGTAGGAAGGTCCAAAGATGACACATCAATTAGGGACCCTTCGCCTAAACTGTGTGCGATCGAGCCATTACAACCGGTGTAGTTATAGCTCCGTCGCCAATAAAAAAAACTGTGTGCAATGACGAGTCCATCAGGCACGTTTGATATTAGACTAGTGAGTGTGATGCAGGGCATACAGTTGGTTCTTATGAACTATTTGCGATTAGACAAGATAACACAAACAGTTCACAAAATACGTATGTGTGCAAAGTACGACATATAGTGCTCGGACAAACTGTTTGCCTCGATATAGCTAGAACACAAACGAGTTACCATAAAATCTAGATGACACCCTGCGCATTGTTGCGGGACTTTGTTATCGTATAGATGATAACAATTGAAATTACTTCTATGATAAATTTAATTTACATTCAATGAATTTCTTATAACATGCATATCAACACGATTGATTTGAACAATTGAAAAGAAAGATATTGGAACACCCAAGAGCTGGAATAGCTCATGTCTTCCTGAATGCCTTGACCTTCATGGTCTCTTATGAACATAGCCAAATGCCATATAAAGTGAGTAACGTCAAAATCTAAATGGCTCATACAGTAACCCTTGGTACAAAACAATAATCTAGAATAG
Organism: Hordeum marinum; assembly: GCA_022496015.1. Taxonomy (NCBI): domain Eukaryota; kingdom Viridiplantae; phylum Streptophyta; class Magnoliopsida; order Poales; family Poaceae; genus Hordeum; species Hordeum marinum. The sequence continues at coordinate 68,965,054 of CM039676.1, forward strand.
TGACCCATTGCATTGTTGTAATTTATTAGGTGTGCAAACTACAAAGAAGTCCAGACAATCTTAGGGGTCTTAATCACATCATATACACCATGGTTTTTGATTTCCTTTTGAGTAGTACCAGAATCGATCATTGTTACCACTGAACAATCGTATTGTATGATTCTTACAACCACGTCTCTTGTGAATCCACATATCCTGACATATGTATAGTCCAATCAATGAAACTGTAAGGTCCAAAAGACTGAACAAATCAAATTTGATCCTGTATTAAAACTGATGTTCGCCGATGAAAAGAATAGGCAATACAGTGGAATAAATCTGTTGAAAAGAGGAGCTCACATGTGTGCCTGGCATTCACGCGGAAGACGTCGGGGTAGAGGCGGTAGTGTAGGGTGGTGAGTAGGAGAAGAGGCGGATGACTCCATGCCCGCCGGCCTATACTACTACGTACAGCGCGGACTCATCGGCACCCATCAATACGGCAGCAAGCCATGCGCTGGATTTGGAAGCCTTGGCGTCAGATGCCTCATCGTCTAGACGTTGACCATGATGCGATGCACTGTGTCGCTTGGCGGCGACATGGAAGGTGTCCCAATTGAGACATTAGTGGATGGTGGTGAGCACGTGAGAAGAGGGTGGACGACTCGAGTGTGCCGGCCCCATCGGCGACGTACTACAACACAAACTCCCGCCGTCCATCAATTGAACACGGTAGCAAGCGACGTGCTGGAATCGAACACCTCGGCGTTGCCCAGGATGGGACGGCGTCACTGGGTTGGACGGAGGCAAGTGACGCAGTGTGGCGAGACGCTGAGTATCACGCTACGGCCCGTGTGAGCGTCCTGAGATCACCTGCTGGGAGATCGACCGGATATGCATTGGCCATCAGGCGAGTGAGTAGCTGCTCTGTTGTCTTGTCGACCGCCAGTGCTACTGATCGGTGGGGGTTGATTCGGCAGCTGAAACTTGCTTTATATTGGAGAATACGACTCATTCAGGAAGGTGCAGAAGACGAATGTGACCAGGAAATTCAACCCACAAGGGTAACGTGAGGCAATAATGGAGAAGATAGAGAGGCCGGAGGGAGATGTAATCGTCAGTTCCACCGCCAAACTAAATAAATACCCGGTTGGATTATAGAGAAGACAGAGAGGCCGGACGGAGGGGTAGTCGTCAGTGCTTCCGCCCAATTAAATACCGGGCTGGAGAGGCAATTAATAGTTTAATACCCGGTGGAATGCTGCAAGTCTCATGACTGGGCGGGTGCAAAACTGTTTGACGTGGCTGATGATGTGTATAGCCGGCACGTAAAGAGAAATGATATAGTGGGGAGGTGTCACATCGCTGATGTGGACAGTCGTGCATGTTGAGAGAATAGGAAGTAGTGGGAAGCAATTTCTTAAGAATGATAGATGTGTGTGATACCCGACAAACAGTCCATTCATTAGAACTGCATGAGAAGACCAATATTAACCCAAATGATTCATATTGACAAGATGTGTATGTTGTGGACAGAAGGTCGCTGCTAAACAATTGTGAGAGATGGATGAAATCATTACCCATGCTATGTTCGGAAGTGTCGTTCGCCTGTATTAATATCGCAGAAGTTTTATTATTATGACCCGTCTGCCTGTGCATCACCCCGTCCTCCTCTCTCACGTCTAGTCACCGCGTTTCCGCCCGAGCATTCCAATGCACGCTTCGGCACCTCGATGAGCCCGTTCCCGTGCACCACCGCGCACAAAACCGTCCTAAGGCTCTAGCTTCCCGCCCGGATCGACGAAATCCCCGAATCCCCAATGCTTGCCGACCTGCTATATAAACCCTCATGACTGGCAACTCCACATTGCCTTCATCCCCTCCCTCCCAGTAGCTTGTGTAGTTTGTTTGTCCCCCAATTGCTGTTTGTCCCCCAATCGCCAATGGCATCGGCCGTTCGTTGTCGCTCAACCACTCCGCCAGAGGATAGCTCCAGCTGGGAGGCTTCACCGCATCGGCGCGACGGTCCTCTGAAGCGTGTAGTGCATGTGGCATCCCTGGTGGGTGTGCGCGCGCCACCATCTACATGCTCCACCACCGTGGCCCAAATGCGGCCGGTGGAGGCCGCCAAAGGCCTGCTGTCATGCTTATACGTCGAAAACCTTGTGAGCTACATGTACTTCCTAGAGAAGGAGGTGGAGCGCTAGGTCGCGCACGCGAAGAAGCTCACCGACACCGTGGCCGCAACAGAATCCACAACGGTGTCTTGGAATGCGGAGATCTACGTCGAGTCTCGTCGCTTCGAGGAGGGGCGTATTGACCACCGGAGGGCAGCACTAGCAGGCAACGGACACGACTCCACCAACAGACACGACTCGTCGGCAGGCTCCTCCTCCACTGGCTCTTACTGAGCGCGCTCGATTCTACTAGAAGTACTACAAAGCCCCTCCATAGTACTACTAGTATTTAGGGGTTATTTTGTTCAGTTCATCTAACAATAGATATGGTTAACTGTACCACGTACTTTAAATTAGCTATTATATATAGTTGAACTAGCTATTTCAGTACGTGGTTGGCAACAATTGGGGAAAAGTTTGTTCGGTTCAGCTGTCGAGTTGAACTCTTTTGTACAAAGACCACTGCTTCATGCATGAATGAAATCCATGTTTAGTGTATTTCAATTGCAAAATTAAATCCTAATTGTGATTTTGTTCTTGCAAAATTTGACAAATGTTGTGCTAAAATGTTGAAAAATGTCAAGTTTACTAGATCTACAAATGCCAATGTCTCCAATTTGACAAACGGCAATTTACCCAACACGACAGATGCAAATCTTCTCTGTACTAGGAACATGGGTCATATTAAAGAAACATTTGCGATGACGCATTGCACCAATCCTTGGCGCCATTTTTTCACTTGGCTTACGGATGAAGGAAAGATAGCTATCGATCTACAAACGGGTATTCAACCTGAACCATTTGTGACGAGTGTCTATTCAGAGAAAACAATGATGGTTTTTGTTTACTATGTGAATTTAGAGATAAATACTTGGTGCATCAAACCATAAATTTCATTCAGTCAAGATTTGACTTTATATTCATACGATGGAGACACAATATAAAGAAAACTAGTTGCAGCGGCGACGGTGTCGGTGGTGTCCTACGCCAGCGTTGTCGTGCTCCAAGGCGCAGTTGTTCAGTTCATCAAATGAGACTAGAATGTTATGGAATTCCTAATCAAAGAGCCTCTCGTCGTGCGATCAACGGGCGCGGGCCGGGGGGCAGCGACATCCCAATCAAAGATGTCACTGTTGGGGAACGTTACATGGAAAACAAAAGATTTTCTACGCATACACAAGATCTATCCATGGAGATGTATAGCTACGAGGGGGATAGTGCATCTACATACCCTTGTCGATCGCTAAGCGGAAGCATATATAACGCAGTTGATGTAGTCGTACGTCTTCACGATACAATTGCGATCCGTCCCGATCTAGCATCGAACGGACGACACCTTCGTGTTCAGCACATGTGCGGCTCGATGACGTCTTCGCCTCCTCAATCTAGAGGGAGAGGACGGAGTAGTAGATGGGTTCTCAACCAACACGATGACATGGTAGAGGTTGTGGTGGAGCTAGTTCATCAGGGCTTCGCCAAGCGCTACTAGAACGCGGACGGAGGAGCTATGGAGTAACGGGAGAGAGAGGGGCGCCAAGGGCTTGGTGTGTCCTCTTGGGGTGCCCCTCCCCTCTATACATAGGTGGAGGGGCATGGGGAACAAACCCTCCAAACCCTAGGGTGCAGCCAAGGGGGAGGAGTTGGACTCCTAGTCCAATTCCCTCCCTTTCCACACACACGTGGACTTTCCTCCTCTCCCAAGCCACATGGGCCTTGAGCGACATGTGCGTATGGCCTAATAAGGCCATGGCGGCTCCCTCAGACCATGCAAACCCTTGGGACATGATGGTACCCTTGGTGGACTTCCGGACTCCTTCGGAAGTTTCCGGAACCTTCTAGAAGCTTCCTGGTACAATACTAAAAAAACAAAACTTTTCAAGTTATCAAAATATGACTTCCCATATATAAATCATTACCTCTGGACCATTCTAGAGCTCCTCATGATGTCCGGGATCTCATCCGGGACTACGGCCACAATTCGGTCACCAACATACATAATCCAATGATACTATATAGTCATCGAACGTTAAGCGTGCAGACCCTACGGATTTGAGAATCATGTGGACATGACCGAGACACCTCTCCATTCAATAACCAATAGCAGGACCTAGATGCTCATATTGGATCCCTCATTACATGAAGATCTTTATCGGTCGAACCACGATGCCAAGGATTCAATCAATCCCGTATGCAGTTCACTTTGTCCAGCGGTATGTTACTTGCCCGAGATTCGATCGTCGATATCTCCATACCTAGTTTAATATCATTATCGGCAAGTCTCTTTACTCGTTGTGTAATACAAGATCACATGACTAACTCCTTGGTCACATTGCTTGCAAGCTTCTTGTGATGTTATATTACCGAGAGAGGCTAGAGATACCTCTCCATCATACGGAGTGACAAATCTCAGTCTCGATCCGTGCCAACCCAACAGACACCCTCGGAGATACATGTAGATCACATTTATGATCACCCAGTTATGAAGTGACGTTTGATACACACACAACATTCCTTCGATGCCAGGTAGTTGGATGTTCTCATGGTCTTAGAAACATATACTTGACACAAAGAAAGTAGTAGCAATAAACTAAGTGATACGATCAAATGATATGCCTATGGTTGGGTCTTGTCTGTCGCATCATTCTCCCAATGAGGTGATCCCGTTATCAAATGACAACTCGTGTCTATGGCTAGGAAACCTTAACCATATTTGATCAATGAGCTAGTCTAGCAGAGGCTCACTAGGGACACGGTGTTGTTTATATATCCACACTTGTATTTAAGTTTCCGGTCAATACAATTCTAGCATGGATAATAAACAATTATCATGAACAAGGAAATATGATAATAAACAATTTATTATTGCCTCTAGGGCATATTTCCAACAAAGAGATGGTGGAGCGTGGACTTTGTGCCAACCACTCCATGATCACGGATTTTATTCACGAGCATAAGTGGCACAACAAGGAGAATAGGGAATCCACTTTAAGTTCCATGCCCAGACTGAGGATCTCTAAGCTGAAATCTTTGATCTACAAAACCAAAACTACAAGTATGAATCCCTGTTTAAAAGTATGAACCTAGTTGCACATTTAAGGATTCTGGAGACTCGTTTTTGTTTCTTCAATGGGGAGCCCATGCATTGGAAGACCGAGGACAGAGTCGTCGCTTCATCACTATCATCACCAAAGAAGGGTACTTGAGTACATAGGTATGGGCACAGCCCTTGGCATGTTCCAAGATTGGGGGGAGGTGCCCCAATATCGTATCACCATCACTTTTATTTTTCATCATCTATCTTAGTTTGATCCACAGCATTTCATGATTTAGAAGAATGAAGTATTAGTATGGAATAGTTTGAGTGCTTTTATGTGATCATTCTATATATGTAATCATGCTTTAGAGTCGTAATAAATATAAGTATGAGTTTGAGAGTTTCTTTACTTTTACTCTTTTGCATAGAGCACATCATCAATAAATAAAAAAGTACATATGCTAATTTCATGGAGAGTAATGACTTCACATAAAAGAATTGTAGTTTATAAAATTTAGGGAACATACGAAACATAGCGTTGGTCATTGATGAAATTCGTGAAAGAACAATAAATATAATATCTTGTTGGCCTCCGCCATGGACTTTGCCTCTCCAACAGAACTCTTCAAGGAGCCCAGTTGCCTCTCCAAGCAGGCTTTGTTCTTCTCTGTAAAGCATGTCTCCTATAGGGTTAGCTTCCGCTAATATTCAGAACGTTCCTCTTCTTTCTTCTTGATAAGGGCGTCCGTGAGGGCTTTCTTGGTATGAACATCTTGTTGGTCATGACAACCCCTTAGCCGAGCATCGGCGTCTACAACGTTCCTATGATGAGCGGCCTCCCTACAAGTAACTGTAGACTCGCGAGCTTCAAGCTTGGACTCCCAGGCATGCAGAACCTCCTGAAATAGCTCTAACCGCTCCCTCTCGATGAGAATATCTGACGCATCCTTCTCGACTTCCCCCTCGCATGCGGCAATTTCAAACTCCCCGTCGGTCACAACAGCCTCAGAGACACTCAGGTCACCTTCCGACTGCATCTGCACTGGTGCAACGACGTGCTATACAAATAGTTTTTAACCCCTTTCCACGACGTACTTTACCGCCGCCCTATCTGTGTGGGCGATAGGGGGGCCATCCCACACGACACAGAAAATCATCGATGATGGTGACCGATGGTGCATACGCTCTACCAAATATAATCATGAAACATATCGCATGGGCGTACGTGTGGGATTGGGGATCAATCACACACGTCTATCACGAGTCAAACGCATCTAATTGCTCATGGAAAACAAACGATGTTTGATCTTTAACCGTTTGCGAAACATTATTTAATCCGCACAGGCCATCGTTGAAATTGTGGGTGATATCTGCATCATTGCACACGAGTTTTCTCTGGCAAGCGTCTACCATGCATGATATCATCGCACATGTTTCCCGAACAATTTACGCGTGGGGTCGTCTTTGCATTGGGCATGATTTCCTGTTGGCTCACGTGTGAGATAAGGTGCTACCGCAAACAATTGAGGAGCTCCTAAGCCCACGTAGAAGTGCTGCAAATCGTCTGTAATTTCTTATGTATCACCAATGTTTCAGTTTATATCTCATGTGCTTTTCCTGTAGATCATAGACGGTTGCGCTATGAGTTACGTGTGTTTTCCATTCTAGATCACACATGTTTAGTTGCTTGAACCGTGTGCGCTTAAATGGCCAAGTTATTGTAAAATATCGCATTTGAATCACCTCACGAATAAAAAAATACCGCAATATGAATCGAACAAATAGTATACTCATGAAGAACATTTATCATAATTACCCACAATATGCAATTGAACAAATAGTGTCCACACGAAGAACATTCATCAAAATTTACCACAATATGCAATTGAACAAATAGTGCCACAGGAAGAAAAATCATCAAAATTCACGACAATATGCAATTGACAAATGCTAGTTAAGTTCCACTGATGTATGGACATATGCAGTACATAATCATAGTGTATGAAATATGAAGACATGATCACATGGAAAACAATGCATCCATGCGTATATGTAAGAGACAACAATTCATCTACGGCGAGTGGTTGAGAGGTCATCGTTCCAAAGATCAACTGCAGGATTTTTAGACCAGAATGTGACATACGTGTGGAGTAGAAAATAGTAATTAAAAATAGACTTACTGGTTCTATTTTGTCAGCATCGACATCACATTCAACATGTCTGCATAGATTCATCATGTGTGCGCAAACGTAGTATCCACATAGATTGATCCCTTCTTTTGTTGAGGACACTGAAATTTTGAACAACCTAACCAGTGTGATTTGTTTCTGTTTTTATTTGAAGAGAAATAGAAAGATGTTTACTTAGAAACTTAAACATCGGACTAGCATTTTCTAAAAATAACAGATTTTGGTGTCTTAGTGGAGAAACAATCACGTGCTGGAGAGGTAGTTGGCGGTCGAACCTTCTCCCTCCTAAAGTTTTGTTCCTTGATAATACACTGCAAATGAAGATAAATTTACTCAATTCTTGAACCAGATATGAATACAACAAATTAATATCAAAGAATTCAATACCTATCCATGAAATCCCGAAGATGATTAGGATCCTGAGGCTTATTTGACTCTCTGAGAGAATTCAGGTAGTAACTGTGTTGTGTTTTGAAACAATGATCACCAAGATCCAGTGATGGCTACAGTTTAAGAAAACCTTCAACTTACAAACAATGTTACAAACTGAAAGGCGATCAATGTCTATGTGGTTATATATTTAACTTACCCTTCATGATATGTCCACATGAAGAATTCTCCTACCTGTAACCGGCACAAGATATTGACGACCTGTTTAATGGAATCCTTGTGTGTGCCATTATTATGTAACAAAATGCCGTTTGCTAATCAGGATCTATGAAATACGCATGCACCATTATTGATCTCTGTGCCGCCAATCCCCTTAGAAGAATACAATACAGTTAGCTTTTCTTCATTTACAACCTTGTATAGAGAAGTTAATCAAAGTTTGTGAAGTACTTACAACATCAAGCATTTGACAAGAATGGCAGCAAGCTCATCGAAGTTAAAGAAGAGATGAAAGCCCGATTAATTCTATCATGATCCGATCAATGTGGCACTATATCATACCGTCATATCAACTTGCAAGCATCATCCTGTCCTTCCTTTTTACTCTTTTGGCAAAAGCCTTTCCACGTGTCCGTGTTAACTTCACTTAGTTTGAATTCTGTACCTATTGTAGTTGTGTGAGGGAAATTATTTCCTCTTAGAATGCAAGTATGATTTGTGTGAGCTTGTCAAATGCACATGTGGAGGTGGAAGATGAAAGGTTAGCATGCTACAAAGGATCTGTAGTGCTTTAGGTAGAATGCATGTCACTATGCTTCTTTATGCCTGGAAATGCATCATAATGCAACCGTGAATTGATAAAATAAATTTGACTTGACCTCAGTGGCTGTGGCTGTCCTACTATATTAATGAAAGGGGAAACATGGGGACATCAGGACATGTTCATGAAGTTTTAGACGTGTCGTTATAGGTTTCCTGGTTCACCAGTACACTTTTCATCACACTTTCCATTCTTCCGTAGCTTTCAACTATTTTTTTGCTCCTTTAGCAAGAAATTCGTCTGTGGTACATTATTTCAAAGTGATTTTACCGTCACTGCCACGATTGTGTGCTATCACTACAGTAACACGCTATTCTGAATTCTCTTGGTAGATCCTTGAGAACACTATTTATTGAAGAATGTGTGATTACTGATGAAGGGGGTGAATGGCTTCATGAACTAGTTGTCAACAATTATGTTCTTGTCACGTTGAACTTCTACATGACTGACCTCAAAGTGGCGCCGGCTGATCTGGAGCTTCTAGCAAAGAACTGCAAATCATTATTGTCCTTAAAGATCAGTGAGTGTGATCTTTCAGACCTGATTGATTTTTTGTAAGCAGCCACAACATTGCAAGATTTTGCTAGAGAAGCGTTCAACGAGGTAGGAAAGATAACGAAGTATGAAAAAGTCAAGTTTCCACTAAGAGTATGCTTCTTGGGGCTTACGTTCATGGAAAAAATGAGATGCCTGTTATCTTCCCTTTTTCTGCTTCACTAAAGAAACTAGACTTGCAGTACACTTTTCTCACCATCAGGATCGTTGCGAGCTTATCTCAAAATCCCGAACCTATTCGTTCTTGAGGTAATGTTTCTCATATAATCTTGCATTTTGGGTGCCCGAAATTTGTCATACTCTCATTTTTAGTGACAGTAGATTATGTCCACAGGTGAGGAATGTATAGGAGACAGAGGGTTAGAGGTTGTTGGCGATACATGCAAAAAGCTATGAAGACTTCGTATTGAGCAAGGGGGCGATGATCCAGGTCTACAAGAAGAGAAAGGAGGAGTTTCTCAGTTAGGCCTGACAGCGGTAGCTGTAGGTTGTCGTGATCTAGAATACATAGTTGCCTATGTATCTGATATCACCAACGGTGCTCTTGAATCTATACAAGTTTTACATGTTGGTAGACGTAGTAGTAAATCAAAAAAATTCCTACGCGTTCACCAAGATCCATCTATGGAGAAACCAGCAACGAGCAAGGGGAGAGTGGATCTTCATACCTTTGAAGATTGCTAAGCGGAAGCGTTACAAGAACGCGGTTGATGGAGTCGTACTCGCAGCGATTCAGATCGCGGTGGATCCGATCAAGTGCCGAACGGACGGCACCTCCGCGTTCAACACACGTGCAGCCCGGTGACGTCTCCTACGCCTTGATCCAGCAAGGAGGGAGGAGAGGTTGAGGGAGAGCTCCGGCAGCACGACGGCGTGGTGGCGGTGGAGCTGCGTGGTACTCCGACAGAGCTTCGCTAAGCGCTACGGAGAACGAGGGGAGGAGGAGGTAGGGCTGCACCAGAGAGAGAGGGAGAACCGTGTGTTGTGCAGCCCCAAATACCTCCACTATATATAGGAGAGAGGGAGGAGGGGTGGCTGCGCCCTAGGGTTCCACCCTAGGGGTGGCGGCAGCCACCAGATGCCATCTGGCCGGCGGCTAGGGCAAGGGAGAGGTGGGGCGCCCTAGGGTGGGCCTTAAGGCCCATCTAAGCCTAGGGTTTGCCCCCCCTCCACCTTTGCCACGCCTTGGGCTGGGGTGGGAGGCGCACCAGCCCACCTAGGGGCTGGCTCCCTCCCACTCTTAGCTCACGGAACCTTCCGGGGCAGGTGGGCCCACTAGGTGGACCCCCGGAACCCTTCCGGTGGTCCCGGTACACTACCGGTGACACCCGGAACACTTCCGGTAACCAAATCCTCACTTCCTATATATCAATCTTCGTCTCCGGACCATTCCGGGACTCCTCGTGACGTCCAGGATCTCATCCGGGACTCCGAACAACCTTCGGTAACCACGTACACTATTTCCCTATAACCCTAGCGTCATCGAACCTTAAGTGTGTAGACCCTACGGGTTCGGGAGACACGTAGACATGACCGAGACACCTCTCCGGCCAATAACCAACAGCGGGATCTGGATACCCATGTTGGCTCCCATGTACTCCACGATGATCTCATCGGATGAACCACGATGTCAGGGATTCAATCAATCCCGTATACAATTCCCTTTGTCTATCGGTATGGTACTTGCCCGAGATTCGATCGTCGGTATCCCCATACCTTGTTCAATCTCGTTACCGGCAAGTCTCTTTACTCGTCCCGTAATACATCATCCCGTGACTAACTCCTTAGTCACATTGAGCTCATAATGATGATGTCTTACCGAGTGGGCCCAGAGATACCTCTCCGTCACACGGAGTGACAAATCCCAGTCTCAATTCGTGTCAACCCAACAGACACTTTCGGAGATACCCGTAGCGTACCTTTATAGCCACCCAGTTACGTTGTGATGTTTGGCACACCCAAAGTATTCCTACGGTATCCGGGAGTTACACAATCTCATGGTCTAAGGAAATGACACTTGACATTGAAAAGCTTTAGCAAACGAACTACACGATCTTTGTGCTATGCTTAGGATTGGGTCTTGTCCATCACATCATTCTCCTAATGATGTGATCCCGTTATAAACGACATCCAATGTCCATGGTCATGAAACCGAGACCATCTATTGATCAACGAGCTAGCCAACTAGAGGCTCACTAGGGACACGTTGTGGTCTATGTATTCACACATGTATTACGGTTTCCGGTTAACACAATTATAGCATGAACAATAGACAATTATCATGAACTAGGAAATACAATAATAACCATTTTATTATTGCCTCTAGGGCATATTTCCAACAGTCTCCCACTTGCACTAGAGTCAATAATCTAGTTACATTGTGATGAATCGAACACCCATAGCATTCTAGTGCTGATCATGTTTTGCTCATGAGAGAGGTTTAGTCAACGGATCTGTGACATTCAGATCCGTATGCACTTTACAAATATCTATGTCTCCCTCCTGAATGTAATCTCGGATGGAGTTGAAGCGGCGCTTGATGTGTCTTGTCTTCTTATGAAACCTGGGCTCCTTCGCAAGGGCAATAGCTCCAGTGTTGTCACAGAGTAGAGTCATCGGGCCCGACGCATTCGGAATCACTCCTAGGTCGGTGATGAACTCCTTCATCCAGACTCCCTCCTTTGCTGCTTCCGAAGCAGCTATGTACTCCGCTTCACATGTAGATGCTGCCACGACGCTTTGCTTGCTGCTGCTCTAGCTCACTGCCCCTCCATTCAAAATATACACGTATCCGGTTTGCGACTTGGAGTCGTCCGGATCTGTGTCGAAGCTAGCATCGACGTAACCCTTTACGACGAGCTCTTTGGCACCTCCATAAACGAGAAACATGTCCTTTGTCCTTTTCAGGTACTTCAGGATATTCTTGACCGCTGTCCAGTGTTCCGCTCTGGGATCACTTTGGTACCTCCCTACCAAACTTATGGCAAGGTTCACATCAGGCCTGGTACACATCATGGCATACATGATAGAGCCTATGGCTGAAGCATAGGGGATGACACTCATCTCTTCTCTATCCTTTGCCGTGGTCGGGCATTGAGTCGTACTCAATCTCACACCTTGCAACACAGGCAAGAACCCCTTCTTGGACTGATCCATATTGAACTTCTTCAATATCTTTTCAAGGTATGTGCTTTGTGAAAGACCAATGAGGCGTTTTGATCTATCTCTATAGATCTTAATACCTAATATGTAAGCAGCTTCTCCAAGGTCCTTCATTGAAAAACACTTATTCAAGTAGGCCTTTATACTTTCCAAGAGTTCTATATTATTTCCCATTATCAGCATGTCATCCACATACAGTATAAGGAACGCTATAGAGCTCCCACTCACTTTCTTGTAAATACAGGGTTCTCCATAAACCTGTACAAACCCAAACGCTTTAATCACCTCATTAAAGCGAATGTTCCAACTCCGAGATGCTTGCACCAGCCCATAGATGGAGCGCTGGAGCTTGCATACCTTGTTAGCATCTTTAGGATCGACAAAACCTTCCGGCTGCATCATATACAGTTCTTCCTTGAGGAAGCCATTAAGGAATGCCGTTTTAACGTCCATTTGCCAGATCTCATAATCATAAAATGCGGCAACTGCTAACATGATTCGGACAGACTTTAGCATCGCTACGGGTGAGAAAGTCTCATCGTAGTCAACTCCTTGAACTTGTCGATAACCCTTAGCGACAAGCCGAGCTTTATAGGCGGTGACATTACCGTCTGCGTCAGTCTTCTTCTTAAAGATCCATTTATTTTCAGTGGCTCGCTTATCATGAGGCACGTCCACCAAAGTCCATACTTTGTTCTCATACATGGATCCTATCTCGGATTTCATGGCCTCAAGCCATTTGTCGGAATCCGGGCCCGCCATCGCTTCTTCATAGTTCGAAGGTTCACCGTTGTCCAACAACATGATCTCTAGGACAGGATTGCCGTACCACTCTGGTGCGGAACGTGTCCTAGTGGACCTTCGAATAGCAACTTGATCTGAAGTTTCATGATCATCATTATTAACTTCCTCTCTAGCCGGTGTAGGCTCCATAGAAACAACTTCCTGTGCTGCGCTACTCTCCGGTTCGAGTGGAGGTACAATTACCTCATCAAGTTCTATTTTCCTCCCACTTACTTCTTTCGAGAGAAACTCTTTCTCGAGAAAGGATCCATTCTTGGCAACAAAGACTTTGCCTTCGGATCGTAGGTAGAAGGTATACCTAATAGTCTCTTTGGGATATCCTATGAAGACACACTTTTCCGCTTTGGGTTCGAGCTTCTCAGGTTGAAGTTTCTTCACATAAGCATCGCAACCCCAAACTTTTAGAAACGACAGCTTAGGTTTCTTTCCAAACCATAATTCATACGGTGTCGTCTCAACGGATTTAGACGGTGCCCTATTTAAAGTGAACGCGGCAATCTCTAATGCATATCCCCAAAATGATAGCGGTAAGTCGGTAAGAGACATCATAGATCGCACCATATCCAATAGAGTGCGATTACGACGTTCAGACACACCATTTCGCTGAGGTGTGCCTGGCGGCGTGAGCTGTGAAACAATTCCACATTTCCTAAGGTGCGTGTCAAACTCGTGACTTAAATATTCTCCGCCACGATCAGATCGTAGGCATTTTATTTTCCTGTCATGTTGATTCTCGACCTCACTCTGAAATTCCTTGAACCTTTCAAAGGTTTCAGACTTGTGTTTCATTAAGTAGACATACCCATATCTGCTCAAGTCATCAGTGAGGGTGAGAACATAACGGTAGCCACCGCGAGCCTCGACACTCATTGGACCGCATACATCGGTATGTATTATCTTCAACAAGTCAGTTGCTCGCTCCATTGTTCCGGAGAACGGAGTTTTGGTCATCTTGCCCATGAGGCATGGTTCGCATGTGTCAAATGATTCGAAATCAAGTGACTCCAAAAGTCCATCAGCATGGAGCTTCTTCATGCGTTTGACACCAATATGTCCAAGACGGCAGTGCCACATGTAAGTGGGACTATCGTTATCAACTTTACACCTTTTGGTACTCACACTATGGACATGTGTAACATCACGTTCGAGATTCATCAAAAATAAACCATTGACCAGCGGGGCATGAGCATAGAACATTTCTCTCATATAAATAGAACAACCATTATTCTCGGATTTAAAAGAGTAGTCATCTCGTATCAAGCGAGATCCAGATACAATGTTCATGCTCAAAGCTGGTACTAAATAACAATTATTAAGGTTTAAAACTAATCCCGAAGGTAGATGTAGAGGTAGCGTGCCGACGGCGATCACATCGACCTTGGAACCATTCCCGACGCGCATCGTCACCTCGTCCTTTGCCAACCTTCGCTTATTCCGCAGCTCCTGCTTGGAGTTACAAATGTGAGCAACTGCACCGGTATCAAATACCCAGGAGCTACTACGAGCACTGGTTAGGTACACATCAATAACAAGTATATCACATATACCTTTAACGTTGCCGACCTTCTTATCCGCTAAGTACTTGGGGCAGTTCCGCTTCCAGTGACCGGTACCCTTACAATAGAAACACTCAGTCTCAGGCTTGGGTCCATTCTTGTTCTTCTTCTTCCCGGCAACTTGCTTACCGGGCGCGGCAACAGCTTTGCCGTCCTTCTTGAAGTTCTTCTTACCCTTGCCTTTCTTGAAACTAGTGGTCTTGTTTACCATCAACACTTGATGCTCCTTTCTGATCTCGACCTCTGCTGATTTCAGCATCGAGTACAACTCAGGAATGGACTTCTCCATCCCCTGCATGTTGTAGTTCATCACAAAGCTTTTGTAGCTAGGTGGAAGCGACTGGAGGATTCTGTCAATGACTGAGTCATCCGGGGGATTAACTCCCAGCTGAGTCAAGCGGTTGTGAAGCCCAGACATCTTGAGGATGTGCTCACTAACAAAACTGTTCTCCTCCATCTTACAGCTGAAGAACTTGTCAGAGATGTCATATCTCTCGACTCGGGCATGAGCTTGGAAAACCAGTTTCAGCTCTTGGAACATCTCATATGCTCCGTGTTGCTCAAAACGCTTTTGGAGCCCCGATTCTAAACTGTAAAGCATGCCGCACTGAACAAGGGAGTAATCATCGCAGCGCGACTGCCAAGCGTTCGTAACGTCTTGGTCCGCTGGGAGAATGGGTGGGTCACCTAGTGGTGCATCAAGGACATACAATCTCTTGGAAGCTATGAGGATGATCCTCAAGCCACGGACCCAGTCCGTATAGTTGCTTCCATCATCTTTCAGCTTGGTTTTCTCTAGGAACGCGTTGAAATTGAGGTTGACATTTGCGTTGGCCATTGGATCTACAATATAGATATTAAAGGCAATTTTAGACTAAGTTCATGATAATCGAGTTCACATAATCAAATTATTCAATGAACTCCCACTCAGATAGACATCTCTCTAGTCATCTAAGTGACACATGATCCATGTCAACTAGCCCGTGTCCGATCATCACGTGAGACCGACTAGTCATCCATGGTGAACATCTCCATGTTGATCGTATCTTCTATACGACTCATGTTCGACCTTTCGGTCTTCCGTGTTCCGAGGCCATGTCTGTACATGCTAGGCTCGTCAAGTCAACCTAAGTGTTTCGCGTGTGTAAATCTGGCTTACACCCGTTGTATGCGAACGTTAGAACCTATCACACCCGATCATCACGTGGTGCTTCGGAACAACGATCCTTAGCAACGGTGCACAGTTAGGGTGAACACTTCTCTTGAAATTTTATTGAGAGATCATCTTATTTACTACCGTCGTTTTAAGCAAATAAGATGTAAACATGATAAACATCACATGCAATCAATATAGTGACATGATATGGCCAATATCATCTTGCTCCTATGATCTCCATCTTCGGGGCACCATGATCATCATTGTCACCGGCACGACACCATGATCTCCATCATCATGATCTCCATCATTGTGTCTTCATGAGGTTGTCTCGCCAACTATTACTTCTACTGCTATGGCTAACGCTTAGCAATAAAGTAAAGTAATTACATGGCGTTTGTGATTGACTCGCAGGTCATACAATAAATAAGACAACTCCTATGGCTCCTGCCGGTTGTCATAGTCATCGACATGCAAGTCGTGAACCCTATTACAAGAACATGATCAATCTCATACATCACAATGCATCACATCACATCCTTCTGGCCATATCACATCACAAGGCATATGCTGCAAAAACAAGTTAGACGTCCTCTAATTTGTAGTTGCAAGTTTTTACGTGGTTGCTATAGGTTTCTAGCAAGAACGTTTCTTACCTACGCCAAAACCACAACGTGATATGCCAATTGCTATTTACCCTTCATAAGGACCCTTTTCATCGAATCCAATCCGACTAAGGTGGGAGAGGCAGACACCCGCTAGCCACCTTATGCAACTAGTGCATGTCAGGCGGTGGAACCGGTCTCACGTAAGCGTACGTGTAAGGTTGGTCCGGGCCGCTTCATCCCACAATACCGTCGAATCAAGATAAGACTAGTAACAGCAAGCATATTAACAAAATCGATGCCCACAACTACTTTGTGTTCTACTCGTGCATAGATTCTACGCATAGACCTAGCTCATGATGCCACTGTTGGTAGACGTAGTAGTAAATCAAAAAATTTCCTACGCGTTCACCAAGATCCATCTATGGAGAAACCAGCAACGAGCAAGGGGAGAGTGGATCTTCATACCTTTGAAGATCGCTAAGCGGAAGCGTTACAAGAACGCGGTTGATGGAGTCGTACTCGCAGCGATTCAGATCGCGGTGGATCCGATCAAGTGCCGAACGGACGGCACCTCCGCGTTCAACACACGTGCAGCCCGGTGACGTCTCCTACGCCTTGATCCAGCAAGGAGGGAGGAGAGGTTGAGGGAGAGCTCCGGCAGCACGACGGCGTGGTGGCGGTGGAGCTGCGTGGTACTCCGACAGAGCTTCGCTAAGCGCTACGGAGAACGAGGGGAGGAGGAGGTAGGGCTGCACCAGAGAGAGAGGGAGAACCGTGTGTTGTGCAGCCCCAAATACCTCCACTATATATAGGAGAGAGGGAGGAGGGGTGGCTGCGCCCTAGGGTTCCACCCTAGGGGTGGCGGCAGCCACCAGATGCCATCTGGCCGGCGGCTAGGGCAAGGGAGAGGTGGGGCGCCCTAGGGTGGGCCTTAAGGCCCATCTAAGCCTAGGGTTTGCCCCCCCTCCACCTTTGCCACGCCTTGGGCTGGGGTGGGAGGCGCACCAGCCCACCTAGGGGCTGGATCCCTCCCACTCTTAGCTCACGGAACCTTCCGGGGCAGGTGGGCCCACTAGGTGGACCCCCGGAACCCTTCCGGTGGTCCCGGTACACTACCGATGACACCCGGAACACTTCCGGTAACCAAATCCTCACTTCCTATATATCAATCTTCGTCTCCGGACCATTCCGGGACTCCTCGTGACGTCCGGGATCTCATCCGGGACTCCGAACAACCTTCGGTAACCACGTACACTATTTCCCTATAACCCTAGCGTCATCAAACCTTAAGTGTGTAGACCCTACGGGTTCGGGAGACACGTAGACATGACCGAGACACCTCTCCGGCCAATAACCAACAGCGGGATCTGGATACCCATGTTGGCTCCCACGTACTCCACGATGATCTCATCGGATGAACCACGATGTCAGGGATTCAATCAATCCCGTATACAATTCCCTTTGTCTATCGGTATGGTACTTGCCCGAGATTCGATCGTCGGTATCCCCATACCTTGTTCAATCTCGTTACCGGCAAGTCTCTTTACTCGTTCCGTAATACATCATCCCGTGACTAACTCCTTAGTCACATTGAGCTCATAATGATGATGTCTTACCGAGTGGGCCCAGAGATACCTCTCCGTCAAACGGAGTGACAAATCCCAGTCTCGATTCGTGTCAACCCAACAGACACTTTCGGAGATACCCGTAGCGTACCTTTATAGCCACCCAGTTACGTTGTGACGTTTGGCACACCCAAAGTATTCCTACGGTATCCGGGAGTTACACAATCTCATGGTGTAAGGAAATGACACTTGACATTGAAAAGCTTTAGCAAACGAACTACACGATCTTTGTGCTATGCTTAGGATTGGGTCTTGTCCATCACATCATTCTCCTAATGATGTGATCCCGTTATCAACGACATCCAATGTCCATGGTCATGAAACCGAGACCATTTATTGATCAACGAGCTAGCCAACTAGAGGCTCACTAGGGACACGTTGTGGTCTATGTATTCACACATGTATTACGGTTTCCGGTTAACACAATTATAGCATGAACAATAGACAATTATCATGAACTAGGAAATACAATAATAACCATTTTATTATTGCCTCTAGGGCATATTTCCAACATTACAGTGGTTGACATTTTTTTCAACCGTTCATTGACGTTGATCTATTAGTGATAAAATTGCTAATACCTGATAGTACTACTTAGTAAGTACTCAAAAGTCCTAATATCGGTGGGGTCGGTACTAAAAATTATGCGGGCCCTTTTGTTAACTCAAGGGCAAATTAGACCATCATTTTTTCTCCCATCGCGTCGCCCGTGTCGTCCAATCAAAGAACAGCCGCCGCCCTCATTTCTCTCTCCCAACGCGTCGCCCCTTCACCCATTCAGAACCATCGCCGCCAAGATGCCGCCATATCCTCCTCTTCCCCTTCCTCTCCTCTTCCATTGGCACACCACCGGCTATACCCGTTTCTATCAAATCCAGAACCACGATGAAAGGCGACTACGTGAAGATCTCCTACGATGAGGAGGTAAAGTTAGCCAGGCTGAGGGAGATTGGTTCTTAGTTTAACAACAAGCAGAAGTTAGAGGCGACCGTTCACTTGATGAGCACACATTTGAATCTGAGCGAGAGAAAGTCTATCCACCCAGGGGATTCACGAGGTTGTACATAGAGATCCTCCTCTAGGCCATGGAGCAGGCAGATTCATCGAGTGCGATTGTGAGGCGGAGGTGGTGGCACTATCGGTCCAAGATCGAGCATTCAGATGAGCAAGAAGCTACATGGTGTCGTTTGTGAAGGTGGCACTTATCCAATATCCGGTGGAGTCTTCATCCAACAACCACAAGAGGAGGAAAGCATTTACCGAGACATCGCTTCCCCGCCGTTCTCCACGGTTCCGTTGCCATTCTCCTCGTCTCACGCGGCAGCGGTCTGTGGCCGATGAATAGTAAGCCTCGCGCTCGATCTAATGTTTCATCTCTTCATGCTTACAATCATGGTGTGAGTCTTAAGATTCAAGTTTTCGGGTAGTTGGATGTTAACTCTTTTGCATTATAGAACATATTTGGCATGTTGTAGTGAAGTTGTAGTCACTTGCTTAAAGTTGCAATCACTTGCTTCACTTTTGAATTACTATGAAGTTGTGACTTGCTTCAATAAGTGTGCATCTAAAATAAAAATAGAGGTCATGTCTCCTCCAAATATTAGGATTACTAATTTTGGTAGGGATGTTGGCTTAGTCATGTTGCACTGTTGTATAGCCTTTTGCTTCCCTTCCTATCAATGCTTCTAGCATGTGTTCCGGGATACATTCCGTTTACTTCTATTATATGCCCATATTCTGTTATGGACTAATTCTTAAATTGCAGGAGTTATTTTGCATCTTGCCAAAGTCATATTTATTCAACATTGACTTATATGAAATTGGTTTTCAAATTGGTATGTGTGGGTTCTTGTGACAGAACGCCTTGTGATTGGTATGATAATGTTTCTAGCAGATTGCTTGTCATTTTTAAATGAGCATACTATGAGTTTTCCAATACCAAATATCATCACCTTTATATGTATTCCATCTGGATTTTTTCATTCTTTATATGCTAAAGGTGGGACCATGAATGTGTTGTTGAAGCTGCTGGCCGTCACAATCAAGAATCCTGTGCTCAAACTCAACATCAGAAGTTGTTCTGCACTTGTAGTTGTGTCAGTATTTTAAGTTATGTGTTCCAAGGCTAGAAGTTGTTATGCATTACAAGTACAAATATTTGCAATACCTGCAGTCTGTGATTTGTGTTTCTGTTGTGCTTCATAGTCTGTGTGCATGGACGTGTGGATTAACATCAAATATGGTTCTGATTCATGTTGTGATGGCCTGATGCTAAGTTAAGTACCTTCTAGTAACATTCATATTCTTATACATAGCATATCGATTGAATTACATAGATAGCATGCTATTGTATCTAGGAAGTGAGTTGGGATTGAGGTTCTGGAGTGGCAGAAGTGAGGTGGTGGATAGGTGTTGGGGTAGTAGTTAAGTGGAGAGGTAAATGGGAGGAGTTAAGTGGAGGTGTTGTGGGGCAGTGGAGAAGTGAGGTCGAGTGGAGTGTATCAATTCATGATTTCATGAGATTTGACAAGTCATGAAGGGTGGCAAATGTGTTGTAATCAATGGTGAAGAGTGGCTTGAAACTTGTGGTGACCAAACTTTGATTATTAACATTTTAGATTAATTCCCGGACCAAATTATCATCCAAATTAAGAGAGATTTAGAGAAATGGACACATTAAGATACCACATAGGTGAACTAACACAAATGAAACTACATCAAAAACACACACTTCATATTAGAAACCAGATAGTGCATAGTTGTGGTAGTTCTGTAGTTTTGCAGCATCTACAGTGACTACTCCATCTCCTATTCTAGCCTAACATGGTGCCATGGCAGCTTCCATGGCTCAAAATATTAACTATGCTTCAATGACACGTTTTTGGGCTAGCAAAATACAATGTAGCATCTCTACCATAAGTTCTACAAATTTAGCTAATATGCATACAAATTAGCAAATTAATCAAGCTGCATTATCGAAATAAACACACGCTACGAGGCATGCTGCCCCGGGCATCCTCCTCATCGGGGCCGGTGAGGTCGACGAGCATCGGCGCCAGGCCAGCCCAGGACGTCGTCTCCCTGGCTCTGGCGAGGTCATTCGCCGGTTGCTGTACCACCGCTCGCTGGGTTGCGACAACGAGGGCATGACGCTTCTCTTCCTCCGCCTCGGCGTCGCGCTCCACCTGCTTGAGGCGCTCGCCCTCACGCCTCTCCTCCCGCAGCCATTTCTGCCGCCAGTTCTCCAGGTAGATGCGCTCTTGCTCCGGCATCACCCGCAACCAGATGGGTGTCGCACTGACCCATTCGTGTACAATCCCTTTCCATCTGTAGCTCGGCCCCGGCTCGGCCTTGGTGGGAGATGGCGGGGGAAGCGACGGCATGACGTAGTCGCCGACAGCGAAGAGCGACATGGCCTCCGCCAGCCATGCTTGGAACGTCGCATCCTCGTCATCCTCCCCTTTGTGCCGCTCTTCCTCTTTGCTTTCTCGGAGGACAGACGCTAGCGCCTCCTACTCCTTGTCGCGCACGACAAGGGACGGCTGGGTGCCAACCCGCACGTCACGGACGCCGCACCGACGCCGCTCGTCATGCTCGTATGCGAACCAGGCCTCCGAACTGGGAGAGTCTACAGCGTAGGCCGGGTTGAGCCACTTCTCCTACACCTGACCTCCTTCGGGTGCATCCGTGCTGGCCGCGGCACCGGGATCCTCTCTGGATCCAAGTGCTAGTCATGTGGTAGCATGATTTCGGGGTAGGGGAGGGTGTCACACCCTGTGTTTTGCCTCATGACTAAGTTATCATGACTCAAAAATCAGGGCTAGTTAAAACTTTTTCTGTGCTTGCGATGCTTGACTTGAGTGTTGGTTTCTTGTTTGCTTTCATGTGCTCTATATTCATAAAATCCCTCCTACTCTCAAAACTCTTTTCCTTGATCCCCACTCTTATCAAATGAACATGCCATGTGAATAGGACTTAATTATATTCTTACAAAATATTATTTGGGCCAAAAAGGTTTTATTCAAATTAGGTTTGCAAAACCCCCTGATTTGAGATCTGCACTGTAAGTCCCCAAATTGGGTGGATGCTTTTTCCCCAAATGCTTTATTTGAAACCTACTATATATATAACTTCCCAAAACCACAAAATGTTATTTTAAAAGACTATTTTCATATTTTATTTAAAGGCTTTTTCTTCAGGCCAAAAATGGTCTTTTATAGGGAAAAATGAGTTATATGCTTTAAAAATATTTGACAAATTTTAGGAAAACTAAGTGGACATATATTATCCATATATAAGAGTTTAAACACATGGTCATGTTCAAAATATTGGACAAAACCCGTCAAAACCATTTCTGCCAATTTCAAGCATTTGAAATATTTCTATAAGAAATATTATCAAATAAATCCAGGAAAATCCTAGCATGTCACATATTATATATGTGGTCATCTTGACAAGTTTCATCTCAATCCCAATTGTTTTGGTTCACCAAAATATCCTAAAGCCAATCCTGTCCAGAGCCAAATTTGATCAACTTTACATTGTGAAGTATCTCCTATTGATCCCAAACTTTGTGGTCATTCTCTATTAACCAAATAATGATGATACATAAAGTGGTGCATCAAGGGGAATAGGATTGCATGATCAGATCTATAGAAATCCATTTCTGCCCATTTCTAGGGTTTACCAAGTTTACATTATCAACTTTCTTCAATTGAGTTGTAAACTTGTGATCAGGACCAAATGGACTTACCATTTACCCCTGGTAAATCTCAAGGTCATAGGATTCCCCTGCCTAGCCCAATCACACCACAAACACCTTCAGTCATAAACTTGTGGACAAGCAAAGTGGGCCCAAAAAGATTTCCCTTGTCCCCAACTTTTTACCACCGCACATTATAACCTCATTTTACCTCTAGTAGCTTTTCCATGTCCTCTGGTCAATTATTTGGGGGGTAACTCTCTCTTATTCCCTCTCTTTTTACCATAACAGCACCTCTCCTTCCCTTCTGATCATGCTAATGACCCCAAACTTTTCCACAACCTCACTTGCATACCTATGCATCAAACCAAATCCAAATATAGCATGCTCATGTGGAAAATATGAGCAAACCATCTGAACTTAGTTTAGTGCAGTAATTGTAGCCTTGAACTACAAGTACCTGCTATACTTGTCTCCCTGAGATGAAACTTGGGGTGTTAGTACTCCCTCCATACCCTTGAACACTAGACAAGTTCTTTCCCTAATTTCTCTCCATTAGGAGCCCCGAAGATAACTCCCCAGTTCGCTACTGCAAAATTACCTGCAGTATAAACCAACCTCAGCCAGCTCCATCTGGGTCCAAGTTTCACCATTTAGCTTTACCACGCGTTACTCACACGGTAGACATGTTTGACCGACCAAAAGGATGCTCTGGACACGAAGTGGCATGGTGACCACGCTTCTGACCTGCAGAAACGGTGCTCTGCCGGTGAACCGTGTCGGTTAGCCCTCGTCTAGCCTCCTCAGGATGTCCCCGCACGCCAAGAACCTCCCCTCTGCCTCCCACACCCCTCCCCAACGCTCGCAAGGCTCCAAGGAGGCTCTGTCACGCGCGCTTGCCGCGCCCGAGGGCATCCGAGGCGCTCCCGAGCTCCCTCTCGTCGCCCCCTTGCTTTACCTCTCCCTTGAGCACCCCAGGCATGTCTAGTCCCCTCCTAACCCTCCCATAGGCCTCCCTGGATGAGCCAGTCGAGCCCCGAGATCGGCCCCGTCCTCCATGGCTGCCATGGCTCCGCCTCAGCCCCGCTCAAATCCGAGCTCACCTGAGCCCTCCTTCCCTTTGAAACACACCAGGCCACCACCAGCTCTACTGCACTTCTCCCCACGCTCCGTTTCCCCATCCCCTGTGGCCGGAGCACCGCTACCACGACCATCGTGGCTGTCCTTCGCCGCGGCCAAGACCCCGCCTTCCCTAGGCGCTCCCCTATGAAAGTCGGCCCCCCAGGGAGGCTCAGATCTCTCCCGGAGCGCTCCGGTGCCGGAGCTCCGCCGAAGGCGGCTCGAGCCGTCGGGGAGACACCGACAAGGCGCTCTGCCTCGCCTCCCCTACCTCTCCTTGTCGGGAGCGAGAGGAAGGAGAAGGCCCGACAGCGGGCCCCATCTGTCGGTGGGCCAGAGGCCGAGCCCCGTTTAAGTGGAGTGCAATTTAGCCCATTTCTTTTGGGTAACTCTTTAGCCTTTTTCTTTTTTCAGGGACTTGTAAATTTCATAATAAATTCGTTTTAGCTCCAAAATTTATGATTCAAGTTTCTAAAGATTCCTAAAATCACGAGCTATCCAGAAATGTGATTCGCACATTTTTCTCACAAAATTTTCTGTAGGGTTCAAATTTGAATTTGAATTTGAACTATGAAATGCCCCACTTGTAAAATAGATAGAACTCTCATATCAACTCCAAATGGAATGATTAAAATTCCCAAAGGTTCTAAATGTCATGCCCTATTTCTCTAACCAATTTTAACATTTTGTCATGCACCTATCCTGCTTGAACTAATAAATGCTCCCTTTTCCCATTTATTTCCTCTTAGGAAATTCATAAGAAAATCATCCCAACTCCAAAACCAGTGAAACCACTTTCCTCATGTTTCTAAAATCATGCCCTATTTTATGAGTGCCTTCACTCATTTTTATAAAAATATTTTTTGTTGACATCTTAAAGGATTATCATTCCCATCTTTTCCTCCATTCAGAAACTTCTCCTTGATCCACACCCAATGAAACCTTCCTGATTATTTTCCTTGTGACCCAAGGTGTCCAAGAAAAATAAAACTCCTATTTATAGAGCACTTTTATTTTCTGCTTGTTGTGTTGCTTATTATGGTTGTTTACCGACGGTAGTTGACAAGATATACGGATTGCTCGGAGGTGGAGGAGAAGCGTGTGAAGACCTCGAAGATCTTTCAAGCTAGGAAAGAATCCCTTTGACCATGATGAGAAACCATTTTTATTGCATGTCGTATAGCACTTTACTTTCATCATAATTGATCATGTGATGTGGTGTTCCCCTTTCAGTGGGATGCCTCCGATACGTTTCCATTGACACTTGCATCGTGCATGACCCTACCACCTTATGAGGGTTGTGCGGGTGGGAGTAGTTAGGTTGCTAATAGATGCTACGCAAATGGGATGGGACTTATGCATAGTGATGGAAAGGAAGAAATTATTTCAAAGACTTTTCTAAAACCCCGTTGGGTGCCACTAATGCCCGAGGGAGATGATGATGAGCTAGGTAACCACTTGAGAAAGAAGTGGTGTACCGGAGCAAGTGAGTGTGTGTGGTTTCCGAAAAAGGATTGGTGTAAGTTGCGACCATTATTCCAACCTTACATGTACAAGCACTCTGCCCCTATATGGGAAGGGGCTTTGTTGATTATCTTGGTGGGTACTAGCATAGAGCCCGCATTACTAGTGGTAGGAGTGGCGTGGTCACTCTTGATACGTGGTCGTACCGGAATGGACGATCATGCGCTATCTTTACAAGCACCGGGCACACCGTTGGTCCCCTCATGGATGGTATGATCTAGAGCGAGGCTCATGTGATGTACATCATGAGGGCTGGGTACCAATTGAGTGGACTCTTTGTTTAGTATTGCTAGGGAAAAGGCATTGTTCGGGTGCTTACCTCGGGTATGTTATATACCGCGAGTCGTGGATGACACGGAAGTTCCCCGAGTCTTGTGGGTAAAGTGTGCAACCTCTGCAAAGTGTAAAATTATTCGAATAGCTGTGTCCACGGTCAAGGACAGTTGGATGACCGCTCTTGTGCTACGTCCAAGTATTTTCACAAACTGATGTGTGTGGGTGTGTTGGAGACCACGATGGTATTTTAGCTAAGTCTGATGACTAGCTTGGAAAGTGATCTAAGTCCGATGACTTAGTATGATGAATGAACACGAGGTGTTCAACCCCCAGCTTATGATGATATCAGTAACTTGTTCATATGGATATCTGCTAATTGTTGATGCATACTCACTAGTTACTTGATCGTGACGTTTGCATTCAAATTAGCTTTCCGCAAAATCACCTACATAGTGCTATATCATGCATCATTGCTACCTTGTTCCACAACTTGGGTTGCTTGTGAGTACATTCAAAGTACTCATTGGCTTGCCACTGGTTATTTTATTGGCCAGGCATGAAAGATCAGGTTATGATGAAGATTACCTTGGCGACGGACATGCAAGCTAGGACGCTTCCCAGTCATAATGCCTATAGGGTTAAGGCAGATGGCATGGGGTCATGCTATCATTGAAGATTTCTGCTGCAAGTTTATGAAGACAAGGCCTTAAGGGCCATATTCGAGTAAAACGGTATGCCATGGATGTAAGACTCTTGTCATTCAGTTTCTGTGTGTTCAGTGAGCATTGGTCTCTGGGGTCACTGTGCACGTACATTCGGTGATCATGACTTACGAGTCGGGGTCCCCATAGAGGGGGATGCGGTGCTCCTAGTGCCACCTTGCCTGGTGCACTGCCACGCTTATCCGCTGTCGAGGCGGGCGGGAAGACGACAATGGAGGTGGGGGGAGCGCACGCGAAGGGCCGGCGGGTGCATTGCCCTTGTTCCTGCCCTGAGGCTGAGAAGAAGCCCATGGTGGCTAGGGTAGTCTCCTACGGGGGGAGGGGCAGAGGGGTGGCTAGATGGGGACGAGCTGGCTTCTAGAAGAGGATGAGGACGACCCCCCCACTCCCGTGCGCTCGGATTAAAAAAGGCCACCCGCGGTCGGCGATCATCATTAATAAAGACACAGGGCGGTCGTTAACTGCCATGGTGTCATTTTTTGGTATGATTTTGTTAGAACTAACCAGGACTAATGATGTTTTCAGCAGAACTACCATGGTGTCGTTTTTTGTGCAGAAATAAAAGTTCTTGGAATGGGCTGAAAATTTACGGAGAATATTTTTGGAAAATATAAAAAATACTTGAGCAAAAAGATAACGGAGAGGAGTGCCGAGGCAGCCACAAGCCACGAGCCCTCCTAGGGCGCGCCCCCTAGCTTGCGGGCCGCTCGGGAGTCCCCGTGACGTGATTTCGACGTGAACAATTCCTATAAATACAGAAACCTCCAGAAAGAAACCTAGATCAGAAGTTCCTCCACCGCAAGTCTCTGTAGCCATGGAAAATCAACCTTGGCCCTCTCCGGCACCCTGCCGAATGGGGTCACCATCACCGGAGACCGTGAAGGAGGAAGACAGAGGGGCCATCATCACCATGGAGGCCAAGGACCAGAGGGAGAACCTCTCCCCACCTAGGGGGGAGGCCATGGAGGAGGAAGCACAAGGGGGAGGCCCTTGTAACAGCCCGGGACCAACGCTCCAGAAGATTCCCCTTTTATTTCTATTCTCGTCATGTGTTTCGTCTAGTTGTCGCATTCATCATAGCATCAATCGCACCATCTGCATAGCATGATCACTCGTTTTCGAAAACTTGCATTTTTTCATAGTTGCCGGTTCTCTCCGTTCTTGTCGTTGCCCGTTTCGAGACCAACCACACATGCACGTGCCCGCGACATCGATAAAAATATTATTTTTAAGGCGCGCATAAAATAATCTCGGATTGGGTTGAAACCTGGCATGCGGTATTATTATAGCGTAGGTAGACCGCCTGCCAAAGTTCGTCGCATTCTCGGTTCGTTTGATACCCCATCGGTCAACCGTAGCAGCGTGGTCATCGGTTTATTATCGAACGTTTTTCGGTGTTTTAAAACCTCATGTCACGGGTGGCAACCTCCCTCTCATCTCCCCATATCCCATCTGCATAGCCACCGCAGCCCACCTAGCCTACCCCACGACCGGAGCCGTCCGATCGTGATCGGAGTGTCCGAAAACAAGCAAAACACCCCTAACCTAGCCCCAAACTGCTATTTATAGACCCCTAGATGTCCATTTAGGGAAACCCTAGCCTTTCCTCGTGATCCATGCCGCCACCAGCCTCCAGCTACCCCGCAGCCGCCTGTCTCCGTCCTTCTCGCGTGGGCCCGCGAAGCCCATCCAGGCCCGTCGCCGGGCCTGAACCGCCCCGCCGCCCGAGCTCCCTGCTCACTCGAGCCAGGGGCTCCCACATCCCTCGCGTGCCCCTCACTCCTCCCGCGATTCCTGTCGCCAGCCCCATAGGTCGGCCCTCGCCGGAGCGCCGCCCGTCCCTAACCCAGGCGAGTCCCCTCGCGCCCTGCTCCTCCCGCACCTCTTTCTCTCTATCTCTCACCCCTCAGTCCCTCTCTCTCCCATAGGTCCTCCCCTCTCGTAGGTGCTCATCACCATGGATAGATCTGCGTGTGCATAGGAAATTTTTTGTTTCCCATGCAACGTTCCCCAACAGTGGCATCATGAGCTAGGTCTATGTGTTGATGAGATCTCAAGTAGAACACAAAAGGTTTGTGGGCGTTGATGCTTAGATTGCTTCCTCCCTTGGTCGGATTTTGTTTCGGCGGTATTGTGAGATGAAGCGGCCCAGACCAACATTACTCGTACGCTTACGAGAGACCGGTTCCCTCGACGCAACTTGTTGCCTAGATGGCTTGCGGGTGGCAGTTTCTCTCACTTAGTTGGATCGGATTCGACAAAGGCGGTCCTTGAGAAGGTTGAAAAGCAAATTATGTATCACCGTTGTGGTTTATGCGTAGGTGAGAATCGTTCTTGCTAGAAACCCGTAGCAGCAACATAAAACATGCAACAACAATTAGAGGACGTCTAACTTGTTTTTGCAGGGTATGTTGTGATGTGATATGGCCAATTACATGATGTGATATATGTGATGTATGAGATGATCATGTGATGTATAGAATTTCACGACTTGCATGTCGATGAGTACGGCAACTGGCAGGAGCCATAGGGTTGTCTTTAATTATTGTATGACCTGCGTGTCAATCATTAAGCGCTATGTAATGCTTTACTTTATCGCTAAACGGTAGCAATAGTAGTAGAAGCATGCAAGGCGTGACAACCTCGATGGCGACACATTGATGGAGATCAAGATGATGGAGATCATGGTGTTGTGCCGTTGACGATGAAGATCATGCTGGTGCTTTCAAGATGGAGTTCTAAAGCACAAGTTCATGGCCATATCATGTCACTTATGAATTGCATGTGATGTTAATCCTTTTATGCACCTTGTTTTGCTTAGTATGATGGTAGCATTATAAGGTGATCCCTCACTTAAATTTCAAGATAAAATTGTGTTCTCCCCGAGTGTGCACCGTTGCGAAAGTTCGTCGTGTTGAGACACCACGTGATGATCGGGTGTGATAGACTCTACGTTCACATACAACGGGTGCAAGCCAGTGTTGCACGCGCAGAACACTCGGGTTAAACTTGACGAGCCTAGCATGTACAGACATGGCCTCGAAACACAAGAGACCGAAAGGTCGAACATGAGTCATATAGTAGATATGATCAACATAATGATGTTCACCATTGAAGCCACCTCAACTCACGTGATGATCAGACTTGAGTTGGTGGATTTGGATCATGTGACACTCAGATGACCTGAGGGATGTCAATTTGAGTGGGAGCTTTAGTAATTTGAATAACTAAACTCATTATCTTGAACAATAGTCTAAGTGAACTTTGCATATTTATGTTGTAGATCAATGGCTCACGTAGTAGCTCCCCTGAATTTTAATGCGTTCCTAGAGAAAGCTAAACTGAAAGATGATGGAAGTAACTTTGTTGACTGGGCCCATAATCTGAGGATTATCCTCACGGCTTCCCAGAAATCATATGTCCTTGATGCACCGCTTGGTGACCAACCAGAAGACATGACCTCCGAAGACGTTAAGAACGCTTGGGAGGCACGTACTGGAGATTACTCAATAGTTCAGTGTGCAATATTGTATGGCTTAGAACCGGGACTTCACAGACGTTTTGAACGTCATGGAGCATATGAGATGTTCCCAGAGTTGAAGTTTATCTTTCAGAAGAACGCCCGGAACGAGAGGTATGAAACCTCCGATAAGTTCTATGCTTGCAAGATGGAGGAGAACGGGTCTATTAGTGAACATATACTCAGAATGTCTGGGTATTCCACTCGTCTAGAGGATTTGGAAATTGCCCTTCCGCCAGAGGCGATCACTGACAGAGTTCTTCAATCACTGCCACCTAGTTACAAGAGCTTTGTGATGAACTATAACATGCACGAGATGAACAAGTTAGTCGCCGAGCTGTTTGCGATGCTAAAAGTCGCTGAGTCTAAAATTCAGAAAGAACATCAAGTGTTGATGGTCAATAAAACCACTAGTTTCAAGAAAAATGGCAAAGTCAAGGGCGAGGGCAAGAAGGGTAAAACCAAGAAGGATGGCAAAGCAGTTGCTACTCCTGCAAAGAAGCCCAAGCATGGACCCAAGCCAGAAACTGAGTGCTTTCATTGCAAGGGAACTGGTCACTAGAAGCGGAACTGCCCCAAGTACCTGGCTAACAAGAAGGCGGCCAACGACAAACAAGGTATATATGATATACATGTTATTGATGTGTACCTTACTAGCTCTCGTAGTAGTGCCTGGGTATTTGATACCGGTTCGGTTGCTCACATTTGCAACTCAAAGCAGGAACTACGAAATAAACGAAGGCTGGCAAAGGACGAAGTGACGATGCGTGTGGGAAATGGTTCCAAGGTTGATGTGATCGCAGTCGGCACGCTCTCTCTTCTATTACCATCGGGATTAGTGATGAACCTGAATAATTGTTATTTAGTGCCTGCGTTAAGCATGAACATTATATCTGGATCTTGTTTATTGCGAGACGGTTACTCATTTAAATCAGAGAATAAAGGTTGTTCTATTTATATGAGTAATATCTTTTATGGTCATGCACCCAATGTGAGGGGTTTATTCATATTGAATCTTGATAGTGATGATACACATGTTCATAACATTGATGCCAAAAGATGTAGAGTTGATAATGATAGTACCACTTTCTTGTGGCACTACCGTTTAGGTCATATTGGTGTAAAACGCATGAAGAAGCTCCATGCCGATGGAATTTTGGAGTCACTTGATTTTGAATCACTTGACACATGTGAACCATGCCTCATGGGCAAGATGACTAAAACGCCGTTCTCTGGAACAATGGAACGGGCAAGTGACTTATTGGAAATCATACATACTGATGTGTGCGGTCCAATGAATGTTACAGCGCGTGGTGGATATCGTTATTTTCTCACCTTCACTGATGACTTAAGTAGATATGGGTATATTTACTTGATGAAACACAAGTCTGAAATGTTTGAAAAGTTCAAGCAATTTCAGAGTGAAGTTGAGAATCATCGTAACAAGAATATTAAGTTCCTGCGATCTGATCGAGGAGGTGAATATCTGAGTTATGAGTTTGGCAGTCACTTAAGACAATGTGCAATTGTTTCACAGTTGACACCGCCCGGAACACCACAGCGTAATGGTGTATCCGAACATCGTAATCGAACCTTATTAGATATGGTGCGTTCTATGATGTCTCTTGCTGATTTGCCACTATCGTTTTGGGGTTATGCATTAGAGACAGCTGCATTCACTTTAAATAGGGCAACCTCAAAATCCGTTGAGACGATGCCATATGAACTATGGTTTGGCAAGAAGCCAAAGTTGTCGTTTCTTAAAGTTTGGGGATGTGATGCTTATGTCAAAAAGCTTCAGCCTGAAAAGCTGGAACCCAAAGCGGAGAAATGCGTCTTCATAGGATACCCGAAAGAGACAGTCGGGTATACCTTCTATCTCAGATCTGAAGGAAAAGTGTTTGTCGCTAAGAATGGAACATTTCTTGAGAAAGAGTTTCTCTCAAAAGAATTGAGTGGGAGGAAAATAGAGCTTGATGAGGTTATTGAACCTTTACTTCAACCAGAAAGTAGCGCAGCACAGAAAGATGTTTCTGTGGAACCTATGATGGTAGAAGAGGAAGTTAATGATGATGATCATGAAGCTTCGGATCAAGCTGCTATTGAACCTCGTAGGTCGACAAGGCCGCGTACTACCCCTGAGTGGTACGACAACCCTGTCTTGGAGGTTATGTTGTTGGACAACAATGAACCTACGAGCTATGGAGGAGCGGTGATGGGCCCGGATTCCGAGAAATGGTTAGAGGCCATGAAATCCAAGATGGGATCCATGTATGAAAACAAAGTATGGACTTTGGAAGTATTACCTGAAGGGTGAAAGGCCATTCAGAACAAATGGATCTTTAAGAAGAAGACAGACACGGACGGTAATGTCACCGTCTATAAAGCTCGACTTGTGGCAAAGGGTTTTTCACAAGTTCAAGGAGTTGACTATGATGAGACTTTCTCACCCGTAGTGATGCTTAAGTCTGTCAGAATAATGTTAGCAATAGCTGCTTATTTCGACTATGAAATTTGGCAGATGGATGTCAAAACAATGTTCCTCAACGGTTTCCTTGAGGAAGAGTTGTATATGATGCAACCCGAAGGTTTTGTCGATCCAGAGAATGCTGACAAAGTTTGCAAACTCCAGCGATCCATTTATCGACTGGTGCAAGCATCTCGGAGTTGGAATAAGCGCTTTGATGAGGTGATCAAAGCGTTTGAGTTTATACAAGTTTATGGAGAAGCTTGTATTTACAAGAAAGTGAGTGGGAGCTCTATAGCGTTTCTAGTATTATATGTGGATGACATATTGCTGATTGGAAACAATATAGAAATGCTGGAAAGCGTGAAGGAATATTTGAACAAGAGTTTTTCAATAAAGGACCTAGGAGAAGCTGCTTTCATATTAGGCATTAAGATCTATAGAGATAGATCGAGACGCTTAATAGCACTTTCACAGAGCACATACCTTGATAAAGTTTTGAAGAAGTTCAAAATGGAACAGTCCAAGAAGGGGTTCTTGCTTGTGTTACAAGGTGTGAAGTTGAGTAAGACTCAATGCCCAGTAACTGCAGAAGATAGAGAAAAGATGAGTGTCATCCCCTATGCTTCAGCCATAGGCTCTATCATGTATGCGATGCTGTGCACAAGACCCGATGTCAGCCTTGCCATAAGTATGGCCGGAAGGTTTCAAAGTGATCCTGGAATGGAGCACTGGCAAGCGGTCAAGAATATCCTTAAGTACCTGAAAAGGACTAAGGAAATGTTTCTCGTTTATGGAGGTGATGAAGAGCTTGTCGTAAAGGGTTACGTCGATGCAAGCTTTGACACTGATCCGGATGACTCTAACTCGCAAACCGGATACGTATTTATTCTTAATGGGGGGAGCGGTAAGATGGTGCAGTTCCAAGCAAAGCATGGTAGCTGATTCTACGTGCGAAGCGGAATACATCGCAGCCTCGGAGGCGGTGAAGGAAGGTGTTTGGATGAAGCAGTTCATGACAGATCTTGGAGTAGTGCCCAGTGCACTGAATCCAATGAACCTGTTCTGTGACAACACTGGTGCCATTGCTCTGGCTAAGGAACCAAGGTTTCAGAAGAGGACCTGACACATAAAGCGACGCTTCAACTCCATCCGCGATTACATCATGGAGAAAGACATAAATATTTTTAAAGTGCACACGGATCTGAATGTTGCAGACCCGTTGACTAAACCTCTTCCAAGGGCTAAACATGATCAACACCAGAACTGCATGGGTGTTCGATTCATTACAATGTAAATCACATAGTGATGTGAACTAGATTATTGACTCTAGTGCAAGTGGGAGACTGTTGGAAATATGCCCTAGAGGCAATAAATAAAGTGTTTATTATTGTATTTCCTTGTTCATGATAATCGTTTATTATCCATGCTATAATTGTATTAATTGGAAACATGGATACATGTGTGGATACATAGACAAACACAATGTCCCTAGTATACCTCTAGTGAAGTAGCTCGTTGATCGAAAGATGGTTAAGGTTTCCTAGCCATGGACATGAGATGTCATTTGATAACGGGATCACATCATTAGAAGAATGATGTGATGGACAAGACCCAAACTACAAACGTAGCTTATGATCGTGTCAGTTTATTGCTAATGTTTTCTACATGTCAAGTATATGTTCCTATGACCATGAGATCATGCAACTCACGGATATCGGAGGAGTACCTTGTGTGTATCAAACGTCGCAACATAAATGGGTGACTATAAAGGTGCTCTAAAGGTGTCTCCGAGGGTGTCTGTTGAGTTGGCATGGATCAAGACTGGAATTTGTTACTCCGTGTGACGGAGAGGTATCTCAGGGCCCACTCGGTAATATAACATCACAATAAGCCTTGCAAGAAATGTGACTAAGTGTTAGTTACGGGATCTTGTATTACGGAACGAGTAAAGAGACTTGCCAGTAACAAGGTTGAACTAGGTATGGAGATACCGACGATCGAATCTCGGGCAAGTAACATACCGAAGAACAAAGGGAACATCATACGGGATTAACTGAATCCTTGACATAGAGGTTCGACCGATAAAGATCTTCGTAGAATATGTAGGAACCAATGTGGACATCTAGGTCCTGCCATTGGTTATTGACTGTAGAGGTGTCTCGGTCATGTCTACATAGTTCTCGAACCCGTAGGGTCTGCACACTTAAGGTTTGGTGACGTTTCGGTAGTATAGAGTTATGTATGGTGGTGACCGAAGTTTGTTCAGAGTCCTGGATGAGATCCCCAGATGTCACGAGGAGCTCTGGAATGGTCCGGAGGTAAAGATTCATATATAGGAAGTCCCGTTTTGGTCGCCGGAAAAGTTTCGGGCTCATCGGTAGTGTACCGGGAGTGCCGGTAGTGTACCGAGAGGCCTCTGGGAGGGGTATTTCGACCCAAGAGGCTTCATGGGCTATGTGAGAGTGAATATCAGCCCTTAGTGGGCTGGTGGAAACTCCCACACAAGGCCCATGTGGCTGGAGGGAAAAAAACCAATAGGAAAAGGTGGAAAAAAGGCAAAAAGGACCAATCCTAGTCCTACTAGGATTGGAGGAGGAGAGTCCTCCTCCACCTCCCACTTAGGCCGAAGCCTCCAAGGCTTGGAGGACAAGGCTTCCTCTCCTCCTCCTTCCCTCCTATATATACTGGTGGATTTCTAGGGTTTTGCACTAGAATTTCAGCCACGTGCTACCCGTTCCTCCAGTGCATAGTTTCTCCTCTAGATCGGTTTTCTGTAGTGCTTAGGCGAAGCCCTGCCGGAATTGCTCCACCACCATCGCCGGAGCGCCATCAGGCTGCTGGAGAACTCTTCTTCCTCTCCACTCCTTCTTGCTGGATCAATACGGTGGAGATCGTCATCAAGCTATACGTGCGCTGAATGCGGAGGTGCCGTCCGTTCGGTGCTAGATCGGAAGGATCGTGATCAAGTTCGTGAGACGGATTGTGCTCAAGTTCATGGGACGGATCGTGATCGGATCGCGGGACGGATCATGATTGGATCGCGGGACGGATCGTGATTGGATCGCGGGACGCATGGCGATTTGGATCGTGAAGACGTTCGACTACACCAACCGCGTTTCTTAACGCTTCCCGCTTAGCGATGTACAAGGGTATGTAGATCCACTCTCCCTCTCGTAGGTGCTCATCACCATGGATAGATCTGCGTTTGCATAGGAAATTTTTTGTTTCCCATGCAACGTTCCCCAACAGGTCCATTCTCCTGAAGAGTTGTCATCTCATCTTGATGCCTTCCTCTCAAATTGTTTCTATTCATGAGAAATGTTTCCCATATCTATCTGTTGCATTCAAAGTAGTTTTCATTTCTCGATCCTCCGAAGGACATCATTTCAGAAGATTTCTTCGTTCTCAGCTTTCAGCTTTCGTTCTCAAATTCTTCTCAAGTGTTGTTCCTTCGTCATCTATATCATAGCAAGGCCCCAATCTTGTTCTTTTTCAACCTTGAATTCTTTTCTATCATCCTCTTGTTTCCGGAGGTTCCTCATGGTGGTTCGTCAAGGAGTTAATTCTTGCTCAAGTCTTCTTTATCTTGGGTACCTAAGTTCAATTCCTACTCCATTGTTTTTTGGGATGGTGTTATTAATTCTTGATTACGAGGAGTCTCGAAGAAAAATTGTCAAGAATAAGATAAGTAAACCCATCATGTCTTCTCGGAGTTATCTTGGGTTGGATTTCACCTAAAGCATTTCCTAAGGATTGTTTCTATCATGGTTCCACGTGGATCCTCAACGGGGGACCTCGCAGTTGACCTGCACCACCATGGTCTCCCGCTCGAGAGGGAGACGATGTCCTGAGCGGTCGATCCCCTCGCCCGTCGCCCGCATGAGCGCCGCATGGGCCGCACCCCAGCCCGCAGCCGCGCAAGGCCCGGCTCCCCTCAGGCCCAACCACCTCCATCTCCCTGTGCACCGACATGGGCTTGGCCCATAATGTGAGCCTCCAGATCGCCCTATCCAGCGCCCGTGCGGTGATTTGTTATCTTGCGCTCGCTGCTCTACTTCGGCTAGGGAACATATTTGGCCCTCTTATGTTTTTTAGTTATGCAAATTTGTACATTATCTGAGTATTACTCGTATTGAAGGAAAAAAACTAACTTCATTCATTAATAACTTTTCATCCGTGCATCGCATGTAAAAACTTTATATATTTAAAGTGACTAGAATTTCATGTAGATTCACAATATCCAACTTTCACACATGATAAAAATACTTAAACTTGCTGTTTGCATTATTTTGCGTAAATGCAGTATAAAAATGATTTATTTCATAACTAATGAACCGTAGCTCCGTTTAAAATGATCCACATATGTAACTTGTCTAGAAAAACTTGTAGAATATCATGGTGACATTTATGTTGCTGTTTAACAACTCTAAAATATGGTTAGTACAGATCTGGACCAAATTCATATTATGCTTATGGGATGTTTTGGAAATGCTATATGTTGCTTCCGGCCCCATTTAAAATGCCTAGATGATATATATATATGTTGCTATATGTTGCTTCTTGCCATGTTTAACAACATTTAATATTGTCGTGTACCTAAACAAGAGTGAACTAAATAATCATCGTGGACTTTCGTCAATATGCAACTCATTGCATATTGAGCTTCACTTTAATGTGTAGTAGTTGTTTGAGGTGAATTGCTATGCCTTGCATATTAAACCGGACATGCATCATATTTGTTTGCGCATCATGTCATGCACATGTTGTGGTGTTTTCTGTGTGTTGATTGTTGTTTCGGATTGTTCCTTCTCGATAGAGTTCCGAAAGCGTTCAGAGTGTGAGGATTCGTTCGTCTACTTCATGGATCGTCTTCTTCATGGACTCGTTCTTCTTCCAAGCGGGATCTCAGGCAAGATGATACATTTCCCTGGATACCATTACTATCATTGCCATGCTAGATGTCTTGTTTTCTATCGCTATGTCTCACTACCTACCACTTGTTTGACAAGCCTCCCAACATTGCCATGAAAGCCTCTAACCCTCCACCTTCCCAGCAAACCTTTGTTTGGCTATGTTACCGCTTGCTCAGCCCTTCTTATAGTGTTTCTAGCTGCAGGTGCAATTGCTTCCATGTGGTAACATGGACATTATTTTGTTATCACAATATTATTTCTATTTAATTTAATGCACTTATACACTTGGTAAAGGGTGGAAGGCTTGGCATTTTGCTCGGTGTTTTGTTCCACTCTTGCCTCCCCGTGTTACTTGTGAACCGCTGTTATGTTCCATAATTGAGCGATCCTAACATGCTCGTGGTTGTTATGGGGACCTCCCTGATTTTCATTTTGGGATAAAGCTTGTCTGGCAAGGCCCAACATTGGTACTATATTTGCCTAATAACTAATAAAATTGCATAGGGACCCATCGGCACCCGCGGATAATTTAATCAACCCCTCGGAATAGTGATCCTCATGAGTGTTAGTCCAAACTAGAGCACTGTGCGGGGCCAACCCGGGGCAACTCGGGAGATTTCTATCAAGACACTATACGCGTAGCTCATCTGTTGTGCCCTGAGAACGAGATACACGGCTCCTATCGGGATTGTTGGCACGTCAGGCGGCCTTGCTGGATTTGTTTTACCTTTCTCGAATGTCTTGAGTGAGGAATTCCGAGTTTGTGCCGCCTCCCCTAGACTCCACACATTGGTGCATGCACTTCGGTGGCTCGAAGATGCAGACCGGCTTGGGAGCTGGCATCGACCTGTCATCCCCGAAGGAAGACCAGCTCAAGTATGCACTCCAGATCCTCTTCACCGCCTCCAAAAATGTGGCCGAGTACGAGGCGCTCGTCCACGGCCTCCGGCTCGCCAAGGAAATTGGGATCCGGTGCATCCTCTGCCTCGTCGACTCTGACCTCGTGGTGCAGCAAGTCTCTGGTGAATGGGACGCCAGGCATGCCAACATGGCGAGCTATCGTTTCCTCGTCCAACAACTCACCGGCTCCTTCGATGGCTATGAGTTCCATCATGTCCCCCAGGTGGACAACGAGGCGGTCGATACGCTGTCAAAGATCGGCTCCACCCGGCAGGCCATCCCAGCCGGCATCTCCCTTGAACGGCTACTCAAGCCTTTGATCAAGCCCTCCCCCGAATCGGAGTCTATCTTCGTGCTGGCTAACGCCACCAGCCCCTCGTCAGATCCGGCTGCCCAGTGGGCACCATAAGCATTGGCCACTCTGCAGGCACCATCGACTCCGGCTGCCCAGCCGGCACCATTAGCACCGGTTGTCGAGTCGACCGCGTCTGCAGCGGCTGGCTCCGAGTCCGCGGCCGTCATGATGACGATCGATGCCCCTCCCGCTGCCTTAGTCCCAGGGACTGGCAAGCCGGTCTCGGGGGCTGGCGAGCCGGTCCTGGGGACTGGTCATCTGGACCCGCGGGCTACCACTGCCTCCGACGCCCCACTTGAGCCCGAGCCGGCTCCCGTCTCTACTCCCTCATGGGCCCAACCCATTCTGGCATTCCTCTTACGCGGCAAGATCCCTCTCGATGAAGCCACGGCTAGACAGATCCAGTGCCAAGCCCCGGCCTACAGCATCATCAACCACGAGCTGGTTCATCCCAGCACCACCAGCATCTTCCAACGTTGCATCGAGCCATAGAAAGGGCAAGAGATCCTCCTCGACATCCACCACGGCGAGTGCGGGCATCACGCAGCCTCTAGGACCCTGGTGGCCAAGGCATTTTGTCATGGCTTCTATTGGCCGATGACTTTAGAGGAAGCCAAGCGTTGGTCGACAAGTGCGAGGGGTGCCAATGCTTCAGCATGCAGAGCCCCCCACTGGCTACGGCCCTCCAGACCATCCCCCTCTCGTAGCCTTTTGTCGTCTGGGGGCTGGACATGGTGGGACCCTTCAAGACCGCATGAGGCGGCATGACATACTTGCTGGTAGCCGTCGACAAGTTCACCAACTGGATCGAGGCCATGCCAATCAAGAAGTTGGATGGCCCCACGGCAGCCGGTTCATCGAAGACATCACGGTCTGCTAGGGCGTCCCCCATAGCATCATCATCGACAACGGCACAAACTTTGCCAAGGGCGCGCTAGCGCGTTTCTGCACCAAGCAAGGCATCCGGCTCGACTTGGCATCCATCGCCCAACCCACAGTCAAAACGGCCAGGTTGAGAGGGCGAACGGCCTGATCCTGGCCGGCATCAAGCCTTGTCTCGTGGCACCGCTTGTCCGGTCAGCCGGCTGCTGGATCGAAGAGCTGTCAGCTGTCCTCTAGAGCATCGGGACAATGCCCAACCGGTCGACCGGATACACCCCTTTCTTTCTCGTATATGGGTCTCAAGCAATCATCCCCACCGACATCGAATTCAATTCGCCTCGGGTTGCCCTGTATACAGAGAAGGACGCGAAGGAGGCAAGAGAAGACAGCGTTGACCTTCTCAAAGAGGCACGCGAACTAGCTTTGAGCCGGACGGCCATCTACCAGTAGAAGCTCCGGCACTACCACAACAAGCGAATCCGGCCACTCTTCTTCTGCAAAGGAGACTTGGTGCTCAAGCGGATCCATCGAATTGTCGACCAGCACAAGTTGTCCTCCCCATGGGAGGGCCTGTTCATCGTCCGCAAGGCACTGCACAACAGCGCGTACTACCTAATAGACGCCCAAAAGCCGTAGAAGCGTAGGAGAGACGCCTAGCAAGGTGACAGAGCACCCATGGAACGCAGTGCTCCTCTGTCTGTTTTACTGCTAAGAACCAGTGTATGTATGTATCCTTCCCTTTTGGGCTTATGAGTGCAACGGGGTCCCCAAGCCGGCACTTGGGGCGCGCCCCTTTTCAATTCTTTCGAAGGTTTGTCATTATTTAAGCATGGCACCTGGGTCCGGCTCCCTGGCCCGAGGGCTCGCCAGCTCTTCTCCGAGGAGGAAAAGTAATGTGAGCAAGCAACCCTTCACTACTCCCCTAACCAGCCAAAGACCGGCTCCCGGCTGTCCGGCTAACGAAACCATGGGGTAGGAAGGAACTTTTCACACGAAGACCGTCCGACGAGTAGCAGCCGGACAGGTCGAACCGAACCATGTTACTTCTAGCAACAAGCTACTGCCAGCTCGCCTTAGCCCTAGCCGGATGACTCTAAAAGCCCGCTTGATTTCCCAAGGACGATGCCCCGTCCCTGTCCCAGACCGGCTCCTGGCTGGCTAGCAGGTAGGGTGGAAGTCGGAAGGAATTCTCGCATGAAATATGAGTCAAACAGCAAAAGGCAAACGAAGAGCCGACACGCACACATTTCAAACAACATACAAGTTAAACGACAAAAGGCCAGTGGCCAAGGGTTCACTACAATACACCCCCAATGGGTGGAAATGCGTCTTAAACAAGCAAGTTTTGTAGCAAAGAGAAGAAACGGAAAGCGCGCAGGGCCACTCAGGCTGCTGGTGCATCGCCGGCCGACTCAGTGGTTCACTTAGCAAAGGTCGCGGCCTTCGGTTCGCCTCCGTAGCCTCGGTGTCACCGCCGGTGCTGGAGGCGATGCTCTCGTCGGCGACCTCTTCGTCTTCTAGACCTTGGGGGTTGTCGAAGGAGTCCTCGGCAACCGGCTCACCATCCTCGCCAAGAGCTGGCAGGAGCTCGTCCGGGTCAACATACGAGGCCAACTCATTGGCCCAGCGGACAAGGGCACCCTCACGGGCGACCCGTTCTGCCTCCGGGATGTCATGCATCATGGCCAGTCGGTCCAGGTTGACACCAGAGTACCACGATAGTGACGAACCGTAGGGCCATCTATGCGTCGGCTCGAGCCGCCAATGCCTTCCTAACCTCGAGTCGGGTCACCGTGTTCTCCAGCCACGGCGCCACGTGGCTCTCCTGGGCCCCACGACCCGGCCTGAGGGCTGAGATGACCTCCTTGCCGGCTGTATTGAAACGGTCCATGCTGCGCTGGATATGGATCAGCCGGTTCTCCATGGCCAGTCCAAGCTCCGTCATGTCCCAGCCAGCATTGTCCCCTCTTGCCCGTGCCCCCGCAGGCATTGCTAGTGATCTGCCACGGCTTGCTCGGCGTGGTGCTGGGTTTCCGGGAACCGCTCTGAGAAAAGAAAAAGAATTGGCAAACATGTCGAAAGCAAGGAAAAAGCAGCCGGCTGAGGAAGAAGCTTCGGAAGCAAAACTTATGCTGGAAGGCATTGTCCATCTTGATGGTGAACTGCAGTGTTGTGTTCTTCTCCCTTCCTAGCGACATCTCCGCCTGGGCGAGGACGGCTCGGCGCACCTCAAGCTCGCCCTCGAGGTGGGTCACCTTACCTTGGAGGGCGGCGGCTCGTGGGGCAGTGGCGGCCGCCTGCTTGGTGGCATCCTCCCGGGCCACCACCTCCCACTACAGCTCCGCACTCAGGCGCTCCTGGACCGCCTGCCCGTCCACAAGAAGGTCGGCCAGCCAGTCCCGCTCCGACGTGATCGCCTAGACGTCCCGCACCAGTCGGTACCGCTCGGAGGCCACCTCATCCCTCCTCTCCCGGATGAAGGTCAGGACGTTCAGCTCTTTTGTGAAAAAGACCAACCACAGTTACCAAAAATGCACAAGATCCATGCCGCCTGTCGAGTAGCCGGCCCAACTCTCGGGGATTACACCTAGTGGGTGCGCTCGCGCACCCCCACTAGAACGAAATATTGCAGATATGGAATATTAAACGGAGTCCAAATGGAATAAAATATTCAGAATGATTTTTTTCTGGAACGAAAGAGATCTACCATACTTGGAGTGCAGGCCAGGGCATCTGCTAGGAGGTCACAAGCCAAGGGGCGCGGTCACCCCCTGGCCACGCCTGGCAGGCTTGCCACCTCCTGGCAGGTCTCCTAACCCCAATATTCGTCCTATAAATACCCAAATATTTCCCCCAACACCAGAAAGAGCCACACAAATACTTTTCCGCCGATAGAAGCCTCTGTTCCTGAGAGATCCAATCTTGGAGCCTTTTCGGTAATCTGCCGGAGGGGGTTTCGATCGTGGAGGGGATCTACATCAACTCCATTGCCCCTGCGATGATGCGTGAGTAGTCCACCACAAACCTACGGGTCCATAGCTAGTAGCTAGACGGCTTCTTCTCTCTCTTTGATCTTCAATACCATGTTCTTCATGATCTTCATCGAGATCTATCTGATCTAATAATCTTTTGTGGTGTGTTTGCCAAGATTCGATGAATTGTGGGTTTATGTTCAGATTATCCATGAATCTTATTTGGGTCTTTCTGAAACCTATGACCCCCGGGTCTACTTTCCATAATATATTTTCAGATCTATAAATCAAAAATACCTTGCTATAATTTATTTACCTTTTACTTTCCTTAATCGTTTACATCTATCTCTATCAGATCTAATCCTTGCAAATAACCGTGAAGGGATTGACAACCCCTTTATAGCGTTGGGTGCAAGAGTTTGATTGTTTGTGTAGGTGCATCCATTGGTGACTTCCTTGTTCCTCCTACTGGATTGATATCTTGGTTCTCATCAACTGAGGGAAATACTTATCTACTTTTTTGCATCACCCTTTCCTCTTCAAGGGAAAACCAATGCTAGCTCAAGAGGTAGCAAGAAGGATTTCTAGCACCGTTCCCGGGGAGGATACACATCAAGCCTACCAAGTACCCATCACAAACTCATCTCTTGAATTTACATTATTTTCCATTTGCCTCTCGTTTTCCTTTCCCTCACTTCTAAAACGATTTTCAGAAAATACCAAAAAGATTTGCCTTTTTATTCGCCCTTCTTCCATTCGCCTTTTCATTTGCCTTTCGCTTGCTTGTGTACTTGATTGATTGTCACGATGTTTGAGAATACCAAGTTGTGTGACTTTTCCAATACTAATAATAATGATTTTATTTGTACTCTGACTGCTCCCACCACTAGTGCAGAATCTTATGAAATTAATGTCGCTTTTCTCAATCTTGTTATGAAAGAACAATTTTCTAGCTTTCCTAGTGAAGATGCCGCATCCCATCTAAATACTTTTATTGAGTTGTGATATGCAAAATAAGAAATATGTGGATAACGATATTGCTA
This sequence comes from Hordeum marinum, assembly GCA_022496015.1. Lineage (NCBI taxonomy): Eukaryota > Viridiplantae > Streptophyta > Magnoliopsida > Poales > Poaceae > Hordeum > Hordeum marinum. Next base: position 69,008,507 of record CM039676.1, read on the forward strand.
AATTGAAGCTATTTCCGTTCTCACTACGAGATCGTGCTAAAACTTGGTTTTCATCTCTGCCAAAAAATAGTACTGATTCATGGAATAAGTGTAAAGGTGCTTTTATTTCCAAGTACTTTCCGCCCGCTAAGATCATCTCCCTTAGGAACGATATAATGAATTTTAAGCGACTTGATCATGAGCATGTTGCACAATCTTGGGAGAGGATAAAATTAATGATTAGGAATTGCCCCACACATGGTTTGAGTTTATGGATGATTATAGAAAAAAATTATGCGGCACTGAATTTTGCATCTAGGAATCTTTTAGATTCAGCCATGGGTGGTACTTTTATGGAAATCACTTTAGGATAAGCTACTAAACTCCTAGATAACATTATGACAAATTATTCTCAATGGCATACCGAAAGATCTCCTACTAGTAAAAAAGTATATGCTATTGAAGAAATAAATACTTTGAGTGAAAAGATGGCTGAATTGATGAAATTGTTTGCTAGTAAGAGTGCTCCTATTGATCCCAATGATATGTCTTTGTCTTCTTTGACTGGAAACAATAATGAATCTATGTATGTGAATTTTGTTGGTAGGATAATTTTGGTAATAACACGTATAGGGGAAATTTCAACCCTAGGCCGTTTCCTAATAATTCTTCTAATAATTATGGTAATTCCTACAACAATTCTTATAGAAATTATAATAAAATCCCCTCTGATCTTGAAAATATTGTTAAAGAATTTATTGGTTCACAAAATGTTTGCTCAAGATTGATAATTTGGCTAGGAGCGTTGATAGAATTTCGCTTGAGATTGATTCTTTGAAAGTTAGATCTACCCCACCCAAGAATGATATTAATGAGTATTTAAAAGCTATGGGAATTTCTATTGATGAAAGTATGTAAATAACCGTTAGAATTCGTGCTAAGCGTGAATTGCTTGAAAAAGTGTGTTCTCGTGATAATAAAGATGAAGATCTTAAGGTGATTGATGTGACTCCTACTGAATCTTTGTTTTCCAATATAAATCTTGATAAATATGGGACTAGTGATAATTCAACTTAAGTTAAAAGGTGTCCCAATGATTCGGAGTTTATAGATCTTAATGCTAAGGTTGATAAAAGTGGGATGGAAGAGGTGAAAACTTTAAATAGCAATGAACCCACTCTTTTGGATTTCAAGGATCTTAATAATTATAGATTTTCTTTGATTGATTGTGTTTCCTTGTTGCAATCCATGATGAATTCTCCACATGCTTATAATCACAATAAGGCTTTTACTAAACATATCGTTGATGATATGATGAAATCTTTTGAAGAAAAAGTTGAGTTAGAAGTTTCTATCCCTAGAAAGCTTCATGATGAGTGGGAACCTACTATTAAGATTAAAATCAAATATTATGAGTGCCATGATTTGGGTGATTTGGGTGCTAGTGTTTCCACGATTCTGATAACTTTATGTGATGTGCTAGGTTTCCATGATCTTGATGATTGCTCTTTAAATTTGCATCTTGTAGATTCCACTATTAAGAAACCTATGGGAAGGATTAATGATGTTCTTATTGTTGCAAATATGAATTATGTTCCCATATATTTCATTGTTCTTGATATATATTGCAATCCTACATGTCCTATTATTCTTGGTAGACTTTTCCTTAGAACGATTGGTGCAATTATTGACATAAAAGAAGGAAATATTAGATTCCAATTTCCATTAAGGAAAGGCATGGAACACTTTCCTATAAATAAAATAAGATCGACTTATGAAACTATTATGCGAGCTACTTTTGGATTGCATACCAAAGATGAGAATACCTAGATCTATTGCGGTTTGCCTAGCTAGGGGCGTTAAACAATAGCGCTTGTTCGGAGGCAACCCAATTTTATTTTTGTGTTCGGTTTTTTGCTTATGTTTTTCAGTGTTTACCACATTATTACTTATGTAGTAATTGTTTTTTGGTGTTTTATTAGTGTTTTAGCCAAGTAAGACCTTTGGGGTGATCTATGGTGGTTGTTGATTTGATCTTGCTGAAAAACAGAAACTTTTGCGCTCAATCCTGGAATTTTCTAAACTTTTCAGAGCAGCGAATGAGTCTGAAATTTGTACACAAAATTAATATAAAATTTTCCCAGGTTGTCCTAATTTTTCAGAATTCTTTGAGTTACATAAGTATACGAAGTTTTCAGATTGCTACAGAATGTTCTGTTTTTGACAGATTTTGTTTTTCTTGAGTTGTTTACCTATTTTGATGAATCTATGGGTTGTATCGAGGGTATCAACCGTGGAGAAGTTAGAATATATTAGGTATTACACCAATATAAATAAAGAATGAGTTCACAACAGTACCTAAAGTGGTGATTTATTTTCTTATACTAACGAATCTCATGAGTTTTCCGTCAAGTTTTGTGTTGTGAAGTTTTCAGTTTTGGGTAAAGATTTGATCGACTATGCAATAAGGAGTGGAAAGAGCCTAAGATTGGGGATTCCAAAGGCACCCCAAGTCATATTCAAGTATGCCAAAGATCCTAATCTTGAGGATGCCCCAGAAGGCATCCCCTCTTTCGTTTTCAATCCATCGGTAAATTTACTTGAGGCTATATTTTTATTCACCACATGATATGTGTTTTGCTTGGAGCGTATTGTATTATATGAGTCTTTGCTTTTAAGTTTGCCACAATCATCCTTGCTGCACACATATTTTGATAGAGACATGCATTAATCATGAATTTATTAGAATACTCTATATGCTTCACTTATATCTTTTGAGATAGGCAATTTTGCTCTATGTGCTTCACTTATATGTTTTTAGAGAACGGTGGTGTTTGTGTTTTATAGAAATAATTGAACTCTCGTACCTCACTTATATTATTTTGAGAGTCTCTAAACAACATGGTAATTGGTCTAGGTTATGAATTTAGTCCTAATATGATAGGCATGCAAGAGGGATATAAAGAAACTTCCATATTAAGTGCATTGAGTACTTTGAGAAGTTTGATTCCTTGCATAAAGTTTTGAGATATAAAGATGGTAATGTTAAGAGTCATGTTAGGAAGTCGGAGCATGATTTTTTTATAAAAATACTTGTGTAAAGGTTTTTGATTCTCGTAGCATGCACGTATGGTGAACCATTATGTAAGGAAGTCGGAGCATGATTTGTTTATATATTGTCGACCTTTGTGTGAGGGTCGGGAGCGCGCGATGGTTAAATCCTACCAACCTCTCCCCTAGGAGCATGCGTCTAATACTTTACTTTGATGACTAATAGACTTTTGCTATAAGTATGTGAGTTCTTTATGACTAATGTTGAGTCCATGGATTATACGCACTCTCACCCTTCCACCTTTGCTAGCCTCTCTAGTACCGCACAATTTTCACCGGTGCAATAAACCCACCTTCCTCAAAACAGCCACCATATATATTTCCTCAAAGCAGCCATCATACCTACCTATTATGGCATTTCCATAGCCATTCCTAGATATACTGCCATGCAACTTCCACCGTTTCCTTTTACTATGACACACACCATCACTTTCATATTGCATATAGAGTCATAATTTGTTCTAGGTATCGAGTTGTAATTTTCTTTTGAGTTATAAGTAAATAAACGTGTGATGGCCATCATTATTAGAGCATGTCCCATGTGAGGAAAGGATGATGGAAGCTATGATCCCTCACAAGTGGGGATGAGATTCCGAACTTTATGAAAAATAAAAGAGGCCAGCGAAGCCCAAATAAATAAATAAGGACTTAGATGCCCACCAAAAAAATGAGAGAAAAGAGAGAAGGGACATTGCTACTATCTTTTTCCACACTTGTGCTTCAAAGTAGCACCATGATCTTCATGATAGAGAGTCTCCTATTTTGTCACTTTCATATAACTAGTGGAATTTTTCATCATGATGTTCGTCCACTTAGTTTCTTTTTGAGCTTTCATACACTTATATCTCTAGTGCATCTGTTGCATGGCAATCCCTAATTACTCACATTGATATCTATTAATGGGTATCTCCATAGCCCGTTGATAGGCCTAGTTGATGTGAGACTATCTTCCCCTTTTCCTTGACAACCTCCACCATATTCTATTGCACCTATAGTGCTATATCCATGGCTCACGCTCATGTATTGCGTGAGAGTTGAAAAAGTTTGAGAAAATAAAAGTGTGAAAACAATTGCTTGACCTCTTATTGGGGTTGTGCATGATATAAACACTTTGTGTGGGGAATATGGAGCATAGCCAGACCATATGATTTTGTAGGGATAACTTTCTTTTGCCATTATATTTTGAAGAGATGCAATTGCTTTGCTAGTATGCTTGACATATTATCGTTTTTATGTCAATATTAAGCTTTTGCTTTGAGTCTTATGGATCTGAATATTCATGCCACAAGAGAGAATATTACATGGATAAATATGTTAGGTAGCACTCCACATCAAAAATTCTGTTTTTATCATTTACCTACTCGAGGACGAGCAGGAATTAAGCTTGGGCATGTTGATATGTCTCCAACGTATCTATAATTTTTGATGATGTCATGCTATTATATTATCTGTTTTGGATGTTTTATATGCATTAATATGTTATTTCATATTATTTTTGGGACTAACCTATTAATCTAGAGCCTAGTTCCACTTTCTATTTTTTCCTTGTTTTTGAGTATTGCAGATATGGAATATTAAACGGAGTCCAAACGGAATAAAATATTCAGAATGATTTTTTCTGGAACGAAAGAGATCTACCAGACTTGGAGTGCAAGCCAGGGCATCTGCTAGGAGGTCACAAGCCAGGGGGCACGGCCACCCCCTGGCCATGCCTGGCATGCTTGCCACCTCCTGGCAGGTCTCCTAACCCTATATTCATCCTATAAATACCCAAATATTCCCCCAACACCATAAAGAGCCACACAAATACTTTTCCACCGACAGAAGCCTCCGTTCCCGAGAGATCCAATCTTGGAGCCTTTCCAGTAATCTGCCGGAGGGGGTTTCGATCATGGAGGGCATCTACATCAACTCCATTGCCCCTCCGATGATGCGTGAGTAGTCCACCACAAACCTACGGGTCCATAGCTAGTAGCTAGCTGGCTTCTTCTCTCTCTTTGATCTTCAATACCATGTTCTTCATGATCTTCATCGAGATCTATCTGATGTAATACTCTTTTGTGGTGTGTTTGCCAAGATTCGATGAATTGTGGGTTTATGTTCGGATTATCCATGAATCTAATTTCAGTCTTTTCTGAATTCTTATATGCATGATTTCATATCTTTGCAAGTCTCTTCAAGTTATTGGTTTGCTTTGGGCAACTAGATTGGTAATTCTTGCAATGGGAGAAGTGCTTAGTTTTGGGTTCAATCTTGCGATGTCCTCACCCAGTGACCAAGTAGAGGTAGCGAGGCACGCATTGTATTGTTGCCATCAAGGGTAAAAATGTGGGGTTTTTATCATATTGCTTGAGTTTATCCCTCTACATCATGTCATCTTACTTAATGCGTTACTCTGTTCTTCCTGAACTTAATACTCTAGATGCAGCCAGGAGTCGGTCGATGTGTGGAGTAATAGTAGTAGATGCAGAATCGTTTCGGTCTACTTGACACGGACATGATGCCTATATGCATAATCATTGCCTTGGATATCAACATAATTATTCTCTTTTCTATCAATTGCTTGACGGTAATTTGTTTACCCACCATGATATTTTCTTTCAAGTGAGAAGCCTCTAGTGAAACCTATGGCCCCCGGGTCTACTTTCCATAATATCTTTTTGTATCTATAAAAAAAATATCTTGCTACAATTTATTTACCTTTTACTTTCCGCGATCGTTTACATTTATCTCTATCAAATATAATCCTTGCAAATAACCGTGAAGGGATTGACAACCCCTTTATAGCGTTGGGTGCAAGAGTTTGATTGTTTGTGTAGGTGCGTCCATTGGTGACTTGCTTGTTCCTCCTACTCGATTGGTACCTTGGTTCTCATCAACTAAGGGAAATACTTATCTACTTTGCTACATCACCCTTTCCTCTTCAAGGGAAAACTAGCGCAAGCTCAAGAGGTAGCAACCGTGTTCGCAGTCGGCTCTCGTGGCTCGCTCAACGGAGGCCTCAACATCTGCGTCGATTCCACTGCCGAATCCAACGCAATCGCAGGATCCGCCAGCCGCCTCCGCCTCCCATCGCTTGAGGCCGCGAGCGTGAGGGTCCGCCCTTTTCTCCTGACTTCGAGGCTTGCAACTCCGCGAGCCTCCTCTTCTCTTCACGCAGCGTGGTCGCGTGCTCCTGGGCTTGCCGGTTGGTGGGCGCCACTGGGCCGGTTGCCGACTCCATATCATGGAGCTCGATGGGGTCCCTAGAGTCAACGAACCCTTAGGCGCCCACCGACACATAAACTTAAAGAGAAAAAACACCCATAAGAACCAGAATACTCACCTGGCGACGACAGGAAGGGCCCACTTGGCCCGTGCCGGTGGCTTAACGACGGCGGCCCGCACTCGTTTGCGAGTCGGAGGGTGGGCCGACGGCTCCCCTAAGCCGGCCTCTTGTCCCGACGGGAGGCCTCGGCCGCTTGGCTGCGTGTCGGCCACTCCTCGCTCCGCCCACGTGTCCCCCACTAAGCTATGGGGGGAGGCACGTCTAGGATCTAGACATCATCATCATCATCATCGTCGTCAGTCCAATCTTTGATCGAGGGTCCGGAGGGGAACTCACCAGCCGCTCTAGATCCGCCGGCTCCCAGGTCACCCATCGCCTCGTCCATCTCGACCACTCCCGAGGAGACGACCCCCTCCTCGACACTGCCTCCTAGCTCGAAGTCCTCGGAGTCGGATTTGGCACGCTCCACCTGAAAAATCTGGGGGTGCGGGCCGTCTGGAGTGTTCTGTCGAACAAAATGCTGCAGTCAGCGTGGCATGTGAGCAAGGGAGCCAGCAGGAAAGACATGAAGGGAAAGAAAAGTCACCTCAATGGGGCGTACCAGGGGTGCCGGATTGTGCCGACTGTACGGCTCCTTGCCGTAGGACTAGGTCGTCGGCGTCAGCTTGAAATTGATGATGGCGTTCACCCGCATCGTCACCTGAGCCGGCGTCAGCTCGAAGGTCGACAGCCGGTAGGGGTCCCGCCGGCCGGACATGTCGCAGATTCGGTGCGGCCTTAGCTGGAGGGGCAACACCCGACGCTTAATGAAAGCGGCCACCAGGTCGGACGTGACCAGCCCCTCTCCACTACTCATGGCCTGGAGCCGGCCCAGCTCCCCAACCACGACCCCGGCCGGGCCGGTCCCCGACCAATTCACTCCGGAGGATGGGACATTGACGAATGCCGGCATCCGAATGTAGTCCCGCCGCGGGTCGGTGTTGTTAACGTAGAAGAACGTCCAATTCCACTTCTTGGCAGATTCAATGAGGGTGATGCGGGGAAACTGCATGCCACGGGAACGCACCGCCACGCCCCCGCACGCATACGACTCGTCGCCGTTCTTCAGAGCCTTGAGGTAAAAAAGCTTCCTGAACAACTCCATGAAGGGGAGGATCCCGAGATAGCCCTCGCACAAGGTCATTAAGCTCGCGAGGTAGAGGATGGCGTTGGGTCCAAGGTGGTGCGGCTGAAGATTGAATGTTTCCATCAAAAGGCGAAAGAACTATCTCACCGGCAGGCCGAAGCCTCGTGGGAAGTGCCAGGCGAGCACCATGTCTTCTCCCTCCTTGGGCACGGGCACCACCTTGTCGCCCAGTGGACGAGCGATCACGCAGTCCTCCAACGGCAGCATACGGGCATGGAGGAGCCACGTGATGTCGTCCTTCGTGACAACGGAGCCGCTCCAGCTGCCGGAAGGTCCATTGGCCATCTCTTCGGCGGTTGGTGCGGGGCAGCGAGCGAGCGGAGCAGCAGCGCGAGCCGAGCGGCGATGGCGAAAGGAAGAAGACGATGGGATGGGGGTGCACAACAGCCTCCACCCCTCGCTCTCCCCTGTTAAATAAGGGGGCGATGCCCGGGGGAGGTGGGGATTAACTACGCCCACTCCCCCGAGGAATCCGCGAGAACGTGGGCGTCTCGGTCCACGACTGCTGGGATCTGAGCATAGAGGATCCCGGCCTACGGCCCGAGGCCTACTGGACTACGCCTGCAACCTGGTGGGCTAGGCCCAAGGTGATGTCCCGTCTGCCCCCAGGGGTGTGCCCCACGACATCATTATGCCCCGCGTGGCGCACCGCGGGCCGACTCGAGACCCGGAGCGGCATAGCGGGACCCAAGGCATCGGGGGAGACCACCGGCGCGGTTGGTCGTTTGACCCAGCGTGAAAGATGGGTGTCGCCTGATGAAGCCGCCGACTCCCCTCGTTAGAGATATGTGGGCCCCCGCCGGCTTCGGGGACTACTGACGGGGTTATTACCCCCAGGTAAGCCAAGACTAGGGGGTTCTCCCCCATTTCAAGAAAAACCATGTGGCCGACTGGTCCGTGAACGGCTGGTCCGCGGCCAGCTCGCATGCTACAGGCTGGCTCAAGGCCGGCTGGCGGATAGTTGGCAAGCTTGCTACCGGCTAGCTCGTGACCAGCTGCTCAAGGAGCCGGCTGTCTGACCCCGACCAGCCTGCGTCCGACTGCCCCATGGTCGGCTCTTCCGCTGACCTTCGGACATACAAGCAACCATTCCTTCTCTCTACGACCAAGTACAATGACAAGACGAGACTCCTACGATGGACCCCGGCATGGCTGCAGGGACCGCTGACACGTGGGTGCGCATGGCTACAGTCCAGCCGGTCATACCATTGCCCTTGGCTGATCGTGACCAGGCAGGGCAATAGTGTCGGCATGCCTCGGCCCACACCATCATCTGCCCCCGCGTGGCTACAGCACTGTCGGCCATACAGGAGACTTGAGCCGGCTGGCGCAAGGCGACACCAATTGGGCATCTCGTGCCATGGCAGGTGAGCGCGAGACAATCATGGAGCTAGCTGGTAGACCCCAGTGGGCGATGGGACCGCACAGCCGGTGGGCCCTACAGACAACAAGACGGCTTAGCGGGTGGTCCCCCTGGCCAGCCGGAGAGGCTGCCAGCGGGGTCCGCTCGCCTAGTACTTTAGGGATATTGTAAGCCGGGGGCTAGCCTATAAAACCCCTCGATCTCCTCATGCATAGACACACAAAGACACATGAAGAGACTCCCCCCTCACACTCTCACGTAGCATAGAGGAGTCGGCTGCTCCTTCTTCCACCTCTAGACAACAGCTCAAGGCGCACCATTGTAACCTCACCCACCATCTAAACTAGATCAGCAGGACTAGGGGTGTTACCTCCCATAGAGGGCCTCGAACCTGGGTACATCACATGTCCTTCACCGCTTGTGCCTAATCCTGTTCCCGAAGCCCGTCGGCGTCCTTTGCCCCAACCACTCTCGATAAGCCTACACATGGCATCTGTCGTGAGAAAACGACGACAAGTATAGATGGTAGAATTTATTGAAAGTTAGCAAACACCGCATTGGTCACTTGAACAATTCATGAAAGAATATTCAAGGAAGAGAGATTCCACATATAAATATACTATCTTGGACATCTTCTATGATTGTGAGCTCATTAATTATTTTCAAACTCGAGCAAATTAGTTAAAATTGGACAAGGAAGACAACTTAATGAGTTATGTTTGGTTATATTTGTATAGAAGTTATATTGTTATCGATCATCCAAAATGTGGTGATTACTTCCACCTCATACTAGCCAAAACTTCTGCATCAAGTAGAAATACTACTTGTGCATCCAAACACCCTTAAACCAGTTTTGCCATGAGAGTCCACTATACCTACTTATGGAGTGAGTAAGATGCTTCAAGTAAGTTGTCATTGGTGCAAAAAGCAATAAAAATTGCTCCTAAATATGTATGATCTTTTATTGTAAGGGAAAATAACCGTTGTACGAACTTGTGATGATAAAGAAATAAAAGCAACGGACTGCATAATAAAGGTTGCTATCACAAAGGGCAATACAACGTGACGTTCCGTTGCATTAAGGGTTTGCACATCCAAAAACAAAAAGCGCATAACAACCTCTGCTTCCCTCTACGAAGGGTCTGTCTTTTACTTCCTAGTACTTACCTTTATGCAAGAGTCATGGTGATCTTCACCACTTCCTATATTTCGCCTTTTTCTCTTGGAAACCGTCATGTGTTGGGGAATGATATAGACATATATATATATATATATATCCATACAAATATCTTTGATTATGAATTATTATTGTTGACAATTATCTATATGATAAATAAGTTGGGAGGCGAAACATTAAGCCCCTATCTTTCTCTGTGTTCGATTGATGCTATTTGTTCTAAAAATATGCTTGGAGTGTCAATAATCATGGAAGACTATATGATAGTTGAGTATGTGGAATTTGCTAAATCAAAGCTCTTACATAGACCCTTCCTGAAAATAAGATGGATTGCAATTGTTCAATGACTAGGAATATGGTTTGTTAGTTTTCAAGAAACTTTTGGGTCTATACTTTAACATGTGAATAGCTTGTTACTTGATCATGAGAAGTTTTATGAGATGAGCTACTGTTTATGGTTTATATTGATGCTAGAAAAAGTGATTGGAATTATCATTGATAAAAATTTTACACTTGCTAGCATTCACACTCATAAATTATTTCTTTTATCATCTACCTACTCGAGGACGAGCATGAATTAAGCTTGGGGATGCGGGTACGTCTCCAATGTATCTATAATTTATGAAGTATTCATGCCATGTTTACAATATTCCTATATGATGTTGGTATGATTTTATTAGAACCAACCCAGACTAACGTTGTTTTTAGCAGAACTACCATGGTGTCATTTTTTGTGCAGAAATAAAAGTGCTCGGAATGGGCTGAAAATTCACGGAGAATATTTTTGGAAAATATAAAAAATACCAAAGCAAAAAGATACCGGAGGGGAGTCCCGAGGCAGCCACAAGTCACTAGGGCACGCCCCCCCCCCCCCGTAGGGCATGCCCTCTGACTTGTGGGGCCCTCGGGAGTCCCCTTGATGTGATTTCAACGCCAAAAATTCCTATAAATACAGAAACCTCCAGAAAGAAACCTAGGTCAGAAGTTCCACCGCTGCAGGTCTCTGTAGCCACGAAAAATCAATCTTGGCCCTCTCTGGCACCCTGTCGGAGGGGGGCACCATCACCGGAGACCATTGAGGAGGAAGAAGGTTGGGCCATCATCACCATGGAGGCCAAGTACCAGAGGGAGAACCCCTCCCCACCTAGGGGGCATGGAGGAGGAAGCACAAGGGGGAGACCCTTTCCCCATCTCTCTCGATGGCGCCAGAGTGCCATCGGGGGAACCATCACCGTGGTGATCGTCTTCATCAACATCACCTTCTTCATCACCGTCCTCATATATTTTCAGCGGTCCACTCTCCCGCATCTCTTTGTAATCCCCTACTTGAACCCGGTGCTTAATGCCACATATTATGATCGAATGATGTGTTGCCATCCTATGATGTTTTGAGTAGATTTCTTTTGTCTTATGGGTTGATTGCTGATCTAGATTGGTTTGAGTTGTATGTTTATTTTGGTGCTATCCTATGGTGCCTTCCGTGTCGCGCACATGTAAAGGATTCCCATTGTAGGGTGTTGCAATACGTTCATGATTTTCTTATAGTGGGTTGCTAGAGTGACAGAAGCTTAATCTCGGGTAAGGGGGTTGTTGTGTATGGGATAAAGGGGACTTGATGCTTTAATGCTATGATTGGGTTTTACCTTGATGATATTTAGTAGTTGTGGATGCTTGCTAGAGTTTCAATCATAAGTGCATAAGATCCAAGTAGAGAAAGTATGTTAGCTTATGCCTCTCCCTCCTATAAAATTGCAATAATGAGTATCGATCTTGTTAACAATTGCCTAGGATAATTCCGCACACCGACCCATCATTATTCCACACTCGCTATTTGTAATATATTGTAATATATTCTAACTTTATGGTAATAGCACCTATTTTTGTATTTTAGTTCTCCGATTTCATGCAAAGATATTCTCTTCATACCCACAACGTAGTTTTATTTATCGTTTCTAGTTGGAAGCAAACGTTCGACGTACGTAGAGTCGTATCAGTGGCAGATAGGACTTGAGAGAATATTGATCTTACCTTTAGCTCCTTGTGGGTTCGACACTCCATACTTATCACTTCCACCTTTGGAAATTGCTATGATAATTCCTTGCACTTGGAGATTATCAGTGGGACGCGGTTGGGCTGGCCTAGTATTTATCTTTGTTGAAACCCTAGATAACCACTTGAACATGCAATATGGAAGTATCTAAGGGTTTTTTCATCACGAAAAGCATAGGAAGTCCATACAACGTCAGAAAAAATAAAACTTAGCATGGATGCTTGTTTTTTGGTACAAAGGTGTAGAAATGTTTTTGTTCCATTTGAAGGATGTCAAAAATAGACGTATTTCGAGATGGACCCTTACCTCCTACCCGAACGGCCTTCGGTGAAGCAGGTCAATTTATGGTCATGTTCAGACTCATACCAAATTTTGCGAGGAGGTGTGCATGCCCACCCGATTGGTACACACAATGAAACTTGACATGGATGCTTCTCATGTTGGTACAAGGTTGTAAGAAAATTGGGTCCATTTGAATCATGTCGAAAAACCCGTCCTTCGAAATGGACCCTTCGCTCCTACCCCAACGGCCTCCGATGAAGGTGGTCAATTTTTGATCATCTTCAGAACACCAAAATTTTCAGGAGGTGTGCATGCCCACCCCATTGGTCCATGCAAACTTTTAACGAATTCTGACAACGTGCACACGTCGCGTCACATCCGGGAAGTATTTTAGGGTTTTATCGTCGCTAAAACCCTAGAAAATCCATACAACATCGAAAAACAATGCAACTTGACATGGATGCTTCTCATGTTGGTACAAGGCTGTAAAAAATCAGTCCATTTGAAGCATGTCAAAAAAAACGTCCTTCGAGACGGACCCTTTGCTCCTACCCGAACGGCCTCCGGTGAAGGTGGTCAATTTTTGGCCATCTTCAAAATCACACCAAATTTTAACAGGTGGTGTGCATGCCGACCCCATTGGTCCACACAAAATTTGAAAGAATTCCAACAACATGCACACGTCGCGTCACATCCGGGAAGTATTTTAGGGTTTTATCGTCGCTAAAACCCTAGAAAATCCATACAACATCGAAAAACAATGCAACTTGACATGGATGCTTCTCATTTTGGTACAAGGGCATGGAATTTTTTTGGGCTCCATTGAAGGATGTCGAAAAAAATCGTCCTAGCAGACGTACCCTTCCCTTCTACGTGATTGACCTCCGGTGAAGGTCACATTTTGGTCATCTTCAGAATGACACCTTTTTTGACAACAATTGGGCATGGCCACCTCATCGGTCAACGAAAAATTTGAACGCATTCCGACATCATGCGCACGTTGCGTCATCGAACGACCTCCGGTAAAGGTCAATTTTTGGTCATCTTCAGAATGACACCTAATGTTGTTACTCTGAGCAATAGTTGATTCATTGTTGTCAACATGTTCAATAGTTGATTGCTTGCCATTATGTTGTGCATCCAAAAATATCTTTATACGCCGATAGTCCTCATAAGAGTGACATCAATTGAAACATGCGGCATGACTAGAATTCTGCAACTCATGATACCTCAACAGGCTTGACGAATAGTCATACATCTGGTTCTCTCTAGTTGGTGTGTATGCACATTTTGCATTCATTCTCCACCTAGTGGGAACACAACACCTGGGCAGTCTTTCTTGATGTAAAATTCCCAATATGTAAAAAATGTGGGAACATGGTGTGTCTGCGGATTCCACCTTACGACACGAACAATTGACGTTGTGCAAAAGAACTTCATGCTCCTCAATGCGCACTCCAAACTTTTTATCCATTCTTGCTTTCTTGGACACAACTAAAAGGACCGGGATGATGACTAGAGGGGGGTGAATAGGCATTTTGAAACTTCTACGGATTTGGCTTTATCCTAATGTGGAATTAAACTGGACGGATACTTTTCAAGCATAAATCCTAAATATGCTATGCACAACTAAGTGCACCAACAACCTATGCTAAACAAGATAAGAACTTAAGGAAACTAGCAAGCACAAACTATATCACAAGATATGGAAATGTAGGAGCAACTAAGCAATTATAACTAGCACAAGATATATCAATATGATCAAGTATGAATTGCGGAAAGTAAAGGGTGTGGGAATGAGATAACCACAGGTGAGTCGGGGACGCGGATTTATCCCAAAGTTCACACTCGTGAGAGTGCTAATCGCCGTTGGAGCGGTGCCGAAACCAAAGCTTTGGAGCGCCATCAAGTGGCTCACTGTATTCTCACTTTCGAGTCAGCCCCAACGGATGAGCCTCGATTCACTCAGGGTTGGTCTGGAAGGCAACAACCACACCTTTACAACTTCTCCGGAGCACACCACAAACACGGAAGTTTCTGGAGGAACTTGATCACCTAGGCCACTTCACACCCTTCCCCGGAGCACATCACAAAAGGAAGGTTCTGATGGAACCTTGGCCACCTAGGCCTCTTGACAAACTTCTCAATATATCACCAAACCGTCTAGGAGGCTGGAGCCTCCAGGAGTAATAAACTCACAGGATCTCACTCGAACAAATCGATGTGGGGAGCTCAAACTAATGCAACAAATGCAATGCAAGGTCAAGCAATAAATGCTCAACACACTCTCTCAATATCACAAGATGCACTCTAGAAAGAAGGAGATTGAAGAGAGGGGATGCAATGGAGGAAATCAACAAATGACTCCAAGATCCATCCACAAATCCGCCTTCACATAGAGGGGAGATAGGGATTTGGGAGAGGTGGTATGATTCTCAAAATGATGTTTAGAAAGTGTACGAACAACAACCAAATTGGTGGGAAGGAATGACTCTTTTATAGCCAAGCCCCAAAACTAGTCGTTGGGGCTCCAACAAACACTTCCTGGACACCCCGTGCCCACGGGGTCCCGTGCCCATGGTACAAGCTCGTGTGCACGGGTACCCGTGCCCACGGGCTCAAAACCCCGTGCGCACGAGGTACCCAGGGACATCCCGCAATAGGAAACTGAAACATGCATAACTGGGGCATATGGACTCCGAATTCGATGATCTTGGGCTCGTTTTAAAGCTATGGACAAGCCCAAGGTCCTCACATAGAGAACCACCCAATATCGAAAATAAAGAATGATTCAAATCATGAAAAGGTTTGAGCTCTCTACATGCGACGTGATCAAGCTACTCACCCGAAAGTCCCTCTTGATAGTATGACTATCAAACCTATAATCTGGTTTCCCACCAAGCACCATGAGACCGCCAAACTAGGAAAACCTATCTAAGGTATACATTTGACTTGCACATTCCACTTGACCTTCTTGTTGACGTTAATGCTTGCCTCAAGTTGTAATCTTTTTCTTGTCCATGATCACTTGGTGAAGATACTCGAGATATTTCCTCATATTGCAATGAGAGAAGGCTCGACTTACTCTTGTCTTCACATGCACATTATCATGATGCAGAACTCAATATTCAATGAATATAACCTTTGGCTTCTCATCTTGCACTTGGACTCCTCGAACTCGATGATCATAACCACTTGATGTCATCCTTACATAGTCCACTCAAAATGTTTCTTTTGATGCAAGTCCATGAGAAACACCTAACCCATATAGACATAGCAAACAAATAGCATGGGTTAGTGCACAATACGTAATTCACAGTTACTTACCATACCACTAGATCACTTGATCCCATGCGGTACATTGTTTGCACTTGTGTGTTGACCATCTAGATACACTCTTTGAGCTTCATCTTGGTCAACCAACATCTTTACTTCAAGCTCTATATTAGTTTCTTGATATCCATAATGATCTCTTCATTTTACTTGATTGCTTCAAGAATATATCACCAAAGCTCTTTTATGACCATATCAAGATTCACCATGAACATCATATTGGTCATTACTTTCTCTTCTAAATGCCACATCACAAGCTCTTGAGAGACACACTGAATTCTTAACTGATCAACCAAAATCCAACACATGAGCTCATCCTGATCTTCTCTTGATCATACCATAGATTAAATTCTTCTCTTTAATTATGCTCTCAAGACCTCGATTCTTAAGCCCAAATGTGTCAACCTTTGAGATCCTCTAATGAACTCCATCTTGAACATATTTGGTTACTCATTGAAATCAATCTTGATGGCTCCATTAGATACATCGAAAGACCAACTGGTATCCTTACTTAGTCAAGAGTTCCCGAGAGTCAAAACCTAGGCCCCGTGTGCATGTGGTAAGCAAAGAGGATACCATAAGAACATCTTGGAGAGACTTTTGATGGAACACTTCCCACATAAATTCAGCATGCTTCATGCATCACTATGGAACATTTCTTCGTATAAGATACAATCCCCTTGACGCTCCATAATGATTGTCATTTAATACCAAAGCTAAGAGTAAATCTTCATCTCTATGGAAATCATATCACCTATGTAATATCCCTTCAAATATATCTCAGTAAAAGCATTAGTACATAGAGATTGTCATTAATTACCAAAACCACACTTAGGGGCTATATGCCCTTTCAACTACATAGGTGGAAACTTCTGATGCATCTAGTATCTCTCTGATGTCACATTTGCTGACAGCATTTACACTCCATAAGGCCAACTTAAAGACAGCAGGAATGAAAACTGTTGTGGCGTGTTTCTCAAGTGGTGAAGCATTTTCCTCTATAAATGGAACGAACTGCAAGGCCTCGACACCTTGGAGAGCTTCGTTCAACCGTCGCGTCGCAAGACAACGCCCATAGTGCTCTAGCATTTCAAAAAACGACATCTTGCCTCAAGATGTGTATGTAGCACAGAGTTCAATCTCTCACTCCGCTGATTACTCCTCAATCCTAGGAAACAATGTCCCTCAAGATATGGAGCACACCAGAACTTTCTCATTTGATACATCTGATGCAGCCAGGACTCCTCACTTCTTAGTTTATTCCATTGTAAGAATTTTATCCATTTTATCTCATGCTCTTCAATGGAAGAAGAATCATATATGAAAGATCTGAATTCCTCCTTTACCTCATCATCATGCAAATGAGTACAATGTTCTGCTGAATGTGCCATATACATAGCCTATGATTTGAGTCAAGCCAGACCACCCTGATTGCTCTCTGCATCGCAAGGTCTTCGTCCGTGATCACGGATGTTGGATGTTTCTGTGCCATGTCATGAGAAAAGGTCCACAACATCCACTCGTATGCCTGGCTTGTTTCATGAGAAATGACACCACACCTAAAAATAATAGTGTTGCGGTGGTGATTCAACCCGACAACGACACGAATGGCTGATTGTACTTATTGGTTTTGTATGTGCTATCGAAAACAATGACGTCTCCAAAACCTCGTAGTCAACTCAGGATTGACTATCAAACCAGAATAGTCCCTTCAAATGGCCAAGTTCATCAACCAAGTACCTGGAAAAAAAATCCGGATATCGCTCTCGCCGCGCCATCATGTGACTCACCACCATTTTAGCATCACTGACACTGATTGTCTCCTGCTTATTAGCATGGCAGAAATTATAAATGTCCCTCCTTGTGCATCCAACCAGATCATATCCACTATATTACATGCACAAAATATCTATAATATGGTGTTTGCGGATCTGTAATATCTCGTGGGATAGACGATGGTTGTGCACATCGATGAAATCCTTGACAAACCACAGACTTGTTTGCTCATGTATTGCAATGACCAATTTAGCGTTACACCCAACACGAGTCAAACTTGTTGGAAATATGCCCTAGAGGCAATAATAAATTGGTTATTATTGTATTTCCTAGTTCATGATAATTGTCTATTGTTCATGCTATAATTGTGTTAACCGGAAACCGTAATACATGTGTGAATACATAGACCACAACGTGTCCCTAGTGAGCCTCTAGTTGGCTAGCTCGTTGATCAATAGATGGTCTCGGTTTCATGACCATGGACATTGGATGTCGTTGATAACGGGATCACATCATTAGGAGAATGATGTGATGGACAAGACCCAATCCTAAGCATAGCACAAAGATCGTGTAGTTCGTTTGCTAAAGCTTTTCAATGTCAAGTGTCATTTCCTTAGACCATGAGATTGTGTAACTCCCGGATACCGTAGGAATACTTTGGGTGTGCCAAACGTCACAACATAACTGGGTGGCTATAAAGGTACGCTAAGGGTATCTCCGAAAGTGTCTGTTGGGTTGACACGAATCGAGACTGGGATTTGTCACTCCGTGTGACGGAGAGGTATCTCTGGGCCCACTCGGTAAGACATCATCATTATGAGCTCAATGTGACTAAGGAGTTAGTCACGGGATGATGTATTACGGAACGAGTAAAGAGACTTGCCGGTAACGAGATTGAACAAGGTATGGGGATACCGACGATCGAATCTCGGGCAAGTACCATACCGATAGACAAAGGGAATTGTATACGGGATTGATTGAATCCCTGACATCGTGGTTCATCCGATGAGATCATCGTGGAGTACGTGGGAGCCAACATGGGTATCCATATCCCGCTATTGGTTATTGGCCGGAGAGGTGTCTCGGTCATGTCTACGTGTCTCCCGAACCCGTAGGGTCTACACACTTAAGGTTCGATGACGCTAGGGTTATAGGGAAAAGGTATACGTGATTACCGAAGGTTGTTCGGAGTCCCGGATGAGATCCCGGACGTCACGAGGAGCTCCGGAATGGTCCGGAGGTAAAGATTGATATATAGGAAGTCCAGTTTTGGTCACCGGAAAGTTTTCGGGCTCATCGGTATTGTACCGGGAGTGCCGGGAGGGTGCCGGAGGACCCCCGGGAGGGGTGTGACGACCAGAGGACTTAGTGGGCCTTTAGAGGAGGTGTGCCAGCCCATATTGGGCCAGCCAAGACCTCCTAGAAGGGCCCATGCGGCTGGGATCTAGAGATAAGGGCAAAAGGGGTTTGAAAGGAGGAGATCCACCTCCCTTGTGGGAGGTGGACTCCTCCCCCACTTCGGCCGAACCTCTCCTCCTTGGAGGAGGGGCCAAGCCAGCCCTCCCTCTCCCTCCTACTATATATACTTGAGGTTTTGGCCCTTTGAGAAGAGGAATTGATCCCTCTCTCTCACGACGAAGCCCTACCTCTCTTCTTCCTCCTCCGCAGCGCTTAGGCGAAGCCCTGTCAGAATACCTTGCTACTCCACCACCACCACGCCGTCGTGCTGCTGTTGTAGCCCTTCCCCAACCTATCCTTCCTCCTTGCTGGATCAAGGTGTTTGAGACGTCACCGGGCTGCACGTGTGTTGAACGCGGAGGTGCCGTCCGTTCGGCACTTGATCGGATCTACCGCGATCTGAATCGCTGCGAGTACGACTCCATCAACCGCGTTCTTGTAACGCTTCCGCTTAGCGATCTTCAAAGGTATGAAGATGCAATCTCTCCCCTCTCGTTGCTGGTTTCTCCATAGATAGATCTTGGTGAACGTAGGAAAATTTTGATTTACTACTACGTTCCCCAACAGTGGCATCATGAGCTAGGTCTATGCATAGAATCTATGCACGAGTAGAACACAAAGCAGTTGTGGGCGTCGATTTTGTTAATATGCTTGCCGTTACTAGTCTTATCTTGATTCGACGGTATTGTGGGATGAAGCGGCCCGGACCAACCTTACACGTACGCTTACGTGAGACCGGTTCCACCGCCTGACATGCACCAGTTGCATAAGGTGGCTAGCGGGTGTCTGTCTCTCCCACCTTAGTCGGATTGGATTCGATGAAAAGGGTCCTTATGAAGGGTAAATAGCAATTGGCATATCACGTTGTGGTTTTGGTGTAGGTAAGAAACGTTCTTGCTAGAAACCTATAGCAACCACGTAAAAACTTGCAACTACAAATTAGAGGACGTCTAACTTGTTTTTGCAGCATATGCCTTGTGATGTGATATGGCCAGAAGGATGTGATGTGATGCATTGTGATGTATGAGATTGATCATGTTCTTGTAATAGGGTTCACGACTTGCATGTCGATGACTATGACAACCGGCAGGAGCCATAGGAGTTGTCTTATTTATTGTATGACCTACGAGTCAATCACAAACGCCATGTAATTACTTTACTTTATTGCTAAGCGTTAGCCATAGCAGTAGAAGTAATAGTTGGCGAGACAACCTCATGAAGACACAATGATGGAGATCATGATGATGGAGATCATGGTGTCGTGCCGGTGACAATGATGATCATGGTGCCCCGAAGATGGAGATCATAGGAGCAAGATGATATTGGCCATATTATGTCACTATATTGATTGCATGTGATGTTTATCATGTTTACATCTTATTTGCTTAAAACGACGGTAGTAAATAAGATGATCTCTCAATAAAATTTCAAGAGAAGTGTTCACCCTAACTGTGCACCGTTGCTAAGGATCGTTGTTCCGAAGCACCACGTGATGATCGGGTGTGATAGGTTCTAACGTTCGCATACAATGGGTGTAAGCCAGATTTACACACGCGAAACACTTAGGTTGACTTGACGAGCCTAGCATGTACAGACATGGCCTCGGAACACGGAAGACCGAAAGGTCGAACATGAGTCGTATAGAAGATACGATCAACATGGAGATGTTCACCATGGATGACTAGTCCGTCTCACGTGATGATCGGACACGGGCTAGTTGACATGGATCATGTGTCACTTAGATGACTAGAGAGATGTCTATCTGAGTGGGAGTTCATTGAATAATTTGATTATGTGAACTCGATTATCATGAACTTAGTCTAAAATTGCCTTTAATATCTATATTGTAGATCCAATGGCCAACGCAAATGTCAACCTCAATTTCAACGCGTTCCTAGAGAAAACCAAGCTGAAAGATGATGGAAGCAACTATACGGACTGGGTCCGTGGCTTGAGGATCATCCTCATAGCTTCCAAGAGATTGTATGTCCTTGATGCACCACTAGGTGACCCACCCATTCTCCCAGCGGACCAAGACGTTACGAACGCTTGGCAGTCGCGCTGCGATGATTACTCCCTTGTTCAGTGCGGCATGCTTTACAGTTTAGAATCGGGGCTCCAAAAGCGTTTTGAGCAACACGGAGCATATGAGATGTTCCAAGAGCTGAAACTGGTTTTCCAAGCTCATGCCCGAGTCGAGAGATATGACATCTCTGACAAGTTCTTCAGCTGTAAGATGGAGGAGAACAGTTCTGTTAGTGAGCACATCCTCAAGATGTCTGGGCTTCACAACCGCTTGACTCAGCTGGGAGTTAATCTCCCGGATGACTCAGTCATTGACAGAATCCTCCAGTCGCTTCCACCTAGCTACAAAAGCTTTGTGATGAACTACAACATGCAGGGGATGGAGAAGTCCATTCCTGAGTTGTACTCGATGCTGAAATCAGCAGAGGTCGAGATCAGAAAGGAGCATCAAGTGTTGATGGTAAACAAGACCACTAGTTTCAAGAAAGGCAAGGGTAAGAAGAACTTCAAGAAGGACGGCAAAGCTGTTGCCGCGCCCGGTAAGCAAGTTGCCGGGAAGAAGAAGAACAAGAATGGACCCAAGCCTGAGACTGAGTGTTTCTATTGTAAGGGTACCGGTCACTGGAAGCGGAACTGCCCCAAGTACTTAGTGGATAAGAAGGTCGGCAACGTTAAAGGTATATGTGATATACTTGTTATTGATGTGTACCTAACCAGCGCTCGTAGTAGCTCCTGGGTATTTGATACCGGTGCAGTTGCTCACATTTGTAACTCCAAGCAGGAGCTGCGGAATAAGAGAAGGTTGGCAAAGGACGAGGTGACGATGCGCGTCGGGAATGGTTCCAAGGTCGATGTGATCGCCGTCGGCACGCTACCTCTACATCTACCTTCGGGATTAGTTTTAAACCTTAATAATTGTTATTTAGTACCAGCTTTGAGCATGAACATTGTATCTGGATCTCGCTTGATACGAGATGACTACTCTTTTAAATCCGAGAATAATGGTTGTTCTATTTATATGAGAGAAATGTTCTATGCTCATGCCCCGCTGGTCAATGGTTTATTTTTGATGAATCTCGAACGTGATGTTACACATGTCCATAGTGTGAGTACCAAAAGGTGTAAAGTTGATAACGATAGTCCCACTTACATGTGGCACTGCCGTCTTGGCCATATTGGTGTCAAACGCATGAAGAAGCTCCATGCTGATGGACTTTTGGAGTCACTTGATTTCGAATCATTTGACACATGCGAACCATGCCTCATGGGCAAGATGACCAAAACTCCGTTCTCCGGAACAATGGAGCGAGCAACTGACTTGTTGGAGATAATACATACCGATGTATGCGGTCCAATGAGTGTCGAGGCTCGCGGTGGCTACCGTTATGTTCTCACCCTCACTGATGACTTGAGCAGATATGGGTATGTCTACTTAATGAAACACAAGTCTGAAACCTTTGAAAGGTTCAAGGAATTTCAGAGTGAGGTCGAGAATCAACGTGACAGGAAAATAAAATGCCTACGATCTGATCGTGGCGGAGAATATTTAAGTCACGAGTTTGACACGCACCTTAGGAAATGTGGAATTGTTTCACAGCTCACGCCGCCAGGCACACCTCAGCGAAATGGTGTGTCTGAACGTCGTAATCGCACTCTATTGGATATGGTGCGATCTATGATGTCTCTTACCGACTTACCGCTATCATTTTGGGGATATGCATTAGAGACTGCCGCGTTCACTTTAAATAGGGCACCGTCTAAATCCGTTGAGACGACACCGTATGAATTATGGTTTGGAAAGAAACCTAAGCTGTCGTTTCTAAAAGTTTGGGGTTGCGATGCTTATGTGAAGAAACTTCAACCTGAGAAGCTCGAACCCAAAGCGGAAAAGTGCGTCTTCATAGGATATCCCAAAGAGACTATTAGGTATACCTTCTACCTACGATTCGAAGGCAAAGTCTTTGTTGCCAAGAATGGATCCTTTCTCGAGAAAGAGTTTCTCTCGAAAGAAGTAAGTGGGAGGAAAATAGAACTTGATGAGGTAATTGTACCTCCACTCGAACCGGAGAGTAGCGCAGCACAGGAAGTTGTTTCTGTGGAGCCTACACCGGCTAGAGAGGAAGTTAATAATGATGATCATGAAACTTCAGATCAAGTTGCTATTCGAAGGTCCACTAGGACACGTTCCGCACCAGAGTGGTACGGCAATCCTGTCCTAGAGATCATGTTGTTGGACAACGGTGAACCTTCGAACTATGAAGAAGCGATGGCGGGCCCGGATTCCGACAAATGGCTTGAGGCCATGAAATCCGAGATAGGATCCATGTATGAGAACAAAGTATGGACTTTGGTGGACTTGCCTGATGATAAGCGAGCCACTGAAAATAAATGGATCTTTAAGAAGAAGACTGACGCAGACGGTAATGTGACCACCTATAAAGCTCGGCTTGTCGCTAAGGGTTATCGACAAGTTCAAGGAGTTGACTACGATGAGACATTCTCACCCGTAGCGATGCTAAAGTCTGTCCGAATCATGTTAGCAGTTGCCGCATTTTATGATTATGAGATCTGGCAAATGGACGTCAAAACGGCATTCCTTAATGGCTTCCTCAAGGAAGAACTGTATATGATGCAGCCGGAAGGTTTTGTCGATCCTAAAGATGCTAACAAGGTATGCAAGCTCCAGCGCTCCATCTATGGGCTGGTGCAAGCATCTCGGAGTTGGAACATTCGCTTTAATGAGGTAATTAAAGCGTTTGGGTTTGTATAGGTTTATGGAGAACCCTGTATTTACAAGAAAGTGAGTGGGAGCTCTATAGCATTTCTTATACTGTATGTGGATGACATGCTGATAATGGGAAATAATATAGAACTCTTGGAAAGTATCAAGGCCTACTTGAATAAGTGTTTTTCAATGAAGGACCTTGGAGAAGCTGCTTACATATTAGGTATTAAGATCTATAGAGATAGATCAAAACGCCTCATTGGTCTTTCACAAAGCACATACCTTGAAAAGATATTGAAGAAGTTCAATATGGATCAGTCCAAGAAGGGGTTCTTGCCCGTGTTGCAAGGTGTGAGATTGAGTACGACTCAATGCCCGACCACGGCAAAGGATAGAGAAGAGATGAGTGCCATCCCCTATGCTTCGGCCATAGGCTCTATCATGTATGACATGCTGTGTACCAGACCTGATGTGAACCTTGCCATAAGTTTGGTAGGGAGGTACCAAAGTGATCCCGGAGCGGAACACTGGACAGCGGTCAAGAATATCCTGAAGTACCTGAAAAGGACAAAGGACATGTTTCTCGTTTATGGAGGTGCCGAAGAGCTCGTCGTAAAGGGTTACGTCGATGCTAGCTTCGACACAGATCCGGACGACTCCAAGTCGCAAACCGGATACGTGTATATTTTGAATGGAGGGGCAGTAAGCTGGAGCAGCAGCAAGCAAAGCGTCGTGGCGGCATCTACATGTGAAGCGGAGTACATAGCTGCTTCGGAAGCAGCAAAGGAGGGAGTCTGGATGAAGGAGTTCATCACCGACCTAGGAGTGATTCCGAATGCGTCGGGCCCGATGACTCTACTCTGTGACAACACTGGAGCTATTGCCCTTGCGAAGGAGCCCAGGTTTCACAAGAAGACAAGACACATCAAGCGCCGCTTCAACTCCATCCGTGATTACATTCAGGAGGGAGACATAGATATTTGTAAAGTGCATACGGATCTGAATGTCGCAGATCCATTGACTAAACCTCTCTCACGAGCAAAACATGATCAGCACCAGAATGCTATGGGTGTTCGATTCATCACAATGTAACTAGATTATTGACTCTAGTGCAAGTGGGAGACTGTTGGAAATATGCCCTAGAGGCAATAATAAATTGGTTATTATTGTATTTCCTGGTTCATGATAATTGTCTATTGTTCATGCTATAATTGTGTTAACCGGAAACCGTAATACATGTGTGAATACATAGACCACAACGTGTCCCTAGTGAGCCTCTAGTTGGCTAGCTCGTTGATCAATAGATGGTCTTGGTTTCATGACCATGGACATTGGATGTCGTTGATAACGGGATCACATCATTAGGAGAATGATGTGATGGACAAGACCCAATCCTAAGCATAGCACAAAGATCGTGTAGTTCGTTTGCTAAAGCTTTTCAATGTCAAGTGTCATTTCCTTAGACCATGAGATTGTGTAACTCCCGGATACCGTAGGAATACTTTGGGTGTGCCAAACGTCACAACGTAACTGGGTGGCTATAAAGGTACGCTACGGGTATCTCCGAAAGTGTCTGTTGGGTTGACACGAATCGAGACTGGGATTTGTCACTCTGTGTGACGGAGAGGTATCTCTGGGCCCACTCGGTAAGACATCATCATTATGAGCTCAATGTGACTAAGGAGTTAGTCACGGGATGATGTATTACGGAACGAGTAAAGAGACTTGCCGGTAACGAGATTGAACAAGGTATGGGGATACCGACGATCGAATCTCGGGCAAGTACCATACCGATAGACAAAGGGAATTGTATACGGGATTGATTGAATCCCTGACATCGTGGTTCATCCGATGAGATCATCGTGGAGTACGTGGGAGCCAACATGGGTATCCATATCCCGCTATTGGTTATTGGCCGGAGAGGTGTCTCGGTCATGTCTACGTGTCTCCCGAACCCGTAGGGTCTACACACTTAAGGTTCGATGACGCTAGGGTTATAGGGAAAAGGTATACGTGATTACCGAAGGTTGTTCGGAGTCCCGTATGAGATCCCGTACATCACGAGGAGCTCCGGAATGGTCCGGAGGTAAAGATTGATATATAGGAAGTCCAGTTTTGGTCACCGGAAAGTTTTCGGGCTCATCGGTATTGTACCGGGAGTGCCGGGAGGGTGCCGGAGGACCCCCGGGAGGGGTGTGACGACCAGAGGACTTAGTGGGCCTTTAGAGGAGGTGTGCCAGCCCATATTGGGCCAGCCAAGACCTCCTAGAAGGGCCCATGCGGCTGGGATCTAGAGATAAGGGCAAAAGGGGTTTGAAAGGAGGAGATCCACCTCCCTTGTGGGAGGTGGACTCCTCCCCCACTTCGGCCGAACCTCTCCTCCTTGGAGGAGGGGCCAAGCCAGCCCTCCCTCTCCCTCCTACTATATATACTTGAGGTTTTGGCCCTTTGAGAAGAGGAATTGATCCCTCTCTCTCACGACGAAGCCCTACCTCTCTTCTTCCTCCTCCGCAGCGCTTAGGCGAAGCCCTGTCAGAATACCTTGCTACTCCACCACCACCATGCCGTCGTGCTGCTGTTGGATCCCTTCCCCAACCTCTCCTTCCTCCTTGCTGGATCAAGGTGTTGGAGACGTCACCGGGCTGCACGTGTGTTGAACGCGGAGGTGCCGTCCGTTCGGCACTTGATCGGATCTACCGCGATCTGAATCGCTGCGAGTACGACTCCATCAACCGCGTTCTTGTAACGCTTCCGCTTAGCGATCTTCAAAGGTATGAAGATGCAATCTCTCCCCTCTCGTTGCTGGTTTCTCCATAGATAGATCTTGGTGAACGTAGGAAAATTTTGATTTACTACTACGTTCCCCAACAAAACTCCGTGGCCTCCTCTTTCTATCTTCCATCTTTCTCTTCATGTGCTTCTCTTCATGAACCCCTTGACGACTACACACAAATTTCCTTAAATTTTTATGATCGTTGTATCCATCCCACTCAACGTAGCTTTTCCTCACACTAAAACATTTCTCAAGAGCACATTTGTTATAGAGTACATAGTTGTCAGCCTCACTATCAAACATCTTGCTGACAACAACATGGTACTCAAACATACACTCATCACTTACAGCTGCCATGTCTTCCTGCATATAACATACAAAATTCATAGTTGGTGTTTATCTATATTGCACATGTAAAATAGCTCGTAGGTAAAGAGAAGTGCATGGAAAATACTATGCTCGTTTTACGTGTGAGGGCAACTGATCATCGACGTCACAAAACTACTACCCTAGCCTGGATGATTGAAAATCTAAATTATATTACATGCACTATGGAAACCTAAAATGATGATGACTAAAATAAACTAAAATAAGTAGGAAGTAATAGGTATCTCGTCTTATTTGCATACGCAAGCAGGCTTCCAATGCCATGATGAAGCTTTCATCTCAAACGTCAAGTAAGTCACCTTTTTTCTTTGATAGTAAAGGGAGTAAGCAATGGCCTTAGCTAGTTAGTTAAACACACATAATGCCATTAGCTCAAGGGAAATGATGCCATGATGAATCCTTCCATTTGTTGTTCTTATTGGTACAAATCTCGCATCACAAATTATGCTAAATTACATAATTATGTAGGGTTGAGGTGCTACTGCATGCACGGTGAATGGGCACAAGGGCCAGGACAACGAGCAGAACGATCCTATCGATCCAAGACGGATTCATACCTAAGGGTGGAGGACGATGCCGATGATTTGATTCCTCTCGCGTCGATGACAATGAAGGTCAGGAGGACGAGGGCGAGGACTTGGATTGGACGAAGACCTTCAACTGGATCGAGTAGACGTGGATCTGGTCATGAAGGTGATGGGTTGAAAAAAAAATCGTGCAGGAACAAAATGCCCTTCTTCCATTGAACATATTTAATTTAGTCCTTTTAAAAACCCACCAGATCGATATAAATCAGAGGAGTTAGTACTGGTTAGTACTCTTGGTTAGTACTCTGAGTAATACGCCAATCACCCTAAAACAGCTCAAGGAATAATTGTTTGATGTCTGACATGATGGATGTTCAACTAGCTCTCCACGCCACACATGCATGCATACATCTAGATTCTTGATTATTTTTTCCTTTGGGAGTGACAATCAAATCAAGATTGATTGCTTCAAGAAACCTCAGAAAATCCAATCTGGGCACTGTTCTCACTGGGCTCTTGGAAAGGTCCATGCATGAACATGCATGCACAGTTTGTGTGCTTGTCCAGACTCTGATGCAGAGTAGTGAAACTCCAGATGACACATCTTGCAAGGGGATGAGATCAGGCATGCAAGATGGAAGATTTGCTGCTGGATCTTTCTTCATGTCACTAGCTAGATGCCATGCCATGTGGCATCTGCATCACAAAATTATTGCATCTTGTAAACATGATGACAACGGGTGTAACAGAAGCTCTACTAGACTATTAGTAGTGTGACAAAAGCTCTGTTATTGTGCTGACTCGGATGGATTAAATTAGCAAAAAAATAACTGCTATGCATGCATCTTCCATATATGAGATAGCAAAGGAGACATTATAAACACAGATCTTAATTTTTGTATGGCATCTTACTAGATACTTCTGTACATGCGTTCTTATATGCATGAACCTTGATTAGGGAGGAAGTATACTATTATATACACACATGCCAGGTTGCCAAGTCATGGGCATGGTGGTCAGCTGATTCCTCCCTTTTGAGTTCCAAGCATCAGGCATATGAGCATGTGAGCCAGTTATAGTTGGTAAAATTCAGGGCAAAAAGGAAAACAAAACATCCATTCGATTTAAGAATGAAACAGTTCACAAATCACAACCACAGACTCCCAAGTTTTCATCTGGTTGCAACAACTAGCAAGAGATGTGTAGTAGGTGAAGAAGGAATTAATCAGTGATGCTCCAGGCCAAACCAGAGCATGCAGAAGCACAATGCCAGTGAACAAATTGACAGGGAGAGGGATCCAAATCTCACTTTGACTTCTAAGGCTACCAATCGATCCATGCCATGGTCCTGTCACTTGACCACACACTGTACTACAATGACATGACAGTGGATAGTTAACCAGCTCAGACCAGTCCTCCTTTTGGAGGACAAATCTGATTGATGAGCCACGGATGGCTGGAGCTGGACACTGCAAAGTGGGTAGGGCATGGCTGCCATGCTCAACATGGACACATCCTCTGTGCATGCAGAACGTCTCCATGAAGGGTGTAGGCCACTGCTTTCTCCCTCATAGGACACCCTCATTTGCTGGCTTTGTGGGCTCCTGCCCGGATGACTGATGAGCACTAGACTTGTTCAGAGCTTATCTCCAAAATATGCTCATGGATCTAGAGATGCATGGCTTGATGCTGCTGCTTGTGTAGGGAAGACAACAAAATATTGGGGGGCCTTGGGACTTGTGAGCCAATCTGGATGAATGCAATAATCTATCCTACTAGATCTCACCACAGCCTGCAGTATGGACCAAATATTACTCATACATGTACCTGTACAGCTGATCTCCAAACCTTTGCAATAGAAAGAAAACGTAAAGAGAGGGGCAAATGTGGAATTAGAAGAATGCTAGTACAAGGCATGCCCTCATAACAATGGACAGATTCCTGATGATAACAATGGGCACCATGTGTCAAGGTCCATAGTGTGACAGACTGAAAGTTGCAGCCTACCATAATATACAGAAAAGCTTGTACTTTGTGTCTGTTTGGTTTCATCATTGCCACCACCTCCCATCTGAATCCAAGCTTATGATATTGCAGGTGTAACCATGCATTCGGTTCTAAGAAAACCAGGCAAAATTTATAAAGAAAGAAAGAAAGAAAGATAAGTAGATTTGATTTCGGGGAGGGGACCGAGAAAGGTGAAGTGAGTGAGATCGCCCCAGGTAAAGAGTAGACCACGAGGGCAATGTATACTTAAGTAGAGAAGCGCCATCATTGGGAACCGTTAGGAGATATGGTGTGAGTGAGATCTAGCTAAGCATCTTGAGTAAGAGTTAACTGTACTTGTAAATTAAAGTGATTTTCTAACAAGATTCAGTTGGTTACATTTCCAGTCAAACCTGAAGAGGGGAGGCCGGTGCTAAAATTAATGGCCATGGTGAAGATGCAAGATGTAAACAAGTAGTAGGTCGGTCAAAGGAGGAAACAGATGTGCTCGATCCAACATGATCTTTTGGAAGAAATTTCTTTAACATTGCATCAGGTGGTTTGACTGATTTTCTATTTCTATCCTTCACCTTCACTCACAGTTTTTTTCTTCCTGAAATTTAATATTACCTCCAAACCAAATTAGTTGTCTTAAATTTATCAAGATACAGATGTATCTAGACATGTTTTACTGTTAGATACATCAATATCTTGAGAAATTTAAAACAACTAATTCGGAACAGAGTAGTAATTTGCTAGTACTTTTTCCGTCCCGAAATGCTTGTCACATAAATGAATAGAAATGAATGTATTTGAAACCAAAAATGCGCTTAGATATATCTATTTTCATGACAATTAATTCCGGACGAATAGAGTATCGGTGTTTGTATCTTCTGAGTATTAAAAATTGAGGCCGCCCGAGCCACGCGCGGTATTATTTGAGGGTGAGCAAGACAATTGTAAGGTAATCCCTATTTGCTTGCCTTACCTGCGTCATTAAGTGCATGAGTTGATGTTTAACATAGAATTAAGAGCGGAAATTTTCTTTGGAGACCGAGCTTCAAGGCCTTTATTTAAAAAATTCAAATTTTATATTTTTTATGTTTTAAAAAATTATAAGAAAATACAGATATACATGAAAGCATAAGGTACATGGGTCTAAATTTTCAGGACGAAACACGTTGAAATGATGGTTGTGCTAAAAAAATAGGGCTTTTCGGCACATGATACTATTCATTCTCAAAGTCCATGAATTTATCCTATTTGCTGTGTTGCATCGTATTTCATCCTGAATTTTTATACGCATATACATTTCATCCTTTTATACTTGCATATATTTTCAGATTTTTTAAAATCACAAAATTGAATTTTAACAAACATAAAGGGATCCATGCCGCCGGTCACCGAAAAGCCCCACTCGTAATAAAATTATCTATAAATAAACTTAGTAGTAAGAGGGACAATGCTGGCTATCTTCAGAGTGATTAGCATGGCAGACTTTTTTTTTCTTTTTGCGGGAAAGCATGGCAGACTTAGACACACACTTGACGGTGATACCCGACATGATGTTCTATAGGTCACAGCATGGGCTTTTCTCCGAAAAGAATTGATGCGCAATGCCACTTTTCTAAAACGTAACATGCTACCTTTTTTCAACATGATTAGCCCTTTTATAAATTTTTAATGTTTAATTTTTCTTCGGAGGACAATTTGACTATAAAGATTTGTTACGTGGTTTCACCTGCCGACGATGGACCTAAATGGCAGATTTTTTTACCAATCTCCTACTTATCGCTCTCTTCTCCAACTTCAAAAAAGACATAAAGTTTCGCCGTTCGCTCGCCCTTCGTCCAACCTTACCCAAGAGATCCTACGCAGTGCTCACGAAAAGCCTCTGCATCGCTCTGACAAGGTCAAAACGAGTGGCGGTCCTAAACCTACCCGTCACCGTCGCTCATTCGTGCCCATGTCCTTCCTGCTGCCTGAGTAAGCCGGCGGAAAGCTGTCAAGCTTCAAAGGATGGTAGCGGTGAGGCATTCATCCGACGCTCGGACGACTCGTGATACGTCTCCAACGTATCTATAATTTTATATTGTTCCATACTATTATATTATCATTTTAGGATACTTTTTCAGTAATTATTTACCAATTTATATTATTTTTTAGCACTAACCTATTGACCCAGTGTCCAGTGTCGGTTATTGTTTTCTGCATGTTTTTGACTTTTCAGGTTGATGGTACTAAACGAAGTCCAATTACTCCGAAACTTTTTTATGATTTTTTCTGGAGCAAAAGAAGACCTAGAAGCTTCGGGAGAAGACCGGAGGCCGCACGAGGGAGCCACAAGCCACCAGGGCGCGACCAGGGGGTGATCGTGCCTAGATGGCTTGTGCCTCCCTAGCAGGTCTCCCGACCTCGTTCTCTAACCTATAAATTCACATATATTCCAAACACCCTAAGGGGCATCCCGAAACACTTTTTTCGCCGCCGCAAGTCTCTATTCCGCCGCGATCTGATCTGGAGCTCCATTTCGGCACCCTGTCGAAGGAAGATCGATTAGGGAGGGTCTCTTTATCAACCTTGCTACCCTCATGATGATGTGTGAGTAGTTCATCATAGACCTACGGATCCATAGTTAGTACATAGATGACTATCTTTTTCTCTTTGATCTTCAATACAATGGCCATCGCATCTTCGCTTTGATCCATCCAATGTAACTTTTTTGTGTGGTGCGTTTATTGGGATCCGATGAATTATGGGTTTATGTTCAGATTATTCATGAAAACTATTTGAGTCTTCTCTGAAAATTATCATGATTCTTAATTGCATGATCATTATAGCTTCGTAATTCTTTCTGATCTATTGATTTGCTTTGGCCAAGTAGATTGATCTTTCTTCGGTGAGAGAGGTGCGTTGTAGTGGGTTCAGGCTGACGATTTTCTATATCCCAGTGACAGAAGGGGACAAGTTGCGTCTTTGTGTTGTTGACATTAAGGATAAAACGATGGGGTTTATTCATATTTCTTGAGTTTAGTTTGTCTACATCATGTCATCGTTCTCCATGCATTACTTCATTTGTCATGAACTTAATACGTAAAGAGACAAGCATAAAAAGCGTTCTTAAAGTGGAGTACTCCTATGGTAATAGTAATAGGTGCAGGCAGGAGTCCGCCTATTTCTCTTGGACGAGATGCCTATATACACATGATAATTTTCGTGAACATAGCATAACTATTCACTTTTCTATCAATTGCCTAACAGTAATTTGTTTACCCACCGTATGCTTATTTCATGAGAGATGCCGCTAGGAAAAACTATGGCCCTCAGGTCTATTCACTTATATACTTACAAACTTATCAACACCTTGATGTTCTTATTTATCTTTTTTTGTAATTTACAATTATATACTATTATCTACATACTTCATTTGCTTGCAAATATCGAGGTCAAGGGGATTGGCAACCTTCTTTCCCACGTTGGGTGAAAGTTGTTTGCTCTTTTGTGTGCAACCACTGAAGACGGTTGTGGGTTGATACTTCTATTGGTTCGATATAAACGTTGGTTTCATAATTGAGGGAAATACTTACCCGTATTGTTCTGAAATTACCCGTTCTTTTTCACGGAAAACCCAACGCAAAATCACAAGTATCAGAAAGGATTTCTGTCGCCGTTGCGGGGGAATATCAGCACCAACTATCAAGTAACTTCACACAAATTATCATTCACTTGTTCTTCTTTTTATTTGTTGTTATATTTAATTTGCTTCATAAAAAACAAAATAAAGAAATATTTACCTTTGCTTGTTATTAGTTTGCTTGTGTTGCTTGCTTGAAAGTTGCTATCATGTTTGAGTTCGAGAAAATTATCATAGATAGTGCTAGTGACTTGGATGAAGAAAGACAAAAAATTATTGATTCCACTTATGATCCTCCTAAAATTCAATTCCCCACTAACAACACTCACACTGTCCTAAATTCCAAAATTTATCATGTGGGCAGTGGGAACATTATTGGAAAGCATGTTATTCAAGATTGTTTTGAACATTCAATAGCTTCCTTGCTTAGTAAAGGATCTATACTTGATGAAACAAATTGTTATGTGGATGCTATTATCACGCTGAGAATGAAAATAGAAAGAAAGTTTGTGCATCTCCATCCTATGCTTCAAAAGATATTTTTGGGACTTCCTAGCATACACAATCCTAAGATTAAGAAAATTGCTACCAATATCTTTATGCATGAATTTGATTACATTGTGCGTGAAGCTAAATATATTTTTGCCTTCTATGGAATAAAATCTGAACATTCTCCTATATAGAAGTAATCCTTCATAATAGAGATGCATTTGCGTAGGTTGGAATCTAATGATTATCATAGATTCCGATGAGCCCGTGGACACCACCCTACTCCAAACACCAGCCTGCGACCTCCAAGCCACTTCAATGTTGGACGACAGGCTACACGATAAGCCGGGAGACCCGATGATCATTGCAAGTCTTAGAAGGATGCTCCACAACACCATCGACCTCCAGGAGAATATCAGTGAGTTCAGGCAATGTTTGGTCGGCAATGACATCGTCCTTTCAGTTGTAGTGTAGGACATCCACCCTAAGACAAGGATAAGTACCCTTCTCTGCTGCCCCAGCAGCGGACGAGGTCGAAAACCTACATCAAGCAATCTCTATTGTCACCGGACAAAACCCAACAACACTTCCCCTGTGCCCTCCCCGAGAACATTGTTGGAAATATGCCCTAGAGGCAATAATAAAATAGTTATTATTATTTTTCCTTATTCATGATAATTGTTTATTATCCATGCTATAATTGTATTGACTGGAAACACATTGCATGTGTGGATATATAGACAACACTTTGTCCTTAGTGTGCCTCTAGTAGACTAGCTCGTTGATCAAAGATGGTCAAGGTTTTCTAGCCATTGACATGAGATGTCATTTGATAATGGGATCACATCATTAGGAGAATGATGTGATGGACAAGACCCAAACTATAAACGTAGCATTTGATCATGTCAGTTTATTGCTACAGTTTTTGCATGTCAAGTATCTCTTCCTATGACCATGAGATCATGTAACTCACTGACACTGGAGGAGTGCCTTGTATGTATCAAACGTCGCAACGTAACTGGGTGACTATAAAGGTGCTCTACAGGTATCTCCGAGAGTGTCTATTGAGTTGGCATGGATCAATACTAGGATTTGTTACTCCGTGTGACGGAGAGGTATCTCAGGGCCCACTCGGTAATACAACATCACAACAAGCCTTGCAAGCAATGTGACTAAAGTGTTAGTTACGGGATCTTGTATTACGAAACGAGTAAAGAGACTTGCCGACAACGAGATTGAACTGGGTATACATATACCGACGATCGAATCTCGGGCAGGTAACATACCGAAGAACAAAGGGAACGACATACGGGATTAATTGAATCCTTGATATTGAGGTTCAACCGATAAAGATCTTCATATAATATGTAGGAACCAATATGGGCATCCAGGTCCCGCTATTGGTTATTGACCGGAGAGGTGTCTCGGTCATGTCTACATAGTTCTCGAACCCGCAAGGTCTGCACACTTAAGGTTCGGTGACGTTTCGGTAGTATAGAGTTATGTATGGTGGTGACCGAAGGTTGTTCGGAGTCTTGTATGAGATCCAGACGTCACGACGAGCTCCAGAATGGTCCAGAGGTAAAGATTGATATATAGGAAGTCCTGTTTTGGTCCCCGGAAAAGTTTCGGGCTCATCAGTAGTGTATCGGGAGTGCCGGGAGGGTACCGGGGGACCATCGGGAGTGGTATTTCGACCCAAAAGGCTACATGGCTGTGGGAGAATGTATACCAGCCCTTAGTGGGCTGGCCAAAGCCTCACAAGAAGCCCATGCTGCTGGGGTGGAAAATCCCAAGTCTGGAAGGAGGCCCAAGTGGGAAAGGAGGAGTCCTAGTCCTACTAGGATTTTAGGAAAAGGACTCCTCCCACCCCTTCGGCCGAACAAGGGCTGGTTTCCTTGGGAGCCAAGCCTCTTCCCCCCTCCTCCTATATATACTAGAGGTTTGAGGGTTTTTGAGATAGAAAAATAGCCACGTGCTACCTTTCCTCTAGTTTTCTCCTCTAGATCGGTTTCAGCGGTGCTTAGGCGAAGCCCTGCTGGAATAGTTCCACCACCATCGTCGCAATGCCATCGCGCTGCCGGAGAACTTGTCTATCTCTCCTCTCCCTCTTGCTAGATCAACAAGGCGGAGATCGTCATCAAGCTGTACGTGTTCTGAACGCGGAGGTGTCGTCCGTTTGGTGCTAGATCGGGACGGATCGTGATTGGATTGCGGGACGCTCGGCGATTTGGATCGCGAAGACGCTCGACTACATCAACCGCGTTTCTTAACGCTTCCCGCTTAGCGATCTACAAGGGTATGTAGATCCACTCTCCCTCTCGTAGATGCTCATCACCATGGATTGATCTTGCGTGTGCGTAGATTTTTTTTTGTTTCTCATGCAGTGTTTCCCAACAAACATGAACGGCTCGGCACCAGCCCGACCTAGATAAACTCCTCGTGTGATCTATGGTGAGGTACTTCCGTTCACGTTCGCCACCTTACTAAGGGTACTGAAAGTTCATCGTACCGTTAGAGTACATATAGTATGAGCACACATATTTGGATGTGTGGTGTGGCCAGCCGAGGCAACATTTTTGGTTGCTCCCAATGATTTGCTAGCCTTTGTTGCCTTTTTTTCATGGAAATACAAAATGAATGTTAACATTTTGATGAAATGTTGATTCATTTTCATTTTGTCGAATTTCTGACATTCAATATGCACCCTTTTAGCAAAGTCATGGTGAGATTTTCAATTTTTCATCTTTCTATAATATATTAATCAATTTTGTTATGTATATGTTATAGGTGACAATCGAGCAATGGTTCGAAGTTGGATGTATAACCCTAGACAACATGCGTCCAAAAATTTCGCTGAAGGTTTTTGATGTTCTAAGATTTCGATGGATAATAAAAAAATTCTAAAAGTCGAAAATGCCACTAAAAACAGTTCAATTTTATGTGGTATACATGTGCAATCCTCACTAGCCACAATTGGCAAGAAAGTAAGAAATGCTGCTTTTGTCATCGCGACGAGACAATCAAATACACAAAAGTGTTCTTTTGCTCCCGAGCTCGGGTGAAGAGTAAAATCGAAAGAAAATGAAACCAATTTTTTAAAAATATATGTTTTGTTGTGGTAACCTTTGACAAAAGTTTTCTATGCTTGAAAATTTTCATCACGAAATGACATTCGTGGAAGCCATGTGAAAAAAACCAAAATCAATACTCCAACTGCTTTCAAAAGTAGCATTTTTGGAGTATAGGTTTTTTGGCCATAACTCCCACGAATGTTCATTCATGAAAAAAAATTACAAACACATAGAACATTTGTCAAAGGTTACCACAAAAAGTTCAATTTTTTTGAACTGTGTTACTATTCTTTTTGATTTTATTGTTCATCAAGAGCATTTGAACTCAGGTGCAAATACTCCACGTCCTACCTCTTATTTTAATACAATTGTATGTGCTCTATGTGATGAGTCATCCAACTTGTATCCACCTTGAAGTGTTGTATGTATGGTCACTAGTTGGATGACATACCTAACAAGCTTAGTAGATTAATAAGGGCGGAAGCATCTGTGGTCACTTTCGTTTATGTAAAAATGATATGTTTTTCAATCTTTCATGATAAAAATGTATTCCCTATGAAGTTACCTACTTGTCTATGCACGACCCTGTTCTTAGTCTACTTCGTAACGACTGAAGTATCAACTACTGTTTACGACGATGCATTTATAGTAGGTGGCCAGAGGTGCCTTTAACCCTCATGAATGGCAGCATATAATCTACAAATAGGTCTTCGGCTCTTCTCGTCTTAGGTATAGTTTGGATCTATTAAGACTTTGTTATTGTCCAAGATTTTCAATTTATTTCTTAAACGTGTGTTAGCTATGTATATCTTCATGCCGGGACAAAGACATGAGACGGGACCCAACCCTCAGAGCTTGGGTCCAAGGCATGAGGCCCAACTCCTTTTATAACTATCCAGGATATGGGATCCAAATCTAGGACAATGCTCGAAGGCGGCCCGGGCCTGTTGCCGGAAGCAGGGCATAATTTTATTACGGTATGCATGTATCACCTTATGCTACATTTTAAGTTAAAATAAAACGTCCTTTGTTAAAAAAACACTAAAGCCATAGTTATTTTTTACTTTCATCAAAACTAAAGAAAAGAAAATTTGTTTTCGCCAACATGCAGCGAAGACGAGGGAGCAGTGACCTCCGGGGGCCAGAACAGTCCATTCTCCGGCCCCACCCAAATGCCATTGCCATTGCCATTGCCATTTGCCACCCCCCACCGCCACTACCTTTTAAAGCTAAACTAACTCCATTACTCCTCGCTTTGGAGTAGTCGCAAAGCGAGTCTTGTCCCGGGAACACACACAGAACCTGAATCACGCAGGTGTCTGCTTGATTGCTTCTCCCATTGACGCCCGTGCGCGAGAGACTGCGATCTTGGGCGTCTCCCCTGGAGCGGTTCTTGCGGCCCTCCCCCAGGAAATTCGGCGGAGTGGTTGACATCCCCGGCCAGAGGTAATCTCCTCCGCTTTTACCCCCTTTGCTCCCGTTTCTGTATGCAGTTCTTCTCTCGGAATGCAAATCTTGCATTCATGATTCTGTGCGCCTCTCTCACTTTCCCACTGCATTCAGCCTTTGCTTCAGACAAAATCCAGCTTTATCATGGATTTGCCGTATATTTTCAACTCTTATTAGCAGTTCATATTCCTGTGATTTTCTTGAATTTACGGGGTTTTTCCCCCATTTTATTTTCTGGTACAGCAAAAGCAACGGTCTGCACAGAACTGTTCAGCAGTTTCTTTATTTATTCTCTGATTGACTGCCTTCATGTGCAAATTCCTTAAAAAAGTCCAACTTTGGTTTTATTTCCCCGGTGCCATTCATGTGGGTTTCTCCACCGTAACCTGATAAGATTCCAGTCTCACAAGTGCTTGTTCCCATGGTCTCCCTACACCCCATCCCTCCTTGCCTCAGCAATTATTCCCACTGTCCCCTCACCCCAAGGTGCTGCCCCGTGCTTTGCAGGTGCTGCTTGTGTGATGTGATCCAGCTTTGGTGGGAGTTCTTGGATTCCTGGCATTGTGCTTTCTTGGACCCAGAGCTTGACAAGATTTGTTGAAATACTTTGCCAATCTAGAGAGAGAGATATCCTACTTAATTGGTTTCTTGGCCTTGGCAATGCCATGGAGCAAGGGGAACACCAAGACCTAGATCTTCACAGTTAATTATTGCTTTATAGTTATAGGGATCTTGTCACTTGGTGCTTCTTGCTGCTGATCTGTGGTGATTGGATTGGAGGACAAGGAGAAAACAGAGAGGGGATTCAGGTTACTCTCAGTCCGTGAAGATGAAGTATATGAAGCTTGGAGCAAAGCCAGATGTCTTTCAGACAGAGGGGAATATCAGGTGAACTAATGCATATTGTTTGACTTCTCAATCTTGTTTAATTTTCCTCTGTTGATTTGATCACTTGTGGTCTATCTTCTGTTTTCAGTCTGTACTCCATGAGTTGTAGTTTATCCATTTGTGTACATAAAAGTGGCTGCACGCTGATTAAATTTTACTGCCATCCTTAGTTCTCTATTTGTCCAAAGTTAGCAGGGATCTACTTCTCTTATTTGTGTACATGAGTTAATTTGAGTTATCCCTGTTTTCTATTATTATTGAATACAAACATAACAACTACATGTTCTGAAAAAGTACATGGTTCAAAACAAAAAACTACAGACCTTGGGCAAAGATACCAAAAACTACTATCTAATTAAAAGTTTTAACGCGACAGAAGCCAACTTAACTTGATGTTGTTTCTCTGCAATCTATGCCGAGGTGCGAATATTACTTTGTTAGTGAACTTCAAAATCGTCTACTGCAAGATAGTAACTGTTGAAGTTTCTCTTACAAACATTCTAGCTGCAAACTGAAGTTAGAAGTATGAGTATGGGTTTTGTTAGGGAGATTCTTGTACTACACGTATCAAGGAAGTTTGAATGCTTGATCTTATTAAAGCTATAATAACCATATTATTTCGTAGTTTGTAGCAATGGTATATCAAGTAACCAGGTCTACTCTAAATTCCAAAACATTTACAGTGAAGTGTGTACTATTATTATTGTTCATTTGACAATGATTGGCACACAAAAGTTATGTGTATAAGGGAGGGCTGTTTGTGTTAAGCAGTGGGTTTTCATGATCGCGCTCAAAAGGCTCTCGATACAATTGATCTCCTTTACAGATACATCTTCTCTGATTCTTTGCCAATGACATCTCTTCTTAAGTTTTCTGTATGTATACTTCAGATTCAGAGCATGTGCCAATTTCCTCGTATATATTTTTTCTAGCATGTTCAGTGTTCATGGGTTGGTGCCTTGGTGGTGGTGTGGTCCATTTTGAAAATGAAGTTCCATTTGTTGTCAGATCATTTTCCTTGGACCACGTAGTAGTCCGATTAGTTATACCTGTCATATACACATGGCTACCTTTCATGAATTTGCTTTCTTCACTTTATATCTTTGCCCTTGGTACTTTATTTGTGCTATGACTCTGTCATTCCTTTTCTTACTCTTAGCTAATTCAGTGGATGAGTTTGTATGTCATTTCATGTTATAGTTCAGATTCTAGGGATCTTTGCTTTATGTCTCATTCTTTTTTCCAAAAAACGTTTTTTTTCCTCCGCCGTGTGTGATCAATTTTCCTCGCAATTATTGCGGTCCCAATTCTCTGAACCAACATGGTCCTAGAACAAACCTATGAATTAGCTTATCATTCATTCTCACTATTATTAACTCCATTACTATTTCTGATGTAGATTTGCATGAGACTTCATTGTGCAACATATCTATGTGTCTTAAAGTTACTGGATACTCAATTTGACAAATCATCGACACATTTCAGTATCAGAAAATCTTCAAGATGCTCATGTCTTGAAAATATACTAACGATGCTTGCCTATGATGATGTCAAAGGTGTCATTAAAAATATGCATGCAAACACTTTAAATACTGAGCATTTTTGTTCTGTTTTCATCTCCGAAATTTTAATCATTTTGCAACCTTATATGTTCATCTTGTATGCTGTACACTTCTATGTCATGTCGTGTCTCAGTTTGCACCACATTTACATGATGGTAATATTGTAATCTCTTTTGTAGGTTTGTGGCAACTGAACTAGCGACGGATATTGTTATCACCGTAGGAGATGCCAAGTTTTATCTTCACAAGGTACAACTTCACTTTTCTTTTTGATCATGTCTTCAAATGTCCTGTCACATTATTTTTGCTTCGAATGCGCACTTTCAAGTCCTTTTGATCATACATTTTTATATTTCAATTAGAATAGATAAAGTATATGCGATATCGTTTTTAGCATATACTGTTTTATAACCCCTTACATTGGTTGATGTTAAAGCTTTTGGCATGAATTTTTGACATATGATCCAGTAGAGTTAGTGACAGCTGATCCATATCCATTGCAATTTTGTCGTTGGTTAAATAGTACCGACATTCTTGTTCAAATTGCATGCAGTTCCCACTTTTGTCCAAGAGTTCCCGGTTGCAAACATTGGTTGCCTCCACAGACGAGGAAGGCAACGATGAAGTAGACATTTCTGACATCCCTGGTGGACCTTCAGCGTTTGAAATCTGCGCGAAATTCTGCTATGGTATGACCGTCACGCTGAACGCGTACAACGTCCTCGCGGTCCGCTGTGCAGCCGAGTTTCTCGAAATGTTTGAGACGATCGACAAAGGGAACCTCATCTACAAGATTGATGTGTTCCTCTCCTCGAGCATATTCCGCACCTGGAAGGACTCCATCATCGTGCTGCAGACGACAAAGTCACTCCTTCCCTGGTCAGAGAACCTCAAGGTGATCAACCACTGTGTGGACTCCATCGCGGCCAAGGCTTCCATCGACCCGTCGGAGGTTGACTGGTCGTACACCTACAACCGGAAGAAGCTGCCGTCCGAGAGCGACCCCGACTCACACTGGAACGGTGTGAGGAAGCAGCTGACGGTGCCCAGAGACTGGTGGGTGGAGGACATCTGCGACCTCGAGATGGGCTTGTACAAGAAGGTGATCCTGGCCATCAAGGCCAAGGGGAGAACCGCCGGCGAGGTGGTCGGAGAAGCGCTGCGAGCCTACGCGTACCGACGGCTGTTCGGCACCTTGGACAGTGCTGCGAGTAACGGGCTTGACTGCACACGGCACCGCGCAGCCCTTGACACCATCATTTCTCTGCTGCCACCTGAGAGGGGCTCGGTCTCCTGCGGTTTCCTGCTGAAGCTGGTGAGAGCGGCATGCTTACTGGGGTCAGACGAGGCCTTGCGCGGCGACCTGATCAAGATGATCGGCTCGCAGCTGGACAGAGCTTCGGTCTCTGATCTTCTCATACCCGCGAGCTCCGGCGAGAACGCTCTGTACAATGTTGACCTGGTGTCGTTGATACTGGAGGAGTTCATGGTGCAGCACAACGGCGATGAAGAAGCATTGGAGGACGGTGAGAGCTACTCGGCCTCTTCGGTCTCCGGCGGTGAGTCAGAGCTCGCGTTGGTGAGGCTGATTGACGGGTATCTGGCCGAGATCGCCAAAGACCCCAACCTCCCTCTTCAAAAGTTCGTCGTCATCGCTGAAATGGCGCCCCTCGCGGCTCGGCCGACCCACGACGGGCTCTACCGCGCCATTGACATGTATCTCAAGGTACGCCCATTTACATATCGCATCATGTGTTTGTTTATTGGAGCTCAGAACTTTGAACTGAAATAAGGTGTCATGTGCAGGAGCATCCGAGCCTGTCCAAGAGCGAGAAGAAGAAGCTGTGCGGGCTCATGGACTGCAAGAAGCTGACCGCCGAGGCGAGCTCCCACGCCGTGCAGAACGAGCGCCTCCCTCTGCGCTTGGTCGTGCAGGTCCTCTTCTTCGAGCAGCTCCGAGCATCGGCGGCGGCCGACGTGGCAGCGTCCGATCACCACCCGTCCTCCGCCCTTCGCTCCCTCCTCCCAAGAGAGAACGGCAACTCGTACGGCAGCTCCAGGTCGGCCGGCACGACGGCGACCACGACCGAGGACGACCAGTGGGGCGGCGGCGGCGGGGCGCCAGCGTCCGGCGACACCAGCTCCTTTCGGTCCATGAGCGGCCTGGGCAACAACAACAAGAGCGGAGGCGATGGCGGCAAGAACGGGGGCGTCAAGGCGACGACCAAGGGGGCGCTGCAGATGCCGAGGAAGATGCTGAGCAAGCTGTGGTCCGGCAAGGCGAGTAGC
This sequence comes from Hordeum marinum, assembly GCA_022496015.1. NCBI lineage: Eukaryota > Viridiplantae > Streptophyta > Magnoliopsida > Poales > Poaceae > Hordeum > Hordeum marinum. Next base: position 69,051,298 of record CM039676.1, read on the forward strand.
GGGGAGAACAGCGGCGGCTCCGACACGTCGGAGAGCCCCGGCTCCGTCAACCTCCTCGAGGCTGAGACCAAGTCCACGCATTCGCGGAACACCAGGCATTCCGTCTCGTAGGCTGCCTTGGTATCCCTCCCTTTCTTCTTTCTTCGGGGCCGGCCAGCCAGTGCCATGGGCGTCTCGCTGCTGAATTCGTGTGGTTCCACCTGACAAGGATGATCACAGTTAGTGTATTGCTTGGTTGATTTTGGTGTCTATATAGAAATAAAATCTGGTTTTTGGTTGCATTGGATCCAAAATGATAGCTCTATGTTGCTAACATCACTTCCGCGGCACCACCACTAGAATCTGGTTGGGGGTGAAAGGCTTCCAATTCTGGTTGGGATGATTTTAACATTATCAGAAGGCGGGATGAAAAGAACAACGATAGTTTTGATGGTCGATGGTCATTTATGTTTAATGCAACCATTGAAAGTTTTGATGGTCGATGGTTATTTATGTTTAATGCAACCATTGAAAGCCTGGATCTCAGGAAAATTGAGCTCTCCGGCAGAAAATTTACCTCTTCTTGTTGACTCGGGGGAGGCAACACATACGGGAATAGAACTATCTTTTCCTTTAAATTAGCATGGTTTGATAAAGAAGGTTTTATGGATCTGGTTGCCCGTGAGTGGGCAAGGATTCCGGCGGAAGATCGAATGTTGAAAAATGGCAGAATAAAATTAGACACTTAAGACAGTTCCTTCGAGATTGGGCCAAACACTTGAGTGGAGTCTATAAGAAAAGGAAAGACTCATTCACCTTATAGATGAATTAGAGTTAAAAGCCGAGTCCTCCATTTTGGATACCAGAGAACTAGAGACTAAAGTGGAGGCAGAACTCAAACTAAAAAATTTGCTGCGCGAGGAAGAATTAAAGTGGGCATTGAGAGCTAAAGTGCGAAAAGTGGTCCCGATAACACACAATTCTTTCATATGATTGCGAATGGCAAACATCGCAAGAAAAAAAAATTCAGCTTGAGCAAGATGAGGGAACGATAGTGGGTCAGGAAAACCTAAAACTATATATTACAAATTATTAGAAGCAGTTATTTGGGGCCCCTGACGACAGTTTTGTATCCTTAGACGAGTCAAGGGTTGAGGATGTCCCTCAACTTGCGACGGATGAGAATGAGATCCTGTCCGCCCCATTTACGGAGAAAGAGGTGTTTGAGGCAATCTTACAAATGAAGAATAGTAAAGCGCCTGGGCCAGATGGCTTCCCAACAGAGTTTTATAAAAGATGCTGGCATGTTATTAAGGGTGACTTGCTTCCAATGTTCCATGATCCGTTCTCTGGGCATTTGCAGTTATTTCACTTAAACTTTGGAACGATTACTTTGCTTCCTAAGAAGACTGAGGCGGTGCGGATTGAGCAGTTCCGACCAATATGTCTTCTTAATGTGAGTTTTAATTTTTTTACCAAAGTGGGGACGAATAGGCTGACACAGATTGCACATAGTGTGGTACAATCATCTCAAACTGCCTTCATGCCAGACAGAAACATCCTAGAAGGGGTTATGGTCCTTCATGAAACACTGCATGAGATTCACACAAAAAACTAGACGGAGTGATCTTTAAGGTGGATTTTGAGAAAGCGCATGACAAGGTCAAATGGTCATTTCTTTAGCAAGCCTTGAGAATGAAAGGATTCGATAATTCCTGGAGAAGTAGTGTCGGAATAAAAGTGAATGATGATATAGGATACTATTTCCAGACACATAAGGGTCTAAGACAAGGGGACCCGATGTCACCTATTTTGTTCAACATTGTGGTAGACATGTTGACAATTTTGATAGAAAGAGCTAAAGAAGATGGCCAGGTAGGAGGTCATGTTCCGCATCTAGGGAGGGTGGAGTGTCCATTCTACAATATGCTGATGATACCATCTTTTTCATGGAGCATGACCTGGCGGAAGCAAACAATATGAAGCTTGTGTTATGCTTATTTGAGCAGTTGTCGGGGCTCAAAATTAAGTTTCATAAAAGTGAATTGTTCTGCTTTGAAAGAGCTAAAGAAGAACAAGATGCTTACAAGCAGCTGTTTGGATGTGGGTTGGGCTCGATGCCTTTCACATATCTGGGAATACCGATTCACCATCGCAAGCTTTATAATAAGGAATGGAAATGTATTGAAGATCGATTTGAAAAGAAACTGAGCTGCTAGAAGGGCAAGCTTATCTCATATGGAGGCTGACCGATTCTTATTAATTTGGTGCTCATGAGTATGCCAATGTTTCTCTTGTCATTCTTTGAGGTACCAATAGGGTATGGAAAAGATTAGACTTCTATCGATCGCGCTTTTTTTTGGCAAAGTGACGAGTTAAAACGGAAGTATAGACTCGCCAAATGGGATATCATTTGTAGGCCAAAAGATCAAGGGGGTCTTGGCATTGAAAATTTAGAGATGAAAAATAGATGCTTACTCAACAAATGGCTGTTTAAGTTATCTAGACAGACCGATGCCACATGGGCCCAGATTCTACGTAATAAGTACCTACATTCCAAGACCTTAGCACAGGTGACAGCCAGACCAACCGATTCGCCTTTCTGGAAGGGACTGATGAGAGTGAAATCAGCTTTCTTTCAAAGGACAAAATTTATAGTGGGTAATGGTACCTCTACGAGATTTTGGGAGGATACGTGGCTAGGGGAGACGCCTCTCGCTATCGAATATCCTTCTCTCTATAATATTGTTCAGCGTAGAGAGGCCTACGTTGCAACGGTATTACAATCTATTCCTCTAAATATTCAATTTAGACGAAACTTAGTAGGAAACCGTTGGGAAGCTTGGCTCCATCTCATGAGAAGATTGATGGATGTTCACCTTTCTCAACAACCTGATCATTTGCACTGGAAATCAACCAATAATGTGGTGTTCTCGGTTAAGTCTATGTACTTGGATATGATTAATTCGATAACTATCCCTCGATCTGTGCATATTTGGAAAGTCAAAGTGCCTTTAAGAATTAAAGTTTTCATGTGGTTTGTCCACAAACAAGTCATTCTCACCAAGGACAATCTGGCAAATTGTAAATGGTCTGGATCTCAAAGATGTAGCTTCTATGATCATGGCGAATCTATCAAACACCTCTTTCTTGAGTGCCCATTGGCAAAGATTTTATGGCGGTCGGTCCATATAGCGTTTAACATTGCTCCTCCCACTAGCATTCACACGTTATTTGGGACGTGGCTAAACGGAGTTGACATAGAAACAACGAGACACATTCGTGTAGGCGTGTGTGCGTTATTATGGGCTATATGGAATTGCAGGAACGATTTGGTCTTTAACAGAAAAACAAACTTTCATCTTTTGCAGGTTATCTTCAGAGCCACAACGTTAATCCGTATGTGGTCGCTACTCACTCCGACGGATGCCAGGGAGCGTATGGTTACTGGGTCTATCCGATGGGAGACGGTAGCACAGGGTATCTTCAACCGGTTTGGATGACGGTCATGTAATAAGATAGGAGTCTAGTTTCCTACCTTGTTTTGCCGCCGGTTGTGGCTGGTCCACTTCTTTTATTTTTAGAGCTCTTGGTGAGCGCTTTCTGTTTTGTTTATGACCTATGACTTGGAGACTTTGTTGGACTAGTTGCTTTTTAATAAAGTGGCCGCATGCATCGATGCGATGCAGAGGCCGGGGATACCCTCCTTTTCGAAGAAAAAAACCCCACTAGAATCTGGTTTTGTCCCAACTTCCAATACTTCTTCGAGTTCATTCTATAGGGCGCTTGGCGAACTTCTGTCTTTCAAGTTCGATTCAAAATTGAACTCGATAGTGATAAGCAACTCGGCCAAGCTTTGCTTTTGTATGGTTCCATCAAAAAACGACTTGAGGAACAAAAACAACTCGGCCGAATATCAAGGTTTAGAGATAGCTCACCACTTGTGTCGAATGGCGACATAATATCAAGTTCGTTGAGTTTTTGACGGGAAGAACCAGGTAAAGCCAGGTGGGCCATGATGTGCAGCAGGCGATGGAGCAGTGATACTGACCTTTGTTTGTCGTGTTTCCTATAACGGAGACTCACTAAACATTTTTTACTTTTTTAAAATCGGAATTCCATGGATCCCATCTTTGCCGAGTTTTGTCCGGACCAGATCAAGTAAACATTTTCTCCTTTTCATTTTTAAAAATTGGAATGCCAGGCGTCACGGTTTTACCGAGTGTTGTCTCCAGAAAACTCGATAAACACTGACAGGTGGGCCACCAGGCCTCATGTAGTTGACCAGCTGATCGTGCATCTCGTTATACCAAATTTCAAAACTCGGCAAACGATGGCCTTCATCACAAATGAGAAACGAGCGAGGGTTTGCTCCAAACAAAAATCTCTCACTCTCTGGCCAACCATCACCCTAGCTAGCTCCCTCTCCTTCGAAGATAGATCACCGCCATGTCGTCTTGTGGCAAAAAGCACATATTTGACCTTTGTGCGAAACTAATTCACGATCTGAACTGAGGATGATTTTTTTCACAAACTGACCGTTTTTTTGTGGCGCCCGACACTCGGGCGCTGCACGACACTATGCAACGCCTATGAGTTAGGCGCTATAACCCCGACCAGCGTGGCAACCCCGGGCTAGGCGCGGCCCCACATCTAGCAGTGCAGCGCCTGAGAGATAGGCGCTGCACTGCCTGTGTCACTTTGGCTGTCCCCACCCACTCCTACCCCACCCCACACACCTCACCCCACCGACACCCTTCTCTCCCCCGCTCCCCCTCTCCCCACCTCTCAAATCCTTCTCAAATCTTGCAAATCCGGATTATTTGTCCATGGATTTCGAAGCCAACCCCTCCCTTAAGGTAATCTCCTCCGATCCTCTCATTTTTATCCAAAGGAATTGTCACATTAGCTCATATATTGCTAGTTTGGGAAAACCCTAGTTGTTGCTTGGATTTGGAAATTTGTGTGGAAACATGTTATGCATCTTTCCCAATTTACTAGGGTTAGGCTTCCAACTATGCTAGGGTTAGGGTTATGTGTGTTGTTATGTTGGGGTTAGGGTCAGGGTTATGCTATGGTTAGGGTTGTGGTTATTGTTAAGTGGGGGGTTAGGGTTATTGTTTCATATCTATGTTAGGGCTTATGTATTTTGTGCAAATATTTGGTTAAGTACTTATTGGATATGTGTGTATTTTTGATTTTTGTAGGGATGGGAAGAACATGTGTTTATGTTCATCATGTGGATAAAGAGGCCTTTTTGAAAGGCAATGTTGAGCCGAACCCGGATGAGCTTGACATGGTGTTTGAGAGTAGTCCTAGCTATGCGGATGTCTTGGAACAAGTGAGTCAGGAATTGAATTGGATGGACCCAAGTGACGTTGTTGAGTTGGAGGGAAGGCATAATGTTGGTTTCGGAATGCACATCCGTTGGAAGACAATGCGTGTGAACTCTGAGCAACATTGGGTTGCATACAAGGAGACGGTTGCCGAATCTCTAGATAAGGCTCTTGAGTTATTTGCCTCCAAGAAGGTTGAGTCCAGTTTGCATTTGGACTTGAACCGGAACACCTCCCCGTTGGTTGCTAGTACTCCTCCACCCATGAACCAAGATCAAATGAGTGAACCTCAGTTGACGCAACAAGTTTGGCCAACATTGAGCCCGATTTCAAACAACCCAAATGAAGCTTTTGAAGAGGATAATGATGAGTACGAGGAGGATGACAACGAAGTTGATATCCAGGACAACAATGTGGGTGATCTCGACAAATATAATGTGCAAGAGACAATGGACCAATCCATCCCTTTTTCCTGTTCATATGCATCTGACTCGGATGATGATGGTCCCGATGAATAAGTTGATGAGGAGGGGTTTGCGGCGAAGGAGGCCGGAGCATTTAAGAAGGTATACCGACAGGATCACAAGACACCATTTTTCAAGGATCTTAGTCTCGCGGATGAAGTCGTTGTAGATGGTGGCAAATTTATATCTCTTGGAGCTAGTCCAAGTTCTCACTGTGATTTGTGAGACGAGAAGAACGGGATATATCCCGGCTGTGAGTTTGAATCCTTCTTGGAATTGAAGATGTGGCTCGACAACTACTCGGCTACGCATTATCGTCCACATAGAGTGGCCAACTCAGACGTCAATGTGTGTTACACGGTTAAATGTGAAGTGCCAACATGTCCATGGATTGTGCGTGCAAGGCTGTGGAAAGGAGGTCCCACTTGGCGCATAGTTAGTTGTGTACCAAGTCACATGTGCTGACACAAGAATGCGGATGACAAGCTTGTGTCCGAAGAACACAGACAAGCTTGCTTCGGTGCACTCGTCATGGAACCGGATGTACCCATGCCGTACTTGTCATGAACTCTCGTAGTAGGCCTAAGTTTGTCATTTCAAATGAATGTGTCGTGGACTACCTTGTGGACCTAATTTGTAATTTCTAATGAATGTGTCATGGACCATCTTGTAGACCTAATTGGAGTTTTTACAGTTTTGCAGTTTTCTGTGTCAACACTAACAACTCATGTTAACTCATGTTTTTTTAGTTTTGCAGGTTACAACACTGTAGTGCCGAATCACCGGGCGTTGCACTATACTATGCAATGCCCAAGTGTCAGGCATCATACAATGTACTGCAGCGTCTGAGTCCTCGGTGCTGCACTATGACTTGGGATTTTTTGGCCCGCTGGAACCACATCCCACTTGTGTAGCGTCTTACGCCTGGGCGCTGAGGCGCTATAGTACTGCAAACTGCTGACAGCAAACAACTTTTGTTGACACCAATTTCAGTTAACATGAACATCACAGCAATTACAATAACTTGAAATTCACAGCAATTTGAAACACAACTAATATGCCGACGAGTTCATCATTTAAGACAAAGTAGCACACTACTAAGAGTTCACCAACCATCACATAACCTCACAAGTTCAGTTTCATAATAAAAAAACGACAACGACTAATGCCTTCCGTGCGTGTTCCTGCTGCCACGCTTGGTGGCTATCTTCTTCCTCCTGACAGGAGGAGCCTCCTCTTCCTCCTCTTCCTCCTCCGCCTCATCATCCAAGCTCACCATTTGCGAGCTCTCTACGGGCACCTTTGGGTTGCCTCTGTTGTCATAGTCATAGGGCGCGAACCGGTGTGTGGGCTTCCTAGGCTTCAACATGTATGCGGACCGAACTTGAGCGTCTGCCAAAGTCATGTCATCATCAAGTTCATCAACTTATCACACAATCAAACATTATGGTAAAGACCAAGTCAGAGTCAAGTGAGAATTACATCTAAAACATTAGTCATACCTCTTGGGTGACCGCACCCTCATCCTCCATATAAGCGTATGAGGAACTCACATCGTCCCCCTGACGGTGAGATAAGGGGTCTGATGGTGTACCAGACCTAGAGGCTGATGGTTCATAATATTCTGGGTCACAGCAACCGAGAAGGTTCGATAACCGCCTTAACTTCTTGGCCTGACTCTGTAACATGAACAAATATGTAAGATACCAAACTCCGCAACATATGTAACATGGACACCTGAGTGCGATATGTACCTTCAAGAATTTTCATAGTGGACCTTCATCATTGCGTTCTCCAACTGGTGTCTTCTCCAGAATAGACTGACTTTCATCAGCTGCTTTCTTGATCTGGTTGCGCTGTAGTTGATAATGAAGTAACACGTTACCCATTCAAACATGTGTAATACAGATACGGTCAATGGGAAAGTAAAGAAGGGAACACTTTACCACATAGTTAATCACTGGAACAGCAGGGAGTCCTAGCCCTTCCCTGACATTTTTGTTGTACTGCTGCTTCGATAGATCCTCAAAGTTTGCGGGATCTTCAAGAATATCCTCATTGTATGCCAGTGGGCATAACTCAACTCTATCATTTTGAAGAAACCATCATATGTAGTTATCGAAAGCAAGTGAGTTATGCTCACCAAGCTGGGTGCCTGCACCGTCACGAGCTTGCTCCACACTAAGATTGAAATGGGTAACATAGGACGAATGATGCTTGTCCTAGTCCTTTATCTTCCGCTGCCTTTTCCTTTCCAACCTGCATGGTAGAAAACCAAAGATTAGCACAATAAAAAAGGAGTGGCGATGCTAAGTCAATACGGTTCATGCTCTCTTACCTATGAAGTGCTTTGTCCGTGTCCATCCATTCTGGCGGGTGAGACTGGAACAGACCAAACTGACGATACACACGGTGTGGCAAATGAAGCTCAACCGCCCAGTTGCATATCAGTGGGCACCTCATAAGCCAAAGATCCCTATCCCGCAAGCACATCGGGTTGAGGGAAAACTCGTGGGTGACCCCTAATGTGTCATTCACGCCATATGAATGCCATTCCACCTATGAAATAGGACAACAATGCAACATTGATGACAAGTTTTCAGACAAGCATGAGAAATGATCGATGTAATGTCCTCGTTACCTGCTCAGGTGTAATTGTGTCCATCTCGGCGATGTACTTTTGATACATGAGATTGACATCGTTCGTCATCTCGGATACCACATCCCACTTGTAAGCCCAAGTGGGGCGCCGTAAATCGGCTTCTTCATCCCAAGAATTAAACTTGACGCTCTTGGGGCGTCCAACAAACAGACACTCCCAGCTCCATATAGAAAGTAGAAGCATCTTACCATCAATGCATGCACTATCAGTGATCCTGCAACAAGCATTGTCCAGCTGCATAGCAAAGAAAATAATGTTAACTTGACAACAAGGTTGCATTGCTAATGAATAAATGAAATGGTAACAAAACAAACCAACTACCTGTCGGTACAAGTAGGCTAGAGTCGCTGAACCCCAGCTCCATTTGCTCTCGAAGATGGTCAATGCCTTCAGCCACATCCATGGAGCGTTCTTCCTTGTGGCATCAGGAAACAAAGTCCTCGAGATAACATACCACATATAGACACGAGCATGTGTCTGAATCACATCATCAGTGGCACCTTGAGGGCAATGCGCGAAGTTTGCTTGAATCCACGTGAAAGGAGCTCCGACTGCTTTCCTTTCCTTCTTCTTCTTCTCTTGTCCGTCCTCTACATCAGCCTCAACCTCGGTAGGAGCCATATCGATAAGATCAGTCATCTGCTGGCGCCACCCATCAGAATCGGTGCTCATACAGAGAGGCCTCCCATCAATAGGAAGACCGGTGATCAAGGAGACATCCTAGAGCGTCATGGTCATCTCCCCAGTCTGAAGATGGAAACTGTGCGTCTCCGGCCTCCATCGATCAACAAGAGAGGACACCAGTGGAGTGTTGAGGTTTGGTGTGGACCGGCTGACCAACTGAATCCACGGGAGGAGTCCTGCCTGCTGGATGTAGGGTGTGTACCGCGGATCGTAGGGCATGGCAGCACCAGAGACGCCGTGATACCGAATCTTTAGAGGTTTAAGCTTCTGCAAAAAACAAGTAATGACAAATCTTAGGGCACGCGAATTTTAACTAAAGGCAAATTCGCAAAATATTTACAATACTCATTATTACCATCCCCTGCTCGCGCATCATGTAGGCCCGGTGTCGTGTGTCATGGGCATCGTCGAGAATCCAAACCATCCTCACAAAATTCAAACAATACACATATATGAGTTCATCTCCAATATCGACATACACTCAACATGTCATATGTGTTCATCTCAACATCTCATATTTCAAATAAACTCAACATTTCATATGTATCTAAAAAAGACTCAACATCTCATATACAACTACAAAACTCAACATCTCATAATTATCTACAAAATTAGGCATCTCATATATATATATATATAAAAGAATAAACAATCTAAGGTTTCACTAACAAGAACCATACATTATGAACTAATGAACAATACTACACATCCTACACATCCTAAATCATAATTATCTACAAAACTAGGCATCTCATATATATCTAAAGATCCAATCCAAGCAAATCAAGGGTTCCATCCAATCTTGAACAAATCTCTACAATGGCAACGGATTTACGGAGGAAAAGAAAGGGTATCTGAGGAGTTTACCTAGCAGGAGTGATTAGGGATCGAATCCAGGACTAAAATCGCCGGATCTGAGAGGGGTGGGTGGGTGGGGGGATCGAAGGGGGCGCCGCCCCTGCTCTCTGTTACAGAGAGGAACTGCTGGGGGAGAGGGAAGAACTGCCTGGGAAGGACCGGCCGATGTAGCTTAAGTCAATGTGCAGCGCCTAAGGGTTGGGCGCTGCACATAACACAGTGCAACGCCTATCTCTTAGGCGCTGCACTTCTGGCTGTGGCTGCGCCTGGCCCAGGGCTGCCACACTGGCCGGGGGTGCAGCGCCTAACTCATAGGCGCTGTATAGTGTCGTGCAGCGTCCGAGTGTCGGGCGCCATAAAAAACGGTCACTTTGTGAAAAAATTTCATCCTCGGTTCAGATCGTGAATTAGTTTCGCACAAAGGTCAAATATGTGTTTTTTGCCTCGTCTTGTCCACTTCTTCCGGCCGCGCTGCCGCCTCTCCATCTCGAACCCGGCGTCGCATTGGTTCGACGGCCGAGTCATCTGCCTCACGGACGGCCGCTGCAGCAGCTACACTGTAGATGCTGCGTCCGTTGCAGCCGCGGCCACGGGCCCTGCCTCCTTCGGAGCCATGGCCCCGGGCTCCGCCGACGTTGAATCGGCTGACAAGGTCGCATCCGCAGCCACGGGCACCGCCGTGACCATAGTCAGCCCCGCGACAATGCTCGCCGTCGCGACCATGGGGGCCTCCGTTTCAATTGACGCATGCCACCTCCTTCCTCGCCCCATCGGCACCGGCGTCTGCAAGCACAGGGAGGAGCGCGCGAAGTGAGCTTCTTCACTTCTTTGTCTTTTTTCCTCTTCTGGCAAAATGTGCATGCATGTATATCTCTATACATAGCAAATGTTAATTAATTTGGGCAAATTGTGGAAATCTTAGTTAAATTAGAAGTAACTTGTGTATCTGTTAGAAATTCTGTATACACAGATCTAATTAAATTGTTTATTTGTTCTGCTTGGTTTGCTAGGAATTAATTTGATGTATATATGATCGGTTATTTGTTAGAATTTTTTTACAAACAGTTAGTGTACATCAGATGCTAATTTTGGCTTACAGTTTTTGGACCCCACCTACACATCATTAGAAATCATGACATCATATAAAAATGTTGTCAACATTCTATTTCATATATATGCACATATACACAATATGTTACATGGCATGTCATGTCTACATATATATATTTTGCATTGGTTGGGTAGCCTCACATACAAAAAGTTGTATACCATGATCATCATTTCGGTACATTTTCACTTGGAGGATTGGGTATGCTATTGTTGGTTTCATTCTTGTCATTGTCGGTGCCTGGCCTACGAGTGATGGAACTCGTTCCTTAAAGATGCTAGTTTATGCTAGCTACTCTCTTAATTAATCATTGTTGGTTTCATATATAGAGATATTTGCAACTCATATAGAGACATGTACTGGGATGGGCCATGGCCGGTATGTCCTCTCCTCCACCGAGAAAATCCAGTCTTATCTATGACCTCGAGATGAGCTTGTACAACAAACAAGGTGATCCCAGCCATCAAGGCCAATGGGAGAACAGCCGGCGAGGTGGTCCGAGAAGCGTTGCGACTTGCGAGCCTACGCATTCCGAAGGCTGTTCATCACCTTCGACAGTGCTGCGAGCAACGGGCTTGACTGCACACAACACCGTGCATCTCTTGAGACCATCATTTCTGTGCTGCCACCTGAGAGAGGCTCGGTCTCCTGTGGCTTCCTGCTGAAGCTGGTGAGAGCGGCGTGCTTACTGAGGTCATACGAGGCCATGCGTGGCGACCTGATAAAGAGGATTGGCTCGCAGCTGGACAAGCTGTAGTCTTTTATCTTCTGATACTCGTGAGCTCCGACGAGAATGCTCTGTACAATGTTGACCTTGATTCATCGATACTGGAGGAGTTCATGGTGTGCAATGCAACGACGATGAAGAAGCGTTGGAGGACGGTGAGAGCGACCCGACCTTTTTGGGAGCCGGTTCCTCTGCCGTGCCCGCTCAGCACGGCACCCTGCCGTGCCTTCCTACCCCCAATTTAGCACTAATATGGACCATGAAAGTATTAAAAGCCCATATAAATAACCCAACGGTTTACCTGACGTTTGATGCACTACTAATTAACAGTAATTTCTCAAAAAAAAACCAACTAATTAACAGCATTAATCTTCTCAAAATAAAAGATTAACAACATTAGTCCATAATCCTCAAAAAAAAAAAACACTAGTCCATGGCTGCATGTTCTCATGGCGTTTTGGATGTGGCTAAATTTTTGGTCTATTTAAATTTGGCTAAGTATATAAGTCAATTATTGTCTGCATGTTTTTCTTAGATTTTTTTGTCTCTGTTTAGATTTATGTTTCCTAATACATGAATATATCTGTTAAAGTTAATAAATAAAAATATGTAAATGTATGAAATGGTACCATTGCCCGCTCAAGGCAAAATATAAATATATTTTGACAAACATAAATATACTTTAGAAAATATAAATATGTTGCTTCAAGCGGGCAACGATACAAATAAGTTTTTCTCATTTTTTGTATTTTCCTGTTTTCTAACAAAATAAAATATTGGAGAGACAGTGAGAAACTATAAAAAAATAAAATATGTAAATGTAGTTTTTTTTGGAAACATGGTATATACATAGATGTTCACAAACACGTATATACACTCACTCCTAGAAATGCATGAACACAAACCCCACCCTTAGCGTGTTATCGTCCCAGCCGTCTCTATAATGGGCGAGCTAGCCGGCATCCCTGCTCGATCCGCCTGGTGTGGCGGGTCTGTCAGGCAACTGCAAGAGCGGCCACCTCGTGTTTCATCTTTGACGAAATACTATCCCACAGAGTGTTCCCGCACACGGTCATGGTGGATGTGGAGTAAAGGAGGGGGACGTGGAGCAAAAGTGTTGTGGTGCGGAGTTAGCCAGGTGTGGCCACTTTTAAACAATGGATTCTGGTGAGGCCAAGCACAAACACCGGGACGCGATGCAGGAGGCTCTTTCAGGCGGCGCGTTGCTTCAATCCTAGCGTCAATGAAAGGTCGCGACCGCTCTAGGCCGGTGTCAATGGGTGATGGCTGCTTTACAGCGACATGAATGTAGATAGCTGGCCACAGACTTTACATCGGCATGAATGCAGGCAGCTGACCACGGGCGAGAACAGTCGTGGGCGTGGGTGGAGGTTTTTGGTTGGGAACAGGCATGACATATGTCCGGACGACCGCAACCCAGCCCCACTCTGTCTCCTGTTTACGGATCGATATATGACCATGTTAGATGGCAGAACAAGTCCGGATCGTACTGTCCGGATGGTTTGGGTTCAGCGTTTGACATGACCTTATGCAAGTTTTTACAGAAAAATAGTTTATTTTAGGGTTTGGAAAATAGTTAATTAGATTTTATAGACAAAAACAGTTAATTAGATGATGTGTTTTAACTGTGCAAGCGTGTAATGTGGTGAACAGCTTGGCTGGTTAGATGGACTTTGGTCAAGGAGTCAAGCCTTCCTGGTCCATAATAGTGCCTAAGCTGGGGAGTAAGAAGGCAGTGCACCCTGCCGTGCTTAGCGGGCACGACAGAGGAGCCAGATCCACCTTTTTGGTCTCCGGCGAGTTGAGCTCGCATTGATGAGGCTGATCTGACCGAGATCGCCAAAGACCCCAACCTGTTCGTGTTCATTCCTATTTAATTTGTTTATTTTTAATTGTTAGTTTATTTCTCTTTTTTAACAAATACTTAAAAGATAGCCCCCCTTTCCGGTTTATAGGGCTCAAACCTGAAATTTCCTCAACCAAGGTAGACTATGAGTGGATGACACAAGTTTTGTGGATACAAAATTGCCCAGTGAAATATTTCTCAGTTATGAAACTCACAAGGCAATAAGTGCAACACCCTCTCTCTTATTGGATTTGCATGGTGCATGTAGAAAAAGATACATGCATGACCAATAATTACCTCACTTTCATTAAATGTGGTGTGAGACTCAAAGCTCTTTAACTCAATTGGACTCAAAATGAGCCTTATATAATGGAAATCTGAAAATTTTGAGATAAGCCATACAAACCAGAAAGGAGGGAGTAGTAGACTGGACCTACTATAGTCATGGCTTCGATCTAACTTGGTTGGAAAAAAATCATTTGATCTCATTTATTAATGATGTTGATAATTTTAAGATAAATTATGAAATTGGCGAAAGTTATTCTAGAGACGTGCCACTAGTGTATCCGTTGAACAATGGTAACATCTGTGCAGATAGCATGGTAAGATTATTTTTTACTATTGTGTCATTAATTAGTTCATTTTTTGCATACATAAATTTTTATTAAGCAAAACTAGATTGTTAACTATGTTATTATTATGTTCTTCAACAAAAATTCCCACCAGAGGTTGTGCATGAACAGATGTTTCTAGAAGGTCATTTGAATATTATCGCACGTCTGCCTACGTTATTCCGCAATGCATAGTCAATTTCTAGAAGGGAAGAAAGCGTGAAACTCAAAGGATTTAGCAAAGTAATGAAAGACCGCAGACAACCACTTAACGGAGACGCGAAGGATTTGCACAGGCCACAAGCCGAAGATAGATGGATCTCTATTCTTCACAATGGAAAGGGAGGAGCTTACCTGTTTTATGCTATTTGACCTAGGAGAGTGTAGTAGGTTCTACCTAGAAGAGAATAGTATTTGTTAGATAGGAGAGAGGACCTTTTCTAATTTATGACATTGTGTAGTAATGGTTAACTTGGCATGATTAAGACGACGATGAGTTGTTAGATGATTAAGATGATGATAAGTTGTTATGTGAGTAAGGATGATGATTTATTAGATGATATAGATTTGATTAAAGTGGATGGGTGCAAGTGATCTAGTTGACTTAGTAGCGCGGTTCTATACTAAGTCAACTTGATCACCGCACCCAGCCACTTTAATCTAAATGTTGTTACTTGCACAAATATAACTAATGTTGTATATTAATATGTATAACCGTGTGTAAATAAAATAAAAATATAAAATAAATAAATATGCGCAATTAGTAGTGGCGCGGAGTACAGAACCACACTACTAATAGTTAGTAATAGCGTGTACCGAACCGCGCTACTGATATGTCAATTACTAGTAGCGAGGTCCTGGCCCGTGCTACTCGTAATTGTTGGCTGTAGCGCCCTAGCAGTAGCACGCGCCACCGCGCTACTGATACAAGAAAAAAGTACGCTACTACTAGGCTTTTCTCTAGTAGTGCTAGTTCATCTCTTATATTTAATATTTGTCTCAAAACCTCAGATTGGTACCCGTGGGTTGCTAGTAGTATTAATTATGTCTTGTAGTTAATGCTAGTTGGTTTATTTGGTGAAACATTATATGTTCAGATCCTTAATGATAATTAATACCCCTCTAATCTTGAACATGAACATGATATGTGAGTAGTTATTTTTGTTCTCGAGGACACCAGAGATGTCTTATTATAATTAATCATGTGAAGTTGACATTCATTCGATATTTTGATGACATGCATGTTGTTGCTTTCTTTAGTGGTGTCATGTGAATATTGACTACATGACACTTCACCATACTTGGGCCTAAGGGAAGGCATTGTGGAGTAACAAACAGATGATGTGTTGTGAGAGTGACAGAAGTTTAAACCCTAGTTTATGTGTTATTTTGTAAGGGGCTGATTTGGATCCACATTTTTCATGCTATGGTTAGATTTATCTTAATTCTTGTTTCGTAGTTGTGGATGCTTGCGGGAGGGGGTAATCATAAGTAGGTTGTTTGTTCAAGTAAGAACAACACCCTAGCACCGGTCCACTCATGCACCAAATTATCAAACTAGCGAACATGAATCAACTAAACATGATCAACGGACTAGACGACAATTCCCATGTGGCATCGAGAGCGCTTTACTTTATATAAGAAAACTTTTAGGCTTGTCATTTGTTACAAAAAGGATTGGGACACCTTGTTGTACCTTTTTTAATATTGCTACTTTTTACTTGTTATGAGTTACTTTGCTACAAAACTATCTATTACTGTTACTTATAGCACTTGTAGAAATTCCTTGCTAAAAACTACTTGTATTTTCTTTTGCTCCTCGTTGGGTTTGAGACTCTTACTTATTGAAAGGACTACGATTGATACCCTATACTTATGGGTCATCATACTCACACATCATCATGAAGGTAGCAAGGTTTATGTAGACGACCTCCTTGACGGATTCCCCCTCCGTCAGAGCACCAAAAAAGGCATCCAGATCGGGTCACGGAAGAACAGAGACTTGCGGTGGAGAAAAATTGTTTTAGGTGGCTTTCTGATGTTTTTGGGGTAATTTGGAATATATAGAATTAGAATTAGGTCACGAGGTGCCATTGGGGGCCTACGAGCCAGGCAGACGCGCCCTACCCCTAGGGGGCTCCGACCTAGCTCGTGGCCACCTAGTGGGTCTTCTTGACACTTCCCGAAGCTTCTTAGGTCTCTTCTAGTCCAAAAATAAGTCGCGTTAATTTTTATCCAATTTGGACTATGTTTGATATTGATTTTTTGAAAAGTCCAAAAACAGGCAAAAAACAGAAACTGACACTGGGCGCAGAGTTAATAGGTTAGTCCCAAAAATGATATAAAATAACATATAATTGCATAGAAAGTATTCCAGATTGATAATATAATAGCATAAAACAATAAAAATTTATGGATATGTCGAAGAGGTATCACCGGCCATTCTCTTGGCCTAGATAAATTTTGTGACTAGCTCTCAAGAGTATATAAAAAGGGAAATTTCATGACAAGGCCTTCATATTTAATTTTCGGTCTTCCCCTTACAAAGTTTTAATTTTCTTGGGTCTCAGCATTCTCCAGTGACTTTGTTGGTTCGTATATACTCCCTCTGCCCAAAATTATTTGTAGAAGAAATGGATGTATCTAGATGTATTTTTAATTCTAGATACATTAATAATTATCCATCTATGCGACAGATAATTTGGGATGGAGGGATTACAATTTTGGAGTCCTTATAAGTCGTTTTGCCTTCTGGTTCGATGGGACCATTCACAATTCACCCTTTACTCGCGCAACAATACCATTGTAGTACAACACCATTCTCGGCCGAGGCACTACAAGCCCTTCACCTCCAAGTGTGGCAAGCACAATGATAAGGCTTCAACGTATCAATAATTTATGAAGTATTCATTCCATGATTGCCTATGTTTACAATAGTTTTATATTATTTTGATGCACTTTATATGATTTATTTAGAACTAACTCGGACTGACGCTATTTTCAGCAGAATTATCGTGTTGTTGTTTTTGTGGAGAAAATGAAAGTTCTCGGAATCGCCCAAAACTTTTTATAATTTTTGTGTGAAGGAGATAAGAAATATTGGAGCGAAGAACCACCGAAGGGGAGCCACCTGTGGGCTACAAGACAACAGGGCGCGGCCTGGGGGGCGTCCTGATGGCTTGTGGGGCCCATGTGGCTCCGCTACACGTGATTCCAATGCTAAATAATCCTATAGATCCCTAAAACCCTAGAAATAAAGAGAGAACTTCCGCCTCACCACCGCAACTCTCTGTATCGACGAAAAACCAAACTGGAGCCTTTCCAGTACCCTACCGGAGAGGGGAAATCATTTCCGGTGGCCATCTTCATCATCCCGGTGGAGGCCATGAAGAGGAGGGAGTAGTTCACCCTCGGGGTTGAGGGTATGTACCAGTAGCTATGTGTTCAATCTCTCTCTCTCTCTCTATCATGTTCTTGATATGGCACACTCTGGATGTATCAAAAGCTTTGTTAATATAGTTGGATCATATGGTGTGTTTCCCTTGCTATCTTGTTGTGATGAATTGAATCTTTCCCTTTGAGATCTCGTTTTTTTGGATTGAATATTGGATTTGCGAACACTTGATATATGTCTTGCATGTGGATACCCATGGTGACAATGGGGGTGTTCTACTGATTCACTTGATGTATGTTTTGGTACTCAACTTGCGGATTCCCGAGGTGACATTGGGTAATCTATGCATAGGGGTTGATACACGTTCTTGTCCTACATTCTCCGATAGAAATCTTGGGGACCTCCTTTAAGTTCTTTGTGTAGGATTGAATATGATAGATCTGAAATTGTTTGATGCATGTCGCATAATTTACCCATGGATACTTGAAGTGACATTGGAGTATATATTTGACATTAGGGTTAATTGATATGTATCATTGGTGTTATTTTAGAATGCACTCTAGAGCTGTTTGTGACACTTATAGGAATAACTCAAAAGATTGACTGGAAAGGATAACTTTGAGGTGGTTCTACTACCTACACCAATTTGATCTCATGTTCTCTTCTAGATAGGAACTTTCAAATGATTCTTTGTTGCACGTTGAGGGATGGTTATATGATTCAACTATGTTAGCATTGTTGGGAGATTGCACTAGTGAAAGTATGAACCCTAGGCCTTATTTCCAAGCATTTATGTATCGTTTTGCTCGCTGTTTTATACTTGTTACCTTGATGTTTTTATATTTTCAGATTACAAAAACTTTTGTCTACCATCCATATTGCACTTGTATCACCATCTCTTTGTCGAACTAGTGCACCTATAAAATTTGCCATTGTATTGGGTGTGTTGGGGACACAAGAGATTTCTTCTATTTGATTGTAGGGTTGTTTGAGAGAGACCATCTTCATCCTACACCTCCGACAGATTGATAAACCTTAGGTCATACACTTGAGGGAAAATTTCTACTGTCCTACAAAACTCTATGCTTGAAGGCCCAACATGAGTCTACAAGAATAAAGTTGTGTAGTAGACATCAAGCCATTTTTTGGCACCGCTGCGAGGGAGGTTGGTGCTTGAAGGTATATCTTTGGATATTGCAATTAAATTTATTTAATATCTTGTTTTTCACTAGTTTGGTTTTATAAAAGAAAACTACAAAAAATGGAGTTTAGGTTGCCTCAATTGCTTCGTCTTTTTAATGTCTTTCGTGAAAATGATGGTTCGGAAAATTGTGCTCAATTGGTAGAGGAAGAATTTATGAAAATACTTAATGAGAATTCCTTGAATGATGAGCATGATTGCAATGTTACTAGTATGAATTCTCTGAATATCCATGATGCTAATGGTATGCAAAGCCACAAGCTTGAGGATCCTATGTTTGATGAAGATGATATTTTTAGCCCCCCAAGTTTTCATGAGAAAATTTATTATGATGATGGCATGCCTCCTATATATGATGATTATGATGATGACATGTATGCTATAAAGAGTGATAGTAACCATGAAACTTGTCATCATGATTTTAATATTGAATGTGGTTATGACAATCAAGTGTCTCATGATAGTTATTTTGTTGAGTTTGCTCCCACTACCATGGATGAAAAGGAAATTGCTTATGTGGAGAGTAAGGAAAATTCAATGCTTGTGCATCAAGAAAAGAATGATTTATGTGATAGTTATATTGTTTAATTCCTTCATGATGCTACTGAAATTTATTATGAGGGAGGAACATATGATTGTAGGAATTGCAATAATATCAAGTTTCCTCTCTATGTGTTGAAAATCTTGAAGATATGCTTGCTTTGCTTTCCTATGCTAGTTAATTCTTGCTCCCATAAATTGTTTGCTCACAAAATCCCTATGCATAGTAAGCGGGTTAGACTTAACTGTGATTGTCATGAGATTCATGATGCTCTCTTGCATGTTTCAATTACTACCTTTTATGTGAGCATCATTGAAATCATTATGCCTAGCTAAAAGGCTTTAAAGAAAAGCGCTTGTTGGGAGAAAACCAAACACTTTTACCTTATGTTTTGTGTGTTCGCATGATTAAGATACTGTAGTAATCATGTCGTGTTTATTTTATCTCAATAAAGTGCCAAGTAAAACCTTTGGGATAGTGTGGATACTTGTTAGTTTGATTCTGTGCAAAAACAGAAACTTTTACGTCTAGTGCAGAATTTCTCTAATTTTACTGGAGAGTCAAAAATTTCTAATTTTTTGCACAGTTTTAATATGCTAATTCTCTACGTTATCCTAATTTTCATAATTTTTGGAGACAAGGAAATAAGGTTATACTACAGATCTTCCAAGATTGCTCTGTTTTTGACAGATTCTGTTTTAAATGCATAGTTTGCTTGTTTTAGTGTGTCCATACCTTATATTTAGTGGTATAAATTATGGTAAGGATATAATACAATAGGTATTATATTAGAATAATTATGAATATTTTATTGACAATACCTAAGTGAATGATTTATCTTTATTACACTAACCCTTCTCACGAAGTTCCGTTAAGTTTTGTGTGATTGAAGTTTTCAAGTTTTGGGTTAGACACGGATATAAGGATAATAAGGAGAAGCAAGAACCCAAGATTGGGGATGCCCAAGGAACCCCAAGGTAATATCCAAGCAAGACTCAAGCGTCTAAGCTTGGGGATGCCCCGGAAGGCATCCCCTCTTTCGTCTTCAACACTATCGGTATATCTTACTTAGAGCTATAGTTTTATTCGTCACATAATATGTGTTTTGTTTGGATCGTCATTTTTTTATGTTATATGTTAGCAATAATCATGTTTTTAAACAAAATGTTCCAAGAATTTCCTTAAGATATCTTAATTGCACGTTTGATGTGTGACTGTGTAAAATCAGAACCTTTTTTGTAGTGTTTGAATTTTCATATTTTACCGGAACGTGGAAAGTTTCTAAATTTTTTGCACATTACTATCATACAAATTATTTAGTTTTTCCTAAATTTTCAAAAACAAATGAGTAACATAAGTACACTTTATAAATGAATTTTTACAGACCGTTCTATGTGGACACATTGCTGTTATAGTTTTGTTATCTACTTATCCTGGAGTTTACAGGCTTATACTAGTAGATATAAATTGTGGAAATTATAGTATATAGTACCTAATGTTTGGGAATTATTATGGAACTTGTCTTGGCATTACATGAAGTGTTGATTTATTCTTATATGTACTAACCTATCTCACGAGTTTTTTCCAAGTTTTGTGTGGATAAAGTTTTTGAGACCTAGGTGAAACCGGGATATAGGAGGATTGAACGAGATACAAAAGCTCAAGCTTGGGGCTGCCCAAGGCTGGCCAAGTAAATATTTCAAGAAGTCTCAAGCATCTAAGCTTGGGGATGCTACGCATCCCACCTCTCTTCGTCAACTATTAGTTAGCCTATGTTGAGCCTAAATTTTTATTCGTTCACATGGTGCGTGTTATTCTTGGGGTGTAATTTTGTTTTGTTTATTGCTTGAATAAAATACTCAGAACTGAAAATGTTTGTTGAGAGAGAGAGAGAGACTCTTGACATGTCTACTTTATTGTTTGACTACTCATTGATCTTCACTTATATCTTTTGAGAGTAGTTCAAAATTTACTCTTGTGCTTCAATTATATCCTGAGAGTAAACGTTGAATGAATTGAATGTCATAAATGTGAAATTATATATGCTTCATATTCTTGTCCCATGGGGAGTAGTGACTTCACTTACTCGGAGTATAAACGGTAAAATTTATTAGAAGTTAGCAAACATAGCATTGGCCATTTAAACAATTCATGAAAGAATGTTGAAGGAAGAGAGGTTTCACATATAAAAACACTATCTTGGACATATTCTATGATTGTGAACCCCCATTAATTATTTTCAAACTTGACCAAGTAGTTGACGTTGGACAAGGAAGACAATGTAATGGTTATGTTTGTTTATATTCACGTAGCAGTTATATTGTCATGGATCCTCTAACATGTGGTGCTTGTTTAGAACCTTTTGCTAGCCACAACTTCATACTAAGTAGAAATAATACTTGTGCATCCAAATCCTTGATCCAAGTGTCTTCCATGAGAGTCCACAATACCTACCTATATATGGTATTCCACTGCCATTCCAAGTAAATTTGCATGTGCCACCTCTAAACATTCAAATAAACATCCGTTTTGTGTCCTCGTACTGCTCGTGGAGCGACATGACGGTCATTATATTCCATGCTAAGCGGTTTATTCTCAGGATAAGTGTTTATTCACTTGTCAATGCACGAGAGAGTCTAGCAAAAAGGATGCCCAGTCCTTCATAATAGAAAAATAAATAAACAAGAACCCCCCATAGAAAGTTGATTGTTCGGATGGTACCCGTGGATACGGCTAGCCATGGATTGTGTTTGAATGCTGGATGGGGAGTAAAATTTCAATTTTGTTTGGGAACTGCCAATAATGTGATTAGCATGGAAGATCTTGAAATCTCTTTTCGTTATGTTGACAGGAAAGGCACACCACCCAAAATGTATTCATCAGCTCTGTCACCTTTGCAAATCCCTGCATCCCTCTGCGAAGGTCTTATCTTTTACATTTTATGTTGAGTCAACTTCTTATTCTAACCTCAATTATTTTGTTGGCAAGCATCATGAGGTTGGAAAGATACATACACATATATGCAGTTGAATATAGGTGATCATGATTCATTATTTGTTGGCATTATCCCCAAGATAAATAAGTCGGGAGGCGAAAAAGTAAGCCCCCATCTTCTTATGTGTTTGATTGAAACCGCTTGTTCTAAAAATATGCCTTGAGTGTCAGCAATCATGGAAGACTAAATGATAGTTGAGTATGTGGAGTTTGCTAAATAAAAGCTCTTACATAGACCCTTCCTAAGAATAAGATGAATTGTAATTGTTTGATGACTAACAACATAGTTTGCTAGTTTCAAGAAAGTTTATGGTATATACTTTAACATATGAATAGTTTGTTACTTTATCATGAGAAGTTATACAAGAAAAGAGTTGTTGTTTTATGATGCTAGAAAAAGTGATTGGAAGTAACATTGATGAGACTTATACACTATGCTATCATTCACACTTCATAAATTATTTGTTATATCCCGTGATACAGACACATATATCCCGTTGAATATAGGTGATCATGATTCATTATTTGGTGACATTATCCCCGTGATAAATAAGTCGGGAGGTGGACATTAAGCTCCTATCTTCTTATGTGTTTGTTTGAAACTTCTTGTTCTAAAAATATGCCTTGAGTGTCATCAATCATGGAAGACTAAATGATAGTTGAGTATGTGGAATTTTCTAAATCAAAGCTCTTACATAGACCCTTCTGAAAATAAGATGAATTGTAATTGTTTGATGACTAAGAACATAGTTTGCTAGTTTTCTAGAAAGTTTATGGTATATACTTTGACATGTGAATAGTTTGTTACTTGATCATGAGAAGTTCTACAAGAAAAGAGTTGTTGTTTTATGATGCTAGAAAAAGTTATTGGAAGTAACATTGATCAAACTCATACACTGTTCTATCATTCACACTTCATAAATTATTTTTTTATCATTTACCTACTCGAGGACGAGCAGGAATTAAGCTTGGGGATGCTGATACGTCTTCAACGTATCGATACTTTATGAAGTATTCCTACCATGATTGCCTATGTTTACAATACTTTTGTATGGTTCTGATGCACTTTATATGATTTATTTAGAACTTACCCGGACTAACGTTGTTTTCAACAGAAGTATCGTGGTGTTGTTTTTGTGCAGAAAATGAAAGTTCTCGGAATCGCCCGAAATAGGAAATAAGCAATATTAGAGCAAGGAACCACCATAGGGGAGCCACCTATTGTCCACAAGCCAACAGGGCGCGTCTTGGGGGGCACCTCGATGGCTTGTGGGCCCCACGTGGCTCCGTTGCGCGTGATTCCAACGCTGAAAATTCCTATAAATCCCAGAAACCCTAGAAATAAAGAGAGAACTTCAGCCTTGCTTCTGCAACTCTCTATATCGACAAAAAACTAATCTGGAGCCTTTTTATAGGACCGAAAGTATGTCTAGAGGGGGGGTGATTAGACTACTTGACCAAATAAAAGTTTTGCCTTTTCCCAAATTTTAGTGTTTGCAGTTTTAGCATTCATGGCAAGTTAAATTCACCCTACACATGCAAGTATAAGAGTATAACAACAAAAAATAACAACAAGCATGAGTAAAAGGGATAGGGTAGGAAGATCAAACTCAATTGTAGTCACGATAATTTTTCCCGTGGTTCCGATAGGTGGCGCTATTGTACATCCACATTTATGGAGTCTTCAACCCACAGAGGGTAACAACCATGAGAGTCCACGGAGGGCTCCACTCATAAGGGTCCACGAAGTAGCAACCTTGACTATTCCATATGGCTTCCATCCACGAAGGACTAGCCTCACTATGGGTAGATCTTCACGAAGTAGGCGATCTCCTTGCCCTTACAAACTTCTTGGTTCACTCCACAACATGAAGTAGGAGGCTCCCAAGCGACACCTAACCAATCTAGGAGGTACCACCCTCCAAAAGGTAATAGGCTCGATAATGATGATGAACTCCTTGCTCTTGTGCTTCAAGATGATAGACTCCTCAACACACAATCACTCTCTCACAGATTTGGCTTGATGGAAGAGATGGGATTGGTGGAAAGCAACTTGGGGAGGCTAGAAATCAAGATCCATATAGTTGGAGTGGAAGATCTTGATCTCAACAGAAGGGTAGGTGGTTTTCTCTCAGAAAATCTGATAGGACATGTATGGAATAGTTCTGCGTGCTTCTCTTTCGAGTAGGTGGTGGTGGAGGGGTATATATAGGCATCCCCGAAAATCCAACTGTTACACACAAAATGACCAACTCGGTGACACCGATGTGTTAATCTCGATGGTACCGAAGTGATCAAAAGGTGGGAACTTTTGAATCTCGATGAGACCAATATATGAAACTTGGTTGCACCGATAAGGTGACCAACGGTCAGATTTCCAATCTCAATGACGCGGACTCAACAATCTCGATGGTACCGAAAATGTGAATTTGCATAACACAGAGTTGGCAACCTAAACTCAGTGGCACCGGTATGGAATTGGTTGCACCGGAGTGGCTAGGGTTTGGCTGAGTCTGTCTAGGTTCTGGAATCGGTGGCACCGGGATAGGAATGTCGGTTGCACCGATTTCGAATGTTTGGCTATAGATAGACTTTGGTGGGAGATCTTGTGGATGTTTTTGTTGACTATCACTTGTGCACGTATGAGCATTTTGTTCACCAACAAAACCTTACCCCCTTTTAATAGTATTGGCTTTCCTATGGACTCAAAGTGATTTATCACAAATGTAAAATGTAGAGTCCTCTTGCTTGAAGCTTGGCCAACCTATTTCCTTGCATCTTGGGGTAATTCCACAATCCTTTTGCCATCCCTATCATTGAACTTTTCCTGAAATATACTTGGTGGAAGCAGTAGTTCAATGACTTATATGTTGTTATTAATTACCAAAACAACCAAGGGAGCAAATGTGCTTTCAGTATCCCCCTTTTTGGTAATTGATGACAACATATAGATCAAAGCTTCAAGAAAGTTATAATCAATGAATATAATCATCGCTTTGAGAAGTATGTGATAAGCAAGAGCTCCCCCTAAATGTCACGCCCAAGATGCGATCCTATCCTTATTTGGGCACGAGGGCCTCGACAGGGATAGAAGCGCATCTCGATACGTTCGCAAGAATGGATATCATTACAAGTACATGTACAGAAGAGATGAGTATATGGAATTGGCTTACACTCGCCACAAGCTACATCAGAGTCACATCAATACAATAACATCTCAACCATATTACATAAGAGCAGGGTCCGACTACGGACGAAATCAAACGATAAAATGACATCCACCCTTGCTATCCCAGGCTGCCGCCTGGAACCCATCCAAGATTGAAGAAGAAGAAGAACTCCAAGTCAAATCAAACAACGCGCTCATGTCAATTCATCACCTTACCTATACCTGCAACTGTTGTTGTAGTAATCTGTGAGCCACAGGGACTCAGCAATTTCATTTCCAAGGGTATCAAGACTATTAAAGCTTAATAGGTAAGACGTGGTTAAGTGGTGAGGCTGCAGCAAGCGACTAAGCGTATATTTGCGTGGCTAACTTACGAGTACAGAAAGTAAAGTATGGTGGTCTATGCATAACGGACGTGAACTAGTAATGATCACTAACTGATCCTGAACACCTACTTACGTCAATCATAACCCCACCGTGTTCTCTTCCGGATCAAGACTCACGAGAAGAGACAGTCACGGTTACTCACACGGTTGGTGTATTTTATCAGAGTTTACTTCAAGTTTGCTATGACCGGGTGTTAAACAAAGTATCCAAGTTTGCCACATAACCGCGGGCACGGCTTCTCAAAAAGATTTAACCCTGCAGGGGTGCTCCAACTCGTCCATCACAAATTAACCACACTCAGCGGGAATAACCTCAACCACGGATCTCGTGATCTTCCTAGGCAATTCCAAAGGAAATCCAACACCTCGAGATAGCCCAAAGAATAATCAGAATTCCTCACTCAAGACGTTCGAGAAAGGTAAAACAAATCCAGCAAGGCCTCCCGGTGAGCCAGATTCGCAGCTAGAGCCGTGCGCTCTCTATCCACGGGCATCATCCGTCTATGCGAAGTGGACGGTAGCGAAAAATACCTTGAGTTGCCCCGAGGTGGCACCGCCGACTTCTAGGTAGGTGGACCAACACTCATGCGGAGCACTGGCCCGGGGGTTGATTAAATTATCCACGGGGTCCGGAAAAATATCCCTTATGCAAGTTCATTAATTATTAGGCAAATGTAGTACCAATGTTGGGCCTTGCTAGACAAGTTTTAATCTAACCCAAAAATCAAGGGGGTCCCCATAACAACCCCGAGCATGTTAGGAGCGCTCATTTATGGAACATAACACCGGTTCACAAGTAACTAAGGGCGGTAAGAGTGGAACAAAACACCAAGCAAAAGGCCAAGCCTTCCACCCTTTACCAAGTGTATATGTGCATTAAATTAAAGAGCAACAATATTGTGATATAACAAAGAAGGTCCATGTTGGCACATGGAAGCATTTGCACCTGCAACTAGCAACGCTATAAGAAGGGCTGAGCAAGCGGTAACGTAGCCAAACAATGTTTGTTGGGTTGTGGAAAGGTTAGAGGCTTATCATGGCAATGTTGGGACGCTTATCAAACAAGTGGTAGGTAGCGAGACATAACGATAGAGGACGAGACAACTAGCATGACAATGATAGTAATGGTATCCAGGGAAATGTGTCATCTTGCCTGAGATCCCGCTCGGAAGAAGACCGAGTCCATGAAGAAGAAGAACCAACGTAGTCGAACGAATCCTCACACCCGAATGCTTTCGGAACTCTATCGGGAAGAAGCAATCCGAACAAACAATCAACACAAGATACACCACAACATATGCAAAACACGATGCACAACAAATATGATGCATGTCCGGTTTAATATGCAAGGCAAGTCAATTCACAACACTCAAATTCTACACATTAAAGTGAAGCTCAATATACAACGAGTTACATATTGACGAAACTCCACATTTGAGATATTTAGTTCACTCCTGTTAGGTACACGACAATATTAAAGGTTGTTAAACATGGCAAGAGGTGAAGCATAAGTAAACTAACTATCTAGGCATTTTAAATGAGGCCGGAAACAACTTATAGCATTTCCGAAATGACCCCATATGTTAATTTAGAAACTGGTCCAGATCTGATCTAATCATATTTTATATTTGTTAAACATCAGAATAAATGCCACCATGTTATTCTACATGTCATTCTAGTCGATTTACATATATAGAACATCCCAAACGGAGCTACGGTCTAAAAGATATGAGCAACACAAGATGCACATGACATGAATGCAAATGCATGGGGAAAACATACACAAACACTTCAAATCATGAATTCAACAAGTTATTATGAAACTACATGAGATTCTAAGCAAGTTTCATATATGGAATGTCCCCAACGGAGCTACGGTTCAACCACAATCAACAAAACAAGTTTTAGTTGAAAGCTGCCAAAAACAGCAACATAGCATTTTGAACATATGGAAACAGCAGGTTACAATATTTCAAAATGCACAAACTAAGCATGGGGCAATAGCATGCAACATCCACTTAATTTCATCTTCACATATCATAAGCAAAACATGCATGGATCAGTTGGTAGGAAGCTCACAAAAAGGCTACTTGATAACAGTTTCAGACTTGGTGAAAATAGCAGTTTTGACAGTGCAGCTTTTATCATGAAGGCATATTGACAGCAGTGAAAATATATGCTACAGGTCAGTAAATGGCATGAAACTTAACAGCATGCTAGAGGGCAACATCAACAACAAATAACTCCATTGCATCAACCACAAAAGAGTTCTAGATCACTAGCAAATCACATGGCAAGACAACAACAAAATATAACAGACACCAGACTTAGAAATATTTAGGACCCTCAAAATAGCAGATTTTCATAGCAAGTTGACAACAACAAAACCACACCTAAACATGTATTTATATGACAAACAAAATGACCATGGGCTAGAACACATATCAAAGAGCATTTCTCATGTTGAATTTTTTTTCATATCATGCACGGATAACTTCCTACGAAAATGACGAAAGGGCATCACGATGATAATGACATGCACCAAACATGCTCAAATGACGAAACTAAATGCGCCGATAAATCCTAAGGATTTTTCTACCCCGAAAACATATATAATATGCATATGTTCTTGTAGAAAATTAATCACAATTAATTATGCGGAATATGGCATAATCATCTTAAAGCAATTTAACAATGCAATTTAATGCAAACATCATGACCAACATTTTTCTCTTGCATGAAAATGCGATGCGAATGAGATGAACATTTTCAATTTATGATTCTATTAATTTCGATGCACGATTAATAATATATGGCAATGCAATTAAATGCAATTATGCAAAATGACAGGTTAAAATGATTTTGGCATGGATGCATATGACATAATATTAATCTACGTTTAGTTCTAAGCAGATTTCATGTTCGAGATATTTAAATCCGATGCAAGGTTATTTATATAAAGCAATTAATAAATCTGCAATGGTTAAAATGGAAAAAAACAAAAAAAAAACAGCAGGGGGAAGCTGCTCACCCTGGCCCATGGGCCGGTCGGGGCAGAGGAGCAGCACAGCTGCGTTGGTGGGCCGCGGGGGAGCTGGGCCTGGCGCTGGCCCATGGGCAAGCAGCGAGCGGCTGCGGGCGAGGGTCAACAGGGGCTCGTCCACCTGATCCCGATCGGGATCGAGGGGGACCGGGTCGGCGGCGCGGTAGGGAGGCTGGAGGCCGGCGGCGACGGGCTCCGGTGAGCGGAACCAGGCGGCGGCGGGTGGATCTGGCCATCCCCGGTGGCGGCTGGGCAAGGGAGCTTCGCGGCAGGGCCATGGCGCCGGTGGCGACCTACACAGGAGGCCTCGGGGAAGTTAGCGCAGGGAGGGAGAGAAGAGAAGGAGGGAGAGAAGGAAGAGGGCGGCGGCATGGGCTGCAGTCCGGCGAGGCGGCAGGGGCGGCCGACGATAGCGCAGGGCCGACTGGCGGCGGCGGCGAGGCCGGCTAGTCGGGCTGCTCCGGGTGATGCGGCTGCGGGAGCTCCATGGACGAGCTCGGGGAAGCTTCGGTTAGGCCCGGATGGGCTTTCCCGCGCCTCCGGATGGGCTCGGCGGGCTGGCTGGAGGGGGGAGAGGGCTAGGGTTAGGTTTGCACGCGGAACGAGGGGCTATTTATAGGGATTCGGGCTAGGGGCAACGACACCGCGTTTCGGACTGCCGGGTGTCGGTCCGACTGTCCAGAAGCGGAGCGTCGGGGCTATGTGACTGTGCAGACGGGCAATGTGGGGAAGAGAGAGAGAGAGAGGCGACCCGTGGCACGAAGATTTATAAAACACCGAAACGTCCGACGGACGTGCGATAACTACCGATAACCTCATTTCTACGGATTACCGACGGGGCATCAAACGAACTCAGAATGCGACGAAAATCGACAGGCGATCTACCTATGCTATAACAAGACCGCACGGCAAGTTTCAACTCAATCCGAGAATTTTTTGCGCGCACTTAAAAACGATTTTATTTAACGGTGCCGCGGGCGCGTGCGTGTGTGGCTGGACTCGAAACGACAATGGCGAAACGGAGAGAACCGGCAAGTATGAATGGATGCAAGTTTTCGAAAACGGGATGACGATGCAATGCAGATGATGCGAATGATGCGATGATGAATGCAACAACTAGATGAACACATGCCAAAAACAGAAACTAAAGGGGAATCTTCTGGAATCTTCTGGAAAATCGGTCTCGGGCTGTCACACTAAATTTGTGCATTATTTTAAATTTGCATTTGAATGCAAATGCACAATCTTTTAGGAACATGGGTCACTTTTTACATGTCACATATAACTTGGTGGTGTGCGAGAATAATTAGAATGAACATCACGGCACAACACAATCAAGCAAAGATGAATGATCATCACATAAGCATTAAGATGATAGGAAATAGTAGCATCACACATTAAAGCGTATGATGAAACATCATCAAACGTGTATCACAAGCAACCTAAAGATTTGTCAAAGAAAAATAATTGTCTTGAAAAACCAATGAAAACCAAAATGTTCTCTCAATCAAAGCCTAAAGATCTATATACACTTCTCCCCCGTTGGCAACAAGTTACCAAAAAGTCCAAAGGCATATATCTAAGCGTTCTTGGGTTAATCTCCTCCGGTTGTTGATGAAGGAGTCAAGAGAACATCATCGGCGAAGATCTCTGCAGATGTCGTGGATGGAGTTGTAGTGGCAGCTGGAGGAACTGGAGCTGATGGAGCAGGAGCTGAGGTGACAACAGCAGGAGCTGATAAAGAGGGCCTCAAGTCTGGAGCAGGCACAGTGATTGATATGGCCTGAGTAGGAAACTGTGTGCCTGTCCTAAGAGGTGATCCATCCTCCTCCTCCTCCTCCTCCTCCTCCTCCTCATCATCATCTGAAGAAGTGGTGTGAGGAAGTGGCACCGAGTCAACTTCCTTCTGGAGCTTCGTGACTGTCTTAGTCAGCCTGTCCACCTTATCATTAAGGGTCTTGATCCTAGTTTCAAAGATCCTCACAAGACTGTTCTGGTTGTCTAGAATCCCCTTAATGTCCTTCTACATGCCCTGAACTGATGATATCAACAGATCCATTTGCTCACTTATGGATATAGGGACTTGAGCACTAGTGGCTCGAGCTGCCTCTGCCTCTGCTTGAGCTGTAGCAGATGTGGGATGATCCGGGTCCATCACCACGATGTTATCCTCAAGCTCTGGCTAATTATGACTGTCCTCAACATCTGACATACTGACCCTGTGAATAGAGTATATAAGAGTAGAAGAAGATGAGTCATCACAAAATGAGGCTAGTTTTTGAAAGATTGAACACAAGATTTCCAAGGTTCTACATTCTGTCACATGAAAATCGGTACAACCAAAGCAAAGTTTTCGGTGCTACCAAGACTGACTATCTGATATGTCTCCAACGTATCTATAATTTTTGATTGTTCCATGCTGTTATATTATCATTCTTGGATGTTTTATAATCATTTTATAGTCATTTCATATCATTTTTTGGTACTAACCTATTGACATAGTTCCAAGTGCCAGTTGCTGTTTTTTCCATGTTTTTTACATTGCAAAAAATAAATACCAGACGAAGTCCAAATGCCACAAAACTTCATGATGGTTTTTTATGGGCCAGAAGGAACACAACGGGCCCTGGCTGTGCCTGGGGGGGTGCCCCGAGGGGGGCACAACCCACCAGGGCACGCCAGGAGGCCCAAGCGCGCCCTGGTGGGTTGTGCCCACCTCGGGTGCCCCCCGGACCGCCTCTTTGCTCTATAAATACCCCAATATTCAAGAAACCCTAAGGAGACAGATGAAATATTCATCCAGCCGCCGCAGAGTCTAGAACCACCAGATCCAATCTAGACACCATCTCGGATGGGGTTCACCACCTCCATTGGTGCCTCTCCGATGATGCGTGAGTAGTTCTTTGTAAACCTTCGGGTCCATAGTTAGTAGCTAGATGGCTTTCTCTCTCTCGCTGAATTCTCAATACAATGGTCTCTTGGAGATCCATATGATGTAACTCTTTTGCGGTGTGTTTGTTGGGATTGATGAACTTTGAGTTTATGATCAGATCTATCTTTTTATATCCATGAAAGTTATTTGAGTTTCTTTGATCTCTTATATGCATGATTGCTTATAGCCTCGTATTTCTTCTCCGATATTTGGGTTTTGTTTGGCCAACTTGATCTATTTATCTTGCAATGGGAAGAGGTGCTTTGTA
Organism: Hordeum marinum; assembly: GCA_022496015.1. Lineage (NCBI taxonomy): Eukaryota > Viridiplantae > Streptophyta > Magnoliopsida > Poales > Poaceae > Hordeum > Hordeum marinum. The sequence goes on from CM039676.1 coordinate 69,083,522, forward strand.
GTGGGTTCGATCTTACGCTGCTTGATCCCAGTGACAGAAAGGGAAACGACACGTATGTATCGTTGCTACTAAGGACAAAACGATGGGGTCTATCTCTATATAGATAGATCTTGTCTACATCATGTCATCGTTTTTATTGCGGTACTCCGTTTCTCCATGAACTTAATACACTAGATGCTTGCTAGATAGCGGTTGATGTGTGGAGTAATGGTAGTAGATGCAGGCAGGAGTCGGTCTACTAATCTTGAACGTGATGCCTATGTAATTATCATTGCCTGGATATTGTCATGAGTATTTGAAGTTCTATAATTGCCCAACAGTAATTTGTTCACCCACCATTTGCTATTTTTTCTCGAGAGAAGCCACTAGTGAAACCTACGGCCCCCGGGTCTCTTTCTCATATTATTTGCCTTTGCGATCTACTTTTCCTTTGCTTTTATTTTCAGATCTATTAAACCAAAAATACAAAAATACCTTGCTGCGTTTTATTTCTATTTATTTTATTTGTGATCTATCTATCAAATTACTACAAATCTTTCTCCCGTCTCCATGCCAATTTCTGGCGCCTTTGCCAGAAAGGGATTGACAACCCCTTTAACATGTCGGGTTGCGAGTATTTATTATTTGTGTGCAGGGTCTGTTTACGTTGTGTTGCTTGGTTCTCCTACTGGTTCGATAACCTTGGTTTCATATCTGAGGGAAATACCTATCGCCGCTGTGCTGCATCATCCCTTCCTCTTTGGGGAAATATCGACGTAGCTTCAAGCGACATCACTATCCCATTAACAAAAACTTGGCACTCTTTTTGGTGAGACTGAAAAGAAGTACTCGGTTTCACCGAGACAGTTCTCAGCAACACAAAAATACAAATCAGTGACACCAATTTGTTTGCTTAGGTTCCACCGAGTTCCATCGGGCGGAAGGCAAACCCTAGTGAATCAATCATTTGCTAGAGTATAGGAATTTCTTGTGGATAGGAAGACGTGCAATAGGTGGCTCATAGAGAAAAACAAATCCAGTGCGTAAGAATCAGACGGGGAGCGCAAAGGAGGTTGAATCCGTACCCTAACTCGGTGACGGATCCGCTACAGCGGCGACGATGGAGAATATTTCGTCGACGATGGTGATTCTCAGTGGCGCAGGAGCACAGGGGGACAAGGGCGATGACCTGGGGTCTTGAAAACCGTAGCTTAGGGTTTTAAGGCGCGACGGTTTGAGGATGAATTTCAAAGCGTTGGGGTCCACAGTATATATACCCACCACTATCGGTGACGCCGATTCTATATTGTCGGTGTCACTGAGTTCCTCAACTGTCAATTGACAGGGAAACTCGGTGTAACCGAGAATATGGAATCGGTAGTACCGAGATAGAAAACTAGATCAACCCTAGGCATTCGGTGAGACCGTTATTTTGGGGTTGGTTCCACCGAGATGCACTTGGGAGGTTTCAATGGCCAGTCTTTGTCGATACGGAACTCCGAGTGCTCCACACACAGGGATCGAAAAGCATTTGTTCAAATTTTGTGATGCAACATGAATAGAGTATGAGGTGAGAAAGCATAGATAGATAAAGAGTGGTCCTAGGCATTCTTGTCCATACAATTGGCAAAAGATAAATCAAAGACCAAATAGCAACAATTGGATGTCCTCGAATGAGAAAATAAATGCAGACCAACATGCTCATACAATAAGATGTCAAATGAAATCATGACAAACATGCACAAACACTCTAGCATCTAACAAGCACTTGGGCGATGACGAAGTCATCTATATATGAGTATTTGACTTAGGATCCAAGTAAGAATACTTGATCATAGGTCATACTCATCGTTTAAGCATAGGTGGGGTTACCACTTTTACATAAAGCATTTAATGTTGTCACATACTAAGAGATGCTTTGACCCAAGTCTTAGAGTAAAGCTCCCTCTTGATGTGACATCCCCCCATAAGATGGATAAACTAACCTTGGGTTTTGTCAATGAAGACTTCATGTTGGTGAGGTAGTGGTGGATGCTCAAAGTTGATGAAGTTCACCAAGAGTTGGGAGCATCCTTGTTGTTTCCTTACTCTTCTCAACTACATGGGTTAGTCCAACACACAAGAGAGAAATACAAGGATATCTATGGACATGGAGTGCAAAGCATGTGTGATGATATCCATTGATTTTTTGATTGCCTTTTGCCTTGCTTACCTTTGAGGGAATGTATGACTCCTTGAACTATTGCATAGGGTTGATGTTGATTGCAAATAGATCTTGCCAATAATGAATGTGAGTGAATTTCATTGGCGGAGTCAACCCTCAAGAACTTTCTAGTTCTTCTTCTTGGGGACCCACATAAAGTTGATGGGGATCCTTGGTGTTGTAGTAGCCTTTGTAGACGTTGAGCTTGAAGTAGCCTTGGAACCCACTCCACCATAGCTAGGGATTCATCTTCATATGAGTTAATGTCCTCTTGAAGCTTGTTCTTGCCCTTGAGCTTGTGATCTTTTGGTGGAAGGTCATCTTGAATGTTTGTCCCCTTGGGAAGAGTACTTCTATACTTCTACTTTTGAGGAACAAACTAAGGCTCGGGATATTGACCTTCTTCCCATTCAACTCCATTAGCATTGAAGTAGACAACACCTTCGGTATCCCCCATGTTTGCGTATAATTTCCTCAAATTGCTTACACCCGGCAAGACTCTTGTAGATACCTTTCTCTATAATTCCTTTCAATAAAGCATTTTCTTGCTCAATTGTAACTTCGCTAAGATAATCATCATTAGTGGAATTAATAGAACTACCAGGAGCAACATCATTGGGTTTAGCATTTTTATTGTTGCTACTAGATGAAGAACCTTTCTTGCCTTTGTTACTAGTTTGCTTAGATTTAACTCGTGGTATGAATGTAGAAAAGAGTAGTCGTTTGGCAAGATAAGATGAAGTCTTCTTTCAGAGATCATCATTGATAGCTTTAAGAAATTCATGTCCTTGCTCCAAATTGAGCTTCTCGAAGCGTAGCTTCTCATGATTTCTTACAAGCTCTCTATGATCTTCGAGAGTAGATTCATGGGCTAACTTAAGAGTGTTAAGTTCTTTTGTTAGTTCTCCTATTTTCATCTTATCATCGTCAATTGACCTATCTTGACTAGCATGAGAATTATCAAGTTCATTTTGATCAACATCACTAGTTTTATCACATAGCAAGTCATCATCACAAAGCAAATTATCTTCATCACTATTGAAATCAAGATATTCGGGGTGTGATACCTTGGGTCCTTTAGCCGTGAAGCAACTTCCACTCCTGTCGTTTGGTGAATCAAATAGATCAAAGGAGTTGGTAGTCACTAGAGCAATTCCGGCAACACCATCATCTTGACTATAGTCGGAGTCGGAGTTATAGCTTCTGTCGGAGTTGTTGTCGGAGTCGGAGCCGGAAACCCATTCACCAACATGAGCTTGATGTTTTATTCTTGTGTAGCTCTTGGTGTACTTTACCTTCTTCTCTGAATCTCTACTTCTCCTTGAAGGTCTTCGTTCGTAACGATCATCTCTACTCCTTCTCTCTCATTGAGGTGATTCATTCCTTGAGCTTCGTCTTCTAGGTGATTCTTCTCTTCGTTTGTAGGGAGCCGTGCACTCATTGGAGTAGTGTTCGGGCTTCCCATAATTGTAGCAATTGCGGTCACGACTTGATGAACGCTTCTCATCATATATTGAGTTGGAGTTTCTTTCTTTGCCTCTATTCTGGTAGAACTTGTTGAATTTCTTTACCATGAGGCTTATTTGTTCATTGGTGACAAGGTTGTCACTTGAAGTTGCGGGAGAATCACTTGTGGCCTTGTAAGCACCACTAGGCTTGTTGCGGAGCCCTTCTTTGTCTTTGAGTGTCATCTCATGAGCAACACTCCTTCCAATGACTTCCGTAGGATTGAGATCTCTGTAGTTGGGCATCATTTGGATTAATGTGCACACGGTGTCATATCTCTCATCTAGAGCTCTAAGTATCTTCTTGATGATGAATTTTCCGATCATTTAATCACTTCCTAAGACGGCAATCTCATTGGTGATGAGAGCTAGCCTAGAGTACATGTCTGCGACTCCTTCACCATCCTTCATCTTGAACTTGTCAAGCTCACTTTGAAGAACATCTCACTTGGATTCACTCTTGGACTCGGTTCCTTCGTGCATATCAGCCAAAGTATCCCAAATCTCTTTTTCATTCTCAAGACGGCTGATTTTGTTGAACTCTTCGGGGCATAGATAGTTGAAGAGAATGTCGCATGCTTGAGCATTGAGTTGCAACATCTTCAATTCATCCGCGGTCGCTTCACAATCCGGTTCTCTTCCATCACCAAAGAATTCACCTTGCAAGCCAACATGAACAACAACCCAAACGGTGGGGTTATGACCAAGAATATGCATTTTCATTTTGTGCTTCCAACTAGCAAAATTAGTACCATCAAAGTACGGACCTCTACGGTGATAATTACCCTCACTAGACGCCATACTCTCCTAGGTTGTGAGACCAATGCAACGAAGACCAAAGCTCTGATAGTATGTCTAGAGGGGGGTGGGTGGGTGATTGGACTACTTGACCAAATAAAAGTTTTGCCTTTTCCCAAATTTTAATGTTTGCAGTTTTAGCATTCATGGCCAGTTAACTTCACCCTACACAAGCAAGTCTAAGAGTATAGCAGCAGAAAATAACAAGCAACATGAGTAAAAGGGATAGGGTAGGAAGATCAAACGCAATTGTAAACACGATGATTTTTCCCATGGTTTAGATAGGTGGCGCTATCGTACATCCACGTTTATGGAGTCTTCAACCCACGGAGGGTAACGGTCGCGAGAGTCCACGGAGGGCTCCCCCCATAAGGGTCCCTGAAGTAGCAACCTTGACTATTCCATATGGCTTCCGTCCATGAAGGACTAGCCTCACTATGGGTATATCTTCATGAATAGGCAATCTCCTTGCCCTTACAAACTTCTTGGTTCACTCCATAACACGAAGTAGGAGGCTCCCAAGCGACACCTAACCAATATAGGAGGCACCACCCTCCAAAAGGTAATAGGCTCGGTAATGATGATGAACTCCTTGCTCTTGTGCTTCAAGATGATAGACTCCTCAACACACAATCACTATCTCACGGATTTGGCTTGGTGGAAGAGATGGAATTGGTGGAAAGCAACTTGGGGAGGCTAGAAATCAAGATCCATATGGTTGGAGTGGAAGATCTTGATCTCAACAAAAGGATAGGTGGTTCTCTCTCAGAAAATTTGATAGGATAGGTATGGAATAGTTCTGAGTGCTTCTCTTTCGAGTAGGTGGTGGTGTAGGGGTATATATAGGCATCCCAAAAGATCCAACTATTACACACAAAATGACCAACTCGGTGACACCAATGTGTTAATATCGGTGGTACCTAAGTGATCAAAAGGTGGCATCTTTTGAATCTCGGTGAGACCGATATATGAAACTCGGTTGCATCGATAAGGTGACCAATGGTCAGATTTCCAATCTCGATGATGTCAACCCAATAATCCCGGTGGTACCGAAAATGTTAATTTTCCTAACAGAAAGTTGGCAACGCCTAAACTCGGTGGCACCAGTATGGAATCGGTTGCACCGAAGTGGCTAGGGTTTGGCTGAGTCAGTCTAGGTTCTGGAATCGGTGGCACCGGGATAGGAATGTTGGTTGCACTGATTTTGAATGTTTGTCTATAGACAGACTTTGGTGGGAGAGCTTGTGTATGTTTTTGGTGACTATCACTTGTGCACGTATGAGAATTTTGTTCACCAACAAAACCTTACCCCCTTTTAATAATATTGGCTTTCCTATGGACTCAAAGTGATTTCTCACAAATGTAAAATGTAGAGTCCTCTTGCTTTTTATGTGAGCATCATTGAAATCATTATGCCTAGCTAAAAGGCTTTAAAGAAAAGTCCTTGTTGGGAGACAACCAAATACTTTTACTTTATGTTTTGTGTGTTCACATGATTAAGCTACTGTAGTAATCATTTTTTGTGTATTTCATGTCAATAAAGTGCCAAGTAAAAGCTTTGGGATAGTGTGGATACTTGTTAGTTTGATTCTGTGCAAAAACAGTAAATTTTACGTCCAGTGCAGAATTTCTATAATTTTACTAGAGAGTACAAAAGATCTAATGTTTTTGCACAATTTTTATATGCTAATTCTATGTGTTATCCAAATTTTCATAATTTTTAGAGACATGGAAATAAGGTTATACTAGAGATCTTCCGAGATTGCTCTGTTTTTGACAGATTCTGTTTTGCATGCATAGTTTGCTTGTTTTAGATTTTCCATACCTTATATTTAGTGGTATAAATTATGATAAGGATATAATAAAATAGGTATTATATTAGAATGATTATGAATATTTTATTGACATTACCTAAGTGAATGATTTATCTTTATTACACTAACCCTTCTCACGAAGTTCCGCTAAGTTTTGTGTGATTGAAGTTTTCAAGTTTTGGGTTAGACATGGGTATGAGGATAATAAGGAGAAGCAAGAACCCAAGATTGGGGATTACCAAGGAACCCCAAGGTAATCTCCAAGAAATACTCAAGCGTCTAAGCTTGGGGATGCCCCAGAAGGCATCCCCCTTTCGTCTTCAACACTATTGGTATATCTTACTTAGAGCTATATTTTTATTCGTCACATAATATGTATTTTGCTTGGATCGTCATTTTTTTATTATATGTTAGCAATAATCATGTTTTTCAACAAAATGTTCCAATAATGTCCTTAAGATGTCTTAATTGCATGTTTGATGGTTGACTGTGTAAAATCACAAACATTTTTGTAGTGTTTGAATTTTCATATTTTACTGGAACGTGGAAAGTTTCTCAAATTTTTACACAGTACTATCATACAAATTATTTAGCTTGTCCTAAATGTTCAAAAACAAATGAGTAATATAAGTACACTTTGTAAATGAATTTCTACAGACTGTTCTCTCTGGACAGATTGGTGTCATAGTTTTGTTATCTACTTATCCTAGAGTTTTCAGGCTTAGACTGGTAGATATAAATTGTGAAAATTATAGTATAAAGTACGTAATGTTTGTAAATTATTATGAAACTTGTCTTGGAAGTATATGAAGTGTTGATTTATTCTTATATGTACTAACCTATCTCACGACTTTTTTCCAAGTTTTGTGTGGATAAAGTTTTTGAGACCTAGGTGAAACCGGGATATGGGAGGATTGAACGAGATACAAAACCTCAAGCTTGGGGATGCCCAAGGCTGCCCAAGTAAATATTTCAAGAAGTCTCAAGCATCTAAGCTTGGGGATGCTACGCATCCCACCTCTCTTCGTCAACTATCAGGTAGCCTATGTTGGGCCTAAATTTTTATTCGTTCACATGATGCGTGTTATTCTTGGGGTGTATTTTTATTTTATTTTCTGCTTGAATTAAATACTCAGACCTGGAAATCTTTGTTGAGAGAGAGAGACTCCTCACATATCCACTTTATTGTTTGACTACTCATTGATCTTCACTTATATGTTTTGAGAGTAGTTCAAAATTTACTCTTGTCCTTCACTTATATCCTGAGAGTAAACATTGAATTAATTGAATGTAATAAATGTGAAATTATATATGCTTCATATTATTGTCCCATGGGGAGTAGTGACTTCACATACTCAGAGTATAAGCGGTAAAATTTATTGGAAGTGAGCAAACATAGCATTGGTCATTTAAACAATTCATGAAAGAATATTGAAGGAAGAGAGGTTTCACATATAAATACACTATCTTGGACATCTTCTATGATTGTGATCCCCCATTAATTATTTTCAAACTTTAACAAGTAGTTGACGTTTGGACAAGGAAGACAATATAATGGTTATGTTTGTTTATATTCACGTAGCAGTTATATTGTCATGGATCCTCTAACATGTGATGCTTGTTTAGAACCTTTTGCTAGCCACAACTTCATACTAAGTAGAAATAATACTTGTGCATCCAAATCCTTGATCCAAGTGTCTTCCATGAGAGTCCACCATACCTACCTATATATGGTATTCCACTGCCATTCCAAGTAAATTTGCATGTGCCACCTCTAAACATTCAAATAAACATCCGTTTTGTGTCCTCGTACTGCTCGTGGAGCGACATGGTGGTCATTATGTTCCATGCTAAGCGGTTTATTCTTAGGATAAGTTTTTATTCACTTGTCAATGCATGAGAGAGGCTAGCAAAAAGGACTCCCAGTCCTTCATAACAGAAAAATAAATAAACAAGAACCCCCTAGAAAGTTGATTGTTCGGATGGTACCCGTGGGTACGGCTAGCCATGGATTGTGTTTGAATGCTGGATGGGGAGAAAAATTTCAATTTTGTTTGGGAACTACCAATAATGTGATTAGCATGGAAGATCTTGAAATCTCTTTTCGTTATTTTGACAGGAAAGGCACACCACCCAAAATGTATTCATCAGCTCTGTCACCTTTGCAAATCCCTACATCCCTCTACGAAGGTCTTATGTTTTACATTTTATGTTGAGTCAACTTCTTATTCCAACCTCAATTATTTTGTTGGCAAGCATCATGAGGTTGGAAAGATACATACACATATATGCAGTTGAATATAAGTGATCATGATTCATTATTTGTTGGCATTATCCCCAAGATAAACAAGTCGGGAGGCAAAAAATTAAGCCCCTATCTTCTTATGTGTTTGATTGAAACTGCTTGTTCTAAAAATATGCCTTGAGTGTCAGCAATCATGGAAGACTAAATGATAGTTGAGTATGTGGAATTTGCTAAATAAAAGCTCTTACATAGAACCTTCCTAAGAATAAGATGAATTGTAATTGTTTGATGACTAACAACATAGTTTGCTAGTTTCAAGAAAGTTTATGGTATATACTTTAACATATGAATAGTTTGTTACTTTATCATGAGAAGTTATACAAGAAAAGAGTTGTTGTTTTACGATGCTAGAAAAAGTGATTGGAAGTAACATTGATGAGACTTATACACTATGCTATCATTCACATTTCGTAAATTATTTGTTTTATCATTTACCTACTCGAGGATGAGCAGGAATTAAGCTTGGGGATGCTGATACGTCTTCAACGTATCGATACTTTATGAAGTATTCCTGCCATGATTGCCTATGTTTACAATACTTTTATATGGTTCTGATGCACTTTACATGATTTATGTAGAACTAACCCGGACTAACGTTGTTTTCAACAGATTTATAGTGGTGTTTTTTTTTGCAGAAAGTGAAAGTTCTCGGAATCGCCGAAACTGTTTTTATAATTTTTGCTGGAGGAAATAAGCAATGTTGGAGCAAAGAATCACCAGAGGGGAGACACCTGTGGTCCACAAGCCAATAGGGAGCGTCATGGGGGGGGGGGGCGCCTTGATGGCTTGTGGGCCCCACGTGGCTCCGTTGCGCGTGATTCCAACGCTGGAAAATCCTATAAATCCCCAAAACCCTAGAAATAAAGAGAGAACTTCCACCTTGCTTCCACAACTCTCTATATCGATAAAAAACTAATCTAGAGCCTTTCTAGTACCCTGTCGGAGAGGGGAAATCACCTCCGGCGAGCATCTTCATCATCCCAATGGAGGCCATGACGAGGAGGGAGTAGTTCACCCTCGGGGTTGAGGGTATGTCCCGGTAGGTATGTGTTCAATACCTCTCTCTCGTGTTCTTGAGATGGCACAATCTTGATGTATCATGGGCTTTGTTAATATAGTTGGATCATTTGGTGTGTTTCCCTTGCTATCTTGTTGTGATGAATTGAATCTTCCCCTTTGAGATCTTGCTATGCTGGACTGAATATTGGATTTGAGAACACTTGATATATGTCTTGCATGTGGATACCCGCAGTGATAACAAAGTGTTCTATTGATTCACTTGATGTATGTTCTGGTACTCAACTTGCGGATTCTTGAGGTGACATTGGTGTAATCTATGCATAGGGGTTGATACACGTTCTTGTCCTACGTTCTCCGATAGAAATCTTGGGGTGCTCCTTGAAGTTCTTTGTGTTGAATTGAATATGATATATCTAAAATTGTTTGATGCATGTCGCATAATTTACCCACGGATACTTGAGGTGACATTGGAGTACCTAGGTGACATTAGGGTTAATTGATATTTCTCATTGGTGTTATTTTCGTACGAACTCTAGGGCTGTTTGTGACACTAATAGGAATAGCTCGAAAGATTAATCGAAAAGAATAACTTTGAGGTGGTTCTACTACCTATACCAATTTCATCTTATGTTCTCTGTTAGATAGGAACTTTGGAGTTATTCTTTGTTGCACGTTGAGGGATGGTTATATGATTTAACTATGTTAGAATTCTTGGGAGATTGCATTAGTGAAAGTATGAACCCTAGGCCATATTTCCAAGCATGTATATAATGTTTTGCTTGTTGTTTTATACTTGTTACCTTGCTGTTTTATATTTTCATATTACAAAAACTTTTATCTACCATCCATTTTGCACTTGTATCACCATATGTTCGTCGAACTAGTGCATCTATACAATTTGCCATTGTATTGGGTGTGTTGGGGACACAAGATATTTCTTCTATTTGATTGCTCGGTTGTTTGAGAGAGACCATCTTCATCCTACACCTCCCATGGATTGATAAATCACAGGTCATCCACTTGATGGAAAATCGCTACTGTCCTACAAAACTCTGCGCTTGGAGGCCCAACATGAGTCTACAAGAATAAAGTTGTGTAGTAGACATCACACAACCAAAATATCCCCAGCCTGAATGTAAGAAATGGTGTTGCCCGTGACGTTGCCTATCGGTGCACTAGAATGGGGGTATCCAGTGCCCCTAACTTATGCACAGACGGTAGCAGCGAAACCCGTTGAGGAGACTATAGCGCCACCAAGCAAGCATTCAGGAACCAGCATCCGACAACGATAACCTGCAGGAGGACAAGCAAACACCAGCAACACCAGCACAATGGCCCAGGATGGGCCCAAAACGCGCCTGCAACACCCTGAAGCCTATCGAGAACCAAGGCGCATACATCTCTAGAAGACCCGGCAAGCATGAGCTAACCAGCCACCGCTACATCGTATCGCTATGCCAGTCACTTATCGATGCAGTGTCGAGCTCTCAAGCGGCTAAGCAGCTCTCGCTAAGCACGTGGCAGCACACCGAGAGGCAAGTTACACTCAGTTGACACCCGCCCTATAGCGTGTCAAGATCATAAGTAGCGGATAGCCATGCGGTGGCAAGAGCTTGTCAGGGGTGCACCCCCGAGTGCCACGTAGGCTAGTAATCATGGTATTTTGTCCTAAATGCTAGAGTTAGGTATGATAGCTCTGCTAAGCTATCTAATCAATAGATAATGACTTGTTTTGCCATTGTGGTAACCCCTTACACTATAAAAGGAGGCCCAAGGCAACCTAGTTCAAGATTTGGACCTTTGGGCACTTGTATTCACGTAGCGGCTCTTGCCGGGGTTACGCTATGCGTGTTCTTCGTGTTCCTCTGATCAATCCACCAAAAAGCAGGAGTAGGGTTTTACACTTAGCAGCAGCCCGAACCTAGGTAAAATGCTAGTGTCCTGATCGTCGCGCCGTCTCATGCTCTCTGCTCTTCGTGCAACGTGACCCCCCTTGTCGAACCACAAAGGGGCCTCTGGTCCCATAGGTGATCGTGAGCATCCGTGCCCTGACACCTTTGGTGTGCTAGGTAGGGGGGCGTGCATCATTTGTGCGAACCCGAGTTCATGAACGGTGATTCGATCTTCATCATCATCATCTTCATCCATGGCTCCCAAGAAGAAGCCCAGCGCAACTGCACATCCCTCCACTTCCAAGGCTCCCTCGCATGCAGCCATGGGCACGGCGGGCATCACGGCGGCTACGAGTGGGGAGGGTGTCGTGGGCGACGCGGCTGGCACAGGCGGCGCCACCGCCATGTCCCCCACGGCCGAGGTTGGAGATGGAAATGTGTAGTGACCCGACCTGAAAGGTCAAGTCTCCGGTGTTTCCGTACCATCCCAAGATCATGCTGGTACACACACGGTACATCAATGTATATATCAAAGGGAAATCACACAGCATTATATTAATCGAAATCTCATATCGAGTCCTTTATTACAATAAATATTACAATAAAGTGGCCAAATGGCCAACTCATGAGAATATCTAAATCTTGCGGAAGCGACGAAGGTAGATGAGTCCATCCGACTCCAAGGGCTTCTCACTGAGCATAGAACGTGTCCTCACTCCTGGTCGGAAAAGTACTCTGCAACATGATACGTTGCAGCCATGTAGGTCAGCATATGGAATATGCCGGCAAAGTCACAGTAGAGGTGTGAAAATAATCAACTAGTCTATATGCATATATGGCAGGTGGGGTGGTAAGTTTTGCGTAAAGCCAATTTTTCCTACATCAAGAAAAGGGGCTAAGCAAAATATTACTAAGTTGGTTGATTAATGAGATGGTTCCACCAACCACTTCTCATACCCAAAATTGTTAATACCCACATCATCATATTAATTGTGTTGAGAGTTCCGGAAGTTCCAATTCCTTTGGCTCAAGTCATCCATGACCGTGGACACGGCTAATCGATTAGGTTTGAAATACTCTGCAGAGTTTTGCACACGTTCCCCACAAGATTTGGTCGCCTCCGTTTGGTTTCTCGCACTTCAGGGTGTTTGAGAAACGGATGACCAAAACATGGTCTTCCAAAGGGTTTCCCTGCGACTCTGTCGGTGCCCATCCTTTCCTACCGTTCTTCTACCTCTCGTAGCACCGCCTGTCCAGGGTCACCACGATATCCAACCAAGCCAGAGCCCATAATGACTTGTGGCTGTGCAGGTAAGCCTTGGGTTTTAAAGCATCCATCCATCTCTTTGTGCCTGGGTGGACCTTTCCGCGTGAATACTGGCCATCTCCAGCATCACCTAGGCTAACCACTGGTTTCTCCAGGGTGCCGTTCAACCATCATCCACCCAGAGGTATGTTGAAAACTTGGAGTCTTGAAATCTTGATCATTATGTAGGTCTTGAAATTATTAACTTTCTCAACTCTCATGAATCACACAACCAACCCCATCTACTAATAGCATAGCAAAAGTAAAACAACGTTTCCCGGGGCCAAAGTTGTCAAAGAGGGTTGAGGAGGGGTACCTACCACATAACAAAACTATTTTGAAATAACAAGACAATTGTTGATAGCAAGGCAACAATAGAATATTTTAATATTAAACAAAACAAAATCAATTTAATTTTGTTGGGAAAACTTTAGTAAAGTTTGTAAAAGTTTTGATAAACACTATATGAATCAACTATAGTTGTACTAACAAAAGAAATGAAAAACTAACTTATTATTTATTAGTAAAACATGTTCTTGATAGAAAATAATTTACTACTAAATCTGTCTTAGAAAACAGAAACAAAATATACAAAACTTTGTTTGAAAACAAAACTATTACTAGTTAGTTGTTTTAATCAAATTATGCCTATTTGAAAAGAAGTTGTGATTCCTATGTTAAATAAAAATTAAACTAAGCAAATTTATATATTTTTTATTAACAGTGAGTGAAGACACTAGGTGTTTACTACAGAACCTAATAAACAAATAAAACCAAATTCTAAAACAAACTAATTAAAATCAAGTTTATAAAACTATATTATAATACTAAGAAGATTCTGTTTTTGGTTAAAACACTAATCAAATATATCCTGAAAATTCTCAAACTAAACATGAAGATAGTCCTAACTAATACAAAACAGTAGCAAAAAGATTCACATCAAAATCTATTTTCAAACTCTAGTTATTCAGATTTGAAGATTTTGAGCAAATTTGATTAAGTTCAAATTTTATAGGTCAAATTTGAAATTTGAAAGTACAGGGTGAAACTACATGAAAATTGTGAGCTATTGCAAAAAGAATCAACTCAAAAAACTAAATATATTAAAAGATATAAGCAAAACAAAATTTGAAAACATTCTGTTAATTAAAACAAAACTGAAAAAGAAAAACTGACTTTGCAACGGCCAGGGGGCTACGTGGCACTGTCCTATTGGCTAGCGAGCGCGTGCGGTAGGTGATTTAGAGAGGGCGACCGATTGGAAGAGGATACCGGTTCGGAATAAATCCGATCTAATCACGGTCGTTGATTCGGGATCCGATGGTCGAGGGAGCTTACGGAGGGAGGTTGCCGGCGTCGGGGTTTCTCCGGCGATCCGAAGGCGGCGAGGACGACGGCGAGGCGCTCCGGTGGTCGGGGAGGACGGGGAAATGGTCCGGGCGACGGCGACGGTTCTCCGGAGTCGACTGGTGGCAACAATGGGGCGAACGGTGGTCGGACGTGGTGGCTACGGTCGACGGCGAGCTCCGGTGGGGAAGTAGCTCCGACGAGCAATTGACAGCGTCTCGGCGAGAGAGAAAAAAGGGACTCGGGGTGAACGGATGCGGGAAGTGGCCGGCTACTTATAGGGCGCTCGAGGGGTGCGGGGGAGTTAAGAGGAGAGAGATCCGGTGAGGGAGGAAACGACCGGCGAGTCGGGTCCGGCGCGCGCGGGGAGGAGGGCGATGACCGTTTCGGGGCAACGGTCGGTCGGGTGTGGGACCTAGCGTCAGAGAGAGAGGGAGGCGTTACTGCGCTCGGTCGGCCGGCTTCTAATTAATTCGCGAGTAACTGTCGTGGGCCGGCCCGTTTAATACCGGAAACGGTTACCGTTTCTTTTTAATAATTTTCCAGAGACATTCAAATACATTTAAAGCATTCAAATCATCTCTAAATATAGGGGTATTATATATCAAAATTAACATAATAATAAATGATATTTAATGAACATTTCTATTCTGTCATTTGAATATTTGAAAAAAATAATATTTTCAGAAATTGCCTAATTGTTTTTTTTAAACCCTTTTTGCAAATATTTTCAAAATAACCCCTGGTTATTATTGTTCAAATATATCACCAATTAGTACCTGGTGTGGAGTGTCATGTTCCTCCTCTCTTATTTGAACTTATAACCAAAATTTCCAATAGGTGAAAGCAACATAGGGAATAGTAGAAAGGACTTTCAGAAAGTCAGAAAAGGCATTTCAACAAACACATACATTCAAGCAATGATGCTGTTAGATGCATAGCTATAATCATAACATTCCAAAATGAAATTTTGGGATGTTACAAACCTACCCACCTTAAGATGAATCTCGCCCTCGAGATTTGGGTTGGCTAGAAAATAGGTGCGGATGGTCTCTACGAAGATCTTCTTCGCGTTCCCAGGTGGCTTCTTCCTCGGTATGGTGACTCCACAAAACTTTGCAGAACTTGATGATCTTGCTGCGGGTAACTCTGTTGGATGTCTCGAGGATCTTGACTGGCTTCTCCTCATAAGTTAGATCACTTTCAAGCTGTATGGCCTCTAGGGGCACTGTGTCTCGCAAAGGGATATCAGCCATCTCGGCATGACATTTCTTCAGCTGGGAAACATGGAACACATCATGAACTTCGGATAATCCTTCCGGCAATTCCAGTTTGTAAGCAACTTCGCCTCTACGTTCAAGAATTTTGTAGGGGCCTATGAATCTGGGTGCTAATTTCCCTTTAACACCAAATCTCTTGATTCCTCGAAGCGGGGATACACGAAGATATGCTCTGTCTCCCACTTCATACGTCACTTCCTTGCGCTTGCTGTCAGCATAACTCTTCTGTCGAGATTGAGCTATCTTGAGTCTGTCATGAATCAACCTGACTTTCTCTTCCGAATCTTGGATAAGGTCGGGACCAAAAAGTTTTCGGTCTCCAACACCATCCCATGTCAGTGGTGTTCTGCACCTCCTTCCGTATAGAGCTTCAAAGGGGCCATCTTTAGACTGGTCTGATAACTGTTGTTGTACGAAAATTCTGCATAAGGTAAGTTGTCATCCCAACTAGATCCATAATCTAGCGCACAAGCTCTCAACATGTCCTCCAAAATCTGGTTGACTCTCTCAGTGTGTCCATCTGTCTGCGGATGAAAAGCTGTACTGAACTCTAGCCTTGTACCCAAAGTTTCATGTAACTGATGCCAAAACTTTGAGGTAAATTGTGTTCCTCTATCTGACACGATACTCCTCGGAACTCCATGCAGACATACGATCCTGGTCATATATATCTTGGCTAGCTTAGCACTGGTATAGGTGGTCTTTACTGGGATGAAATGAGCCACCTTGGTCAAGCGATCAACCACTACCCAGATAGAATCATAACCTGAACGGGTCCTGGGCAATCCTGTGATGAAATCCATACCAAGCTTTTCCCATTTCCACTCAGGTATCGACAAAGGTTGGAGTAACCCTGCTGGTTTCTGATGTTCTGCCTTCACTCGCTGACAAACATCACATATTGCAACATGTTCCGCAATATCTTTCTTCATACCTGTCCACCAATAACTTTCCTTTAAATCCAGATACATCTTGGTGTTGCTTGGGTGTATCGAGTAAGGTGAATCGTGGGCTTCCTGAAGTATCAACTTCCTGAGCTCTGGTTCATTGGGCACATAGATTCGGTTCTCAAACCACAAAGTTCCGTGTTCATCCTCACGAAGACCTTTAGCTTTACCATTTTCCATTCTCTGTTTAATCTCAGCTATCTCCTTGTCCGATTTCTGGGCTTCACGAATTCTTTCGGTCAAGGTGGACTAAATTTCCAGTGTACCAACATATCCTCTTGGAACTATCTCTAGCTTGAGCTTACTGAGATCATCGACTAACTCTTGAGGTAATCCTCCCGCTGTGAGTGTGTTCACATAAGTTTTCCGACTCAAGGCATCGGCTACAACATTAGCCTTACCTGGATGGTAGTGTAATCTCATGTCATAGTCCTTGATTAACTCTAACCATCTCCTCTATCTGAGGTTCAACTCTTTCTGAGTGAAAATATATTTCAGGCTCTTATGGTCAGTGTAAACATCACAACTATTTCCGATAAGGAAATGTCTCCAAGTCTTGAGTGCGTGCACTACGGCTGCTAACTCCAAGTCATGGGTGGCATAATTTAACTCATGAGGTCGTAGCTGTCTGGAAGCATAGGCTACAACTTTTCCATCTTGCATAAGTACTCCTCCGAGTCCTTGACGTGAGGCATCACAATAAACTTGGAAATCCTTCCGAATATCGGTCAAGATCAATACTGGGGCTGTGACCAAACGTTCTTTCAACTCTTGGAAACTGGTTTCACATTCCTCGGTCCAAACATACTTGGATTCTTTCTTTAACAACTCTGTCATGGGCTTGGCAATCTTTGAGAAATTCTCAATGAATCTCCGGTAATATCCAGCAAGCCCAAGGAAACTGCGGATCTCCTTAACTGAGGTGGGTGAGTTCCACTCGGTGACGGCTTCAACCTTAGCGGGGTCCACTGCTATTCCTTCTCTATAAATAACATGTCCAAGGAATCCGACTTCCGTCAGCCAAAATTCACATTTGCTGAACTTGGCATATAATTGATGCTCTCTCAGCTTCTCCAGAACTAAACGCAAATGTTCCTTATGCTCTTCCTCGTTCTTGGAGAATATCAGAATGTCATCGATGAATACCACAACAAACTTGTCCAAATATTCCATGAACACTTTGTTCATCAAATTCATGAAGTAGGCAGGAGCATTAGTCAATCCAAAAGACATGACCGTATACTCATACAAGCCATACCTCGTGGTGAAAGCTGTTTTGGGTATATCCTGTTCACGAATTTTCAACTGGTGATACCCTGATCGAAGATCGATCTTGGAGAATACTTTGGCTCCTACTAGCTGATCAAACAAATCATTAATCATCGGCAGAGGGTACTTGTTCTTGATAGTCACCTCGTTCAAGGCACGATAGTCCATTACCATTCTCAAAGATTTATCCTTCTTCTCCACCAAAAGTACTGGGGCTCCCCAAGGTGATGAACTTGGGCGAATATAACCTTTGTCCAATAACTCCTTAATCTGCTTCTTGATTTCCAACAGATCATTTGCGGGCATCCGATAGGGTCTCTTGGAAATTGGAGCTGTCCCTGGCTGTAGCTCTATTAAGAACTCAATTTCCCTATCTGGTGGCATGCCTAGTAATTCTTCCGGAAATACATCTGGATAATCTTTTACCACAGGTACTTCCTCCTGAACAACTCCTGTGAGGGCATTTAACCTAGCACTCATACGTGTGCGTAGGGATACATACTTAATCCTCTTGTTCTCTGGGGTGGTGAGTGAAACAGACTTGCTGAGGCAATCAAGATTTCCTTCATACTTGGTCATCCAATCCATGCCTAGGATTACATCCAATCCTTGTGACTCTAAGACGATGAGGTCGGTGGGAAAAACATGGTTTCCTATATTGAGTTTCAAGGCATGGCATCCTATCCCTGCCATCATCATACCTCCTGGGGAACCGACCTTAATGGGCTGACTAAGGGTTTTGGTGGGCAAGCCATACTTATCCACAACTACCCTTGATATGAATGAATGAGTTGCACCAGAATCAAAAAGTACTGCAACAGGACGTGAATGCAATAAAAACTTACCAACCACAGTCTCGGGTTGATCATAGACTTCTTCCACGTCGATGTGATTCACTTGAGCACGGGGAAACGGATTGGGTTTCTTGGCTGCGGAGTTGCCGTTTCCATTGCTTTGCTTGCTCTGGGGACACTCAGTAGCATAGTGCCCTGTCTTCTGACACTTGAAACAGGTGATGTGACTCAGATCCTTCTGAGTAGGAACTTGACGGTGCTGGTTGTTGTTCCCATTCCCATTGTCACTCTTGAAGTTACCATGGTTGGGATGGTTGTTCCCATTTCCTCCATGATGGTGGCCTCCATGGTTATGCACAGCATGAGTGTGCTTTCCAAACTTACTGTTTCCTGATCCGGTATTCCCGGAGTACGGGGAGTAACGAGGCTTCTGATGAGTTCTAGAGTTGAACTTCCCCTGAGTGTACTTCCGCTTGCGGTTTTCAATCTGCTGTTGTTTACCTTCGAGAATAAGTGCCTTATCCACCAGCTCTTGGTAGTTGTTGAAATTAGCCACTACCAGCTGTATGCTCAACTCATCGTTGAGTCCTTCCAGAAACTTTTCTTGCTTGGCCGCATCATCAGCCACATCTCCTGGGGCATAACGGGCCAACATGTTGAACTCTTCCACATATTGGGCCACAGAGCGATTACCCTGGCGCAAGTTGCGAAACTCGCGCTTCTTTAGACTCATGGCTCCAGCTGAAACATGAGCGGTGCGGAAAGCAAGCTTGAACTGCTCCCAAGTCACATCTGCAATAGGATAAGTGGTGGTGTAGTTCTCCCACCATGAAGCTGCTGGTCCTTCCAGTTGATGTGTGGCAAATCGCACCTTCTCAGCGTCAGTGCATCCAGCGGTGATCAGCTCTCTCTCCATCTTGCGGAGCCAATCATCTGCCACAATGGGCTCAGTGCTGCTGCTGAAAGTTGGAGGGTTCAACCTCAGAAAACGGGTGAGATTGTCAGTCTGGGGTGGATGGTGGTTGTTGTTGTTCTGGTTGTTGGTTTGATTCTGAATCAATAACTGCATCAGTGCATTCTGTTGCTGAAGGAGTTGAGTGAGTTCCGGCGGGAAAGTGAAGTCGGTCTCACGTCGTGGAGGCATCTTGCTGTTTTCAGAGGGATGAGAATTAGAATAGAACAAGGGTCTAGAAGAAATTCACTACCCATATGCAATACAACAAACATATCACACCAAACACTCATTCATTTATTCAATCAATGTCAAACATCGGGAATACAAATCTCAAACAACTAAGCATCGACCTACGCTTTAACGACGAAAATAAAAGATACATGGAGGGCATAACTAATGTTTTCCTCAAAAGTGCATAGTCGTAGGTCCTCCTGTGGTGCTTTCCTCATAGTCTTCATCGTCGCTGATGAAGGGTGCCAAGTCTCCTTCGGGGTGAAGGTTTTCCCCCATGTCTAGCTGCTCCTCCAGAGTTGCGATGTGTGCATTCTGCTCATCAATCCTCTCTAGGAAGTCCTTCACTTCATGCTCGTGTTCATAGTTGGCCTCTTGCAGATCAGCTTCAAGGTCCAGCTCGCGGTTCATCAGATTCTTGATTGTCTTCGTATCAGCACGAACTTGAAGCTCCAGAGTCCTGATATGAGTCTCCAGGGTCTGGATATAGGAAATAGTGGTGTCTGCAGTGGGAGGAGTTATGATGTTTCCATTGGCATCTCTGCGACAAACCATGCTGAGTCCTGGTGAAATGGTTCCACCTCTGTATTCCTCCTGAATACGTCCAAGGGCACGATGAATGGCCATGTCTCTTCCAAGTATCCAACTGGGTGCCACGAACTTGAGGTCGATGGGTTCCTTCCGGTTCCCAAAAGTTTTCCCTGGGATATGCACCTCGATCCTGTAGCGTCCATCTTGGGGAAATGACATGATAGGAATCCCGGTGATGCTCGGCAAAGCAATCCTTACGTCCTTGACGATCCTCATCAGCTCCTTACCAAAAGGCATCGTTGCGTCAGGCTGGCAAAACTCCGTGATCAACACTGGGATGAAAGTGGCCATCTATAAATTTTGAAATAATCGGAGAGGAATCAGAAACGAATAGATGAGAGTATAAGATATTTAAAGACAAGGAGAAACAATCCTAAGGCTTTCCAATCCTAGAGGTTACGTCCTACGGTCAACCTGGCTCTGATACCATTTCTGTAGTGACCCGACCTGAAAGGTCAAGTCTCCGGTGTTTCCGTACCATCCCAAGATCATGTTGGTACACACACGGTACATCAATGTATATATCAAAGGGAAATCACACAGCATTATATTAATCGAAATCTCATATCGAGGCCTTTATTACAATAAATATTACAATAAAGTGGCCAAATGGCCAACTCATGAGAATATCTAAATCTTGCGGAAGCGACGAAGGTAGATGAGTCCATCCGACTCCAAGGGCTTCTCACTGAGCATAGAACGTGTCCTCACTCCTGGTCGGAAAAGTACTCTGCAACATGATATGTTGCAGCCATGTAGGTCAGCATATGGAATATGCCGGCAAAGTCACAGTAGAGGTGTGAAAATAATCAACTAGTCTATATGCATATATGGCAGGTGGGGTGGTAAGTTTTGCGTAAAGCCAATTTTTCCTACATCAAGAAAAGGGGCTAAGCAAAATATTACTAAGTTGGTTGATTAATGAGATGGTTCCACCAACCACTTCTCATACCCAAAATTGTTAATACCCACATCATCATATTAATTGTGTTGAGAGTTCCGGAAGTTCCAATTCCTTTGGCTCAAGTCGTCCATGACCATGGACACGGCTAATCGATTAGGTTTGAAATACTCTGCAGAGTTTTGCACACGTTCCCCACAAGATTTGGTCGCCTCCGTTTGGTTTCTCGCACTTCAGGGTGTTTGAGAAACGGATGACCAAAACATGGTCTTCCAAAGGGTTTCCCTGCGACTCTGTTGGTGCCCATCCTTTCCTACCGTTCTTCTACCTCTCGTAGCACCGCCTGTCCAGGGTCACCACGATATCCAACCAAGCCAGAGCCCATAATGACTTGTGGCTGTGCAGGTAAGCCTTGGGTTTTAAAGCATCCATCCATCTCTTTGTGCCTGGGTGGACCTTTCCGCGTGAATACTGGCCATCTCCAGCATCACCTAGGCTAACCACTGGTTTCTCCAGGGTGCCGTTCAACCATCATCCACCCAGAGGTATGTTGAAAACTTGGAGTCTTGAAATCTTGATCATTATGTAGGTCTTGAAATTATTAACTTTCTCAACTCTCATGAATCACACAACCAACCCCGTCTACTAATAGCATAGCAAAAGTAAAACAACGTTTCCCGGGGCCAAAGTTGTCAAAGAGGGTTGAGGAGGGGTACCTACCACATGATACTATTACAATGTAACCAAGTTTCCAACTAACCTATCTTGCATGCAATTGGGGAGATGGTAGAACTAATGCATATAAAACATGGGTAAAAATATGATCAAAGTGACTTGCCTGATTGATGATCTTCGTACGTGAGTGACTCTAAGTAACAAGCTTCGCACTCCGAATAATCTAACAAAGCAAACAAGCACTCAAATAAGCATACAAACAAAATAAGTACTCATAACATTCAGCAAAGAAGTACTAAACAATCAAGGCAAACAATGCACAAAAGTCTCTAGCAAGTAAAACACACAAGGTTTTGTTTTCCAAAGGAGATGATGAAAACACTACTACATAATAAAACTATTTTGAAATAACAAGACAATTGTTGATAGCAAGGCAACAATAGAATATTTTAATATTAAACAAAACAAAATCAATTTAATTTTGTTGGGAAAACTTTAGTAAAGTTTGTAAAAGTTTTGATAAACACTATATGAATCAACTATAGTTGTACTAACAAAAGAAATGAAAAACTAACTTATTATTTATTAGTAAAACATGTTCTTGATAGAAAATAATTTACTACTAAATCTGTCTTAGAAAACAGAAACAAAATATACAAAACTTTGTTTGAAAACAAAACTATTACTAGTTAGTTGTTTTAATCAAATTATGCCTATTTGAAAAGAAGTTGTGATTCCTATGTTAAATAAAAATTAAACTAATCAAATTTATATATTTTTTATTAACAGTGAGTGAAGACACTAGGTGTTTACTACAGAACCTAATAAACAAATAAAACCAAATTCTAAAACAAACTAATTAAAATCAAGTTTATAAAACTATATTATAATACTAAGCAGATTCTGTTTTTGGTTAAAACACTAATAAAATATATCCTGAAAATCCTCAAACTAAACATGAAGATAGTCCTAACTAATACAAAACAGTAGCAAAAAGATTCACATCAAAATCTATTTTCAAACTCTAGTTATTCAGATTTGAAGATTTTGAGCAAATTTGATTAAGTTCAAATTTTATAGTTCAAATTTGAAATTTGAAAGTACAGGGTGAAACTACATGAAAATTGTGAGCTATTGCAAAAAGAATCAACTCAAAACACTAAATAGATTAAAAGATATAAGCAAAACAAAACTTGAAAACATTCTGTTAATTAAAACAAAACTGAAAAAGAAAAACTGACTTTGCAACGGCCAGGGGGCTACGTGGCACTGTCCTATTGGCTAGCGAGCGCGTGCGGTAGGTGATTTAGAGCGGGCGACCGATTGGAAGAGGATACCGGTTCGGAATAAATCCGATCTAATCACGGTCGTTGATTCGGGATCCGATGGTCGAGGGAGCTTACGGAGGGAGGTTGCCGGCGTCGGGGTTTCTCCGGCGATCCGAAGGCGGCGAGGACGACGGCGAGGCGCTCTGGTGGTCGGGGAGGATGGGGAAATGGTCCGGGCAATGGCGACGGTTATCCGGAGTCGACTGGTGGCAACAATGGGGCGAACGGTGGTCGGACGTGGTGGCTACGGTCGACGGCGAGCTCCGGTGGGGAAGTAGCTCCGACGAGCAATTGACAGCGTCTCGGCGAGAGAGAAAAAAGGGACTCGGGGCGAACGGATGCGGAAAGTGGCCGGCTACTTATAGGGCGCTCGAGGGGTGCGGGGGAGTTAAGAGGAGAGAGATCCGGTGAGGGAGGAAACGGCCGGCGAGTCGGGTCCGGCGCGCGCGGGGAGGAGGGCGATGACCGTTTCGGGGCAACGGTCGGTCGGGTGTGGGACCTAGCGTCAGAGAGAGAGGGAGGCGTTACTGCGCTCGGTCGGCCGGCTTCTAATTAATTCGCGAGTAACTGTCGTGGGCCGGCCCGTTTAATACCGGAAACGGTTACCGTTTCTTTTTAATAATTTTCCAGAGACATTCAAATACATTTAAAGCATTCAAATCATCTCTAAATATAGGGGTATTATATATCAAAATTAACAGAATAATAAATGCTATTTAATGAACATTTCTATTCTGTCATTTGAATATTTGATAAAAATAATATTTTCAGAAATTGCCTAATTGTTTTTTTAAACCCTTTTTGCAAATATTTTCAAAATAACCCCTGGTTATTATTGTTCAAATATATCACCAATTAGTACTTGGTGTGGAGTGTCATGTTCCTCCTCTTTTATTTGAACTTATAACCAAAATTTCCAATAGGTGAAAGCAACATAGGGAATAGTAGAAAGGACTTTCAGAAAGTCAGAAAAGGCATTTCAACAAACACATACATTCAAGCAATGATGCTGTTAGATGCATAGCTATAATCATAACATTCCAAAATGAAATTTTGGGATGTTACAAAATGCCAGAGAGAAGCAGCGGCAACAACGCACTGATAAGCACGGCCCCGGTGCTGCAATCGGGGGGAACAACCAGTCTTCGCCTCCCCGTCATGTGGATGGACGTGGCCGCCATAGCGGTGCACAATCTGGAGCAAGCTGTGACCCCTTTGTCGGTGTCAAAACCGGCAGATATCGGGTAGGGGTCCCGAACTGTGAGACTAGGATCGACGGTAACAGGAGACGAAGGGGACACGCGTTTACCCAGGTTCAGGCCCTCCTATGAAGGTAATACCCTACGTCCTGCTTCATTGTATTGATGGTGTAAGGGGTTACAGATTTTATCTACCTCGAGATCGTATGTCTAACCCTAGATGAGTTGTTCTGTCCCTATACCCTAAAACCCTCCGGCTTATATAGATGCTGAGGAGGCCTTGGGTTTACACATGGTCGGTTACATGCCAAAGAGATAAACATGCCTATTTACTATATCAAATGTGGAGCGCAAGCCATGCTCCTTGAAGCTTCCATCTTGGTAACCAGGCCTTCAGATCATCCAATGTTCGGAAGTGGCCCATACAATCCGGCCCATACACAATAGGTCAGCTATCCGAGGACCCCCTAATATAAGAATCCCTCAGTAGACCCCGAACTTGCCTCCAACGCCAAGAGTCTTCAGCTCCAATTGCTTCGCAAATAGAGTCTTCAGCTTGCAAGGTGAGTTCCTTCCGCTGAACCATAGTTTGGCCTCCAATGACAAATAGTTTTCCACACAGTGGGACGTCCGAATTCTGTGAGATAAGTTGGCTTTTGAAGGCCAAGCGTCGGGAAAAAGGTAATGTTTCCTAACGACCTTTCTGACGAAAGGTCACAGCCCACCACGACCGATAGGCCAGTTATAGGCACTCGATGCACGGTTCGAGGCCGTTCCATCCACATGATCTATCCACACATAGATCATGTCCCATTTTATACAGGATGCAGTTAATCATACGCCCACAACGGCTCGCTGTCTCCGAAAGTGGAGGGAATCATGGCGTAGCAA